>JAJKFI010000001.1:33720518-33737960 GCA_029204185.1 Lerista edwardsae | reverse complement strand
ATAAATAAATAAATAAATAAATAAATAAATAAATAAATAAATAAATAAATAAATGCAACTTATTAGATGCAAAACTCTCAAATGGTGCTGCATGACTGAGGATGTAGGAAGGAACACTACTCCAGAAAATGACAGAGGTGCTGGTGGGATAGAGCATAGATGTGTTTATTCAAACATACAGATCCAGCTGATTATGCTTACTGCCTCCGTTCTCATAATTATAAATAATTTCAATTTTCTCATTATCTGGAAACCTCATCGGTAATGCCTGTACTGTACTTCTTTTTACGGATGCTTTGTTTTTACTAGCCTCCCCTCCCGGAACTTGTATTGGTTGTAAACACAATTTCTTTTTTTTCAGAGCGTGGTTGCAATGCATGCTGCTATTTATTGATAGAGCCAAATTAAGAACTACTTGTAGATTCGTCAATAAATCAGTTTATATGCATTTAACCTATGCATTATTGATGCTATCTGAGAATTTAAAATTCAGAACGTCTCGCTGCTTCTCAGTCAAACGTTTTCAAATGCTGAATGTCTTCTAAGAATATGCATATTTTAAATGGATCAGTAAGGTAAAGCTTGTTTGCTTCTTCTTTTTCCAACAATCTTTATTGTAATAGCAGCATCGCACAGGAATGGTCACTGCATCATCCTGTAAGATACCATCTTCATGAAATAAAAATCTGAATTAAAATGGTTTTCATGGATCAGACTTAAGATCACAGCTATTACAATTCATTAAAAACATAACATTATCACATACCACCCATAGCATGTGTTCCTTTATTTGACTCAGGACGCAATCCTTATCTGGAGTTAGGCCAGCACAATTAGACCAGCAAAGTTTGGCAGGCATAAGAGCCACTGTAAAGCACATTTGGACCATTCTCTAAGTCAGGGAGGTTAGTGCACGTCTGTGTGCTGGCCTCTCTGTCTCCGAGAGTGATCCAAACTTACATTACAGTGTCCCTTGTGCTGGTCAAACTTTGCTGGCCTAACTGTGCCGGCCTAACTCCAGGTTAGGATTGTGCCCTCATCTGAGTTTATCCAGTTTTGTGAAATTAGATTTGGCAACCGAACTTGCAACCAGATAGATCCTTCTGGGAGGGGGCAGGATCAGTAGGAGCTACTGATATCTGGGAGGGGGCAGGATATCTGGGAGGGGACACGATTGGTATCTTAACCCCTTTCCTGGGCCCAGTCTCGCGGCATGGGTTAACATAGACTTGCACAAGCAAAATAGCTGTTGCACATCTGACTAGACCCACCCAAGCTGCGGAGGCTTACCTCCAGGTAAAAGAATGATTGTTTTCTTGCAGAGGAGACCTCTGCAACTGCACACACACACACACACACACACACACACACACACACACACTACTATAGAAGTTGCCGTTTTGGATCTGCTGCATTTATCCGTATAGTGGCAAAAAAGATAGAATCGGGCTCTTAATCACTTTGACCAAATGAGATCATTAGGTTGAAGCAATAGGGTGCAATCCAATCATGCAGGCCTGTTCATTAACCATATGTATCCTGATGTCACTCCCAGTGAAGCAAAGTGGCAGAGGCCAATACCAACTCCTAGGGGCCCTTAGGCTGCTGACCAACGGCAAAGCTGAAATATGTTTCCACTCACTTTTCCAGTGCCCAGGAACAGGTGTTGGATTCTATACAGCTGCAGTACATCAAAATATGTGCAGATCCCTGAACAAAATGGCTTTTTATTTTTTATTATTTAAAAAAAAACACCTTGGGGCATATGCCCTGGTATTCAGTGCTGCTTGAGCAGAATTTTCACTCATCGTATTGAAGATTGGCAAGTCTCTGCCAATGTGAACCTCAAGATCATTACCAGTATATAAATATAAAGTAGTGCAATAATAAGGTGCTTGAACTGGAAAAGATATGGCCAAGGCTGGAAAAAAATCACAGGGAGCTGGTCATCAAGATGCCTGAAAGTATACAGTGAACCCTCAATTTCATGGACTAATGAGAGGAAGGGGAATTTGTTAATGCTGAAAGTCTGTCAAAACTGAACACACTGAAGTCCGTGGAGACATGCATGTGCAAAGTGTATATGACTAGTTTTTACTGGAGTAGAAAATGCCTGTCATTTCCAAAGTCTGTTAAATCAAGGCCTATGAAACCCAAGATTCACTATAATGCTGGTTTGTAGAAATACCAAATATATACTTAATACAGGAAGTGCCTGATAGCGCAGTCCTAACCTGGAGTTAGGCCAGCAAAGTTTGGCTGGCACTAGGGACACCGTAAAGCATGTTTGGGCCACTCTAGGAGTCAGGGAGGATGGCGCATCTCTGTGTGCTGGACTTGCTGACTCCCAGAGTGGTCCAAACATACTTTACAGTGTCCCTTGTGCTGGCCAAACTTTGCTGGTCTAACTCCAGGTTAGGATTGCACCCTGATTATCTGCAGATTTTTCAGAAATTTGGCTTAATATGGGTTGGGGGACCTGCATTGAGCCCAATCAGGCATTACTTGAACCCTCTGGACCTGACCAGAGCTGAGCTCTGGTTGGTTTTGGACAGTATTCTGCGGCCTACAGAGACTGAGCACAACTGCCCAAAGCATCAGAAAATCCTTGGGGCCAAACTGGAGCACAGCTCTGGTCAGCATGGGGGTTGCCCAAATCCACAGGTTTCATTACCCACAGATTTTTGTATCTGCAGGGGTTCCAGAAATGGAACTCCAGCAGAAACCAAGGCATGACCTATAGTAAATGACATCTAGATGCTAGCAATTTTAGCATCTTCCAGATAAGCAGATACTGATTTGTGTGATTTAAAGTGCCAAAATACCTTCTGTAAACTCTTGGTCAAGATCTGTATTTTGGAAGAAGGGGTCTTTTCCTTGCATAAATTGTTATGACATGTAATTATCTTTTAGATAAATATGCCTGGAAAATTGGCATCTCTGAAGACTTTGGGTATCACTGAGCCAATGTTTACCATTTTAGTCCCATTGCTTTCCATGTCAGAGAGTTAAGCATGTCTTTTAATTGTGCTATAATTAATAGTGGTGTTTATCTCTTCTAACAACATTCTTCAGTATGCTTGCTTTGATTTTTATCCCACAAAGTGAAAAGCATGGGCAATTCCATTAAAAGAAAGATGGTCTGTGTTGTAATGCCGTGTAAATGGGATCCTAACCTGGAATGGCATTGCTGTGGCTGTGTGAGACACTGCGGGCTCAGCTCTTTAATGCAAAATTAATCTTGATTGAGGTTCATTTCACTAGCTTAATGGGCAAAAAGAAAAACACACACTCAAACCCCAGAAACAGCAACAAATTTAATAAGAGATTGCTTTATCCCGCCAGAAACGAGATTACAAAAATGTTGGAGACAGGCACCAGTTCATGAAAAAGGCAAGAGAAGGAAATTGAAAAGGAAATCAAAATAATTCAGTTACCCATTCCTGGATTCTCCAGACATTCTCTCCTAATATAGATGAGTGACATAGGATGCTATATGCTCCGCATAGAGTATCCTTCTGTGAATTTATAGAATGTGAAGGGGACAGCTCTTCATTCCAATATACAATCAAACAGCAGAGCAATATGGTCATCAAACGTGGAGGGGAAAAGGGGTCAGATGACCTAGATTTGGCTGAGTTGATGAGTACAGCAGTGCTGCATATTTATAGCTGACACCTTTAATTTGCATTTTCCCTCTGCACTCTCTCTCTCTGTGTTTGGGGATACTGTATCATTCAGTCCAATAAATCAAGAGTGGAAAAATACAGTCAGGAGCGGGTCTGAGTTATGGTCTCATTCAATTAAGCATTCTGGAGGGCAAGATTGCTTTTGGCCTGGGACTAAACAACAACTCCGTTAAAAAATTAAAAACATAAAGGAATGCACCTTGGTAATTGCTTATTAAATTTTCAAACCCCCAATGACAATAACAAGTTTAAATTGATTGCGCAATATGTTTAAAGTAGACGCTATTGGATATATGACGAAAGAAACTACACTAGCCTGGCTTCTACTAAACCTTATTGAGAGTGCATTGCTAACCTGAAGTTAGGTTGGCACAGTTAGACCAGCAAAGTTTGACTGGCACAAGGGCCACTGTAAAACACGTTTGGACCACTCTTGGAGTCAGAGAGACTAGCACACATACATGTGCCATCCTCCCTGACTCGGGCAGCGCAATCATAGCGTGCACTTAGCATCAATGCTACCTGGTAGCGTTGATGCATTGTCAGTAGCAGCGACGCGGGGGCACCAATTGGCACCACAACGTCAGTGCTACAGCAACAGGACCAGTGCTACAGGCAGCGCTAGTACTGTTGTATCTGTGCTGAGCCTCTCTCGCGCCAAGCAAAGCCGGTCGGCGTGAGGGAGGCTCCGTCCTGTCCCAGGACGGGGATTGGGGGGGAAGGGAGGGAGGTTGGGTGCGGGACGTGGGCGGGCTTGGGAGGCAGCCATAAGGCTGTGTCCTAAGCCTGATTGCGAGGCCACAAGGCCCTGATCCAGGCAGTGCCGTCTCCTCAGATCTGCGCCTGCTATTTAGCGAATGCTCCCTTGCCGCGGGGAGGCTCCAGCCTCCATTATACTGCATTGGATTTGGCACTGGCTGGCCGGCCTTGCACTCTGTGTGGTCCAAACATGCTTTACTGTGGCCCTTGTGCCAGCCAAACTTTGCTGGCCTAAATGTGCCGGCCTAACTCCAGGTTCGGATTGCACCCTTAATGGATAAGGTGTACAGTACTGTACTTTATTATCCGTGAGTTTTTATTGCAACAGACTGATGACTGTTCAAGGGAGAAAGCAAGTGTGAGCAGTGGTCCTTGAGTCAAGAGTGGTTAGATAAAGCAAAGCAAACCACAGTTTATTGGTCTGTGAAGGCCTGATAACCTTTTCCTTTTTCTCTTATTTCAAACTGTGATGGGTGACACTCGAATGCATGCATATGTGGCCCGGGGTTCCAGTCAGAAGAACATTAAACAGGGCAGCACCAAACTTTAAGGCAAGGTCTCTGAGAGGAGCTTTATTAGGGGTGACAAAGTTTCTTTGGGGTCCCTTTACTTTTAGGTCCCTTCTCCCAGAGGCGGGCTGGGCCAGGAGCACGCCCCATGGCAAGGCGACAAAACCGCGCTCCTGGCATGTCGCCCCGCTCCGTGCGTCTCCCTGCCATGCCTCCCTGCGCCCAGAAGAGCTCCATTTCAGAGCATTCCAGGCACACAGGAGGGCGGGTGGGCCAAAAAGTGCCCGGACTCCACGCAATGGCGCCCCCCTGCCAGTGGTGTCATCCAAATGATTTAGAAACCGGTACTCACTTTTGATTGGCACTTGTCCAAATGCCAAACAAATAATGATTTAGGCCAGCTCAACTTCTAGAAACCGGTACTCGCGTAGTGGTGCGTAGTGGGTGCATGACATCACTGCCCCCTGCCGCCCGGCACCCATGCAGCTTGCCATCCCTGCACCCCCCTGGATCAGCGACTGCCTTTTCCTTTAAATCATAATTTTTAGGATCATTGCATCACAATTTCTACAAATTCCAATATATAAAACTATATAGCCTCATACAAAATATGAGCGCTAGTCTTCGCACAATATATGCAAACATTTTTTGAGATCCCAGGAAATTTCGGCTCCCCTTCTTTGCCTGCTGCACCCCCTTTTTGACCACTGGCCCAGGCATGATATATCCCCTGCACCCTCTCATGAGTCCTGCTTTAAGACTGTACTGTTGGCAAGAGGTCTCAAGTCCCACAGGCTGAAAGGACACACTTTAAATTTATCAGCGCAATCATGCCCTCCCTTCACTCTAGCAGGCTAGTTTGGAAAAAGGTTTGCCTGGCTTTTGTTTTCTGGAAATTCTATGGGTGGCTGCACCTTGCTTGTGCAAGACATCGGAACTTGTGAACAAAAGCCACATCCTGGGAACTTCCTGGCAGGAAGTGAACAAGGTTATTAGCAACACAAAGGAAGGGTCCCTGGCCATAGCTGCCCTCATGTTTCCCCATGACTGAATGGTCTACTTGTGACCAACTGTAGGGGGCGGTGCTCATTTCTGTTTCTAAGCTGGAGCCAGCGTTTGTCCGAGGACAAGCTTCCATGGTCATGTGGCCGGCATGACTATACGCTGAGGGGCATGGAACGCCGTTACCTTCTGTAGGAGTCCACCCTCATTAAGACACTGGCCTCCAGAGCTAGTTGCTTCATCCTTGGAAAGATGGAAAACAGCAATGACAGCACCCATTGAGAGCCAGAACTGAGCAATCGAGGGTCATCAAAAGAAGGTTCCTTGGTGAGCTTGCCCCACAAAAGATCCCATACATTTCCACTCTTAAAAAAGGTTTAAAAATTAGGTCACAGGACCCCATGAATTCCTCATTCGGTGCTGCTTTGCCATTGGTATTGCCCCACTGGCACTTTATTGAGCACCCCTATTCCAGCTGCTACACAAGAACTACTGTGCCAAGTCCCACAACTGGCTTTAATAAAATGCTTTAGCTGTTCTGCATAGTCTGGAATAGCTGAGTTTCCCTGGGTTCTGAAGATCCTCATCTAGCCCATCATCCTTGTACCAGTGCTGAACCTTCAAAAGGTTTTGTGGCCTTCAGTCTTTCAGCCAGAACTTAATATAGGGAAATCACTCAATAAGTACTACGTATTACTCCTAGCCAGTCCTAAAGGAATATTTTTTGTGTTAAGGTTGTGATTTGATGTTCAGCCTGTTCTGTATGATACTCCAGAGTATTTATAGTGCTGCACAATCTTTTTTTTCCCCCCTAAATTGGTAGGAGTCCACAAAGTGATAGATGCTCACTGTCTCTTCCTCTTGCTGGGCAAGCGGCCTGTCAAATAAATATAATAAAAGATAGGGATAAAATAAACATAGGCTTGGCTGAGTAAACCAATCAGTTTGAAGTCAAAAAGTAACATGCGCTCTGTTGTGAGCGCAGCAATAATTTCACCCCTTAAACTACACCAGTGACTGAATTACTTGGCAAACCTCTTGACGTATAGCCAGTTGCCAGCTAGTGTATCTCGGACAGCCTCACATTAAAATACAGATGCACAGCATTTAAAGTTTATGGCTAAAACATGTATTCATGGATCACTTCTGAGACAGCGCAACCTGTAAAGTTAGAGAGCTAATGCACCCTATATGGCAGGTAGATACGCCTAAGATTTATGAGTTTATACTATACTGAAGCCACAATGAGATACAATAACTGTAGGAGATGTCTCTGACTCTAGGATGGTTGGTGCCACTGCCGGGCCAACTGTGAAGCCACCTGATGTGGCTCACATCAGGGTGGGTGGTGGGAGGAGCAGTGAAATATGCCACCACCTCCCTCCCTCCAGCCTGCTGTGGATGTGAGCTGCATTGGTCTATTTCCTATTCACTTGAGCAGGAAGCAGATAATCCACCGGCTTACTGTGCTCTTGTCATAGCCTGCAATCCTATGCACACTTTCCTGGGAGTAAGCCCCATTGAACTCAATGGGACTTACTTCTGAGTAGGGGTGCATAGGCCTGAGTACACATTAGCGTCACATGGTTCCCTCCAATGCTGAAGTGTGGCACTTCCAGTTGTATTGACAAGGACTGGACAAATGCAGGAGCTCCTTTGCTGGTGAGGACTCTTCAAAGAAAATCCACACTTCCTGATCGCACACTTCTTGCTTTGAGAAAACTCGGCGATGAAGCACAGAAAGGGAATTCTACCACCCCTCGAGCAGAGGCAGCATTGGGCAGCATGTGGGTTGTGCTACCCAGGCTGGTGCTGCCAACTTCGATCATGGGAAGGTGGTTAGGAAAGGGAGTTCTGGATTTGACAGCCTGCTTTTGCATTTTGGCATCGAAAAAGGGAGAGAGGAGGTTCTAACAACCATCCAACTCCAGCACTTGATTTGTATGTACTGTGATGCACACATGAAGTTCCTTGGAAGTGCAGGCATATCCATTTAGCAAAGACGAAGATCTGAACATGCATTTTTCTGTGTGAAAGTAGAACTTCAGAGAATGGTCCAATGAACATTTCTGAGTGGAAGACAAATTTGGCATGCAAAAAGGCATTTTTGATCCAACCCACTGAATTTACAGAGCCTAGGTTTTAAGATGACTAATTTACTCTGTGATACATATCACAAAAACATAATGGCTGACTCTGATTCACTGTTTCCAGTGCAACCGTGAATTTCTTCTAGGAATATAAGTATGTTCAGGAGGTGCAATGGAATCTCCTAGACCCGGGTGGGGGTGGGATAGGTGACTCCTGAACATGCACCAATGATGTGACCAATGCCTCCCATTTGATTGATTTGACATAAAGTGAATTTATAAGGGCCTGTCCTCAGCTTGGAATCAACTGAACTAGCAATGGTAAAAAGTCCTTACCTTTTTAGTGGAGCTGGAAAAGGTGCAGAAGAGAGCGACAAAAATGATTACGGGGCTGGGGCACCTCCCTTATGAAGAAAGACTGCAGCGTTTGGGGCTCTTCAGTCTAGAAAAAAGGCGCCTGAGGGGGGACATGATTGAGACATACAAAATTATGCATGGAAGGGATAAAGTCGATAGAGGGATGTTCTTTTCCCTCTCTCAAAACACCAGAACCAGGGGGCATCCACTAAAGCTGAGGATTGGGAGAGTTAAAACAGATAAAAGGAAGTACTTTTTTACCCAGCGGGTGGTTAATCTGTGGAACTCTTTGCCACTGGAGGTGGTGATGGCATCTGGTCTTGATGCCTTTAAGAGGGGATTGGACAGATTTCTGGAGGAAAGGTCCATCGTGGGCTATAGGCAATGATGGATTGTGCAACCTCCTTACAAAGGTGGTGGGCTACTGGTACTGGGTGCAAGGGAGTGGCAACAGGATGCAAGCATCTTGTTGTTTCATGCCTCCGTGGGGCACCTGGTGGGCCGCTGTGAGATACAGGAAGCTGGACTAGATGGGCCTTTGGCCTGATCCAGCTCTTCTTATGTCCTTTTCAGTGTTACCTGGTGCCAATGATTCTGTACAGGTGGGCAACTACACCATTGGGCCTGCACACTTCAAACACCTAACATTTCTGATTCTACATTTGTTCACCATTTTCTTCTGCATGGTTGTCTAGCCTTCAGCTAGCCCCCACACAACCCAAGCCCAAAGAAGCTATTGGAATTAATTACCTGTTCTTTAAGGTCATAGTTGCTTCTATATTAGCAAATATTTTGGCTGAAGCAGGATAAAAAAAACAACCTGGAATGAGCCTGTGGAAGATGGACATGGTTGAAGGTCCTCTATGGTTTTGTCTTCTATTGCTCAGCTGAAGTCTTACCATTACCTAACTCACACTATCCTCTTCTCCAAGCACCTGGAGGAAGGAACTCAAACCGTCTCCAGCTTGGCTCACCCTTTCAATTCTTCACAGTGATGATCCTACTGTTATGAAGGGGGGGGGAAATGCCCCAAGCGCTGTGCTGGTGGAGCGTGAGGAGTGGTGGTGACAAGGTGGCCTGCCTCTCACAGAGGACACTCTTGCCCCTGCATGGCTCCAAAGTGGAGCCTGGCAGGGAGTGGGGTCATAGCAGGGGTGGTGCAGGGAGCCAACAGAGGGGTGGCACACCTTCTTCTTTGCCCGGGGCAGCCCCTGGGCTGGTCCGCAAGTGATTGTCCATCCTTTTTCAAATCAATCCTTCAAGGAGCCTGACTGAGCCAATGAAACAGCCATTTCCTGTTCCTTTGCCTTGTTGTCTCTCTCACATTTTCCTCACAGGTGAACGGAAATGTACCTTGTGGCCCTAAACACAGAACCTACACAATTCATTTTGCTAGTTATACTCCAAGAAGATTCAGGACTAAGTTTTATTGACTTCTGTCAACATAAATTACAAAAACTGTTTCTCATCCATACAATGACACATTTTGCTCATGATAGTTGGAAGGCAGTCGTCCGCCATAGTGTCCCATCTGTTTCTGCATTGATAGAATCCTTGCTCTTCACAAGAACTATACACTGTTTCCATTTTGGCATAAAAGAGTAACCCAGTTGTTCCATTTCAAGTCTGTATTTTGCTGCAAATCCGGGATATGTTGCATAAAAGCTAGAATTTGGCTCGACTCCAGCTTTTTCTTGGGCAATATGAAAACTCAAACATTTTCTCTGTCTCATCCACCCTTCACCAAAAAGAAAGTTTCTCACTTCAGTAAAAAGGGACAGATGTTGTTCAGTATTTTATGTATTGTATTGTGATGTTATGTATTGTTTATGTATTGTATATGATGTTATGTATTTCAAAGAGCATGATCTGCTCTTCAATAGGAGACACACACACAAGACAGGAAGAGAATACAAAACTACATTGGTTCATGAGCAACGACACTCAGAGCGCAATCCTATAGTGGCGTCCTATAGAGACGCAGCGCTCTTGCGCCAGACCAGCACTGTTGCAAGCATGCCATCAGGCGCATCTGTGCCACAGAATCGGTCGCTGGACCATCGCAAGCAGCAGCTCTGACACATGGGCGCCGCTGCGCCCATCAGCTGTTCCAGTCGAGCTGGGGTGCTGCTGTGGGTGGTGACAGGGCAGAGATGGACCAAGGACATTGCACCATATCTTAACTCCTGTCCCCGGGCTGCGTGGCCCCAATTTGGGCTGCTGCTGGCCACGTGAACCTGCACCTGCAAATCTGCAGGCGCAGATCCGAGCAGCCCCATAGGGCTGGCTGGGGCTTATCTGGGGGCAAGGAGAAAACATCCCCTTGTCCTGTGCTGTGCTGGTGCTGCCTCCTAACGGGCTTAGGATGCAGCCCTGCTGTGCTAGCCTGGCTATGCCGGCGCTGGTTAGGATTGAGCTTTCAAACTACGCACTACAAGACACAGAGTGTGGTCAGGCTTTCAGGGTACCTTTTAGAGAGACTAAAGAGATGTTGAAAGAAAGAAAAAAGGAAAAATGACACAAAAACCATTCCAACAATGGAAAGTGACATTTGATTGGTTGTCTTCCAAATCACTTTTCTGGAATGTTTTTCAAGAGCATTCCTGACTATGGATGGTATTTGCATTTACATACCCATGTTGGAAAAGCTCCACATGACAGTACTTTTTCAAGGAATTTTTCAGTTACAGGTTAATGTGAAGAACAAGGTCACTGTCAATGTCTGTGTAAGCAGGTGGGAGTGAGGTCTGCCTATTTTTTCCTAGCTTGTGGTTAGCACTTCACAGGACTAATCAGAAAAAGGGGGAAATGAAGAAGAAGAAAAACTGTCTAGGAAGTGTGCAAAGCTAATTATACTCTTAGGAGTTTTATCATTTACAATTCAAATCAGGATTTCCCTAAGTAGGATTGAGAATTTTGCATATTGCATGTGCTGCTAACCTTTATCGTGGAAAGCAACTGAGAAGGCTAGAATAATTTCCATATCAAAGGTATTTCCTACTATACATTTTAATCCATCTGTGTATTTTATGCTAAGTTTTGCAGAAATTGGCACAGGCCTGATGTTGCTCCTGGAGACATTTGTTCAATAACACGTTTGACGTGATGAAATGGGGGTGGACGGCATTTTACAAAGGTGTATACGAAGAAAGCAATTTGTACCACAGACTGATATTGCCTGTATTTGTGTAGCATAATGCACTAGAATGTGACCTTCTGATGGGTAGGAAAACTGTGATACTTGAACAGTGGCGTCTCTACAGGGAGGGCAGAGCTCTAGGTTTTGCAAGGAGCCTTACCTTGCAGTGGAAATCACTCCTTTCCTGCACCGTTTTAGCCAATCCTCACAGGGAAAAGCAACATCTTGGCGTTGCTTACTGGCTACAGCAGCAAGGGAGAGGAGGGATTTACATGACAGGGTAAGGCTCCTTGCAAAACTTAGAGCTCTGCCCTCCCTGTAGAGGCGCCACTGTACTTGAACACTACGCGCACAGTCCAAAAGGCCAGAGGCTGGTGCCTGTGCCCCGTGCCTGTCTAGAAGTGTTGCAAACGTGCTGTAAGGCACATCTGCACCATTCTGGGAGGCAAAGGGGCCAGTGCAGGCAGTCGTGTGTCCCGTGGAGGCCAAATCCTGTCTCTGAACCAGCTCAGTAAGTGGGGACGGCGTTGGCTGGATTCGGCTGGTGCAGGGAGGTTGGGGGTTGCTCTTGCACTGGACCAGGGCTGTGGCAAACAGGCTTTAAGGCATGTCTGTGCTGCAGATTCAGTGGCTAGGCTGTCACAAGCAGCAGCACCAGCTCACGGGCGCCGCCACGCCCATCTGCTGCACTGGCCGAGTGCCGGCTCATCTCTGCCGGTGCAAGGCCATGCCGAAGGTGTGCCAGAGGTGGGTGGGAGGTGTAACGGGGCAGTGCCATGGGTGGAGATGGGACACAGTCATCGGGCCATATCCAAACCCCAATCCCCAAGCTGGGCAGCCCCAATTTGGGCTGCTCCTGGCCACATGGACTTGTACCTGCTCTTTTGCAGGCACAGATCCAAGCAGCCCCATAGGGCTGGCTGAGGCTTACCCCAGGGCAAAGGGAAAATATTCCCTTGCCCCACACTGAGCTGCTGCTGCATTACGTAATGCAGTGCTGCATTACGATGCACTGAGCTGCAATGTCATTACGATGCAGCACAGTTCCAGCGCAGGTTAGGATTGTGCCTCAAACAACACCGAATAATAATCATTCACCCCATCTCAGAGCACCCCATTCCATCATCTGCCTATAGCCAGACCCTAAGATACAAACGTATTTGCTTCAGGACCTCAGACAGGAATGCACAGCCACAGGCCTTACACATTAGATGTAGAAAAGAGCTACTGCTTCCAGAAGCAAATAACTCACTTAAGCGCTGAAGTACGAAAGCCATTTTCTTTCTCTTCTCTTCACAATGTAATTGGCATTGGGAAGCTCAGACATCCCACTAGGTCAAGATTAAACCATGATTTCACATTACATCCACTAGGCTGGCAACATCTCCCCCACCCTGTATGAAAGTGGGGGGGGGGAAGAGAGAGAATTATTTCTGAGATAGGCAAACTGGCTAATCCAGATTTGTTATGACTAAGGTTTTCAAAAGAAACCACAAACTGAAGCTGAGATTCAATTGTAGGTCCAGATCATGGATAAGTCTGTGATTAGAACAAGCCATGATCATCTTGTTTGTATGTCACAACTGAACCTGGCTTACAAACAACAATACATAGAATTAGTGCTCTCATTGAGCATGGGAACATCATGTGAAACCAGGTTGTAATGCTGGCATTGGGACATCTGAGCTGATCAAACAAAACAGTTTAGTTATAAATTATAGTACTGAAAATGTCTCATCTGTATTCTTTTGTTTTCAACAGCTTGAAAACAACAATGAAAACTAGCAGTGTTGTGTGTGCACACATGTGTGACTATACCCACACAGATGACAGTAAGTGCTTGTTGCAGCTTTTATATGAAAGGTATGGTTAGAGACTTGCTAAAATATTCACTGTTGACCAATTTGCATTCTATGTGTATTTAGGGGATCCTTTAAAAAAAAAAAGTGTGTTGACACAATGGACAGTAATGGCGCTACAGTTTATCACATGCCCACTGTTCACTTAGAGACTGCTTAAAATAAAAGAAGTTGCATTTTAAAAATTGCATTACTCTCTAAGGATTATGAGCAGCAGCTGTTCTGGTTGTGGGTAGCAGTGGCCAAGTAATTGGGCACAAAATGAAATTTCATCTCCTCCCCTCGGCTCCTGGAGTGCAGGGCAGGGATCTCAGTTCGGAAACTATGCTGTCCGGGAAGTAAGGTACATTGCAAGTAAAGTGCTAAAACGTGTCAGCTTCCAACATGTCACTGTTCCTCCACGTTTGTTATGATACACGGATCGCCTCACATTTTTCTAGCTTTGGGACTAAAGGGAAAGAAAGAAAAAAGGACTTCCAGTAAGGTCCGTGCTTGGCATTGCCTGAGTGAAAACCATTGTGGTTGGGAAGAAAAGCAGGACATTTTCTGATATGAATCTGACAGCGCAATGCTGCCTCCCGTGCAGTGCTGGCACAACGGGGTTGAGCCAGCGCTGAGCGCTTAGTGCTGACGCTGGGGCGCAAATCGGGTGCACCAGCCCTTTAGCACTTGTGTAGTGTCTCCCTTGCGTCAGCCAAAGCTTGCCGGTGCAAGGGAGGCGCGCTAACAGTGCGCCCCGGAGATTGGAGGGAGGGAGGTGGGGGCGGGACATGGGCGGGTCTCTTAGGCCCATTCGAGAGGCTGCACGGCCCCAATTTGGGCCGCACAATCTCCTCAGATCTGCGTCCACTCTTTAGCAGGCGCAGATCCGAGGAGTGCATAGGGGAGGCTGGAGCCTCCCTTATGGTAAGGGAGTGCATGCTCCATTGCAGCGGGAGGCTCTAGCCTCCCCCAACCCAGTGTTGGATACGGCGCTGGCCGGCCGGCCTTGCCACACCGGCGCTGGGTTAGATTGCGCTCTGAGGCTGTGCAAACTGTTGAGGAAGGTAGAGCTGCATAACTCATTGCGAACCTTTAGAAAGGTTGAGTGCGATGACACAGATTCTAATTGGCTATGATACCTAAGAATTGGCTAGCTGGCTGCCATTTTAAAAATGATAACCATTGTAAATAGTTGCCATTTTGAAAAGCCCAAGTTCTTTTTTGGGGACTTAGGGCTCAATCCTAACCTGGAGTTAGGCCGGCACAGTTAGGCCAGCAAAATTTAGCTGGCACAAGGGACACCGTAAAGTATGTTTGGTCCATACTCGGAGTCAGAGGTGCCAGCGCACAGACTCGTGAAATCCTCCCTAATTCCAAGAGTGGTCAAAATGCTTTTTATGGTGGCCCTTGTGCCGACCAAACTTTGCTGGCCTAACTGTGCTGGCCTAACAGGTTCGGATTGTTCCCTTCGCAAAATAAATTGGGTTACTTTTGTCCCTGACAAAAATAATTCATGCTACAAATATATTTGTTAAGCTCTGAAGTGTCACAAGACTCTTTGACGCTTTTGCTACTGTTCAGGAAGTGATTTCCTGAACAGTGATTTTCTGTTCAGGAAGCTGTTGCCTTTGCCTGAAGATGCTAAGCAGGATCAGCCTTGGATTGGCCTTGGATGGGAGACTGGAGACTGGAAGTCACTGACAGAGCTTGTGGAGGAATGGGAGGAGTCAGCTGACAAAAGAACTGGCCAAGGTGTGATCTGTGGTGGACTGTGAAGGCTCAGAAGGTGCAAGAGTGTAGCCAGGATCATGACCACACATTGAAAGGGAAACATCTGAAGAAACTGAGGGTTCTGTGAATGGTACATAGAACAATAATTGTAAAAAACCCCAATTGAAAAAATGGGGTTTATGAACAGCCTGCCCATGTAAACTGCCTTGAGTCCAGTGAAAACTGGAGAAAGGCGGTATAAAAATACATTAAATAAAATAAATAAAATAAGTTTCCAGGAAGGACTTCATCTGCAGGTTTTCTCCATCCCTCAGCTTTGTTACCTGGTTTGAATTTGGCTCCTGTGATTTCTAAGCTATTTATTAACCAATTTCTGTGAGCTGTAACAGTGGATGCAGTGACTTCACTTGTGTGTGTGAGGGCCCAATCCTGAGCCCTACAGCGCAGGCAGTAAGAGCAGACCACCTGTGCTGCCGTTGCAAAAGATGCCATAAAGCACCTCCAGCACCAGTCCAGCGCATCTGGTGGTGGCAACGGAACAACAGCGAGTGGTAAGTGTACTGCTTGCCAGCGTTGTGTACTTTTCAGGTGGGGCAGGAGGGCAGAACTGGGTGGGGAGAGGTGGAGCAGGGGTGGGGTGGGACCAGCAGTGACTTTCACCACCAGATTTTATCCTCCGTGTCAGGCCGAGGAAACTTCTTCCTCCCCACTTGTTTTTTTAAAAGAGAAACACAGTCAGGGAAGTTGGAAGTAGGCAAATGAAGCCCACTCTGCAATCTGCTGCCTGAGTCACCACTTCAAAAATTACTTCATGCCGAGGCCATCCATGGGGCTAGCTGCTACCATTTTGGCACTCGTAGCCAAGCTTGTAGCGCTAGAAAACCCTTCAGGCTAATCATGTTCCAGGAATCTTTTTTATTTGCTTGCCAGGAACATACTTCTGCGGGCATGTGCTCTTCAGAAATTTATACTGCTAATAAATTTAGAAAAGAAAACAAAGCAGAGTTTTTGAAAATCCAGAAAAAAAACCATGTTGTTTTATTCATTGATAGCCTAGAGAAGAGGGGTGGTGGAATAACACTCTTAGAAAACATTTGTATATGTGGTAGTTTCTTAAAAACAAATGGCATGGGGTGTTTGAAAATGGTGTTGTTTTTAACATATTTTGTGATTTGAAAGGCAAAAGTTGGTGTTACATGTTTTTATTCTAAATTTTCATTCCCTTGCCCTTTCTATTAATTTTAAATGCTTTAAAAGTATACTGGATAGGTGATATCGGTGATATAGCATCAGTAGATGCAGCCAAAGTATTATTCTTAATTGAAAAGTAATCTATTTTAATTTGGAAAAATCTTAAACACCAAAATGCAGTGTTTTGTGTTTTTATTCAGATATTTCAATACAAAAAGGTTTTTATGTTTTGTGTTTTTATTTTTATTTTTGCATAAAAAGGTACACAGAGATTTTAGTTTTTAAAAATAAAAGTATAAATCATCAAAACAATTAATATAGTAATTTACCCAGTGTGATGCATTGCATACTCTTGAGTATGTTCGAATTGATTCTATCTTCTCTGTACCGAGGATGAACAAAAAGCTCCCCATCCAGAAAACAAAATGTTTCCTTAGGCATTAAAAATATTAATATCTGAGTAGCCAATTGAGCATGGGGGATTAGCTTTTGTTCTGCAAGTTCTGTTAGAGAGGAAAGAGTAAGCTGTAGGGAAGCTGAACTCAGGATCTTCAATATGGTACATTGTTTGTTAACAAACCTAGGAATTAGAGGGCTAGTTGAAGAATGACATTTTTTTTTTCTTTAAAAAATAACACTATTCTGGGGATTATCTCTTCAGATGATTTCTTAAGTAGCAGCCAGCGAGCAGAAATAAAACTGATAGGCTTAAAACAACAGAGTCCTGAGAAGATCCCCAATCCTTCCATAGAATAAGATGTAAACTCTTCTCCAGAACAAAGCTCCAGTGCCTTGGGCTGCCTCACTGAAATACCCATTGCACATTTTGAAAATGCATTGAATTCTTCCTCAGAGTAGCTTTCATTGTTGCTATTTTGGCCGCCACCATAAAGCCTTGGGCCCCAGTCCATTATATTTAATAAGTGTCATTGTCTGCCACAAACTTTGCAAGATACTTCAGATGTCTGCCACAAACTTTGCAAGATACTTGGCTTCTGGAGGGTTGCTGTAGAAGATTGATAGCAAATCTTAAGTGGAAATTCCTTCCTTCCTTCCTTCCTTCCTTCCTTCCTTCCTTCCTTCCTTCCTTCCTTCCTTCCTTCCTTCCTTCCTTCCTTCCTTCCTTCCTTCCTT
>JAJKFI010000001.1:33688976-33701812 GCA_029204185.1 Lerista edwardsae | reverse complement strand
AGAGAGAGAGAGAGAGAGAGAGAGAGAGAGAGAGAGAGAGAGAGAGAATGCCTGGACTACTCTGAAATCTTGACATTTTTGTCCTTGTTTTCTGTAGTATGAACACTTAGAAGGTCATGTGTTCATTCCCTTGTGCAGTGCAGGTACAGGCTGTAAGTAACTCTCACTGTGTTCAGTGGGAGTCCCTCCCTGGAAAGTGTGAAGCATGGCAGCTTTAGGATATGACAGAGGTTCTCAGATGAGCCACTGGTATCATACCATTACACATTTGCACCATTAGTTACATTGAGGGAGAGGACTAAGGCATGATGCAGAAGGCTTTGTGGGCAAATTGGGTTTTAAGAATGAGTTTGAAGGAAATGAGCAAGGAAGCATCCTGCAGGTGTTCTGGGAAGAGGTTCCAAGCTTAAGGGGTGGCATGGGAGAATGGACAGAGTTGTCTGAGGAAAGAGGATGGTTGAAGGTCACAGTCAGAGTGTAATGAAGGGCAGTGCTGGGAGGGAGGGAGGGGTGAGGCCAAGACAAATGAGCAACTGAAAGGGAAATTGTGACTCTTAAAAGCAGGTCCCAGGCACGTGTCGGAAATAAATCCAGGAAGTCACTGTCTGAGCAGCAGGCCTGTTTTCATCAGGAATACATGTGAGGCTAAATGGTAGACTAAATAGTAAGTTGGACAAATGCAAATATACTGCAACTTTGGATCAATGTATCTATTTTGTGTCCAAGTCATGTAAGGTTTTTTTTTTTTTTTTTACAGTTTGCTAGAGGCAATCAATGGGATGACCACCGTGATCCAACTACCTTTTACATTTTCTCCCTAAAAGATTGTTGTGTTGGTTTTTCTTTGTTGGTTTTTTGGCTCCTCCACTCACTGCTGTGGCCACTGTCCTAGTCTTTTGTTTTCCAAGATCTCCTTTGAGCTGGAATGCCTCTTCTAATGTCTTTTGATTGGTTTCCATCCATTTACCCAAGCAGCATGCTTGTTTAAAATTCTCCATGCCTTGCTAGTTTTTCATTGTGTCCTTCCCTCTGGGTCCAGTATTTCAACCAGGCTTGGATCCAGTCAAAGCAGCCCACAAATTTAATCCCACACCTTCTTTTAGCACATTCCACCCTGTCAATCAATCAATCAACCAACAGGTACTTGCATACCGCTTTTCAACATGAAGTTCACAAAGCGGTTTACAAGCAAATAGTAATAATAAAGTTAGATGGCTCCCTGTCCCAAAGGGCTCACAGTCTAAAAAAAGAAAAGGCAGATCACCAGCAACAGCCACTAGAAAGACACTGTGCAGGGGTGAAGAGGAACAATTATTCTCCCGCTGCTAAATATACAAGGAAGGGAGGTAATCATCTCCCCTACTTCAAAATCTCATCTGCTCTTAAGATCCTCCATGCTTAACCAGTAGCATCACTTTAGGTGTGCAGGGGTGCAGACAGTATTGGGTGACACCATTGGGAGGTGACATAAAAATGATTTGTGTTGTGTTGGCCCCATGGGAGCCCAATGAGGTCACTGATGCTCCTCCAATATCTTGCAAGTTCTTGCCAGTGGAGATCTTGTGAGATCTTAACCTATTCAAGATGTTGGTGCCCAGGGGAACCCAGAAATGGAGGCCACACTGCACTGGGTCACACCAACTCTAGTGACACCGCTGTGCCCAACACATTGCCCACTGTGCTTTAGGAGAAGTAGTGGAGGATAGGACAGGAGGCAGAGAAGGATAGGAGGTAGAGGGAAACTAAAGTGATCCTGTTGCCAATCACCAACCACCCCTTTCCAGGAGGAACAATGGAATGACTGGGCAGGTAGTAGGCTAGAAAGATAATGAAAGGGCACAGAGTGAGGGCACAGAGGAAAGGCACCCTTCACAATCTATTCTAATACCCTGCCACCCAAAGGGGTCATATCACCCAGCCTCACGGATGGTCTGGCTCTGCCTTCAACTATGCCATCTTCTGACATGTTCTTTCTTTCTGTCACAGCTCTTCTTATTGTCCCTTGCTTCATCCAGTGTGCTTAATTCTCTTCCTGAAGATGTACATGGGCAGTTCATCATTGCAATGGACTCACAACATGGAATTTTGTTTTATCTCTGATGAATCATGGATCAGAAAAAGGAGACGGACAACAATCCAGATTCTTGTAGGCTTTGCTGGTCTCTGAGGTAGAACTCCTTTGGGTTATATTCCTACAGTACTTATCAAATCAAAATGATACTTTTCAACCACTCCACTGTGGATAACAGCATTTTGGCTCTCAAAGTTAATACTGTCAGATCAGAAAGGCACAACTCAAAAACAAATCAAGACAAAACAGAAATGATATGAGTTCTATTTTTCAGTTCCATGTGCCACAGATCAGTCATGATCCAAAAAGGAAAGCAGAAAAAAAACCTTTGCTGCGTTTATGAAGATTCCCTCATGCATACAAAGTTGCACAGATAAAAGGATGAATGGCTCATGTCTTTAGTTCACAGAGCCTCAGACTGCAATCTTTCAAAACTACTGAGAATTAAAAATTAACAGCCCAGTCCTGTCCTTTTCTTCCTCTGATGCAGTCACACCACCAGTGTGCGCGCTGCATCCTGTTGGGGCAGGCAGTCCTGGAGGTCTCCTCCACGAAAATATTTAATGCTATTTCATTTCACATCTCTACTCAATGGACTTTATTGTAAAGTCCAGATTAGAATTGTAAACCATCTATGTCTTGACTGAATTTAGGCGCAATCCTAACATGGAGTTAGGCCAGCATAAGGGCCACCGTAACACGTATTTGGACCACTCTCAGAACCAGGGAGGAAGGTGCACATCTGTGTGCTGGCCTCTCTGACTCCAAGAGTGGTCCAAATGCACTTTATGATGTCCCTTGTGCCAGCCAAACTTTGCTGGCCTAACTGAGCTGGCCTAACTCCAAGTTAGGATTGCACCCTTAGTCTAGCTGTTTTGATATAGAATTTCTGTATGCATACACAATATTTTGATAAAAACAAGGCCTATTCTCTCAGCTTCGGCAGAGCAACCAAAATGCACTGTTTGGACAGAAATCTAAAATAGTCTTACTATTTCTTTCCCTTTAACATTTTTGATATGTTCTTTTCATGAATCTTTAGCCTAGCTGGGAATGACATACTGTAAACCAACCAATCTAGGGCACAGTCCTAACTTTCCAGCACCAGGGCAAGGAAATGCAGCTGTGAGATAAGGGAACAAACATTCCCTTACCTTGAAGAGGCCTCCATGACTACTACTCCACAGCAGGATGCAGTGACTTGACTCCCGTATTGGACAGCTGGCTGATCAGCACTTCTAAGAGCACTGCTGTTTTTTCTACAAGTTGTTTTTCTTCTGTTCCAATAGTAATGCAAACATCATCTTACCAGCTGAGCTGGGAAGTGAAACCTTACAGTATCAAAAAATTTTAAACTTCTAATTTTAAATTAGCTGTTGGGCCTGATTATAAAATGTGAATATAAACAGGTTTACTAAAAAATACACCCCTAGTTCAGTGGTTCTCAAACATTTTAGCACCGGGATCCACTTTTTAGAATGACAATCTGTCGATGACCCACTGGAAGCGATGTCATGGCTGGAAGTGATGTTATTGTGAGGCCAGAGCCTTCTGCTTTCTTGAGAATGTAGCAATAAGTTGGGTTATTTCTCAGCTACTTTCCAATAGCAAAGTGAATCAGAAAGGAAAAAAAGCCTATTTACAACCTTGACCCAAGCAAAACAACCACACGGTCCTCCCCCTTTCCAGCATCCCATCTTCCCATATTTTCAATATGGCTGCTCTAGGTGCTTCACAACCCTCTGGTGAGTCCCAATCCACACTTTGGGAATCACTGCCCATGTTAATATTATTACAGAGGGCTACTTTTGAAATAGCCAAAACCAAGCCCTTATTTACAGCCAGCAAGTTATAATAAAATATTTACTATGAAGCATCCAGCAACATCTTTGAGTTTTTAAAGGAAGCCTCTTAGTGAACTTCCAAAGCAGAGCTGATGGCGTTTTATACACTAAATCGCCATGGAGAATCAGATTTTAAATGGGCAAGCAGCGGAACTGTCATAAAATCAAGTTACTCCACAAGCAGTCCCCCCACTTTCTCTACTCTGCAAGGCTGCAATAAAAATGTATTGATGCTGGCGGGTGGCAGAATGACGACGGACAATTCATATTCTAGACTAAGCCAGCTTGCATCAGCACATAGATAGTGTTGCTCTACGCATGACAACATCTTCATTCCAAATTATCCATATGCTTTTATTTCAAAGGGCATAATCCGTGTATAAAAATGAGAATATAAAAAAAGAACAAAACATCATAGCAACATCTATAACTTCCCGTTTCACACTGCTAGAAAACAAGTATTTTTCACCCTTGTCCAATTCCTGACATGTTTTTCCTTGTGATGATTTGGAGAAGAAAATGGCACTTGCTGCAAAAAAGAACTCATATCATTTCTGTTTTGTCTTGATTTGTTTTTGAGTTTTGCCTTTCTGGTCTGACAGTAACGGTATTAACTTTGAGAGCCAAAACGCTGTTATCCACAGTGGAGTGGTTGAAAAGTATCATTTTGATTTGATAAGTACTGTAGGAATATAACCCAAAGGAATTCTGCTACAGAAAATATTTAATGCCATTTCATTTCTCGTCTGTACTCGAACGTTTGAAATAACAAGGGCCATCGGGGAGAGCAACTCTGATTGTGCTCTGACTGATAAAAGTGTGCAGACGCCTGACTTGTTATGGTATGGTCTGTACTTAATGAATGCAAATAAACTCTGTGCATCAGAATTGTTTGACGTGGTAGCTTTATTGGTGTGCAACTTCCTAGTTTGGAATCTGTAACCCATAAAGAATTCAAGGAGCACAGGCAGGTGTTTTTTTGGCAGCTGTTATTAGATGCGAGGATATAGGTTGTCATGAAGAATTATGACCGTCATCTCCATGTTTTCTAACTGCTGCCACAGATGGCAAAGTAACTGTACCATCCAGCCCTTTTCAAAATGCAACCAGTGGCTGAAAAGATAGGTCAATAAATTCTGTTGTCCAAACAACATAACTCAATGAAATTGTTTTTGCAGCCGAATAGAGAGCACTCAGCAAACAGAATACTGAGTGTGGCACAATCTTCCATGTGAAATGATAGTTGTATGTGAATAATAGGTTTTGCTCAACTCACATACTGCCACCCTCAGCACAAGCAGCAAAACAGGATTCCTAGAGAAGGAAAAGTCAATGCAGTTTTTTGCTTAAACAGTTCCACGGCATTTCACTTGCATATTGGATTCCGGAGGTGCGTTTGGGCAGGCTGAGTTCCCAGCAGTGCCCTAACAGTTTAATAGCTTTGGGGATGTCTCAGTACAGGAATGAGGGTGTGTCGTGGGGAAGCAAGGCTGTAATGGGGTTGAGCCCACGAGCCCATTCACATCTCCCTGAAAGTCAGTTGAAATGTGGTTGAATCAGTGTTGACTGAGAGGCAATTTTTCACTGTCGGCTGACAAACAGCAGACATTTTTTCAGAGATGCCGTCGGACGTCAACCTATCAAGCACGGCTTTTGCCATTCAAAGTGATGACTTGCACGCCAACTTTCTCTCAGCCAAGCTCCTGCTGCTGTTCCTATTACAAGAACGTGTTGCAAACATTTGCAAATAAAATACAGACATATGGGTCTAAGGAATAACCTCCCATTCTGCCAATGCATGCATCATTTTCCAGTCTAAGGGCTGGTTCAGATGCTACTTGGTCACCTGGAAGAGCCCCAAGGAGATTCAGGATGTTTCCACATCATCTTGTCCCTCCCTGCCCCTCATACCTGGGATTGATTGTATGCAAGTAAAGGCATTTCAGATTCATGGCCCCTCTGGTAGTATTTCAGCCACGCAGAGTAGAATAGTTTGCACAAGCCACCCCCAAGCAATTAAGGGCACAATCCTAACAAACGTTCCAGCACAGACAGAGCCAATTGGCACAGCCACAGCCAATGCTGCATCCTGCAGTTGGGGGGTGGGCAGTCACAGACGCCTCCTCAAGGTAAGGGAATGTTTGTTCCCTTACCTTGGAGCTGCATTGCTCTTACCCCAGTCCTAGAAAGTTGGTTAGCATTGCGCCCTAAGTGACAGCATGCAAGGCAAGGCACAAGGCGAGAAACACAACATATATGATGATGATGATTAGAAGAAGAATTTATATCCTGCCTTTCCCATGCTGAAGCAAATGCCCAAGGCTACTTACAGAGTGACGCAATAAGATTACAATATAGAACAACAATAACTCAAAACATTAAGTACCAAAGCATTAAAACAATAAATTCTAAAATACACACACACACACACACACACACACACACACCCATTTAAAACAGGGCATGACCAGTGGTTGCATCTAAATGATTTAAGAACAGGAACTCACTTTTGATTGGCACGTGTCAGGATCCGCCCACTGGAAGTGACGTCATAAGCCAGAGGCTGGCGGAGCCCAGGTCTACTCACGGCTGGTTCCTATGGGTAGACCAGGGCTCTGGAGGTGGAGTTATTCAAAATTGCCAGGGAAGTTGAAAATTGGCACGGGGGCAGCAGCCTCGGCTTCGAGGCTGGCTGAGCAGAATGAGGCAGGAACTTGTGGAAGGGGCTGAGGGTGGCACCACTCCGAACGGCACCCTTGGGCGCTTCCCCACACCAAAGCCCGCTTACACCTGGCACATCAGGAGGGCAGCTTCAAAAAGTCCCGGCTCCCCTCCGTCCCCTCCGGGGCCCCCCTCAATTTGCCACTGCACCCCCAGGACACCCCTTCTCCCCAGAGGGCTGCAGACTCACCAGAGCGGCTGCTGATTCCACGTGTGTGGCTGGAGGGAGCGAGGAAGGGGGCTGTGCAGGATGGGACTTCCCCACTGCAGCCGTTCTCCCTTTGCCCCTCTATGAATCTGGAGTCGCTCCCTTTAACCAGTGGTGTCATCTAAATGATTTAAGAACAGGTACTCACTTTTGATTGGCACGTGTCGGGACCCGCCCACCGGAAGTGACGTCATAAGCCAGAAGTGATGTCATGGCAGGAAGTGACATGAAAAAAGCCCTTCTAGAGGCCTCAGATGATTTTAAACTGACCCAACAGTTGCAACAGTATTCCACAGCACCCCCAGAACATGTTAAGGAGGCCTGGCATCATGTTAAAACCCCAGAGCAACTCATTTTTCAGTGGCAAGGAAAGGAAAGGCTCCGCTCGCTGCCTGCCTGCCTGCCTGGCTCTGAGAACATGCAGGCAACTCAAACATGCAGGAAATTCAAACGTTGCAGAGGGCGGAGTCGACGAGTGGGCAGGCAAATGGGCGGTGCCAGCTGTAATCCTAGAAACCGGTACTCGCGTACCCCCGCGTACTCCCTGCATGACATCATTGCCTTTAACCCTCTGAGTGCCAGCCAACCAAGAAGAAAAGCTCTTTGCAGAGGAATTGGGAGGTGGGAGAAGGGGGGAAGTGCCGCGGAGTGAAGTGGGCAGAGTCAGCCCTAATTTTAACAAGTGGAACTGAGTTCCCCCACATTCCCCTTACATGACATCACTGGGCATGACCCAACACTAGGCCATTAGGGAAGCAAAATTGTCCAAAACAGCAGTCAAGCTACATCACTATTCAAGAGGCACAAATATCTACCCATCATCCAAATGCCAGCTGAAATAGGTATGTGTTGTGCCCTCTCTGAAAAACTATAAGGGAGGGGGAAGTTCTCAGTTTTTCTGAGAGATAATTTCATATCTGTGGTGCCATTACAGAGAAGGCTCATCCCCGAGCCACCATCCCTTTAACTTGGAATAGAGGCGGGACTTGAAGGAGAGCCCCTTCAGATTACCTATGAGGGCGGGCTGCAAGCTATGGGCAAAGGAGGTCTTTTAGGTAGCTTGGACCAAGTCAAGAAGGGCTTTAAAGGTCAATACCATCAACTTAAATTGAGACAGGAAACAAATTCGCAGCCAGTGTAGCTGCTGAAGCACGCTGAGTAGCTGGCTTCTCCAAGTGGGGCACAAATGCGCCAATGCTGGTGGTGTGGCCAGCATCAGCATGGTTCGCTGCTGCCCCAGTCAAGTAGCAGGGAGGAAATGCACCAATGCTGGCCTTCCGGTGGGGGGGCATGGTGGAGGAAGGCTTCTTTGCACCCCAGGGTAGCATTTGAAGGGTTGCCTCAGGGCACAAAAAAGCCAGGACCACCTCTGATCTCTACAGTGGATGCTTCTGAACATGACCGGTGGCTTGGTGGCACATTTCAAAGTGCAGGATCACATTAGGACACACACGGATATGCACGTGGACACACACCAACATGGACACTCACACACACATGGACATACACACATCACTATTCCAGAGTCCTGCCCCTTTCAACTACAGCCCTGAACATGGCATACATGCGTAATGTAATTTGAATGATCTGGTGGATGTGTTTTTACTTGTTCCTATACAAAGACTTAAGTTTCTTCTTACAATATGTATGATCAGTTAGTGGCAAATTACATGCAGCATTAGTTTTATTAGCGCTGAGGGGCATATTTTTAACTCAGTAAATAGCAGCCAGATTGGGCCCATTTGATCAGTGTTGCAGCAAGGGAGGTGGTAATGGGCCTTTAACCCCACCCCGATACAGTTCTGAGCCAGATTGGGGGGTCCCATGGCTGCTCTTTAAGATATTTTTGATTGATTATGAATTGTAATGTCTTTAAAAAACAAACGTTGAGCAGCATGTCCAGGTCTCCCAAATCAGAGTGATACCATGGCAGGGACTAGTGTGATCCTGATATATGGGCTCCCTAATCCTGCTGCCCAGTTAAAAATAAACCTGTGAGCCTTAATAATAGGCTTAGGGCCAAATCCTGAGCTCATTACAGTAGATGGTACTCTCGTACTGCCTGGGCAACTGTTGCGCATGGTGCCATAAAGTGCCTCCAACACCGGCAGTATGCCCTTACCACTGGCACTGGGGCAGTGCTATGGGGCTGCCTGCGCACACCCCGGAGGCAGTACCAGTCACTGACGAGCAGTGAGTTCACCGCTTGCCAGGGATGCAGCCTTTTAGGGCAGGATGGGAGGGTGTTGCTGGGTAGGGGGAGGGGTGGAATAGCGGGCAGGACTGGCAACTCTCACTGCCTGTTCTCAACCTCCGAGTAAGGCCACATGGCCTTACTTGGAGGCCCTCACTTCTGCAATGGCTAAAAAGCCGGTGCAGGAGTGAGTAGACCCATTTCCTACCCTGTGCCCTTACTATGGGGGAAGGGGAGGAATGTCCCTGTGGAGCCTCCTGGGGCTGCCTGGCTGCTGCTGTGCTCCTGGGCAGTCGGGCAGTTCAGGATTGGGCTGCCAGTCTATTTAATTAAGGGCACAATCCTAAGCAACTTTCCAGTCACTTAGCTGTGCCAATGCATCATGTGCTGCATCCTGCTGAGGAGGCTTCTTCAAGGTAAGGGAATGTTTATTCCCTTAGCTTTGAGCTGCACTGCCCTTACCCCGGTGCGGGAAAGTTGCTTAGGATTGCGCCCTAACTATATATTGCTATATATAGTTATACTAGCTTTTTGTTGCCTGGCGTTGCCCGGGTAACAAATTTTCCCAACAGGTCATTGTGGACATTTCATTTCACACCCCATCTCATACCTCATGCCGACGGGGGCCAAACTCGGACGCTAACGGCCTCGGGAGCGTCGCCGCTTGTCTCGGCGGCCCCAAAAACTATGGACCTGACACCTATATTGGCCGTTTTTGATCATTTTGGCGCCCCTTTACACCCCCACCCCTGTGGGCGCTGGGGGGGGGGTCGTAACCATGCAGCGTTTGTCACCAGGCCACAAGGCATATGTGTACCAAGCTTGGTGTAAATTGCTCCAGGCATTCCAGAGTTATGCTGGAACATACATACACACAGACTAATGTCGGTCATTTTGGGCATTTTATTTTTCACCCCTTCTCACCCCCTGTCATCTCCAAGCCGGGTCCAGGGGTGCAGGGGGCTAGGGGGGACCGAGAGCGCGGGGTACGGTGAGAATTATCTGTGAGGCGATAGAGGTTCGAAATGAACGGTTTATGTGCGTGAACGATTTGACATTCATGGGGGCCCGTGACTTCACTGGGACCCCCAATAGTCCATACAAATGGTGGCGCCCGCCGGGGCACGGAGTTCAGTCCAAGGGGTGCTTTCCTTCCAAACGCCCCTTCTCAGCAGGATCGGTGGTGACGGCGGCGGGTTGAGCCAGGTCAGAGTCCACGGCTTGTGGGGTCCCAGTCGGTTGTGAGTCCCTCGGGTGGCTGGAGTGGGGATGGCCTAGCTGCCCGCAGGATAAGAGGATTGGCGCTCTCCACAGCCAGGCCAAGAACCTCGAGCTGCCTCTCGGGGGACGTCAGATTCGCTGAAGCAAGACTGGCTGCCTGCCTGGAACTCCAGGACCTCCAGGGCCGGGGGACCCCCAAGGAGCAGGGCTTGAGCTGCCCCGTCAAGGCTGGGTAAGGAGAGGACCAGAGTGGGGCAACCTCCCACTCAGACATGGTCTGCCCCTCTACCTCCCTTCTCCAGCCCTTGGAGGTGCGACCTCTCCCTCTGCTGTCTGAGCTCCTTATGACCTCCAGACCAGCCTCCCCCCTTCCTGTCTCATTGCCAGGCCCAGTTCTCGTGAGACTGGGCTGGTCCTTTGCAGGATCTCGCCTCTACTCAGAGAGTCACCCCAGGCTGCTTGCAAGTTCCCTGTGCTCGGCCAGGCTTCCTTGTGCCAGGTGTGCTGTCTTAGACTCCCCTGGGGCTTGACACCAGGCTTCTTAAACACCCACCTGCAGCCCCCTGCGGCCAGGTAAGCTCCCCGTCCATGGCCCGAGGCAGCGGGGCGGTTGCAGGGGTGACACCCCCCACGCCAATGGGGCCAAACCTGGACTTCAACGGCTTTAGAAGCGTCGCCACTCATTTCGGCGACTCCGGAAACTATGGATTCAATGCCAATTTTGGCCTTTTTTGACCAATTTCACGCAGGCCCCCCGGTGCACCCCCACCCCCAGGGGGGCTAGGGGGGCCTGACCCCCACAGTGTTTGTCGCCAGACCGTAAGGCATGCACAAGCCGAGTCTGGTGCCAATCGCTCCAGGCGTTCCAATGAGGCATGGCGGACGTCTTGTTTCACACCCCTTCTCACCCCCCATGTTGAGGGAGGGCCGAACCCAAACTCCCATGGCGTTGGGAGCGTCGCCGCTTGCCCCGGCGACACCAGAAACTACGGATCCAACGGCGATTTTGTCCGTTTTCGACCATTCTCAAGCAGGGTTCCCCATGCACCCCCACCCCCGGGGGCGCTAGGGGGGCCTGACCCCCGCAGTGTTTGTCGCCAGGCCGCAAGGCACACGCGTGCCGAGTTTGGTGTCAATCACTCCAGGCGTTCCAGCAGGGCACGGCGGACATTGTATTTTGCACCCCTTCTCGCCCCCCACACCAAGGGGGGGCTGAAACTGGACTCCAACTGTTTCGGGAGCATCACCGCTCGTCTCGGCGACCCCGAAAACTATGGACTCGACGCCAATTTTGGCCATTTTTGGCCATCTTCATGTGGGGCCCCCTGCACACCCCCACCCCTGGAGGCGCTGGGGGGCCTGACCGCTAGACTTCCGCATGCTGAATTTGGTGCCAATCGGTCCAGGTGTTCCAGCAGGGCATGGCGGATGTTATGTTTCGCACCCCTTCTTGCCCCCCACGTCAAGGGGGGGGGCAAACCTGGTCTCCGTCGGCATCGGGACCGTCACCGCTCATCCCAGCAACCCCGGAAACTACGGATTTGACGCCAGTCTCAGCCATTTTCGACCGTTTTCACGCGGGGACCCTCGCATACCCCCACCCCTGGGGCGCTGGGGGGATCTGACCCCTGCAGTGTTTGTCACCAGGCTGCAAGGTGTATGCGTGCCATGTTTCGTGTCGATCAGTCCAGGTGTGCCAGCAGGGCATGGCGGACATTGTGTTTTGCACCCCTTCTTGCCCCCCATGTCGAGGGGGGGCCGAACCCAGACTCCAACAGCATCGGGAGCGTTGCCGCTCATCCCAGCAACCCCGGAAACTATGGATTTGACACATATTTCAGCCATTTTTGACCATTTTCAAGTGGGGACCCCCACATACCCCACCCCTGGGGGTGCTAGGGGGCCCCAACCCCCACAGTGTTTGTGGCCAGGCCGCTAGGCTTCCGCATGCCGGGTGTGGTGCCAATCAGTCCAGGCGTTCCAGCAGGGCATGGCCGACGTTTTGTTTCACATCCCTTCTTGCCCCCATGTTGGGGGGGGGGCTGAACCCGGACTCCAACTCCATCGGGGGTGTCGCAGCTCATCTCGGCAACCCCGGAAACTGTGGATTTGATGCTGATTTTGGCCGTTTTCGGCCGTCTTCACTTGGGGACCCCTGTGTACCCCCACCCCTGGGGGTGCTAAGGCGCCCCAACCCCCACAGTGTTTGTGGCCAGGCTGCTAGGCTTCTGCATGCCAAGTTTGGTGCCAATCGGTCCAGGCATCACGGCGGGGCATGGTGGACATTTTGTTTTGCACCCCTTCTCGCCCCCACGTCGAGGGGGGGGGCTTCATCTCGGCGACCCCGGAAACTGTGGATTTGACGCCGATTTCGGCCATTGTTGACCGTTTTCACGCGGGGACCCCTTTGTACCCCCACCCCGGGGGCGCTAGGGAGGCCCAACCCCCGCAGTGTTTGTCGCCAGGCCTCAAAGTGTATGCGTGCCGAGTTTCGTGCCGATCACTCCAGGCGTTGCGGAGCCTATGCGAAACATACATACATACATACATACATACATACATACATACATACATACA
>JAJKFI010000001.1:33670930-33688966 GCA_029204185.1 Lerista edwardsae | reverse complement strand
ACATACATACATACATACATACATACATACATACATACATACATACATACACACCCACGCTCTTCTTTATATATAGATAGATATAGCTACCCGGGGAGGAATGCATCAAGAGGGAAGGTGGAATGGGATGGGGGGAGGGCGGGCCCATCTGTAGACCAACCCAAAGAGGGTGGTGGTGGCACTTAGGCCAGATCTTAACCCCCATCCCGACTGACCCAACTGCACTCTGAATTGCTTGGATTTGCGCTGCCAGTTTTGGATTGCTGCCGTGTTACTCGGTGCAAGAGGAATCAATTCACTGCAGCTAGTCCCAGCCCTGCACTGGATATGAAGCAGGCCAGTCAGGCTCTTAAGGGCCCAGTCCTATCCAACTTTCCTGAACTGATGCAGCCACAATGCAACCCCAAAGTAAGGGAACAAAATTCCCTTCCCTAAAGGAGGCCGCCACAACTCCCCTCCTACAGCAGGATATAGCGCTTCCCCTGTTGTCATGGCTGCCTCAATATTGGAAACCTGGATATAATTGGGTCCTTAAGCTCTTATGCTAGTGGTTATGAAAATGTTCTCCTTATATTGGCATAGCCAGTATCACCACAATAAAATTATCTTATTTTAGCCAAAGAGGAATTCACTTAAATTTTTTGATTGCTGATGCTGGGAACCAGTAGGTCAAATTTTTTATTATTTTCATTCTGTGTGCTAGTGCACTTAGAGTTAGGCCCATTAAACCCAAAATGGACTGGAAGATCTTTACATGCCCCCCTTATAATATCTCTCTTTCTCCCCCATGACATAAATCATTTATTTCTTGGTAGAAAGGCTGCATTAGGACATGGTGTTCTACCTCATGTGATATTCTGCTGCACACCCAAAAGCGGGGATTGGGGAATGGGAAAAAACAGGTTTACGTCATTCCTATAAGACTGCTTCACCTAAGGTTATTGAACCTTAATCCATAGTAGGATTTATAGGAAAGAATTTTCTATAAATTTCCTAATTTGTTTTATAGGAAAGAAACAACAACCCTGTGCTTAACTATACATTTGAATGAACTAAAAATTGATATTCAAATAGCAAGGCTGGGTATAACTTTTGAAATGTTCATTTCCCAACATCAACATGGGAGTTAGAGCGCAATCCTAAACTGGAGTTAGGCCAGCATAAATTAAGCCAGCATAGTTTGGCCAGCACCATAAAGCATGTTTGGACTACTCTCGGAGTCAGGAAGGATGACTCATGTCTGTGTGCTGGCCTCTCTGACTCCAAGAGTGGTCTAAACATACTTTACGATGTCCCATGTGCTGGCCAGACTTTGCTGGCTTATCTTATACTGGCCTAACTCAGTTTAGGATTGTGCCCTTAGTTACAGCAGGAATGCTGCCCGGCAGTGCACTGTTAAAATTTAGTGGACATTTTCAAATTGTGGATCTGTACATGCAATTTCCAAACACGCATAACTTCATTACTTTTCAGGCAATGAGCCTTGGAAGCACATGAAAAGACATTTGTTCTGCATTAGTATGAAGACTATTCTGAGTGTGAAGTTCTTTACATCATCTGCAGTCAAACTGCATGAATACTGTTGAAATTTTTTAATACTGTATTTGGATCATTTATAATTTCATCCAACATTCAAGTAACCTTGGGTGAGGAAAAAGAAAGCATATTTTAAACACACATAAAAATGTGGAAAAATCTAGTGCATAAGTGCTTCCCCTCTCTTTAATGACCTCATTTGTTTTAATTAATCCTCCATTCAGAATTTTAACCTAGCTACATTCTGGAGGGTTTAGATTCTGACACAGTCTTTAGGTCTGTCTAAAGCTAAACATCTCCAGCTCAACCACATTCACTTTAGCAGCTCTCTAATTAGTCATTCATTCATTCATTCATTCATTCATTCATTCATTCATCTAGCCATTCATTCATTCATTGCCGGTAACTCAATAGGAAAATGTATTCATGTGTTCTGGCTGCAACACTGACAGATAGCTACAAATAATTTTACACGTTGTAGGGCGAATACCTAGAAACAAGTGACGTGGTGCAATTAAAACAACAAATTCCATGCAAATGCGCTATTTCAGAAAAATTCAAAAGACCAATCATTTTGATTATTTTTTAATAGCAATGTGGAGCTCTTATTTACCGCCTGATGGAACCCCTGAAATGCATTGTGTGTCTTCAAAAGCCGTCTAGGCGAGTGAATGGAACGCTATAAACCTGATTTCAACAGACTGAAAACAAGATGTGACAAGCGGTTTGACACCGGCCCTCTACTAATTTCCGTTATTTGTAAAGAGGCACATCTGAATGGAAATAGCTCAACAGAATGGGTCAGTATGGTGGAGGCCATGTCAGTTCACACATAAAAACCCCGTACAGGGAAAAAGAAGCAGCCATTGATTTCTAGAGAGAGCCCCCAGAGATTGTGGAATCCGGCCAAAACGAGGCACCAGCTGCTCTCCGCTGGAAATCTTTTGTGGAAGAGTGAGAGAAGCGAAAAAAAAAGCTGGTGGGTCTGAAAGGGGAAATGAGATAGAAACCAGGATAGAAGAGGTATTCCTGACTGCCTCAGCAATGCTTCACTCCCCAAGCTTAGCCTTCTCTTTTCTAAGAAAGTGTGGAAGAAACACAAAAACAAACCCCCTCTCTACCTTATTTATGCTGTGTATCGGGAACAGTTCCAATGGGAATTTCTCATGCTCTTTCACATTCCCTGAATTCAAATGACTGCCTTTTTTTTTTACCGCTCTGATCTAATAAATATATGCCTTAAAAAATGGAACAAATACTCAGTGTGATTGCAGATCTTCATTTGCATAATTGCATTATGACAACAATTTTAGGAAGATAATAAATGAAGAGCATTTTGTTTGAAGTCTTTTATGCCTGTAATAAGAAAATCCTGCCCTGATTCTCCTCAAGCACCTCTGCCACGATTTCACACTATAAATGAGAGCAACTTCCCCTCCCTGCGCAAAAAAGTAAAAGTTTTAGCAGTAATAACTCTTTTGTTTCAAAACGAGACACTTCTTCAGGCAGTTCAGCCTGCGACAGCATGAAATATTCATAGCAGAGCTCAAAGTGAGCATGCTTCTGCAAGCTTTAGATAGCCTCCAAAGTTTGAAATAGTTGTGACTGGTATGTGAGGGAAGTAGAGAAAAGTTCACTATCTACATAGCTGCCAGCACTTGTGGAAGACATGAATGGAAGAATGAATTGTCTTCTTCAGAAAATGAGTGCTGTCAAAACAGATATACACGTCTTTCAACATCAGTCTGCCTTGGCATGTTCTATGTATTAGATCCTCATGTATTTATTTGTTTATTTGCTTATTGTGTTTGTAATTGTCCATCCTACGAAGAATTTAAGCTGTTGAACCTAAATTCAGTCACAATTATCCTGTCAGGTAAGTTTCACTAAAAATTGTCAAGTCCGAGGAGAAGGGTAGGAGGACAAAATCCCCAAGGCTTGGGTTTTTGTTGTGACAAAACGAACTATACAGCAGAAAACAAATTTGTTACAAAATAAATTTAGATACCTCCAGGGCCGGCCCCAGGAATGGTGGGGTCCAATGTGTGGCATTCCCAAGAGCCCCCCCCCATCGCATAGCCATGATGAGAAGAGCATTTGTGGTGCCACACATGAAGTGTGGCACTCAGAAATAGTTGCTGATAACCTGAACTGGTCTTCTTGTAGCCTACAACTACCAAAACCTGGCCTCAAATTCCTACTCAGCCATGAATTTAATTAAGCAGCCTTGGGACAGTCATTTTCTTTTCGCTAAACCTATCTCATAAAGTTGTTTTGATGATAACACCAGTGAACTCCTTTGTGGCATACAAATACTATTGATAATAATGCCTGGGTGGGGATTTGAGCCCAGGTCTTTGGGTCAAAATCATCACTATTTGTTTATTATTTGTATAGCACCATCAATGTACATGGTGCTTTACAAAACAAGAGAAGACAGGCCCTTGTCCTTAATGGCTGACCTGAACGAGCAAACTGATCAGTGAAACTCTTTGCTGCTTAACTGGAATTACAAATTACTGGGAAAAGTCATGCAACAGAACTCAAATGACTCTTATGATGACCTTTGAAATGGGTATGTGAGAAATACCCAAAGGTTATCTAAATAGTGTATATAGATTATCTAGTATTAACAATGCCCACATCCAGTTCATGAAAAAGCTCCCTGAAGAAATTGGGCCACCTGTTGGGCCAGCAAAGATTTATCCCAGGGTAAGGGAACAAAGGGGACGTGGTGGCACAGTGGGTTAAACAACCGCTGCTGCTGGGCTTTCCAACCGGAAGGTTGGGAGTTCAAGACTGTGCGACGGAGTGAGCTCCCATTGCTTGTCCCAGCTCCTGCCAACCTAGCAGTTCGAAAGCACCTAAATGCAAATAGATAAATAGGGACCACTTTGGTGGGAAGGTAACGGCGTTCCATGCGCTACGACGTAGTCATGCTGGCCACATGACCACGGAGGCTTTTCCTCGGACAAAATGCCGGCTCTACAGGCTTTGAAACAGAGGCACCGCCCCCTACAGTCGGTCACGACTAGGCCATTCAGTCGCGGGGAAACCTTTACCTTTTTAAGGGAACAAATACTCCATTTACCAGGAAGCCTCCAGAGGCTGCAATTCACCTGTGCGATGCAGTGGTTACCACATTGAAGTAGATGCATCGCCACAAAGGGAATTGCATTGCATCGGGATGCTGGTCTTGTAAAGAAGTCTTGAAGCCATGGTTTGGCAACCAAGCATCCAAATCATACCCTCGTCCAGACCAAGTTGAGTTCCATCTGAGGTTCCTGCCACTTTCACCCAGTGGTGTGTTCCTGCCTAAGATCTGAGGTCAGTCCTACACACCTCTGCCCACACAGCCAAGGTAGGCATAGGCAAGTGAAAGACACTGTCCCAATGAAAGACTTTTTGGACTCTGCAATGTCAATTTCTGTGATATGCTTATGGCAGTAAAAATGAGGACGACATGAGCACAAATCATGCATTTTTCTCCTTCCTCCACTCAGGGCCGACTCCAGGAGCAGAGGGGCCCAATGCAGGGCATTCCCCCAGGGCTCCCTCCCTGTGCCCCCCCACTCACCAAGAAAAGCACTTGTGGTGCCATGTGCAGCACCTGAAAATAGCTGGTAGTGACATGATGACATCACCACTAACTGCTTCCAGGAGGCCCATTTTGGGCAGTTCAAGGCAAGGGCAGGTGGGAGGGCCCAAGGTAAAGCTGATCTGCTCGTCCCACTGACTAACAGCTCATGGAAATCCAGATGATATGGTTGCTGCACTGGGGACTCAATGTGACAACATTGGCTTAAAGCCGGCCCTGCCTCCACTTGTTCTGCCCATCAAAATCAGCCCTTAAACTCTTTTACATTTCACACAAGGAGTAACTGCTCTGTACAGACAGCTATCCAACATGTACTCATCTGCTGAGCCAGTTTTCGTTTGCATGGCGCACTCTGAAGCAGGATGTTGAGACATGCAAAGGTGGACAGAAGACGCTTGCTGAATGGACCCATGCGGTCTCCATGCAGATGCCCGGATCTTTGCAAGAATGGGTCTTAGAAAGCTAAAAACTGTAGAAATCCTTAGTAATCCAATTTTCTTCAGTAGTGTAAACCCGCATTCACTGAAACACTTCAATAAATAGGAATTACGGCTTATTCTCTACTTTCTCATTCATGCTCCAGGCACTCTGTATACACAATTATACGGTTAAGAAATGCTCAGTCAGTCTGGTGTAGTGGCTGTCTGAAAATCCTTAAAAATAATTTGCCCAAAAGGTACCTTTCTTTGTATCACTGGCTGTATTGTGATGAACGGTTTGTATTTTAGCTAAGCAGCCACAAAATAAAATCACGTCGAGCAAGTTCTGCTTGAGCACACCTAAACTACAAGGAAGAAATGGCCCAGATTTTAATGAAGAGGAAGGCACCTAGGGAACCCAGTTTATGTTCACAGAAAAACACTGAAACAAAAAAAAGCAGAATAATAAGAAAAAGAGAGAAGGCTTAATTGAAGGAAACAACATTCCATCTTCCAGCCCATTTAGTCACTGAAATGCACAATTGTGGCTAGGAATTAAAGTTTTTTAAACTTTTTTTTTTTTGCAGTTAGAATTCTATTCCTCCCCAGTTGTTCTTTTAAAAAAAAAACATTTATGCACTTGGGGTGCATAACCTGGAGTTAGGCTGGCACAGTCAGGCCAGCAAAGTTTGCCTGGCACAAGGGCCACCGTAAAGCGCGTTTGGATCACTTTAGGAGTCAGAGAGGATGGCGCACATCTGTGTGCTGGCCTCTGACTCCAAGAGTGGTCCAAACATAGTTTACGGTGTCCCTTGTGTCGGTCAAACTTTGCTGGCCTAGCTGTGCTGGCTTAAATTCAAGTTAGGATTGCGCTCTTAAACGGATACTTAAAAAAGAAAATCTAGCACAGCATAGTAATTATCTGTCTTGAAATCTGTCTTCCTCCCTAGATAAACTGAGATATTGTACCTGCCTATCAGCCAGAGCTTATTTGTGGCATGGCAATTTATAGACAAGTCTGTATTGCGGGCGGGAGGGGGAGAATAGAGGAGCAGGTGTTCTCAGTGTAGTTTAATTCAGACCTTGAGCTCTCATTGAGCAAGCTGACTGCCAGTCATGTTGCTTGGCCAATTGGTGAAAGAGTGGGCTCTGTAGATGTGTTTAAGCACAGCATCACCTGCACGCTTTACTTCTTCCTTGTAATTTGTCTTCTGCTTGATGTGGCCTCTTGGCAGTGTTAGAGTTCTTACATTCTCTAAAGGCTTATGTTTTGGGGTAGAGACTTTTTGTTTGTCATTGCCATCCCTGCTGCTTCTCACTTTTCTTGGCTGCTCCCTTTTTCTCTGTCAATCTTTGTCTCCTGTGGGAGATGGACAAGCTGCCATTTGGGACCATCTTGAGATATGTTTTGCATATAGATAGGCCCACTTGTGATCTGTTTTCCTGTGCTGCCTTGGCTGCTCCAGTGCTTGACTGTATTTGCCCCACTGTGGATGAAGTAGGTGGATGGGTGGGTGAAGGCAGCACAATCCTACCTTAGTCCACCCCCACACCATGCAGTGGTGCCAGAGCGGGGTACGCGGCATCCATGGGGGATGCAGGTGGGAGGTCTCTTTCAGGTAAGGAATCATTTGTCCCCATGCTCTGGGGAAAGTCCCAGCTGCTGCTAGGGCTCAACCTCGATATCGCTGGCGCACATCCACATTGATCCATGTTGGTGGATCAGGTCCAGCAAGGGGGATAGGATAAGGTGATAGGATATGGCGCTTGCCAGTCCCGCTGATCCAGCTCCACTCTCAGGCCTGAACTGTTAATTTTTCAAGAGGGTTTTGTGGTGTAGTCAGATTTAACTGCTTTTAAAAATTTTGAACAATGCATCTACAGTATGTGTCATGCCATGCCATGCCCTTGAAGAATTTGGGGTTCTGGTGGTTTGGGTTCTGTGGCTGGTCCGTGTTCTGAGGGTTTCTATTGCTCAGAAATCAAACCTTTGTACTACAATGCAATTTTTCAATTCATTTTCCAAATAAGCCTATGTAGGTTTCAGGTTGGTTCTTGGGCTGGTTCACTCACCAGTCAAGGATTATCATGCTGTGATGGATGGAATGAATATGCCTGGTCCCTCTCTTTCTCAGATATGAGACAATGCAAAAGCCTTACACATAGCTTTCTATCCTTGGAAACCAAATTCTACCCATTCTTCCGTCTCATTGCATGTGGAGAGGAAAGATCATGCAAATCAAATTGGTATGCTTGATCCGTGGACTAGTATGTGGCTGCCTAACATGTTATTGTTTTAATAACTACATGCTTTAGTACCATATTATGGATCTACTAAATCCATATTCCATAATCCATCAGTAGTAAAACAATAATATTGGGTAGAAAATCCATGTAGCTCATACCTAAGAAACATGCAATATGCTACAGAGGTTAACAAAAAAATACCCTTTATAACCTAGATGACTGGAGAAACATTCCTTTCCAACTTCAGATCTGGAAATCAATCTCTGAGCATAAGGACTACTTTTGTTATAAAAAAAAGTATTTGTGTCTTCAAAACTGCAGTCTGAGAAAGTCTAGCAAAGCTTAACATTTTCTGTTAAAAATAGTTCATAGAACAGTGCTTTCTGATCACCAACTGATTAAAGACCAGGTTAGATCAATTGACTTAGAATTCCTAGTGATTTTTTTTTTAGAAAGACTGTCTTCTACCAGCAAAATTCACTCCTTTTGCTGATAGATGGTTTGCAATTTTCCAGATTATATCTCTAAAAATAAAATAGCCTGCACAGTTTAATTGGTCTCCCCTTGCTGTGATATTTTGTTCCATAGAGGCTTCCTAAAGGCAGAGGTAAAGCTGTAAAGGTTTAAAGGAAGATACTTACAAACAGATCCGTTTTATGGAAGGAATCAGTTGACTGGAAATCTCCGCATGAGACTTAAAGGTGTCACTTTTTTAAAGAAACTAAAAAAAAATGAGCCCAGAGGGATGGAAAATGTTTACACACTGTTCTGCCACTGGTGCAGAGGAACACACCGATATTTGGGAGAATTCCTTGAGGACCACAGAAGTAGTCAAAGAGATGACAGGAACATTGTCAAATTTTACTAGAATGACTCTTCCAATCCAAGCATCAATTTGTTGGAAAATTTACAAAGACACCTCTCTGTGGATCACATTGTTTTCCCCAAGGTTTATTCCCACACTTGCTTAAAAGACAAAGAGGTCAGCTTTAACTGTAGCAAATTATTTATTAGGAGCGCAATCCTAACCTGGAGTTAGGTTGGCACAGTTAGGCCAGCAAAGTTTGGCCGGCACAAGGGACACTGTAAAATGTGTTTGGACCTCTCTCGGAGTCAGGGAGGATGGCACACATCAGTGTGCTGGTCTCGCTGACTGCAAGGGTGATCCAAACATACTTTATGGTATCCCTTGTGCCAGCCAAACTTTGCTAGCCTAACTGTGCCAGCCTAACTCCAGGTTAGGATTGTGCTCTAAATTACATGTCTTACAGCCAGGATCAGCCTCAGGACTGGTGGGGCCCAATGAGGGGTGCTTGCAGGGGCCTCCACCCTCCCTGTGGGGTCCCTATTAACCAGGCAACTGCAGCAGCAGATGCTTGTGGTGCCACATACAAAGTGCAGTACCCAGCGATGGGATCTGCAAATTGAGAAGGGGAACACTGGGCGGGACTTAGGTGGGACTTACACATGATTGGCAGCCCGTCCGCAGCGTTCCGCGGCTGCCCTGGCCTCGGGGGGGGGCTCCTGCTCGCCACGGAGGACGGGTGGGGGGCGCGCTGGGTGCCTGGGCGAGCAGCAGTGGGACGCGCCAACCGGGGGCAGCCCCCCGAGGCCAGGGCAGCCGCGGAACGCTGCGGACAGGCAGCCAATCACGTGGAAGTCCCGCGTAAGTCCTGCCCAGCGTTCCCCTTCTCAGTTTGCAGATCCCATCTCTGGCAGTACCCAGAAACCACCAACTACTTCTAGGAGGCCCATTTCAATCAATCAATCAATCACTAGTATTTATATACCGCTTTTCAACACTAAGTTCACAAAGCGGTTTACAGGCAAATAATAACATTAAAGTTAAATGGCTCCCTGTCCCAAAAGGGCTCACAATCTAGAAGAATGGAGAATACCACCAGCAACAGCCACAAGAAAGACACTGTGCTGCGGTGAAGAGGGACAAAAATGGCCCAAACAAATGCTGGGCCATTTCAGACCAAACAGTTCCAGGGGAGGGAGGGTGAGCCCATGGGAGGGTGAGCCCACTCTGCTTGCTGTGCACCCTCCCAGGCTGCCAGATGCCAGCTGCAGCAGGAAGGTGTGTATTGGACTGCAGCCTTACAGCCCAACCCTATCCAACTTTCCAGCACTGGTGCAGCCATGCCAGTGGGATGCTTGTTGCATCCTGTGGTAGTAGGATAGTCACGGAGGCCTCCTCCAAGTAAAAAAAAGTGTGTTCCCTTTCCTCAGGTCGACATTGCGGCTGCACCATCTCTGGCAAGTTGGCTAGGATCTGGTCCTTAATAACTGTCATAAAGACAAATTATAAAACCTTGAAACAGCTTAGAGAATTCCCAGTTTTTCAAAATTTACACTTTCACTTACAGTTCCTTCGCAGTCACTTCTCCCAGGGACGTACCTGAAGAAGTGCAGGGGGTGCAACCGCACTGGACAACAAGCTTTAGGGGGGCAACCAGCTGAGCTTCACACAAATGGCCAAGCATTGTGAAAACCTTGGTATATATGAATAATACCATCATGTTATATACCAATTGATGTGGAATGTAATGCAGAGTGCAAAGAAACAAATTGGAGTGTAATGTCTTCATTCTAGCAAACGTTATGGCTATGAACAATCCCAAGAAAATATTGTGACGTCAATTCTGGTGCATCATTTTGCCTTCTGCACCTGGCTACGCTTTCATTAGCTATACCTGTGACTTCACCTTGAACTTGTATTCTGCCTGTGTTCATTTACTTGACCCAATTACGGTGGATTGATTCAAGGAAACCTTTCTCTAATGCAGTGTTATTCAAACTGTGGGGCGGGACCCACTTGGCAGGTTGTGACCTGATGTCAAGTGGGTCGCGGAAAGCTGGGAGCAGCCATCTTGGAAACTGCAGACTTTACTCTTGCTAGATTCCTTTTGTGAGCGTTAACAGTTTGAGGGCGCAATCCTAAGCAGCGCCAGACTGCCAAGGCCGAAGGGCCAGTGCCATATCCGACGCTGCTTAGGAGAGGCTGGAGACTCCCCGTGGCAAGGGAACATGCTCTCCCTTACTGTAGGGGAGGCTTCAGCTTCCCCTATGCACTCCTCGGATCTGCGCCTGCTAAATAGCAGGCGCAGATCCGAGGAGACCGCGTGGCCTGAATCGGGGCTGCGTGGCCTCCCAAACGGGCTGCCGCTTCCCAAGCCAGCCCTCTCCCTGCCTTCTCCACGCCCACAATCTCCCTCCCGCCACTAATCCCGCCTTCACGTGGAGCCTCCCTCACGCTGGCTGGCTTCAGCCGACACAAGAGAGGCTCAACGTGGGTGCAACAGACCCGGCGCTGCCTGCAGCGCCAGTCCTGTTGCTCAAGCGCTGATGCAGAGGTGCCGATCGGTGCCCCTGCATCGGTGTTCCACCCCTTGTGTCAACGCTATGACGTAGCTTCAATGCAAGGGGTGCAATAGGATTGCGCTGACAATTTTCAAGTGAGGGTTTTTAAAAATTGTTTTCAGTTCATTCCTTTTACTTACTATTTTGTTCTAATCTTGCTTTCTGTCAGGAAACAACTGTTTCATGGCTGTGCAATTGCCTCAGCCTAAGAATGCCAGTTTGTATTCCAGGAGTGTCATTTGATTACGTTACACTGATAGCACTTCCTGCTTGATGATGTCACTTCTGGCTATGACATACTTCCAGGTTAATGACATCATTTCCGGTGGTCCCCACATGAATGCCGTTCTAAAAATTGGGTCCCGATCTAAAAAGTTTGAATAACACTGCTTTAGTGCTACTTCTACAAATTTGTTAGTTGTAATTTGTAGCTTGTTCATTCCAATGAATGGGCAATGTGTGAACCTGCCAGTTATTTTCTTGCTCCATGTCCTAAGCAGACCTTGCTGCACATTTTCAGTGGGGAAGAAACTCCCTGACAGCCCCAATCTTAGCATTTGGGAAATGACGCAAGTTCTCACACACCACCTTCTTTCCTACACCCCAGGGCTTTTTAGCTTAATTGTGTGGGCGCAGTTGGTTCAAATCATCACTTTACATATGATGTTAATAGTGCCTAATGTATATAAATGGGTAGAAGAAGGCCCTTCCTTTCACCTCTGGCCTCAGCCGTTTCTGTGATCACAACCTTTGGGAAGTGGCGATCAATGCCCCTGTGTAAGCAGATGGTGTATGCAAGTGCATGGAGAAATGAAGGGCAATTTGGTGCAAACTGGCTCTTAATCTATACAAGCCCCTAATCACAAAATCACAGCTGCAACCAAGTCTCAGTGAATTGTTAGAATCTGCTAGGAGCAGCTAGATAAGGATGATAAACAAGGAGTAGAGGCTGGGGGCATTTGGGCAGGGTGTCATCCTGCTTTCTTATAATAGATTCCATAATCTTGCTCCTATGAATCTCCATAATTTGTAATAACACAAATGGCAGTTTATATTACTGAGTTGTGTTGTATAATTACTAAAGGAAAGAGACCATCTGGCTTGCCCTAACAGTACAGGTGATGCACTTCTATATTTCTCTTTCTTTTGCAATCCCTTGCATGGATACCTCCCAGGTCAGTTGAGCTTCATTGAATGCCCTGGAGCTGACTTTCAAGACAGTGTGCACATGCTTTTGCTAAGAGTAACGTAGATAAAGGTGCTGTTGTTACTATCATACATATCTACACTGTGCTAGAAATAATAGTTTTGAGTTTATCCTGCTATGTATGTTTTTCTCATTTTGCCTGACTAGAGAGTTCTGTGACAGTGTGTTTTTTCCTCTACCATTAACAGCTCTTGCAGAGGTAATATTCATCAACAGAGGACAGCAAAATTACATGCTTTGGGAAGCACTGTTTACTGCTTAACGACATATTTAAGCATCAGCCCTGCCGTCTGACACTGAAGGGGAAACCACTGACAGAAGGCTTTTCCTCCTGCATTAGCAGCACACAGGTACTATGTCTAATTACAAAGGGGAAATTATTTCCTGATGTGATCAACATCTATGTGATGTTAGATATACTATAATTCTAGGGGAAACTATCAAAGACAGTTTTTTTTTTTTTGCCCCAATAAAATGAATGCTCTACTGTCTTCTGTAGTTGGGAGTAAAGGGGAGAGAATGTACATAGTGTTATAGATAAAATCGCCTATCTTTGTTCATGCACATATCCTCTTAATATGCTTTCTGCTTACACTTGAAACTGCCCACTGAATTTTGTCTAACATTTTTCATTTCTGTTGTTGTTCAGTTGCTGTCATGTCCGACTCTTCGCAACCCTATGGACCACAGCACACCAGGCCTCCCTGTCTTCCACTAGCTTCTGGAGTTCACCCAATTTCATGTTCGTCGCTTCGGTGACACTATCTAACCATCTCATCCTCTGCCACCCCTTCTCCTTTTGCCTTCAGTCTTTCCCAGCATGAGGGTCTTTTCTAAGGAGTCCTCTCTTCTCATGAGGTGGCCAAAGTATTTGAGCTTCAGCTTCAGGATTTGTCCTTCCAGGGAGTAATCAGGCTTGTCTTCCTGTAGGATTGTCCGATTGGATCTTCTTGCAGTCCAGGGGACTCTCAAGAGTCTTCTCAAACACTATAATTCAAAAGCATCTATTCTTTGGTGTTCTGCCTTCCTTATGGTCCAGTTCTCACAGCCATACACTACTACTGGGAAAACCATAACTTTGACTAGGCAAACCTTTGTTGGCCAGGTGATGTCTCAGCTTTTTATTGTCTAGGTTCACCATAGCTTTCCTCCCAAGAAGTAAACGTCTTTTAAATTCATGGCTGCGATCACCATCTGCCCAGGAAAATAAACTCTGTTACTGCTTCCATTTCTTCCCCTTCTCTTTGCCAGGAAGTGATGGGAGTGGTTGCCATGATCTTAGTTTTTTTAATGTTGAGCGTCAAGCCAATTTCGGCACTTTCCTCTTTCACCCTCATCAGAAGGTTCTTTAGGTCTTCCTCACTTTCTGCCATTAGTGTGGTATCATCTGCATATCTGAGGTTGTTGATATTACATTTCTATATTGTTGATAATTGATATTTACATTTCTAGGGCTCAAAAAAGCTAGGAATGTGAATTGCACACTGTTGTGGATTTCTCGGCAAACCTGTGTAGTGGCCTGGTTATTATGTCCATATTCAGTCCCTGCTGCTGTAAAATATCACCCTTGATTGAAAAACAAGGCCTGCTTAGTGTTATGTTCATGAGAAGTAAGATTGTGTAGATCAGTTTCATGCAAGCAAACTACTTTACCTCTTTTGACAGCTATCATTAGTGCAATGTTAAAGGTGAATGATGAAACTATAAGCTATTAGCCACAAGCATTAGGCTTCCTATTGGTGAGTTGATCTAAATGGGGTCTCCATGACCCCCTGAAAATCAGCTTGTGACCTGCCAGAGGGTCATAACCCCTGGTTGGGAACCATTTGTATATTGTAAATTGAATACATGGCAGTGAATTGGATCATTCCAAGCACAAGGCATGACAGGATTCCCTTGTCTTAATATTTATATACCAACCTCTTAACTTCAAGTGTGTTTTTCTTAATTATAAAATTACCCCTTCAGACAATTCCACAGGGCACTTGAGAGCCATCATCTCAAGTTAGGCCATCTTTCTTTTGGAAACTTTCTCAGTTCCTTTGTGACTTGCTCTTTTATCCAAATGCTCAAATTATTATTCATTTAATCTAATGCCCTGCTGAAAAACAAATCATTTTAATCTCTTAAATGTAATTAAATTAATGAGCACACATGATTGCTTTCCCATTTTTATCAAATGTTCAGCCCTGATAATGTTCGTTTTTCATTTTTTGAAGTTAATCAGAATTGGGATGCCTCGTAAATGGGGACATGGGTGGAGTGAGGGGTAACAGTCAGAAATAATACTTTCCCCCCAACTTATTCAAGGAAATGTTAGACTCCTGCTTATTTTCTGCACTTCTAGTTGACGGCTGCAGGGAATGGTGTCCGAGGAAGAGGCAAGTTTTCCTTTTCACATAAAACTGGAATTATATGTAACAAAGATACCATAGAGCAAGCAGTTCTGAAACCCACCAGTGGGTTGTGACCTAATTTTTGGTGGTTCATGACATTGGCAGGACAGATTGGAGGAAAACTCCATCGCAGACTGCAGACCATGATAGGTAGTGCAACCTTCATACTTTAGAAGGAAGCCACCTCAGAATGCCAGATGCTGGGTAGTGACAACAAAATGCAAGTGTCTTGTGTGCTCCCTGAGGCATCTGGCGGGCCACTGTGAGATACAGGAAGCTGGACTAGATGGGTCTTTGGCCTGATCCAGTGGGGCTCTTCTTAGATTAGGCCATATGCATCAAGGGTTGAACAATCGGCTACTGGGGGGGGGAGCATTGCTCTCTGATCATCATTATAGCCACACCCCTTGGCATTCATAAATTAGACAGCAGTCTCCAAGGCCTCTAAAACATTTAAGAACCATTGCAAGGATTGTCTACTCACCACTGGTCAGACCCATTCAGAGGTCCCATCTAGCCAGGTGAAATCTTGATTCTTCAGTACTGAAGGCATGGGCATGGGTACGTTCTTTGGGATGGAATGCTCAGTGCAGACCTTTGTTCCCAGGACATCAGCAACATGGCACCATCACTTAGTTGCAACCCTAGAGTAGGGATCAAGGCCTTTTGTTCCTTTTCCTTCTCAGGTTTAGACTGAGGTTTTCAGGATAGATGGATAGGAATAACCTATTTTAATAGCTTTATTGAATAACATACTATGAATGGAAGAAAAGTTCAAGATAAGAATTCCAAGGATATAGTAATTCTGAAGAAATAAGCTAGTTAAAGTTAGTGTTTATATTGGTATATTTAAATGAAACAGATTAATAGATATTGAGCTGACATAAGGTACTGGTTAAGAGCCTGGGCTGTGAACTGGAACTTCCCCACTTTGCATCTCCCCTCTGCCATGAACTCACCAGGTGGCCTGAATCGCTTTCTTACAGCCTCAGGTGCAATATGGTGATGAGATTATATTTAGAGTGCAATCCTAACCTGGAGTTAGACCGGCACAGTTAGGCCAGCAAAGTTTGGCTGGCACAAGGGCCACTGTAAAGTATGTTTGGACCAGTCTTGGAGTCAGAGAAGTCAGCGTACAGACATGCGCCATCCTCGCTAACTCTGAGAGTGGTCCAAACGCGCTTTACAGTGGCCCTTGTGCCAGCCAAACTGTGCCGGCCTAACTGCCCATCTAACTCCAGGTTAGGATTGTGCTCTTACTCACGTTTCAGGATAGTTGTAAGGGCAACATGACAACAAAAATATGAGCAGTGGTTTGTATGGTCAAAGATGTTAAGTATACATTAACGTAAAATTTGGGATAAATTAATGCATATCCATTCAGAATTGATTCAGAGTGAATCAACTGATGAAACATTCAGTATTTTATTTCCACCCCGTATGCAATTCCATGTGCCATCATCAGGGCATTTAGAAAATCCTGAGCCCATCAGTGCAGGCAGTACGAGTGTACTGCAAAATGTGCCATAAGGCAGTGCAATGCAGGTGGTAAGCTTGCACCGCCCACACTGCGGCACCCCCAGCCCCTTGCTGCCCGGAGGCAGTGACATGATGCTGGTGAGAGGTAAGGTTACCTCTTGCTGGTGTTGTGGGGATTCTGGGTGGGGAGGCAGTTACTGGGTAGGGGAGGGGCGGAGCAGGGGTGGGACTGTTGCTGAACTTCACCGCTCATCCCGTCTTCTGGGTTGGGCTGCACTACCCTACATTGAGGTTCTTGCCTTTGTGCCAGCTTAATAGCTGGTGCAGAGGTAAGTAAACCACTTGCCCTCCCATGTCCTTACCACAAGGAAAGGGGACGAGTGTTCCTTTCTCCCACAGAGCCTTCCGTAGCTGTCTGGCTGCTGCGGAAAGCAGCGGTAGCTGCCTGGTTACCTCTGCTAGTTGGGGTGACTGGGCAGCCTAGGATTGGTCTGCCCATATTTTCATGAGGCTCAAAGAGGTTCTCTTTCAGACATTACCTATCAGATAAATAGTAATTTCTGGCAAATAAATTGTTCTTCTCTCCCCTATTATTAGTCAGAAATTAATGCAGGCACCTTCCTTTCAGCTCCTCGTTTTAATCCTCATTTTAATTTTAATGGATAACTAGGGGTTATATTAAATGGCATCTTTCAGCAGAACTGACTTTGTCTGGCTATTCATCACAGTTCTATGCATTTCAATGTCGTTTATTCCGCATATTGCAGTTTACGCAGTAAAGGACATTCAACACATTCACGTATATAAATGCTGAGAATATTATCCCACATTGTTGCTGACCAGCATTCATAATTTGCCTGAATTGCTTGAAATAAAGTGTACTGTCTCCATTCTTAACTTGAATAATATATAGAATAATATGTGATTTTTAAAGCTTTTGCCCTACGAGAGAACTACAACAGACCAAGAAAAAGAATGAGATCTTGTTTCGGTGTAGATGTTATTGAATAACCCCATTAAAGGCATAGGTATACAGTCATGGTTAAAGCAAACATTTAAAATTAGAATAGTATCAAGTCTCTGCTTTTGCATTAGCAGGGAAATGCATTAAAATAGTGGGACGCAACCAGGCTGTTTTTCATACTCCAGCCAGTTGCATCAGTCTTCAGTGGCTTAATCATGGGCGGGGCATTAAAACATGCACTTGTTTTGGCATTATCTTGAACTGAAAGACATCCTGTTCAGAGGAAGCTTTTCTCCATTTCTTGGCATTTGTCTCACATTGAGAATGCTATCAACTGAAACCTCCCCCACCTTGCACTTGAGGTCTAAGGCTGTAATCCTAAATGCACTTACACTGTAAGCCCAATTGAGCTTAATTGGACTGACTTACTACTGAGTGAGTTCAGTTAGGCTTTCACCACTGGTCTTGCTTGCAGAGAGTACAAACATTGATTTCTGAGCTTGAATATACTTTGGTAACAGCCCAATCCTACCCCTGCCACATTGTAGCATGTACTGTAGTTGAGCCTATGGAAGTTGTGCTGCATGCTATAGTGTGTGTGTGTGTGTGTGTGTGTGTGTGTGTGCGTGTGTGTGTGTGATCAGACAGCCAGGAAGAGATAAGTAAATGGTTTTTAATGGTTTTTTAATGTTTAATTAATTTTAATGCATATGTTACTTTGAAGGGTTTTAATTTTGTAAACTGCTTTGAATCTTAAAAAAGCGGCATATAAATCTAAATAATAATAATAATAATAATAATAATAATAATAATAATAATAATAA
>JAJKFI010000001.1:33656496-33670920 GCA_029204185.1 Lerista edwardsae | reverse complement strand
AATAATAATAATAATAATAATAATAATAATAATAATAATAATAATAATAATAATGTTTACTTCCCCCCCTCCCCTTAGGCAGATCTCCTACGGGTCTCTCATTTTGCTGGCATATGTCTGAGGAGAGAGAGGGGGCAGGGCAGGCTGAAAAATGGGGGGATAGGATCTGGCATATAGGGCCGGCCTTAAGCCAATGTGACCAACGTCGTCCCATTGGACTCTGCACTTTGAGGGGCCTCACACCAGTGCAGCGAGCATATTACCTACTGCTGCTGCAGCCGGGATCTCCATGGGCTGTAAGTTAGTGGGACAAGCAGCGCAGCTTTACCTTGGGCCCTCCCACTTGCCCCTGCCTCCTCATGGTCCAAAATGGACCTCCAGGAAGTAGTTGGTAGTCATCATGTCACCACCAACTTTTTCAAGGTGCCGTGCATGGCGCGCTGTACCACAAGTGTCTTCTTGATGAGTGGAGCCCTATGGGAAGAGGAAATGACCCCACAGGAATGCCCCACTTTGGGCCCCGCTGCCCCAGGAGCCAGCCCTGCTGGCATGCATGGCTGCTGCTGAGATCTTCCCCCTCTGGCCTACATCCCGCAACCCTCCCCTCCCCCTGATCTGCCTCAGAATGCCCTTAAACCTCCCCCTCCCCACCCTTGCCACCGAATTACTGATGCCTGTGAAGCATTCTGGAACCACAGCCATGTCACAGTCTCTCACGGCTTGTGACAATGGCCCAGAAGCTCATGAAAGCGGCCCAGCTTTTGTGCTGCCCAAAGGCAGCCTGCACTCTCAGAACACACATTCCAGCATTGGAACCAGCAGGCTTGGGCCCTAAATTCAAAGTGCAAGTCGTCATTTGTACACATTACAGTCCACCTTTGCTTTGTGGTGATAAATGGAACCCTGAAAGTGAGTGGGATTTCCCTTTTAATCACATAATTAAGCATGTTCACCGTCATTACTCCAGCATTTATTGTTTGCAAGCGCAGGGGGAAAAAATTCAAGGGAGGGCCAAAAAACGTTATGCCAAAGCAGAATTGCTGCTAACTTGACCGAGGATTTAATAATTCATATATTTTTTTATCTCATTCGGGGCATTTCAGAAAGTCCATTATGCCTATATTTTCTGTACACTCAGTAAATTTTGTAGCTCTTAAACCCCATGAAATGAAAAATAGACTTGAAAAGCCATAACACCATCAACACATTAATATTTATGTAGCTCTTTTCATGACAAACATTCCAAAGTGCTCCACGGTAAAACACAGTGAAATAAAGCATGAGCCGAATGAGATGATGGGGAGCCCAAAGGTCACTCTGAAAGGCAAGAAGGAGGAACTTACTTGGTGAAATTATTGACCTGTTCACACAGGCAAAGATGCCAAAGCCTTTTGCCCTAGCCACAAGCAAAAGCAGGTCAGGCTCAGGAAGGAAACTGTCAGTACTCCAGAAGGCTGGCTTAATAAATGAGGTGTTCCATCCGCAATCATTTCAAGCCAAACAGACAGGAAGATGCTCTTCCAGCTCAGCTGTTGGAAACAAGCCTCAGTGCTTACTACTTTCCCTGGTGATTTGCATCACTTTGTGAAAACGGGTTTTCTTTTGTGACCCCCTCTCTTCCCCAAGCATAAATAAAGGTAAACAAGCTGATTAAAAGGCAGTCCTAAAACGGGTTAAAGCCATTTATTGCAGAATATCATTTGCTTCACACTTCAAGGCAGCAAATTATTGATATAAATTATGTTAATTCCTTTCTTATAACACAATCATGCGTGAATGGGGGAAAAAAACAAATCTTGAAGACAAATGCTCTCTAATGTAAAATTATTGGTTTTTTAATAATAGATTGCCTCTGCCTAATTTTCATTAAAAATAAAAATCACACTTTAGTGGCAATCGTCAGAGAGGCATTCCCCTCCCCACTTCTTTCTTAGTGCCAAAATAAGCTAAACCCAGTAGCTTATAGTTCCTCAATCACTAAAAATTTGGGTGAGACATGGAAAAGGAGGTGATGGAGTAGATTCTGTCCCATATCAACAGAGGTGTTAGATAGTTGCAAACAAATATAACTTCTTCCATTTTTATCCTGCTTTTCGCCAAAAGGCACCAAAGTGGCCTACAAAAAAATTATTTAAAATACAAAATAAATATGGAAAGCATATAAATATTAAACTTTAGTCAGAAGAAATTCAGAGGACATAACGTACCATAATTAATATATTATAAAGGCATAAAAAACCTGCAAGCATAAAGCCTAAAATTGAAAGCCTCTCTGAAAAAGGAATGTGTTTAGGCCTTACTGGAAGTCTTCTAAAATTACAAGGGGATAATGGAATGGAGTCTGTCTTCAATCAACATTGATGTGAGGTGTTAGGATCAAATATGCAAATGAATGGGGAGAGGACTCTTCAAAATAGAACACATTATTTGTGTGGAACAGGTGATTTATTGTGCTGGAACAGGTGAATGTTTTATTGATACTTTTCCATGAACATTATCAGCAGGTAGTTCTTGATAAACCATCTGCTTAATTGGTAACAAATTCTTATGGGCAAATCCTCCATCTAATTCCTTGTAATATGTTTTGGACATCTGCTTATTAACCAAATACAGAGCGCAATCTTACCTTATGCTGGCCTAGTAAGGCTGACATAGCAGGACCATATCCAAAGGCCCAGTGGTGGTATCTAAAGAGGGAGGAACCGGAACGCTGGGCGGGACGTACGGTTGATTGGCAGCCCGTCCGTTCTGTTCTGCCGCCTGCCCGCCCGCCGTGCGGGCTTTCCCCGGTTGGCACGCCCCACCGCTGCTCGCCCAGGCACCCGGCGTGCCCCCATCCATCCCCCCGGTGACCAGGTGCCCCCTCCGAGGCCAGGGCAGCCCACGCAGCAGGCGGGCAGGCGGCGGAACCGAATGGACGGGCAGCCAATCACGCGTAAGTCCCGCCCAGCGTACGAGTTCCTCCCACTTTAGATACCACCACTGCAAAGGCCCATTTGGAGGCAGCAGCAGCAATGTGCAGGACAAGGGGAGGTTTTCCCCTTGCACCAGCGTAAGCCCCAGTCATCCCTATGGGCCTGCTCAGATCTGCGCCGGCAAAATAGCAGGCGCAGAGGAACGTGCACGGGAGCAGCCTGAATTGGGGCTGCCATGGCTGGGAACCAGCATTAGGATATGGCACTACGGTCAAACTGTGTCATAACTGCCATCTCTGCCCGCTGCGCCACCCAGTTACGCCCCCGGCATGCCTCTGGAATGCCCTCGCGGAAGTCCTGCACTGACTGAGTGACGCCAGCGCTCAACCGGAGCATGGCTGGCACTGCCGACGGTCGCGCCAGCGCCCGAATGCTGGCGCTGGTGCTAGCACCGGCCGGGTGCCATAGCACCAACGCAGACACGCTTTACAGCACATTCTCGACAGTGTTCAGCCGGCACAAGAGCGTAGTGCCGGCGCTAAGGGAGGTATAGGATTGCGCTGACAATCTCTTTCAAATACTTTAATAAACGCTAACCAGGCTGCATTCGTTGTCAGCCAAAATGATGTAAATCTTTTGGAGGGTCAAAATTGCACACATAGTATGCAGGAGCAAGGCTGATTCTCTAGTTAGAGAAAGGCTACATTTCTCAAGATGTCATATTACCTCATACTAGCAACTTCCATTATCTTATGCTGAACAAAGGGTATGTTGCTCTTCTGCTGGCACTCCTGGAAGTTGGGGTGTTCTCTGCCTGGCCCACTCCTGCAAGAGGTCAGGGTCACTGAGCCTGCACCTGTTTGGTGCTGGGGCTGGCTGGTGGTGGGGCTAGATAAGCACTTTGAGGGCTGAGCCCCATTCCCAGCAGTCTGGGCAGCATTATGTCATTTTTTTTTCAGGCTTGTGTCCTTGGCTTGCAGCCTGGCTTGGTGGTGAATGATGTCGGAGCAGCAGCCTTGCCGATGCCTAAGAGGAAACCACAGAGGAAACTCACAGTCAGTCCTCTTTACATAAGAACTCACTATCTATGAATTTGCTTATGTGCGAGGGGCAAAATTGCTGCTTACTTCATTATCTGTTCTTCTGTCCTCGTTATCCAGTATTGCAGAGACCTTCGGAAGGCTGCAGGGACCTTCAGAAAGGCACCTGTGACCAGCACTGACCCCTTTAAAATGGCTGGCAGAAGCATCCTCCGGCCATGTTTAAGAGGCCCATGCTGGTCGCAGGTGCCATTCTGAAGGTCCCTGCAGCCTCTAGAAAGTCTCTGCAGCATTCAGAGATCTTTTGGAACTTCCCTCTACACTCTGATGGCTTCCTGAGGATCTCTGCTGGACAATTCCAATGGCAGATAAAATACCCCTTATATCTATATCTCATAGGATCAATGGTTTGTTATCTGCAAATTTGCTATCCACAAGAATTTCCAGGAACCTAACCCTAGCAGATAATGAGGACTGACTGTAAGCCCATTTTATATTTTTGTGTTTGCACAGACAGGGAAAGGGAGAAACAATGCCAGAGGACATCCACTAAAATGGAGTGTTGGGAGAATTAGAACAGACAAAAGGAAATACTTCTTTACCCAGCGTGTAGTCTGTGGCCCCCACCCTCCCCCCGGGCGAGCAGGCGCCCCCTCCGAGGCCAGGGCAGCCCACGCAGCAGGCGGGGGGCGTTGGAATGGAGTGGACGGGCTGCCAATCAAAAGGTAGTCCCGCCTAAGTCCCACCCAGCATTCCACTTCTTCATTTGCAGATCCCACTACTGCCTTGTTCCTCTGCTTGCAAATGTGGAAAAGATGTATGCAATTGCTGTATCTTCCTGAATATAGTATGAGCCAGACTTCAGATAATGTGGGATGACAGAGCTCCTAATCTGCGTGGTGTCTTCCTTGGTAGCATTAATGTAATGGTTAATCTGGCCCTTTTGCCATATAGGTTCTATTCCATTTATAGCTCTTGAGAGAAGGGAACATCATTATCATAGAACAGCCAAGTATGAGAATGCTCATAAAAGCTGACAGAATGAAATAGTTTTGCAATAAAAATAATCCACGATTAAACACTATCTAAGCAAGTTGCCTAGAGGGAAAGATACTGTACTTTGAGCAGGCCCACTGGCGGTCTTTAGGAAATGGAGAAGTGAATATAACAATGAGGAGTGTGTTGGGTTATAGGGCAATGACTGCTTAAAACATTGGATGATGATTAATAGCCTTCCTGAATCATGGCAAACCAAGGCATCCTCTCCTATCTCCTGATAGATCTCCTTTTAAAATAAAGGCTCTGAAAGAATCAGAATTGTGGATTTGGAAAGCATATCTATCAGCCATGGCCAACAGAGAAGTATATAACATTTCCATTTGAACTGTGTAATCTTAGAAGTTGAGAGAAATTCCTTGAGCCAAATTGACTGAGAAATCCCAACTTAAATGAACAGAAGATGTGTGCAAGGGCTTGTAGTTTAATGCTTTGATCTTATCCCCCTCCAGTTTGTACTATGCCACCCCTCTGCTGGAGTGCACACTGCATTTTATGGTGGGAGGGTGATCAGACTGCCCAGGAGAGGTAAGTAATATTTTTTTACTGTATTTCTCCATAGGTATTTAGATGGTGTAAGTCAGACGAGCCTCATGTACTGTATGTGTTGGATGGAAAAGGGGGGATAGGATCTTGGTGTGATTCAGCACAGTTGAAATCCAAGAGTACTGTTCTGACTTTTCAATTAATAAAAATATATCACTAACCAGCACTATGAGCGCAATCCTAATTTGCACTGGAACAGGCAGGCCAGCAGGCCTGTGCTGTATCTAGCGCAGGTTAGGAGGCTGCTGGAGCCTCCCTGGGGCAAGGGCACATTTGTACCTTTGCACCAGGGGAGGCTCCAGCCTCCTGTATGGGTTCCTGAGATCTGCGCCTGCTGTATTGGAGGGGCAGCTCCAAGGATACAGCGTGGCCCAAATCGGGGCCATGTGGCCCAGTGATGGAGCCTTGGATGCAGCCTAACGGCTGCAGCCCATTCCCACCCACCGGCTCGCTCACCCCCCTGCCCAGTTCCGCCTTCCCTCCTCCCAGAACCACCCTTGCGCCAGCTGAGTTCAACTGATGCAAGGGCAGCTCTCTGCCAGTGCTCTCAGGCCGACACTACTGCTAGCATAGAGCTCTAGCACCAATGCAGGGATGCCGGTTGGTGCCTCCATATCGGCGCTATGTCCTATACAGGATTGCACCCCAAATCATTCACGTCCTAAAGTTCAAACAACTTGGAACACAGCCACACAGCTGGTTGATCATGTTCCGTATTATAAAGGAGTTTCAAGGATCCCTTGACAGGTAGCAGGAACCTTGACGGATAGTAGGACATATAGCAGGTAATGCTATAAAAACATCTTGCATTACCTAGGACGCTATTGTGTAATGTCCTTACACTTAAACACACTGATTTGTAATGGAAAATAGTTCCAAGTGAGCATTCTTTAAATGGCAGCCTTAGAATTACGCTTTTTTCCCTTTTGACCACTGAATCTTTGTACTGGTTTCAGAAAAGGAGTTCTTGCTTTAGTTGTTGACTTGGAGCGCACTCATCTTCTTTAAGCCTGCTCGGCAACAGCAGGGTCTGAATGGACAGAGTAAGAAAAAGGCATATTCTTTCCTCTCTCTTGCAACTCAATGACAGTCTGAGTGAAAGCATTTCAAATATATCACAAGCAACTTCTTCACCAAGCCAATTCCGGAATCTTTTAGCGAAAAACAAAGCTGCACACAATGTTGAGTTGGAGGAATTCTGGAGCCGTTTAATTCAACATAGGGAAAGAGTTTAGGGTCACCCTTGCACCATGCAGCACCGCACAGTATGAACTATATCAGAACTATATCAGTATACAGTATGAACTGGTATTGAACCAGTGCCTGAAATGGAGGCAATATATTCCTGGCTAAGAGGTCAGAAACCGTTGAGTGTTTGAGGAGCATCTGTTTGTTCTCCTTTTGCTTATCTGATGAGGTAACAGAGGTCAGGCCTTGACTCTTGGGAGGAAGTGTTTCTGCTTCACAGGAGAAGTATACCAAGATAATCAACAGGCTCATTGCGCCATTTGGTTCTGCTCCAGTCAGAAAGAAAAAAAAGAAGGAAGCATGGAAAAGTCTCAGTTCTCTGGAGGCAAAATTCATGCAAAGGCAACATAAAAGGATGAGCCATTCATGTGAGAGGAACAGATATTCACATGCAAATATAGTCTCTGAAGTTTATGAACCAGTTCCATGCTGAAGTGACTCAGCCTCAGATAATCACATGAAAGTTCAGCTCTATTCTGCCAGAGGGAGATCTAAATGCATGTTTTCTGCATTCTTGGATGTGGGGGTGCAGGGGGGGAGGGTAAGTAGGAAGAGGAATGAACTTGAAACCAATTATACTTCTTAAACCTCCCGCCCGATATTTTGGATCCTGGTGCAATAAGACCCAAGGGGTTTTCAAACATTTTGCACCTGCAGGGTAGAAGCCTTTCCAATAAACTGCACTAATGCACATTTGTTTTTGAATGTAGAAACAGCGAGTTCAGTTGCCCTGAGAGGTTTTTAAGAACTTCTCGGAGGACTTGTAAAGAACTGTTTACCAGAAACACTGGGCTAATACATAATGTCATTTGACAACAGTGATATGTCAGATTGCTGCTACAAGAAAGAAAAGAGAGCTTTATTTTTGCATTTAAATACAAAATGTGCCTAAGAATATGGCGTACTGCACTGGGGTGGGGGGAAATAATGTGAACATTTTCCAAGGCTCCATTTTTAGCTAGACCAATATCTTTTTTTGTTGTTGTTCAAACAGAAATGTAGAGGGAAGGAGGCAACGGAAAATTTGTACTTTCACAGGCAATGGGAATTGGTTTATATCGAGAGTCTTTCATCTCCACAGCAATGAGCTAGGGGGTAATGCAAACTGTTTAGTCTCAAAATGAGCTTAAATGGCTATATTGAACATATATGCATTTCTGAGTGAACTTCATAGCATCTGAGATTCAACTTTTCCATCTTTTTTTTTAAACTCATTTTCTTTGACTTCATTTTTTCCAGAATGTTCCCTGTCCCTATACTGGAACAAATTGGAGGTTTTGACGTAGCAGAGACCAGAAAAGCATGGGATATTCCTGTCCGCATGTCTCTTTAGTGCAGGGGAAGGTGGTGACACTATCCTAACTCAGTTTCACACTTGGCACAGCTATATCATACAGTAGGAAATCAGCGCTGAGGTACAGGGAGTTGTCTGCATCAGTGGTGTTCCAGAGAGGGGCAAAGTGCTAGGTTTTTCAGGCACCTGCAGCACCATGTAAAGCAGCCCTTTGCCCTCACTTTCAGAGCCATTTGTGACTGCAAGAGCAAAGTGGAGGCAATGCTTCTGAAGGCCCCAATGGTTCTGAAGGCAAAAGTGGTTCTGAAGGCCACTTTACATGGCACTTCAGGTGCCTGAAAAACGTAACACCTTGTCCCCCTTCTGGGAACACCACTGGTCTTTGTGCCAGTATGAGGCTGAGAAGCCTTCACTCTAGGGGGAAAGACTACTTCAACTAGAACAGTGCTCTTTAAATGGTGGGTCCATTCAATCACTATGGTTGCAGTTAACCACTCATTTAGTGCAAAACAGGACTTAGCCAAAATTAATAGGCTAAAATGTGCTATGAAGAGTAGCCAAAAAGCATTATTTCTGTGAGGCAGAGACATGCTTGGTTATACAGGTTTGAGGGTCACTGGAGTTACCATCATTTCTGCTCACCTAAAGCTGAAAAAGGACCCTTGGCTCTCTGCACTGTGCTTGGGCAGTGTGCAGCCGTCTCCTGATGCTGTTGTTTACAGCATCAATCAGTTGTTTATAGAGCCTTGTATGATTTAATTCAAACAACAAGCCTACCGGGGAGAAGGATAAATGTTAATTAAGTATATTTCTTGGAAGGGAAAAGTATTTGTGATTCCTTTCATCTGTCAAATCTGATGTGTTCGACACATATTTTGGGGGGTAACTCAACATTCACTGCCACATAAATTGAGATTTTCCCGACAACGTCTGTATTCATTTTGTCAATGTTCTGTATTGTAACAGGCAGGTCAACGGTTCAGAAGTTTCTAGCAGAATGTGTGGAGTGAACCATTCAAGAATCCTCTTGCATTTTAAAGGATGAACCGGCACTGAATCTTATGCTTAGTGCCAATGAATGAAAGATTGCAGTAAAACAAGGAAGTTCTCTTTGGTCATGAAAATGCAGTGTTTGGAATCACAAAGGTTTGTGACTTTAAAACATGTTTAACAGTGATAGCCCAATTCTATCCTTTATCCCCTTCTGATGCAGCTGGGCCAAAACAGCTTCCGCTGCATCCTTCAGGGGGGCAGTTCCTGAGGTCTCCTCTGAATAAGTAAAGCCTCCACAGAGGGGTTCACTCAGACCTGCACCAGCAAAATCACTTCCCTGATCCAATCCACGCTCCTTCCTGACAGCGATGTCATTCAGCGATGTCATTCAGGGGAAACGGACCAGAACGGGCTGGCTTGAGGAGTGGTGGGGCCCAAAGCAGGGCATTCCTGCAGGACCCCCACTCTTCCCACGGGCCCCCACTCCCCAAGAAAAGCACTTGTGATGCAACATGTGACACCTGGAAATATGTGGAAATAGGTGGTGGCGGCATGATGACATCACGGCCAACTGCTTCTAGGAGACCCATTTTGGGCTGTTGGGTGTCAGGGTCAAGTGGGAGGGCCCAAGGTAAAGCTGATCCCAGATGTAGCAGCAGGTGATCTGCTTGCTGTGCTGCTGCCCCCCCCCCAAGTGTGAGGCCTGATGTGATGATACTGGTCACATTGGCTTAAGGCCGGCCCTGCATAGCTGTCATCTCCTTATGATTCTCTGCCCACTTGGCTGCATGTAAGTGGGCCAGTGGCGATTCTATCGGGGAGGCCACTTGCCCCCAGTTGGCACGCCAGAAGAGGCAAGGGGGCAGCGCTGAGGTGGCTCGCCTCTTGCAGAGGCAAGCCATGCGAGCGGCAAGCAGCCCCCATGCCCGCCCACCCCTGCACTGAAAGAGCTACAAAATGGGAGTGTGGCATGGTGTGAGGCATGGCAGGGAGCAAAGTTTGGCCGGCATTAAGGGCCACCATGAAGTATGTTTGGACCACTCTTGGAGTCAGAGATGCCAGCACACAGACTTGTGCCATCCATCCTCCCTGACTCAGAGAATGGTCCAAACATGCTTTACGGTGGCCCTGGTGCCGGCCAAACTTTGCTGGCCTAACTGTGCCAGCCTAACTCCAGGTTAGGATTGCACCCTCATTCATGTCTGTGTTAATTTATCAGAAGTTTGTTGGCACAAAAGTTACCCATATTTGTTTGCTTGCTGGTTCCCTGTTCTACATTTCTCTCTCAGTGCGATGTATTTAAAATTCCCAGGCCTCATTACAGAAATACAGTAACAGCCAATCCTATATTATGCCCGCCTAGTAAGGCCGACATAGCAGGGCAATATCCTAAGATGCATTAGGAGGTGGCGGCAGCAACCTGCAGGACAAGGGGAGGTTTTCCCTTTGCACCCGTGTAAGCCCCAGTCACCCATATGGGCCTGCTCGGCACAGAGGAATGTGGACAGGCACAGAGGAATGTGGACAGGAGTGGCCCGAATCAGGGCTGCCCTGGCCGGGGACAGGCATTTGGATTTGGCACTACGGACATCTTGCATCACAACCGTGTCACAACCGCCATCTCTGCCCACTGCACCACTCAGTTAGGCCACCGGAACACCTCTGGAATGCCCTCGTGGAGGCCCTGCACCAACCGAGCGACGCCGGCGCTTGACTGGTGCAATTGGAGTATAGGACTGTGCTGTAAATATCCAAGTATGGGGCACAACAACTATGTAATTACTCACTGGTAGCATTCATATCACTTTATTTTTGACACAATGTTCAGCATGCTCATAATTCTTCAGACTTCAACATGTTGTGTAACGCAACCGATTTGCCTGTCTCACAATCTTGCTGGCTCATTTTACTCCCTCTGCTTGTTTTCTGTTTCCACTTTGTTCTGTGGACACAAATAACTACACAATTTTTCAATATTTCAGCCAAGACCATCAAATAATCAGAGCCTAAACTGAGTGAGACAGAGTAATAACTTGGATCTTCTCTGTCCTGAATCCTTTCCCTTTCGGATAACATTACAGAAAGGCTAAGAGTGGAGCAAGAAGCATTTTTTGCCCTTTTTTAAAAGAAGGGATTTACGTGCCATATTTTCTCAGGCTTTTAAGCACAACAGGATGCTTCACAAGAGTAATGGAGTGGGACTTCCTGCTGTGCTTCACTTTTGGAGGAGATGGGTAATATTTCACTCTTATCTGTTCATTTTCTGCTGATCTCCACTTTGTGCCCCTGCCTTGCCATTAATTATTTTAGTATTTGATGGATGGAAGTGTATTTCACTATACTTTTGAATGGGTGTGCAAATGCCTTTTAATACAACCAGGGTTTGTACGTGAAAATGACTGAACTAAGATAAATAGTAGCCCATGTTAGAATTAAAGAATGCACAAGTGTGTATGTGTGTGTGTGTGTATGTGCGTATGCGCACGCACCTTTTTATAGATGTACTAACGGACATAACTAGGTAGGGGAGGCTTTGAAAACTGCTTAGCTCTTCTCAAGCACGTTTATTCCTGAATGAGGGCCCAATCCGAAAGACACTAGTGCCGGTGGTAAGCCCTTGCCACCAGTGCCAGTATCGTGTAAGTGCCGTAAGGTGCTTCTAGCACCAGTGGTAAGGGCGTACCACAGGCAATGGGCCTCTTCCAGTGGGCTTTAGGCCCCACACTCTGCCCGGCAGTAAGTTACAGTGCCATCAGCAGTGTCATCGTTCAGTATTGGGGTGGGTGGAACTGGGCAGGGGGAGGGTGGCCCAAGAGGAGGATTGGGCCCGGCAGAGAGGTGGAGAAAGTGGCAGAGACTGCCACCAAATCTGAACCTCCCCTCCCAGGCCGTGGAGTTCCGTGCCTACTGATATGTGGGTGCAGATCTGTGGTGACCCATTGGGGCTGCTCGGGTTTTACACAAGGTAAGGGAACAAACATTCCCTTACTTTGAAGAGGCTCCTGTGGCTGCCCTGGGCTTATAGGATACAGTGGTGGCCATTTCGGCTCCACTCTTCCTTTGAGACCCAGGGCAGCTTGTAATTGGGCTGCCTGTCAAATAGTATAGGTGAATAACTGATGCGTCAGATTTTTCTCTGATTTAATTTTAAAACACATTGTACAATGTTGCTTTCTAGGGATATGTCTGACCTGACTGACCCTCAGAGCACAATCCTAAACTGGAGTTAGGATGGCATAAACTAAGCCAGCAAAGTTTGGCCAGCACAAGGGCCACCATAAAGCGTGTTTGGACTCGGAGTCAGGGAGGATGGCTCATGTCTGTGTGCTGGCCTCTCTGACTCTGAGAGTCGTCCAAACAAACTTTACAACATCCCTTGTGCTGGCCAAACTTTCCTGCTTTAGCTTGTTGTTGTTGTTCAGTCGCTAAGTCGTGTCCGACTCTTCGCGACCCCATGGACCACAGCACACCAGGCCTCCCTGTCCTCCACTAGCTTCCTGAGTTCGCCCAATGTCATGTTCGTCGCTTCGGTGACGCCCCCTTCTCCTTTTGCCTTCAATCTTTCCCAGCATGAGGGTCTTTTCTAGAGTCCTCTCTTCTCATCAGGTGGCCAAAGTACTTGAGCTTCAGCTTCAGGATTTGTCCTTCCAGGGAGCAATCAGGCTTGACTTCCTGGAGGATTGACTGATTGGATCTCCTTGCAGTCCAGGGGACTCTCAAGAGTCTTCTCCAATATCACAATTCAAAAGCATCTATTCTTCGGCGCTCTGCCTCTCTTATGGTCCAGCTCTCACATCCATACATTGCTACTGGGAAAACCATCGCTTTGACTATGCGAACCTTTGTTGGCAGGGTGATGTCTCGGCTTTTTATTAAGTCGTCTAGGTTCACCACAGCTTTCCTCCCAAGAAGTAAACGTCTTTTAATTTCATGGCTGCAGTCACCATCTGTGGTAATCTTGGAAGCCCAGGAAAGTAAAGTCTGTCACTGTTTCCATTTCTTCCCCTTCTATTTGCCAGGAAGTGATGGGAGTGGTTGCCATGATCTTAGTTTTTTTAATGTTGAGCTTCAATGCCTTAGCTTATGCCAGCCTAATTCAGTTTAGGATTGCACCATCATTCTCCTAAAATAGTAACAAACATGAAGTTCAAAATTGTCACCAAATGTACATGCACTCTTATCCTTGACATACAGGGTACATCTCACGTTCTGACTTACACTGTTCTTTGAAATTGTTGTTAAATCATAACAATGATAATTGCAGAATTAAATTTTCTGCTTATATACTCAACGAAGATTAAATTATCTTGATCCCCCTCCTATTTAATGATATATTCACTGTTTATTGTGCACATGCTTGAATTTGAATTTGAACCATTGAATTTTGGAATAGCAGGTCAATATGGTGGGGTACCACCATATGAAATGAACATATACGACAGCTGCATTAATGGTGCCAAGCTTAATGCTTTAATCCAGCAGGTCGCTATTTCAGTCAGAATATGCCCTCAACCATTAAGCTCCTATTGGTTGCAACTCTGTTTGGTCCCAGTTGCCCCACAGTGCTATTATGCTTGAGCCCTTCAGTGAGCTATCTCATGGATTCTACCACTGGTCCTTCATAACCCCAGCCTACTATAAATAATTCCAGGTCAATATGTGAGGAACCATTACAAACGTCTGCTTCTGATTATGTCCAAAATGTTTTTTTTTTCCCTGCAGCATTGAATATTTGTAGTAGCATCTCCTATACACCTGGCAGGAGGAATCCAAGCTAACATAGAAAATAAGTTATATGCAGGTTTGCTTGTGGATCTATCCACTCTTGTTTTGAGACTCCCCTACAATTAGATTGTTTCTTTTTACATGTAATCCTTACAATTGTTTCCGCTTATCATGCTTGATAAGCTCATATCTGCAAATTCTGCCATGCATTTCTAAAAGTAGAAAGAAAATACGACTTTTTTTAAAAAAGGGAAATTTTTAAATTCCACCTTTAGTTTGGAGCTCTTCCTGGTTTTCACTCAAGCAGCCTGGGTTTGACTCCCGGTATGGGAACCAGGACATGGTGGCACAGTGGGTTAAACCGCTGCTGCTGGGCTTTCTGACCGGAAAGTTGGGAGTTCAAAACTGCGCGATGGAGTGAGCTCCTGTTGCTTGCTCCTGCCAACCTAGCAGTTCAAAAGCACCTAAAAATGCAAGTAGATAAATAGGGACCACTTTGGTGGGAAGGGAACGGTGTTCCGTGCGCTACGATGTATAGTCATGCCGGCCAAAAACCTTTACCTTTTACCTTCTGATTTTACCTTTACCTTTACCTTTTACCTTCTGA
>JAJKFI010000001.1:33634676-33648067 GCA_029204185.1 Lerista edwardsae | reverse complement strand
AAAAAAAAGGTGTCTTAAAATTGACCCTAAAAACATGGGTCAACTTATACATGGATCAATATGGTAAATAAAGCTTCTAAGAGCAGCTGATTGGTGAGGTGCTGGGGGGGGGAGAATGTGTGAAGAAGCAGAATGCAGGGGATGGGGTGTGGAAACGTAGCAATTTTACTTATCAGTAATTGTTCTGAGGCAGCAAAGACAGCAACCAAAAATAAAATGGTAGCCATTTTAACCTTCTCCAAATAGGAAGAGAACGTGCTTCTAGGAATTGTAGTCTTTCTGAGGGCTGCTGCTGTGGAAATTCTGTTCACAAAGCCTACAACTTCCACAAGAACCTTCATTTCTCATCCTTCCTGTTAAGAGAATAGCTCCGTTTCTGTGCTGCATCAGAACAAGTTGGCAGGGAACCTTCCTTCTGGTGCCAGTGGTTATCAGGAGGCCCTCTGGAACTGTTATGTCCAGTGCTGGGGCAGGAGGAGGAGGGTTGAATGGGGCAGAGGGAAGGCAGAACGAAGCAGCCACAGGGGTGGGAGCTGGATAGATGGGGCTCGGGAAGGGGTAGGATTCATGGCATCAGCAGATACCCTATCCAAGCACCTTTCCCAGGCCTGTTTAATAATAATAATAATAATAATAATAATAATAATAATAATACTTGTATTTATATACCGCCTTTCTTAGGTCACCAGATTTCTCTGATGACTATAACTCAAGGCGGTTTACATAGGCAGATTTTATTCAGAAACCCGAAGGTTTTTTACAATTTTTACAGAAATGTTCTATCTTCCAAGAACTACACACATACAGATGGATCTTTCTGGATTTAGTCCTTCTTTCTGGCCACCCGTTTGTGTTCTGCTGGCTGATAAGCAGCTTCCCTGCTCCCACCAGAGAAGCAGCTGACTTCAGCACAACTCCCCCTCTCACAAGGCAGCCAGAGACAGCTCAGCTGTTAATCAGTCGCAATTTACAGGTCTGATGCTCACAGAGACTTCCGGTAGTCCCGAACTGGCGACCTTCAGATCTTCAGCTCTTATCTTCAGGCAAACGGAGGCATTAACCCTCTTGACTAAATCTTCTCTGTTTAGAGAGGCAAAGATCAATGTGGACTTGCACCAGTGATATCCCTGGCACAGGTCTGAGTTGACCTGTTGCTGAGGTTTATTCCCCAAGGGGCCCTCCAGCAGCTAAAAATTCAACACGGGATGCAGTGTAGCCTACACCAGCACTAGCGCCAGTAGGGATTTATAGTGCAATCCTAACCTGGAGTTAGGCTGGCACAATTAGGCCAGCAAAGTTTGGCCAGCACAAGCGATACCATTAAGTATGTTTGGACCATACTCTCTGAGTCAGAGAAGCCAGCACACAGACATGTGCCATCCATCCTCCCTGACACAGAGAATGGTCCAAATGCGCATTACAGTGGCCCTTCTGCTGGCCAAATTTTGCTGGCCTAACTGTGTCAGCCTAACTCCAGATTAGGATTGAGCTCCTAGTTAGGATTGGGCTGTTAATGTATTTAATGGGAGATTCGATCCATCCAGTGATCTGTGCTGAGAGCTAGAATCTTTTACATCGAGGTGACAATTCAAAAGAAAAGCGTCTTAGTAAGGCTTTGACGTTACCCGAATAGACACACTTGGAGTGGCCAAGATGGAAAATTCCCACCAATTTACCAGAAGTAAAACAGCCAGTGCTCATAAATTCACTTCTCTCAGCAGGTGCTGCTAAATCCACCACCTTCGTTTCCTTTTTAGGAAAAGTATACTCTGAATTTCACGTAGAAACCGAGATGGAAATCTCATTAGAATGAGTTTGGTTCTTGCTCAGGGAAGGATGGGGGGAATGGATCATTGCCAGACAGTTAAGCTTGAGGTAGAACAGAGGGAGTCAAGGGAACTAATGCATGCAACAGGCAATATGAATGCCAAAAGAAAGCCAGGAATTATTATTTTTCTGCTTCAGTGAAAACCTGTACGTGCAAGCCTTGAACTGGGATAAGCCAGTTCAAAAATCACCTACTGCCCAATTCAATTGCCTGCCATGTTATGGCATGCAAGGAGGATATGTATGCTCAGGTAGCCTGCAGGAGTGAAATATTTTTACTTACCCCTAGTAGGCTGCCCAAGTACCTATTGGTATCCTGGGCCTATGCCAGCTATGGAACAGGGGCAAGTCCGAAGAGGACCAGGGGGCAAGGCAGGCAGAACAGTGGGGGATAGGATCCAGCATACGCAACTGCCAACAGATCCACCTCCTCCTTCTCCCTACAATCTTCCCATTTCCTCCACCACCATGTCCCATTAATCCACCTCCATGGCCACATTCCACACCGTCACCAACTAATTGGCATCTGCAGAACCTCCAGGAAGTACTACTGCATGCGCTGCACCTCTTGCCATTTGCCTTAGCAGCCTGACAGTGGCCTGGCGTTTGTACTGCTGTAAAGCGCCTTGTGAAGCAGAACACTAGTTCCGGCAGTCCAGGACCCCAGTAGGATTTGTGCCTTGATCTACCACCACTGCTTTGTAACTGCCATATGGAATCTGCCCACTGGTTAGCAGGAAGTAGGCATTGCAGTAGTCATCGTCTTCATCTCTCTTTGTAAGACGGAGTTCTATCGCGGCAAAAGTTTGCAAGCAACACATTGTGAAAGAACAATTATAGTGAAATACTTCTCATTTTTTCCTTTACTACAAAAACCTTTATCACGTGTGATTTGAGCTTACCGTTTTTGGATTGATTTTTGTTCAGTGTACTCAATCCCCCATTCAGTATGTGACAAGGATAGTGCAGCACCCTGTAACTTCTTAAAATATTTCCTGCTGGACTTAACCCACAGAGACAAAATGTCCAGGATGTACTTCTACTGTAGCATGGCTTGAAAGGTCCTTTACTTTGATAACATCGCAATAGAATCTTTGTATGGGAGATCGAACAGCTTTCACCAGGACAGATTGATGTGACAATACACTTTTACTAAAGAGCCAAAATAAAATATATTTTAATGAGCATTGTGATCAATAAATTAACAAGTATTAGTGCATTATTTTAAAGTTTCTGGAAAATAATAAATGTAATGCTTATTTATATTTCCGGGGAATGCTTTAGGTCAGCCATTTTCAACCTTTTTCAATTCATGGCACATTGACAAGGCGCTAACATTGTCAAGGCACAACGTTCCTTTTCTGATAATTGACAAGGCACACCACACTGCCAGTAGGAGACTTACACACACACACACACACACACACACACACACACACACCCCAAAATGACCCTTCACAAACTTCCACAGCACACCTGTGATTTGTGGTACAGCAATATGCCTCAGCACATTGGTTGAAAATTGCTGCTCTGGGTCAACACTCTCTCCTCCTCTATACATCCTGTTTCACTTAGTTTTTCCTCCTCCTTTGTAAATGCAGGGAGCATAGGCAGTGGAGGAGAATGTGTACCTGTCTCTGCATGCCTGCAGTTGCATCACTAGGTGCACTGCCATGTAAGGAGGGCAGCATTTGGGCCCTGACCCAGGTGCCAGCAGCTCTTGGGAAATAAAGATCACTACACCCAGAACACTGGAAGTCCAATTCACAAAGGTGTTGGTCTTCTGACATTCACAATTACTCTGGAGGAGGCTGGGCTGGAGTGAGGACACATTCCAGCCGCCCCAGGCCAGATTTAGGTCTTGGGCCAATTAGTAAGCAGGCTGGCCCAGGGGATTGGAGAGGGTGGCAGAAGGGTGGAACAGAGTGCTTTTGGGTGAGGGAGGGTGGGCAGGTGGGCATACCTGGGAGGGCCTCTCTTTGGCAAGAGAGAGGTCTTTACCCCCGTCCCTGGCCTGGTCAGCCTTACATGATTTTACAGGCGCAGATCCGAGTAGTCTCATGAGGTGGCTGGTGCATAACACAGGATAAGGGGATAAGTATCCCTTTACTTGGAGTTGCGCCTTACCTTTCCTGGATATGGCGCAGGCCAGTTGACCTGCCTGTTCCAGCTCAGGTTAGGATTGGTCTGTTGTAAAACACACAGGCCTGCTTTTGCCTCTAGGTTGACCTGAACTGGGCCTTGGCCATAGACATCCAATGCAATTCATGTGCTGATATCTTGAATCATTCCATCTGAAGAGTTTCTGACAGTTCCTCGACCTGGTGGATATGAAAGAATCATTTGCTACTGCTTGCTGAACTGAAGATTTTTGCGTACTCTAAGCTCCAATTTGTCATAAACATGTATGGTGTAAGCAGACGGCAATGCACATCTGCACATATTTTTCTGTAATGCCCCCAAAAATATTGCCAAAAGTCTGTTCAGCCCCATCCCTTTGCTATAAAATGAAAGAACAGCTTTATACAACTTCGACTGGAACTTCCAAGCAATATAATACAGTGATAGAGCATCTGCTTTCCCTATTATATTTCCTCAGGGACTGAATGTCAAATTCCAACATAGAACGAATATGTAGCTACTATTGAAGTTAATGGGGGTCTTACACGAGTATTAGAGAGTGCAGTTTTGCTAATACCATGTTTTATTGCAAGAAATTCCTCACCGTATTCTTAAGAAAGCAAAAATGTTTCTTAATTTATCCTGGGAAAACAAAGAATTACGACACAAACATTATTGGTATGGGATTCCCCACAGCGAATGTTTCTGAGGGAGTTATAATGCAGGGTCATCTCTTCAGAAATCTTCCTGAGGAACATCCAGAAGGTGAAGGTCAGGAGAGGTAGGATTTGAAGATTTAGGGGGTGTGATTGAATGGAGGTTCACCTGCCCTTAAAGGAGAAGTAATAAGGAATCCTGAGAGGAAATAAGTGTTTTAATTTTAAAACGTGAGCCCTGAGGAGGGGGTGGGAAGGGAAAAGAGGAGGTGAAAAGCAAGTACTGCAAGTGTGTGTCAACTTGTGACCTTGCTGAAGCATTCCAAGGTAGACTTTATGGCAAACGTAGCTTTTGCTGTCAACTAGCATCCACCACTTTCATATTTCTACTGTTTTGCAATGCAGTCCTAGTCCTCGTTGCTCAGAGGTAGGTTCCACTATGTCAAATGGGACGAGCAGCCCAATCCTGGCCAGCACTGGTGCAGTGGGGCCAGCATAGCCATGCTGCACCTTAAGCACAAATTGAGCAGGCTGGAGGTCTCCTTGGGGTAAGCAGACACTTCTCCCCTTACCCTGTGTAAAGCACCAGCAAGGACAATTGGGCTAATTGGATCTGCACCTGCCATGTGGCTGGTACAATTCTGAAAAGCACCGTGTTGGGCTTTCAAGCCTAGGAAGAGGGATAGGATTCGGCATGTGCCAGTGCCTCATCTGCCTCATCTCCCCCTCCCCACCTGTTCCAGCCTGTCGCAGCAGGCTGGAGGTTCTCCATGATCTGAGGAAGGAGGAGTCCAGTCCAAGGCTGAGGGGTGAGGCAGTTTATTGCGAGACAAAGTGAGACAAATAAAAGGAAACTTAAGAAGTGCTGCTGGCCGTCGTGAAGTGGTCGAGGGTTGGGGCGTGCGTGTACTGTGAGGTTAGTGCAAGGCTATATGGGAAAATGCTGTCTTAACAGGTGCTTAATTGGTGCAGATTCAACGGATGGTGGAGGATTAGAGCTGTTGCGGGGGTGATTTAGGATGTTCACAGGTAGCAACCAAGAGATTCCCATGGCCAGGGAGAATAGGCCTTTGCCACAGGTGCTAGCAATCAGGCCCAGGTTGGCCTTGTCCAACCAGCGGTGGACAGGTCTCTTGGCTTGTGTCGAAGTCTCTCCTGCCTCCCATAGCAACAGAGCCGATGAGGACTCTGGGCTGTTGGGAGGCAGACAGACAGTCTCTGGGCCCTGCACATCACCCTGTTATACCCCCTTCTGCTCCTCCTTCCCTAACCTCTGCACTGCCCTGCAGGTACTTACGTGCTCTGTTGGGCATGACATAAGAACATAAGAGCTCTGCTGGATCAGGCCAAAGGTCTATCTAGTCCAGCCCACCAGTGGCCCACCAGGTGCCTCAGGGAGCATGCCGGCTGGATCCTGTGCCAACAGGATGGCACAGACCTTTCTGCCAGCACAGCTTACTCTCCAGGTGTTGCAATGTGCTTTACGGCACATTTTCAACACCTTACACTTGCTGCACCATGTAAAAAAAGAATAAGATTGTGCCGTTACTCTCAGGTAAGTGTGTATAAGATTGTAGCTTATAGTTTATAATCCAGAATCAAATTAGGAGTCTATGCATTTCTATAAATATCCACCACTGTAACATCCATCACTGGATAGTTCATAAATGAATAAGTATTTGGTGTTTATTGAGATGTCAGTGGCAGAAGCCGGTTGTATGTATGGCAAGACAGCAAGGCCTTCCATCTTTCTAGAGACACATTGGTCTATTACAGGGAGCACTTCAAGCAGTTTCATTTAAGTAATCAATACATTTCTATATTTATAAGCCTAATCAAGGCACATCTGCTTTCATGCTAAAGTACAGTTCAATAAAAGAGAAGCATAATCAAAATTGTTAACTTTGTTATATCGATTTTGTTTGTTTGGCTTGTTACTTGGACCCCCAAAATAATTTTTTTCCCTTTTTTTGACTGCTGCTTGACTTCTTTAGAAATCATATGTTGTCTGGTGGATTTTAAACCCTGCAATTCCCATATTGGCTGTAAGAAATCCTGGGATATACACTTTGGAGTATTTTTCTCATTGCTGCATTGATTATGAAGGAAATGTTGAACTGAAGACCCTGGGCAATATTTCCTTCATAAACAATACAGCAGTGGGAATTTTTTGTTGGTATTTTCCTACTTGGTGGAAGACCTAAGGACAATCATAAAATAATGGTATTCCTGATGTAGTTTTATATCTTATACAGCTCTTTCCCGTTCAGTCATATTAACATACATCCTAGTATGCTAATATACCTACCATATTAACATACCTCCTAGTATTTGCCTTTCACCACAACACGTGCATGCCATATGCATACAGAGAAACAATGGATGTTACATTAGATGGTTTAAAGGCTGACCTTTAAACCATCTAATGTAACTTGCACTGTTTCTCAGTATGCATATGGCATGCACGTGTTGTGGTGAAAGGTGAATGCCAAGAGGGCACGAGACACTATGGGCACAGTGGCAGTCTCCATTGACTAGGATTAGTGCTAGGAGAGTGGAAGACCCACAAACCTCTGATAAAAAGCTAACTTTTCCTATGACATTAAGCAACCTTTTTTTTTACCACCACCACCACCACCACCACCACCCCCCAAAAAAAAATTCTACAGCAATTGCATGAGTCTTATAGTCTTATGCAGTGCAGTCTTTGCTGGAATTAGCATTAGAACATATTTTATGCTATCACAAATGGTGATCAGGAAGCACATATTGCCATTCTAGACCACTACTGCAGACACTGCAATGGCCCTCCGCACAGGAGAAAAAGACCCGCTGGGAAGATAGGCATAATGGGGCATAATTGGAGATGTGTATCAGGCAGAAGGGGGTGACACCTGGTGCAGGTGATTTGCACTGATGCTGTCCATCCAGTGCAGTCCATCCAGTGCAGGATGCCTCCAGAATGTGCTGACACACCTCTTTGCCTCCCTGGATTTGTGTCAGCTAAAGCTAAACAGCTAAACAAAACAAAAACCCTGAAATCTGTAGAATCTGAAAAAAAATTCTCTCACTCTGCTACATATTCTCTAAAACAGTGGTATTCAAACTTTTTAGGCTGGGACCCACTTTTTAGAATAGCACTTGTGTCGGGACCCACCGGAAGTGATATCATTAACCTGGAAGTGATGTGGTGGCAGAAAGTGACATCATAAATCAGGAAGTGCTATCATTGTAACATAATAAAATGACACTCCTGAAATGCAAATTGGCATTTTTGGGCTGCAGCAATTGTACAACCATGAAACCTCGCTAACAGAGAACAAGATTAGGACATAATATGACATAAAAGCACTGAACTAAAAACAGAATTTTAAAAACCCTGATTTGAAAATTCAAACTGTTAACACACACAAAAGGAATATAGCAAGAAAAAGGTCTGCAGCTTCTAAGATGGCAGTTCCCAGCTTTCCTTGACACACCTGACATCAGGTCGCGACCCACCAAATGGGTCCTGACCCACAGTTTGAATAACACTGCTCTAACACCTCCACATGCACTGCATCTGCTAACACTATACTATCTATATCACCCACCAAGTACACTTTTAAAGCAATTATAATTTATAATTGCAATTTATAAAAATGTGTCCTTGGAATAAAAACTCATAACACCACTTTCTGCACTTCTAACTTTGGATAACACCAAAATTAATGAACAAATAAAACCATGTTCACCCACCTCTACATATAGCGCAGATGCACATTGTCAAGGCCGCACTTATCTATTAAAAAATCCATGCATCAGATGAGCTTCCTTAATTTCCATTGCAAGTTCTGGAACAGTCAGTAACCAAACAGAAAGGTTGACTATTCCCCAAAGCTTTAAAGGGAAATAAAAAAATCCTGAAATAAGTTAAAAGGCTGCTGTTGGAGTAAGAATCCCAATGCATGTGTTGAAGTCTGTAGATCACAAGGGCTCTACCTCATGCCCAAAGAAAGCAAATGATTCACCACCCTCTCATCTAGAACAATCACATTCTCATCTGAAAAGCTTCAGACATCGACATTCAGAGCATAGAATATTGGCAATTCAGCATTATATTCTATCATGAAATACAACCATGAGTACCATACGGGTAGACTGTGCAGCTGACTGGGACACAGTGGGACACAGTGGGACACAGAGCCCCAGGTGCTATCCTCAGGAAGGGGTGTCACCACTGAACTCCAAATTTCAAAAATCGCGAGTTTAGGAAATAGTACCATGATGCTGTATACCGTTGGATGCGGAACGTCACCCGGAATTCCATGGGGAAAAACCTGGAGTGTAATATCTTTATTCTAGCAAAAATTATGGCCCCAAAACCCAAAATACAAGTATCTTATGTAGGGGTGCCTGCCTGATGAGTCCACAAATTTTGTCGGCGGGGTATCAAAAATTTATGAGCCCCAGGTGCAAAATGACCTAACTACGCCACTGCTGGGGCAGCCTAATTCAGGAGATGCTCCAGATGCCAAAAACAGTACATGAATCTGAGGGGGGTTTGTGTTGCTTTGTAGCATGGCTTTTGCTACGGATCCTGTAATATAGTACAATCTCAATCTGGGGGCCAAATGCAAAAAGGCCAGCCAGCGTTCTCCAGGGTTGCCCCAAGCTCTCGGGGGTCCATAACCCCCGGACAACTCTGGACAACGCTGCTCTTGGCCAATCGGCAAGCCTGGGCTATGGGCGGTTGATAGCTCAATGCTATGGTGGCAGGCCCCTGTAGGAGCAGTGGTGCCAAAATGGCTACTCCTGCATCTATGGGTTGGAAAAAGGGAACATTATTCCCTTCCCTGTGGTAAGGTCACTGGCCTGCCAATGGGCCTCCTCAAGTCTGCACCAGCTATTTTGCTGGTGCAGACTTGAGACCCTCCATGTTGGGCTGCATGGCCTGACACAGAGGATAGGATCCAGAGGTGGAGGCCACCGCTGGTCCCACTCCCATTCTGTCCCTCCCCCACCCAGTTCGGCACCCTTCCCAACTCCCCGCACCCTGGCAGGCCTTACCGCTGTCCGGCACTGCTGAGGTGCCAGCCAGCTGTACCGCCTATGTTGGGTCGCAGCACTGACTGGCACAGCCCCAGTTCCGGTGCTCCCTCCTCACCGGGTATCATAAATGTGCTTTGCGACACCTGGAACCATTGCTGAGCAGCAGTGCCTGCAATAGGAGCCCTTAGTATTGTACTCTGAGTGTTCCTCCAGAGACAAAGGGACCATAGAACCAGTTCCCTGAAATCGTTGGATCAACCCTGGACTCAAGCAAGATAGTTCAATCAAGTAAACAAAGGCTAGTTTGAGGTGTGAACTTGATTGACATGAGACGTGACACAAGCATCGGGAAATCTAGCCGGGTCCGCTTGCTTGAAGAAGGGCCGCAGCTGACACACTCACTGAATGCCACTTGCCACAGCTGATATCTGCTGCTTTAGGAGCAGATCTGCATTCAGGAGTACCCTCAAGCTGTACATGTGTTCATTTGTTCAACGTTTCCAACGTGCCAGTTTGTTTTTGGCAGTGTCCAATGAAAAGATCTAATCCGTTATTTTAAGTACAACTCACTGCAAACAGTTCAGAAATGTTTGTATCTATGTTGTAGCAGGCCAGGATTTGTCAGACACATCAGTATGTCACATTGTACCAGGCAGCTGTTGCTAATCTCTCTTCCTTGCACCACAGTTGCTTCAGTCTCACAAGACTACGCAGCTGCATATAAAATGGGCATCTATAGTATCTGGTTATCTTAGGGATTCATATGTCTAAATAAACAAACCATATATGGTAAACCTTGGAAGATAAGTCGAATTTCTTACCCAAACCTGAAAACATCCAACTTTTGTGGCTGCTTCTGTGGAGGAACATAAATATGAAATCACCTTTGTCTGTGCCAAGCCTCAGATCTACACCAGCTGTTTTGCTAGCATAGCTCTGGGGAGCCTGCTTTTTTGGGGGTGATGGTCCAGGATGCAGATTCATGATAGTCAGACGCTGGTGCTTCTGCAACCTGTCCCGTCCTGCTCCAATCTGCCCTCAGCCTGACCCTGATCCCTCCTGTGATCTGTTCCAATTGAATACCCTCCACTGGCACAGCCTGCTGCCAAGCCAGTCTCCACCAAGGTACTGGCAGTGCACAGCTTTGCAAATGCTGGGCCAGCAGCAGGTCTGTGCAGTTGCAGAGAAGCTGCCATGCCCACATGGCCCTTGTTCCACCTGGTGGTACTCCAGAACAACGAGCCCATAGGATTGGGCCATTTGAACCTCACATAGACGGCCAATTTGAACGAACCCTGCAAAGAGATGACCATCCACCAGTGTGTTAGCTAGGAGAGGTAAATATGAACACCCAAAGCCCTCTCCCAGGCTTTAAGAAGCATTTGTGCAAACTATTAATCAAATTGGCCTTTTCTGTTCTTCTCAATTTCCTAATGATTATAAACCATAGGTGAATAGATTTAAGAGTATAGTATCTGTAGTAGTAGTACTACAGTAGTTAATCTCATGGGCAGCCCAATCCTATACTACTGTATGCCGGCCTAGTAAGGCCAACATAGCAGGGTTATATCCTAAAGCCCATTAGGAGGCAGCAGCAGCAACATGCAGGACAAGGGGAGGTTTTCCCTTTGCACCCGTGTAGGCCCCGGTCACCCCTATGGTCCTGCTCGGATCTACGCTGGCAAAATAGCAGGCGCAGAGGAACATGGACAGGAGTGGCCCAAATCGGGGCCACCCGGAACAGGGACAGGGTTGAGGACATGGCACTACGACCATCCCATGTCACAACCCCCGTCTCTGCCCACTGAGCTGCCCAGTTACGACCCCAGAATGCCTCTGGAACACTCTCACAGAGGCCCTGCACCGACTGAGCGCTGCTGACACTTGATTGGCTCACGGCCAGTGCTGCTGCCGGTTGTGGATGTGCTTTATGGCACATGGACGTGCTTTATGGCACATTTGCGACAGTATCCGGTCGGTGCAAGAGCGCAGCGCCAGCACAAAGGGGTTATAGGATTGCACTCTGAGTCTAGTGAGTTAACCACAGACTAGTTTATGGATAAAATATTGCCAGCAGGAAAGCCCAGTGTGTGATGCAGACTGGAGATGTGGAGAGAACATATCCGAGTAGGAGTATTACTATCGCTTCTCCTGCTTTCCAGTTCTTGTATTTTGCATGCATAATTTAGTCATGTCACAGATGTCTTGCTTGTGGAAAGCTACAACTGGCAGTTCACAAGGTCCCTTAGCTCATACCTTAGGAAAAAAAATTATTCTTGTTTTGGTTTCATGCGCATTTTGAAGACAGACTTTTAAAAGCAGACCACCTCCTTGAGACAACTGTGGCGAAGCATGCTTGGCCTGGGTAGCCCCCTCCCCTATAGATGACGTGAACCAAGGTCAACTTTGGCATGAACTGGGCCATTTCACTAATTACAGTCAACAATCCAAAACATCCTGCCGTTCCAAAGTCAATACAACTTGTCTCGCCTTTGTGTGATCACCCATCCTGGAGGAGACGGAAACCACTGTCTCTTCCCCTTGGGAAATACCACCCTGACTCAAACCCAGGGTTGCCTTTCGGTGGTCTTGGGTTCTCATTTCATTTCAAACCTTTATTGGCATAATCATAAAGGAAATAAATAATAAATAACAAATACAGAAGGCAGTAGCAGAAAATCAACTCTTAAGCTTAAGAACAGCCACCAAAAAGGAGGCAACTGCCTTAGTCACATCAGTACATAGGTCATTCAATAAAAAAGGAAGAGGATTGGCAAATGGAAAAGAGGGGTCAGCTAAGATGGGTTGAAGATAGCGAGAACGAAGTGATTGAAGAGAAACACATTGTAAAAGAATATGATGAAGAGAATCTGAAACATCATAGCAAAAATGGCAAATTCTATTTTTGCGAATATTTTACGGAAACGACCAAGGTGGTAAGCAGTAGGAAGAATATTAGGAGAGTCTTGGGTTCTCTACACCAGCTCTTGGAAAGGAGATCCTCCCTCCGGCCCTCCCTTTCACAGCCAATTCTACCCCTTTGCCCCACTCCAAACTGTTAAGATACTCACTACCTGGTGGACATCTGTGGTATCTTCCTGAGGCCCAGTGCCAACTGGCACTGGCCTTTGTGCTGGAGTTGTGTATCTGCCTCTGCCAGGAAAGTGCCTTAAGCACTTTGGCAAAACTCAGCACTGGTGGTGCAAGTGCATTGCAGGCACTGGGCACCTTAAGATTGGGCCTCAAGTGTCATTGGCCTCAATGGGGCTTACACAGGGCACAATCCTAACCTTGTGCCAACCTAGGACTGTCTCAAACACGGACACGCACCATCCTCCCTGACTCTGAGAGTGATGCAAACCTGCTTTATGGTAAGTTTGCACCACTCCTGGGCCAGCTCAAGGGATTTGGGCCAGCCTAATTCCAGGTTAAGATTGTGCCCACAGTTAGATTGTGGGGATTGGGTTACAGTCTTCAGTACTGCACAGTGAGCCTTCCCTTACTCTTCACCTCTTCATGTTTCACTGCTTCGTATTTTCTTCCCAGTTTCTCTCCGCTCTCTTTGTCTAATCTGTACCCCCCCCTCTCTCTTTCACAAAGCCAGTTTTAAAATGCAGTTCTATAGCATGCCAGGAAAATCACTAAAAATGAAACTGGAAGTACTTTCCTTTGTACCTTCCAGGAAGCGATGATAACTCCGTAGGAATGCAAACTCTCTCTCTCTCTCTCTCTCTCTCTCTCTCTCTCTCTCTCTCT
>JAJKFI010000001.1:33590370-33629644 GCA_029204185.1 Lerista edwardsae | reverse complement strand
CACACACACACACACACACACACACACACACACACACACACACACACCACTATGCTGGGGGAAATTGATCTATGCTGGAAAAAACATTAAACATAAAAAAGCAAGCATTTTTCTCTTTCAAATGCTTCTGCACATGTGTATCCTACTTAGCCACCAGCTGTCATTAAACAACACATTGAATTGGAATTGTTGTGTATGGTATAATCTAGAGGTTCTCAAACTGTGGGTCTGGGACCCACCAGTGGTTGTGATCCCATTTTGGGTGGTTTGTGACATTGACAGGGAAGATTAGGATATGCACATCAAGGCAGTAGTGCTATCCAGCCGGTACGCTGGGCGGGACTTACGTTTGATCGGCAGTCCGCCCGTTGCGTCACGCCGCATTCTGCCGCTTTCCCGCACGCCCCGGTGGGCGGCAAAGCGGCGGAACAAAGTGTGACGCAACAGGTGGACTGCCGATCAAACGTAAGTCCCGCCCAGCGTACTGGCTGGATAGCACTACTGCATCAAGGGTTAAACAAGCTACTACTTGGGAGGGGGGAGAGCACTTCTGCCCAATCACCATTATAGCCACATATCTTAGCATTTATAAATAAGGCAGCAGCTTCTAGGGTCTCTAAAAATTTGGAGAACCATTGGCGATGGCTGAAAATGGTCACGTGCCAAGTAAATACGGTTTTTCACTGTATCCCTCTCCTCCCCTCCCCTCCCTCATTTCTGGTACTCTTCACAATGCTATACAAAAGACCCAGTGGTCTTGGGGAGATGCAGTTGTCACAAGGGATATTGCATCGCTCAAGGGCTCCTGGCCCCTTGGGAGATATAGTCATCATGTGTCAAGAAGTCACCATGTGTCACAAAGTTCATTTATATACAGGTCTTGTGAATATTTCAAGATGCTTTCAGATTATGGTATAAAGCCACTGTAGTTTTCTGGACTAGATTTTGAGGCATTCCTCATATAGTTTTGGCCCATGATATGTGAACACATTTTCTCATTCATAGAATCAAGATGCACGTGAACAGTTAAAATGCATGTGAATATCCAAAATGATATATACAATGGCCTGGGCTGGGGAAAAAAACAACACAGGATGGCATTTGGAATGACTCCTTCCAGTGTAACTAATACAGATTGATAATAAAACATGAACTGGGAGGATATCCCAGCCACAGGACATCAAACTAGATGTAACTTCCTATAGATTGATGTCATACAGCCCAATCTTATACTGCGCTGAAACAGGCAGCCAGGCTCGCCTGCCCTAACAGGGTTATTTTTGCCTTACCCTGGGTTAATTCCCAGCCACCCCTATGGGCTAGTCAGATCTGTGCCAGTGAAATCATGACACAAATCTGAGTAGCCAGTGTAGGACTGATCAGGCCGGGGATGGGCAGGGGTGCCAAGTTGCCCCAGACATTGGGGGGCTGAGTAGCCACGCCCCCTGACGTAGCCATGCCGGAAGTGGCCATGTCTCCTAACATAGCCACGCCAGACGTGGCCACACCCAGCGGCGGCATTCAGCCAGTACGCTAGGCGGGACTTACCTTTGAGCGGTAGTCCGCCCGTTGCGTAACGGCACATTCCGCCACTTTCCCGCCCGCTGGGGCGGGCGGGAAACTGGCGGAACGCACCATTATGCAACGGGCGGACTGCCACTCAAAGGTAAGTCCCGCCCAGCATACCGGCTGAATGCCGCCACTGGCCACGCCCCATGCTTGGCACTGAACCAGGAGCACGCCTGTTGGAGCGGTCAGGGGCGCTTCGGCCTGATCGCTCCAATGAACAGGCGCATTCCAGCCCAGCGCTGAACATGGAGGTGTTGCAATGACAGGCCGTCCCTTCTGATCCTGAACCACGGAGAGCGAGCTAACCGAGCTCGCCGCGATCCGAGCTCGGAAGGGGCTACCTGTCATCGCAACACCCACATATTTGGGCATGCACATTTCCCCCCCTCCGCCACTTGGGCAAAACTGTCCGATCTGCAGCGGGGGACACATGCGCACCTTCCCCGCTCCAGGAGCCAGAGAAGTGCGTGGTTTTCCCCACCGCCGATCGGGCTAAACTGCCTAAGGCAACCACTGCGCATGGTTGGGCTCTCGGGGATTGACCACTGCACATGCTCGCGATCCCCGAGAGCCCGAGCATGCACATTGGTTGCCTTGCGTCATGACCACTGTGCATGCTCGCATAGCCACTGTTTGCAGGGGGGCAGATTATTGGGGTGGCACAGCCACACCCCAGGAACATAGGGACGGCCGCTGGCCCCCATGCAACACCCAAGTCGGCGCTACTTGGGACGGGGTTTAGAATCTGGCCTGTGCTGGATCCTGTCTGCATTCCCCTCCCTGGGCCTACCTGCCCATGGGTGTCCCCCCTCACCTCACCACCCCAGTCTGCCTCCCTCCACCCTCCCCATCCTCCCCACACCAGCTGAACTTGGCCAGCCTTATCTAGTGCAGGCTCCTGGCAGTGGCCTAGCCTGCTCTGGAGTGGCGAAGAAGTCCCTTACAGCCCATTGCAACGCTCCTAGGCTGGCGCAGGAGAAATGAGCCAGCCTAAATGACAGTTGGGATTGCACTCTTAGTCAGTAAGCCAAAGGACTTCCCCCCAAATCAGAAACCTTTCCGATTTCAGAAAATGTTAATTTGCTAAACGAGTCCAACTAAAAGTTGCTGTCTCACCTCCCAGTTGCCCCAACATCTCCCTCATCTTTAATACCCACAAGAGCTGACTGGCAGTGGCAGGAGCAGTAGAAGCATGGAGGAAGGGAAAGAGGGAGCTTTAACCATGGAGGTATAATTTACATGGAGAAGCCATGACGTCACATTCTTGAAGCCATGGGTATAAACTGAGATCATCGCCACGAAGGAGGATTGCCGCCGCGGAGTCACGAATCAAAATCTCCCTTCCCATGTGTAAAAGTTAATCTCAACATCTTTAAGCATGCCTGCGTGTTCTGCATACGGGTGCACGAATCGCTGGACGAAAAATGGGATTACTTTGCACAGGTACTTAAAATCATTGTGATTCGTTGCTACAGAAAAATATTACTTCATAAAGTATGCAGCCCTTCACAAACTGAAGTAGATATGAAGAAATAAAATAAAAATAAAAATAAAATATTACTTCATAAAGTATGCAGCCCTTCACAAACTGAAGTAGATATGAAGAAATAAAATAAAATAAAAATAAAAATATGTAATATTTTTGAAATTCTGAACATTAACAGAATTTGTTTTATGGGGGGGGTGAATGTAGAAGTTTAAAAAAAATACTCTTAATAGCCTAGAAGTAAAAAAGAATTACGCTCATATTGACAACTACTTGTGTTATACATTGAGAGATTTTAATGTAATTTTCCTACATATTTATCTTTTTGCCCACCCTCCCCTTTTTTTCTTTCCTTCCCGTTCACACTTTATTCCTGCTTGTGTAGATTTCAAAAAATGAGTCTGTCAAAACAGTGCAATCCGAGTTTAAATAGACAGCAAGTGGCATTTCGTCCGGTGTGTTCAGTAATATAATTACACAGAATTAAACCTTGGAATTGCATATTAACTCATAATTAGGTTACCAATGATGTTTCTCCACGATCACACGTTGTTATTTTGGTAAGTTTTTACTTCAGGAGTAAACTATTAAGTCCTAAAGATCACACGAAAACCAATCTGAAATGCTTGGAATCAGCATTGTTTTGAGTATAATTACGTCACCACTAAGCCCGCCCCGTATCTTCCCTATCTAACTGCATAGGCACGGCCACCCCCTGGCTTTAACCCTCCCCTCCCCTCTTTGCTATGGCATGTTGCCCTGCAATGCAATACAACAAAAGGTCCAGTGGCTCTTGGGAAATGTAGTCACCCTTTTGACTACATCTCCCTAAGACCATTGGGCCTTTTGTAGCGATTGTACCAGGCACAAGAGACTGGAGAGAGAGAAGGGAGAGATAATTTTCCTTCCTTTTCCTCATTTATCTTCTGCTGCTTTTTCTGCTACCGGCCAGGGAAGACAAGAGGCTTTGATTATTGTTTGGTGGTGAGAAGGTTTTGGTAGTCAGAGGGAGGGAAGTCAAGAATTCTTCTCTCTGTTGACAACACAATCAAATGTTTTAAATCCAATATTTTGCAACTGAATTTGGCAATTCATAAAATTCAGGGAACCAACTAGTAGCCTTCCGTCATTGACTTTCATGCCCATTTCAGTACAAGTAGCTGAGCTTCACCGAGATGAATGAAGCTGCGAGGGATTTGTGATTTGATGTCATTGTTGGCATGGGAAACCATCAGTGATGTCATTCAGGGGGTACGCGGGGATACGTGAGTACCGGTTTCTAGGATTACAGCTGGCCCCGCCCATTTGCCCGCCCACTCGTCGACTCCGCCCTCTGCAACGTTTGAATTTCCTGCATGTTTGAGTTGCCTGCATGTTCTCAGAGCCAGGCAGGCAGGCAGGCAGCGAGCGGAGCCTTTCCTTTCCTTGCCACTGAAAAATGAGTTGCTCTGGGGTTTTAACATGATGCTAGGCCTCCTTAACATGTTCTGGGGGTGCTGTGGAATACTGTTGCAACTGTTGGGTCAGTTTAAAATCATCTGAGGCCTCAAAAAGGGCTTTTTTCATGTCACTTCCTGCCACGACATCACTTCTGGCTTATGACGTCACTTCCGGTGGGCGGGTCCCGACACATGCCAATCAAAAGTGAGTACCTGTTCTTAAATCATTTAGATGACACCACTGGAAACCATCAAAATCACCATGGTGAAGTCCTAAGCAGCCATAGATTTGTTACAGGCAGGCAATATTGTCTTCTTCCTAATAACAATAAATTGGTGGTACTGAGTAAATGTCTCTTCAGAAATAACATGTCTGTTTTTGGATTAGTGGGCTAGACAAGACGTGATAGACACAATGAGTGGATTAGGCAAGATATGAGGCACAGCAAAATGTTTGCCAAAGGCACGCCCAAGGGAGCCATTATTGGAATACTAGAAGCTCTGTAAAGGATTGCAGGACAGTTCTCTGCTTTAATATCACTTCCCCGGAGTCCTGCCTCTTTTGCTCCTCTGGACTTCCTTTTCTCTACAGGCACTTTTAACCCTCCATTATTTTTTATTATTTTTCTTGCTGTTACACCAGTCCCCTCTGAACATCCCTGTGATATCTTGTGCAGTTATAAGCTTAGGCTTAAAACAATCAAAGACGTGAGCTGACAGCTAAATAGAATGTTCCGGTTGAATACCATGATAATGTTACAGCTGGATAGTTCTGTATTCCTGCGTGCTCCTTCTCCCTGCACTGTGTTTTAGACCAGTTTCATCCTGACAACTGTCCCATTCTTCCTGGAATTTAGACATTCCGTTTCAGACAGTGTCGTTCTCTGAGTAATCAGAATGCTTTTGAACATTCTGTGATGTCACAGCTGCTTAGCCAATCAAGGTTTCATCACAAAGCCCACTGCACATTACAGTCAAGAAGATGAAGATGCATAAAATATATCTTCATAAGACACTGTAGAAATTAGTGGTCGACCTTTGCAATATAGTGTTTACACATGCTTTTATGTTATCAACTTTTTCATTTCATTGAATATTTCAGTGGATAATTTATCTCACACTTCTAAAGTAATCCTGGTCTGTATTACCACAGTTTATAGCAGTAATAAGATCCTGCCTACTGCCTTTTACTTTTTTCTAATTAGTTTCCATTAGACCATTCCCTGGTTAACTAGGACGCATCTTGTAATTAGCAACATAAATATTTATATAAGACTGTAGTAATCACAATTTCATTTTGTAGGTTTTTACATTCTACCTTGTTCTCACTGTCTTTTCAAATCAACTTTTCTTAAGTGTACAACATCCAAAATCAATAGGTTCCACAAAGGGTTTCAGAACAGATTAAACGAGAAGTGGCAGCGTTCTGTCCGAAGCAAAATGTAAACATCTTTCAGACACCTGGCTGCATCAGACAGGCTTTCAAAATGACAAGGACAGCCATCATCTAAATGTCATAATTAATAATCAGATGTGTTTCTTCACACTGATGGCTTAATATGGCCCATTCACGCAGGACACGCATCCAGTGATGTCAATATCAGTGGCTGAGTTACCTGTTCCATTTCACACATGTGTGCTGAAGTGACTGGGTAGGTTGGCTAATAAGATAACCTTTAGATAAATGAATGTTCCTTAATCTGCACTAACACCCCTGTCCTGGGTGATACACACAGTGATGCAATGAGGCCAGCACAACTTCCACTGCATCCCATGGAAGGGGAGTTGGCTGCTGGAGGTCTCCTCAGGGTAAGGGGCTTGGGGCAAGCCCCAGTAGCTTATCCCCACCAGCTCAGATCCCGCCAGCTCTATAGTTGATGCAAGTCCTGATCTGTGTAGATGGATTAGGCCTGGGAAGGGGTTTGGATTCAGCATGCACCAGTGCTGCCGAACCGATCCCCTATCAGGCCCGATCCACCCATCCACTGCCCCCTTCCCATCTTGCCCTTCCCCTCCCCACTCTCTCCCATTCCACCCTCTGTGCAGGTTTATCTGCTCCAGCTAGGTCCATCAGCACACACAGGAAGGCTCTGGCCTTTTGCCAGTGTACCGGCAGCTTGTGCTGGTGTAGCTAGCACTGGCAGAACACATTCAACTGCTGCAGCAGCCAAATAGGATCCGGTTGCCCCTCCTGTTGAATTTTTTGTGCATCTTCCTTCTGAGTAGACATGCACAGGATTGTGCCGTGACATTTTATTTTTTAAAAAAATTATGGAAATGGGAGACATTGTGAGTTGGAGATGCTCTAATTACTTGTTGAACTAATAACCTTAAAGCACAGATGAGCTATTTTGATAAACTGCCATTGTGGCTGTAACACATTAGCATCATTAATAGAATCAGGCTTGACAGTTGTCAGAGCTGCCATCTCACATAGTCTGTAAACCAAAGATGTTAGCGGGCTACCAGCCATGCTGTGACCTTCTGTCCTTTAGTAATCTCTGTTGATTTGCCCCTTTTTTCATAATTGGCTCATCACTTTATCAGTTGCTCCAGGAACAGAACCCCTGCTCTTGAGCGATGAAGCAGATGAGTTTGGGGGAGAATGGATTCGGGGGAGTGACTTTCCCCAACATAGACCCTGGACATCCCTATTGCAGAACATCATCCTAGGGGGTTCCCCTTGATTTGGATTCAGCTCCCCTTAAGTGGCCAGAGGATGTAGTTCTATACTCCTCTTCCAACTTTAATAGTTCATCTGAGGAGCATACAAGACCAGTGGCGTCTCTACAGGGAGGGCAGAGCTCTAAGTTTTGCAAGCAGCCTTACCCTGTCATGTAAATCCCTCCTCTCCCTTGCTGCTATAGCCAGTAAGCAACGCCAAGGTGTTGCTGTTCCCTGTGAGGATTGGCTAAAAAGGTGCAGGAGAGGAGTGATTTCCACTGCAAGGTAAGGCTTCTTGCAACACTTAGAGCTCTGCCCTCCCTGTAGAGACGCCACTATACAAGACAACCATATCCCCCATTGCATCGCTGGAGTAAACACCTGCAGAAGGCAGGTAGTAGGCATCTCCAGCAAGGGCTGGAGCTAGTCACTGTGCACTCAGATGTCTAGTTAGCAGGTATTGATATTTAAAAACTCAGTAGGCAGTTAAATCTTCAGTCTGTCTCACATCTCTGCTGGGACAACAACCAAGAACACTTTGTGTGCTGTGTCCTTTAGAAGCTGGAAGCCTGGTTCCCTGGACTATGCTCATGCCATGATCCAGACTCACTGTACCATTGGCACAGCCCTGATGGTGTGCAGAACAGGATGCACATTCAGTTCCACACATAGCTTTCTTCAGGTGTTTTGTTTTGTTTTTCTCCTGTTAATAGTGCATCGCCAACTGAAGAGGCATACTGAAGAGGCACTCTGGTCCGCCATATTATATTGTTAACCTTGCTGTGCTACAAAAGTCTACTTCTGATCCTAGACTTTTGTGTCTTGTAAGACACAAACCAACCCTATCTAATATCTAGATACAGCTGATTCAGTTGTATCTAGACCAACTGAAACTGAAATGGACAATTTCAAAATCATGCTTCCATTTTTATCTTCCTTTTTCCAATGTTTTTGTTCTTCCCTTTTTTTCCTACTTGGATAAAAATCTCATTAACATTTACATTTTAAATTATTTAGACTGCAATACCATGCACTTGTCTGTGAATACTGAACTCAGTGGGATTTCTTCTGAGTAGGCATGTTTAGGATTAGGTTGCTATTGTATCTATATATATAAAATTGTGTGTGTGTGTGTGTGTGTGTGTGTTCCGCATAGGCTCCGCAACGCCTGGAGCGATTGACACCAAACTTGGCATGCATATGGCTTGTGGTCTGGCGACAAACACTGCGGGGATCAGACCCCCCTAGTGCCCCTGGGGGTGGGGGTGCGCAGGGGGCGCCATGTAAAAATGATTGAAAACGGCTCACATCGGTGTCGGATCCGTAGTTTCCGGGGTCGCCTAGACGAGCGGCGACGCTCCTGACCCCGTTTGAGTCTGGATTCGACCCCCCTCGGCATGGGGGACGAGAAGGGGTGCGAAATAAAATGTCCACCATGGCCTGCTGGAACTCCTGGAGTGATTGACACCAAATTTGGTACGCGTATGCCTTGTGGTCTGGCGACAAACACTGCGGGGGTACGACCCCCCCAGCACCCCTAGGGGTGGGGGTGGGCAGGGGTGACTGTATTGGAAAAGGCAGGAGATACCCTGAGGAGATAGGGAATGGTATCAGCAATATCCCCTTGTCCCAGATAAGCCAGGGATTATAGGGTTAACCCCCAAGGTCTTTGCAAGCCTCAGGAACACAGCTGCAGGCTAATAAGGGCTCTGGCTCTGAAGGGAGGTTAGCACAGGTGCAGATGGGTGTGGCTGATGAATTAAAGCCTGCCCACTGATTGGCTGGCTTCAGTATAACGCTGGAGGCAGGAGCTGGAGAAAAGGCCTGGATAGGTGCTGGAGGAGGGCACCAGGTAGGTGCTGGACTGATGGAGTGCTGGATGACTGACTGACTGACTGACTGACTGACTGAGGAACTGGCTAAGGTAAGGTTGTTTTGGGAGACCATTGGGAATTGTTGCATGGTGACGCTCCCGATGCCGTTTAAGCCCGAGTTTGGCCCCCATCTGTATTGGAAAAGGCAAGAGATACCCCGAAGAGATAGGGGATGGTATCAGCAATGGCCCCTTGTCCCAGATAAGCCAGGGGGTTAATGCCCAAGGTCTTTGCAAGCCTCAGGAGCACAGCTGTAGGCTGATGAAGCCCCTGGCTATGAAGGGAGGCCAGCACAGGTGCAGATGGGTGTGGCTGATGGTAAAGCCTGCCCACTGATTGGCTGACCTCAGTATAAAGTTGGAGGCAGAAGCTATAGGAGAAGGACCTGGGAAGCTGGAGGAGGGCACCAGGTAGGTGTTGGACGAATGGAGTGCTGGATGGACAGATTGCTGGACTGCTGGCTGGTCTGACTGCCTGAAAGACTGAGGAACTGGCTAAGGTAAGGTTGTTTTGGGACCATTGGGAAATGTTGTATGTCTGCCATGCCCCTGGAGCCACTAAGTGGAGGAGGCAGTTATGGCTTGGGCAAGCTGACTGCCTATTGTTTGGTGGTGGGGTTTGTTAGACTAAGAGTAGTTTGGCGCCAAGCCAGTGATGAGGGCAATCTGGAGGAGGCTGGCTAGCCTGTGATCCCAAGCAAAGCTGCTGGAAGAGAGGAGGCCCAGTGGGTGACTGAACTCCCCTCTCTCTTGCCTATCTCTGAGGCTGCTCTGTGGGGAAATGAGTATATATATAAAAGAATGTGCGTATGTTTGTATGTATGTTCCAGCATAACTCTGGAACGCCTGGAGCGATTTACACCAAGCTTGGTACACATATGCCTTACGATCTGGAAAGAAATACTGTGGGGGTATGACCCCCCTAGCACCCCTAGGGGTGGGGGTGGGCAGGGGGTAACATGTAAAAATGATTGAAAACGACCAATATTAGTGTCGACTCCATAGCTTTCAGGTTCGCTGAGATGAATGGTGACACTCCTGATGCCGTTTGAGTCTGAGTTCAGCCCCCATCGGCATGGGGGGTGAGAAGGGGTGAAAAATAAAATGTCCAAAATGACCAACATTAGTATCAAATCCATAGTTTTTGGGGTCGCTAAGCTGATGGGTGACACGTGAAGCCCAAGTGTAGTCAAATAGAACTCTGTACAACCTTCTGGGAATTTTTAGAAATTGTTATGCCCCGGTCTTGGACTCCAAACACGTACTCGCCATGTTACCAGGTGTGGTCACTGAATACAAGTCTATCGATACCATAATAGATGCCTATGAGGTTGTCCATTTCCCATCAGACTTCCTACACTCACTGGATCCAGCTGGACTGCCACCACATTGTCTTTTACTTAAAGTGGGATCTCCAATTATTTTACTACGGAACCTCGACCAGCCAAAACGTTGCAAGGGCACAAGGCTGTGTGACAAGAAGATGCTGGGTAATGTAATTGAAACAACTGTCTTAACAAGAAAGGGAGAGGGTGAAACAGTTTTTATCCCATGGATACCGCTCATTCCGACGGTTAACTTTTAACTTTAACTTATCCTTTTAACTTTAAGAGATTGTAGTTTCCAGTGAGACTTGCATTCACGATCACAATCAACAAGTCACAGGGGCAGTCTACTAAGTACTGCGGAGTGGATTTGAGATTGCCATGTGTCTCCCACAGACAACTTCATGTGGCTTGCTCAAGGGTGGGTTCACCAAAGCATTTATTTATTCCTGCTCCTGGAGGTAAAACTAAAAATGTTTATAATCAAGTTTTGACTTATATTAATATTATACTGAATTTGTAAAAGATTTTACTTTATAGTTTTGATATTGTACTTATCCTTTTAATTACCTGTACATAAAATTACTTTGATAGAATTCATTCCTTTTCCTGTCTAATAGAAGCTTGGGATAAATAAATACGTGAGCAACGCCGGATAAGGAAAAGCTAGTCCATACTATAAAATGCACAGTGCATGGAAGATAGCTTCCCAAAATCTAAACAATCTACACGTGAAAACAGTTCGCATGACTAGCGCTGTTGGCAGCACAAACTTTGTTCTTACAATGAATTGGTGGATTTTATTTTTGGACTATGGTGTGTTTTTAGGTTCACAGTATTTCCCCTTGGGGAGCTTTTCTTTGTTCCAAGAGAATCACAGGAGAGTTTTCATCAAGACTTAGATATCATAATAAGACACTGAGGATGAGGTAGTCTTGTAGTTATGCTTGTGTAGACCTCAAGAGAGTATTTCTTTGGAAAAATCTCAATTGTTTATGAGTCCAGAGAGGGTCTCTCTCTCTCTCTCTCTCTCTCTCTCTCTCTCTCTCTCTCTCTCTCTCTCTCTCTCTCATCCTTTTCTAAGAGGAAAAATGAAAATATAAAAAAAATATTTAAAAGTCTGTATTTTCTTTTTCACTACTGTACTGGTGTTGTGTTCCATTTTAAGGGCAGTGAATTCCTGCCTCTTCCATATTTAAGAAATGGTGCTCTGTAATTCATGTGTCTATTTTTTTTTATTACTGAGGAAATTTCCTAGTAATCTAAATGGCAGATCACAGTCACCATTTAGAAAAGCTAAAAGCATCAGAAAAGGTTTGCACATGTTTTCCACTGTGGTGTGTTTAAGGGCCAGGGACAGCGTCGGGCAGTTCGCTCTAAGACAAAGGTTAATTAAAGCATGGGTTTGGCAGAGGCATATAAAGGGTGCTGCAAGGCTATGTGGGGGCAGTGGGCAACAGTTGTGTGGGGGGGGGGCGCAGCGGGTGGAAAAAGTAAAGTGCTTTTCGGCCGGCCTGCCCACCCACACTTCTATGCATTCAGTATTATTATTATTATCATTATTATTATTATTATTATTAGTAGTAGTAGTAGTAGTAGTAGTAGTATAAATTCAATTTATACCCCGCCTTTCTGCCCCATGGGCACCCAAGGCGGCTTACAACAATAAAATACAATAAAATTACAATATTTGAGAATTAAAAATGATAGTTAAAAAACAATATTAAAATAATTAACATTTAAAATTTAAAAAATTAAAATTTAAACAGCCAACCCCATGGATCCTAAAATATATAAAAAGAGTATAAAAACTAGCCAGACTGTCAACAATTAAAAGCTTGTTGGAATAGGAAGGTCTTCAATCCCTGCCAAAATGTTGTCAAAGAGGGAGCAGTTCTTAGTTCTAAGGGGAGGGTATTCCAAAGTGGGGGGGGGGCACCCTGCAGGTGCCCGTGCATTCCCTTTGCTTCCTGAGCCGGGCAGTGTGGGGAACGTCCTGGGTGCCTCCAGAGCCGGCTGTGGTGAAATCGCCTCAGCTGTCCCAGAAGGATCCCGTGCGTTCCCTTTGCTCCCTGAGTCTAGGAGTGATGTGTGACGTCATGACATCATGCAGTGTACCTGGGGCGCGGAAAAGCTCCGGTACACCTCTGGGGTTTGGTCTGTGAATCTTATGCAATTCCTTTTAGGCAGTGTTGTTAGGTTTTTTGTCTATTCATGAAGAAGTCTGAAAGTGCCTCTTTTTCTCTTTTTCAAACAGAGCCAAATATAAGCACAAAACATCTGAGCTGTCCAAGGACGGCATCAGGGCCATCACAGCTCAGGCACTGGTTGGGACCCGTTCCAATCAGAGTGCTCCCCTTGACAAGCTGACCCCTGAACAGGACATGGTGGTCAAGCTCAAAGCCTCCCCAAAGAAGGATGGTGGTAGGCACTATGGAGGGGCCAATGCACAGCTTTGCACCACCCCCCAAAACAACTTGGCAAAGGGGCAATGCACACAACCTTTCCATTAGCTCTCAAGTAACACACACTGCTAGGAGTGCTCTTTATGCCTCCCTTATGGCAGCCAGTGCTGACCGAATGCTAGTTCCATCAGTATTTCATTCGATAAGCTAATTCCATTAGCACTGGGCTGTTAAACTGGGAAGGGCCTTTCAATCAACATTTCTACACTGTTTTCATGATAGCAAAGAATAGTTTGTGAATTCTGAAAATTCTATATTTGATACTCAGATGGAAAACTTTGGGTTGTGTTTCTGTGATCTCTACTGGTCCAGTGGTCTCCGCCATTCATGGCCATCCTTCTTCATCAAGTTTTCCATTTGTGAGCGCATGTTCACAGTATCCTGACTGAAAGCTGCTACATTAGTCTCTTTTGGTTCATTGGAGGACATGCTTGTGAAACCCCGACACTAGATAGATCGTCTATACATGGCGCAACTGCAGGCTGTACTCTCATGTTGCTCATTGTATTTACCGACACTCCACATGGTCGTAATGAGTTTTTCATTCACCAGCTGCAGTACAACCTGTCTTATTGGCAGTCAGCAACACCTACAAGCCATTCATATCCATTTTCTTCTCTCATTTGCTTTGAGTACTTTTGGCACAAGAGTCTCAACAGGTGTGAGGACATTTTTGGTGCCAATGATTTAAGACTGGTGTAAAGGAGAAAGGACCTCCTGTAGGAAGGGAGGATACTTCTGATGTAGGTTGTCCTTCAGAAACCCCCTTTTTTTGCTTGGCATCATATATGTCATATGAAGTATTTTCTGTAGACTGATGCATGAGAGACTAAAATCCCATCTACAGAATGTAGACATCTGCAGGATCAAAATATTGTACTTTTCGATGACATTTCAACAGCTCTTAGCTTGATTTTTCACACACTGTGTCATTGAAAACACAACTGAGTTGAATGAGAGTCCCACGGCAGCTCAGTGTTCTCATGAGCCTTTCCTTGAACTTGCCATCTGCATCCCAGTTCGAAACCAACAGTGGCAGCCCAGCCAAATGAATTGGCAATGGAAGGAAACCCGCCTGTCATCCATTTCTGCATCTGCCTACAGAAGGCATATGAGCTCCCCTGCCTACAATAACACACTACTTTTGAAATTGAGGCTCAGACATTATAAGGTGCACCTGCAATCTCCAAAGTATTCAGCTCAAAGGCATGTTTGTGCAAAAATATTGAGCTCTTACCTCTGTGGCTTCCCATTTAACCATGCTGGGATTAGCTGTGTAAGGAATGGTTATTTCATAACTGCAGCCAATATTTCATATTCAGCCCTGCTGGCTTCATGTGTGATCACTGCTTAACAGGGATCTCTTAGTGAGCACTAAATGTAGTTGGGAAGTGCTTAAGGGCAGGAAAGTGATCAAGGGCAAAATCCAACTTTCCAGCACCAGGGTAAGGGCAACGCAGCTCCAAAGTAAGGAAACAAACATTCCATTACCTTGACGAGGCCTCTGTGAGTATTACTCCACTACAGAATGCAGCAGATGCCCCACTAGCAAAGCTCTGTCAGTGGTGGAAAATTGGCTAGGATTGGCATTGCCATGACATGTGAGTGCACACAGAAGAGATGGTTTGGGAATGAGGATTTGGTGAAAATTGTAGCATGTTTCTGTCAACTGAGTAAAGAACAACTGTCCTCAAACTATTAAATGTGTGTGGGGGAGGGGAATGGGACAATGAGGATCACAGAAAACTCATTTAGATGCCCTTCAGACTTCCAAAGGAACTATATCAGGAAAGTTTGCAAATGTCTATGTGCTCCTAACTATTCAACATTTGCAAGTATACCTCCACTCTGTTAAGTTTTCAAAGACCTAAATATGTTTAAAAGGGTACTTAAAATAGTTACCAGTGCTGGCACATTCACTGCTTTTGGTCATTAGCATTAATTGAATAGTAATAGACTCCCCCCTCCCCCCACCAAAATCTCCTCACTTGTGGACATTAGCATTCATTGAATAGTAATAGACCAAGCAGAATTAAGCACCTGTAGTTTATTAATAAAAGATACCATCTGGCCTATAATGTCTGTCAATTAAATCCTTATAAGCAGACATATGTATGACATGAAGGGTTCTGGTTTGCAGGATAAATAATGTATGCAGTGCATTGCCTAAGGCTGTTCTCAGTCCTTAAAATTACAAAGATTCCAATGTTTAAAAGTTGGATTAAATGCTCTATAGCAGTGGTTTCCAAACTTTTAAGAGGCCCCAAAGGCTGCTGCCTGATTTATAAATGGCTAGAGGTGTGGCTATAATGGTGATTGGGCAGCAGTGCTCTTCCCCACCCCACCCTCACCCCCAGTAGACCTTGCTTAACCCTTGATGCACCTAGCCTAATCTGCCCTGTTTCACAACCTAACAAAACTTTGGACAATGTCTGCCCTCAGAACAAAAGAGCAAATTTCGTGCCATTGTTCTTGGAATTACATTGAGGGCTCAATTCTAACCTGGAGTTACACTACTAACCCAGGAGTGAAGCAAACACACCGTAAAGCACTTTTGGACTACTTTTGGAGTCAGGGAGGCTGGCACACATCTGTTTGCACTCTGAGTGGTGCAAACATGCCTTACGGTGCATTTGCAACACTCCTTGGCCAGCACAAGGGACTAACTCCAAGTTAGGATTGCGCTCTGAGGAATCACAAGATCTGCCCTGAATATGATTGGCCTGCCTGTTTAAACTTGGTCTTTCTGAGGGTGTGTGTGTGTGGAGAGAGAGAGTGAGAGAGAGTGCAAAACTGCTACTGCAGGATCTGTTTTGGGGCCATGGTGAAGGGACAGCAGCTTTAAATCTTTGCTTCCACCATGGTCCTGATCATGATGTCAATAGTGAACAAAAGCTCGGGCCCACAGATTCACTGGGTCCTAGATCAACCATCTAGTTGATCCCTGAAGTCCGCATCAGGCAGGCTGGAGTGGCAAAATGAGTCACTCAGTTGAGCAACTTGCAAAGTGACTGCCATCTTCTGCCCTTCCCTTCTGCAGCTGTGCTAACTCAGGGGCTCTTGCAATTGAAGGAAGCCTGTTTGACGCCTCCGGGGCACCAATGGATGAGCATATAGAGAAGATGCTCTCCTTTGTCCTCCCAGTAGTCCAGGAAGACAAAAAGGAGGTGGTTTGGTCTGCTTCTCTCTCAGCATCTTGGCAGTGCTGAGAAATGAATATTCCAAACACTTTTGGGGCATTTGTGGCTCCTACATGCATGCCAGATGCCTTGGACTCCAAATTTACAGCCCCAGTCACTGTTCCCATGCCATCTGTAGGATAGGGATTTAGGGTTCTTTTCAGCTTATACCACCTGAGGATGTGATCATGTTTATGTGGAGCATGAAGCCATCTGCCCACTTGCGTGATCCTTGCTTGGCTTGGATTACAGATCTGTGTAGGGCTGGGGTTAACTGAATGGGCAGGGAGGGTGATGAACTCATCTCTGATGGAAGGGTTTTGGCCAGCTTCACTACCTCCTACAGAAGCTGTCCTTGAGCTCCACTGCATTGGAAAGCTGGATAAGCTAGCTGCACATTTCCCTTTTCTGGGCAAGGTTCCTTTGCTCTCATTTGGCATTAAGGTCTGTAAGGGCCCAATCTTATCCAATTTTCCAGTCCCTTTGCAGCCATGCCAACGGGATGTGTGCTGTATCCCATGGTGGGGGAGTGGCCGGCAGTGGCGTAGCTACTTATGGGGCAGGGGTGCCATGCCCCAGGTGCCATTCGGGGGGGGGGGGGTGTCACCACTGAACCCTAAATTTCAAAAATTGTGAGTTTATGGAACACTACCAACATGCTGTATACTGCTGGATGTGGAATTTCACCTGGAAGTTGGTGGAAAAAACACTATTATAGCAAACATTATGGCCCAAAAAACTAAAAACCGAAAATAAAGCTTCTTTTGTACAAATCACGGTTTTTAAGATCACGGTTTTAATGAATAATGCCATCATGCTATATACCATTGATGTGGTATATAGAATTCAATGGAAAAAAACGGAGCATAAGGTTTCTATTTTAGCAAACGTTATGGCCAAAAAACAAACAAAAAATAACTCCAAAATGTAAGTGTCTTATGCAGGTGTATCAAACATACAGCCTGTGGGCCTGCATGATGAGTCCACAAATTTTGTTGGGGGTGTGTGTCAAAAATTTATGGGCCCCAAGTGCAAAATGACCTAGTTACGCCACTGAGCATCGGTGCTGGAAAATTGGATAGGATTGGGCCCTAAAATGCAAAATAACTCCTCATTCATTCTCTATTAAATATGCCTAAGAGATTATTTAGTAACAGCTGTCTTAAGACACTTCCTGTGTGGGAGAGATTCCATAGGGCATATTATCTAGGATTTTTTAAAGGATCTAATTTTCAAAGCTTTTTCCCTTGTATTGTTGTATTTGAGAGGAGAACATTCATTCATTCATTCATTTTCCCAACATTTTTAAGTCTGGCTTTATCTACTAGTTAAATAAATGGAGTTGGTTCACTCATACTCCCCAAACATGGAGTGTGTAGTTACATTACAGTAATATCTCATCATCCCAGACAGCAGTGTAGGCGAGATTAAATACAACATATCAAATTGCCTAAAACTAAGTGAAATAATGTGTTCTATGAATCAGTGAGGAAACCACAGGCTTAAAAAAAATCAGGATATTAATAAATATATAATATATTTATATAATGTCATTTTTTCTATAGAATTGTAGATGGCTGTGCTGGTTCACTAGAATAAAAATGGTTTCCTAAGAGCGGAATCCTAACCTAGTATTGCTCTGGCACAGCAATCTTGCGCTGGACCACTGTTGTTGCAAATGTGCAGTAAGGTGTGTCAACGCTGCGGACTTGGTTTTTGGTCTGGCGCAAGCAGCAGCGCTGGCACATATGCACCGCTGTGCCCGTCAGCTGCGCTGGTTGTGCACCGGCTTAGTTCTGTTGGTGCAGGGCCGCACCAAGGGCACGTCAGATGCAAGCAAGGGGCATAACAGGGCAGCACCATGGGTGGAGAGGGGAACGGAGAGGGGACACAGTCATTGGGCCATATCCTAACCACTGTCCCTAGACTGGGTGGCCCCGATTAGAGCATTGGAAAGTGGGAGAAGCAAAGGGTGGCACATCATCAGATAAGGTGTTAAAGGGCTTGGGCTGGCCCAGCTCCAATGCACTGAGAATGAGGGAAGTCTCCATTTGTCCTCACTGATATTTTCATGTAGCCAACTCTTATTAGTGATGTCATGAGGTGACATCATTTCATTAATGTCTTGATAGTTATTCAACTATACTATGAATAAAAAGACTAAATGGTACTTGGAGAATGTGTGTTGAGGTGAGGAAGAAGATAAATAGGAGTACAATCCTAAACTGGAATTAGGCTGGCACAGTTAGGCCAACAAAGTTTGGCTGGCACAAGGGCTACCGTAAAGCACATTTGGACCATTCTTGGAGAAAGGGGGGGGATGACACATATCTGTGTGCTGGCCTCTCTGTCTCTGAGAATGGTCCCAATATACTTTACAGTGTCCCTTCTGCAGGCCAAATTTAGCTGGCCTAATTGTGCTGGCTTAACTCCAGGTTAGGATTGCATTTTAAGTTTTTCCCCAAGGTGCCTTTCACCTCATTTGAATATCCTCTGTTTCATCCTGAACATTTTCATGTAGGAAAAGCTTGCTGCAACATCAGTTTTTATTTCAGTGTTCTAATATCTGGGCTATGAATGTTTTCCTATGAGATTTCCATACAATCCAAAATACACTTGATTCCTCCATCAGTTTTACACGGACATTGTGACTAATTTTTTCCATCTATAAGTGGATGTAATCAGTCATCAAATCCCTTCTTGCAATGGACTTCAGATTTTGGTGCCAAGAATGGATGGGTGGGAATTTAATTTCCCACAGATTTTCAGACAAAGATTTTGTAACAGCATAATTAAAATGCGCAGTTTAGCTGTCTTTTTTTCAAAAAATAATGTTATATAGGATCATAAAATTGTTATACTTAGCACCATCTGTTGGCTGAGCTCTTTGGAACACATGAAAAATACTTGATGAAGATTCGACTGTGCTGATATTAGCTTTCTAATGGGAATGACATGAAAAACATTGCTGCAATTCTTCCACAAAAAATCTTAGTCTTTATTCACAGAGATCTATGCTGGGATCCTGAGCTCACTTTCTTGGAAGTAAATACCACTGAAGTCAAACAGATAAATGTGCTTAGGATTTGTGTGTACATCACTGAGAGTGCAATCCTAGCTTGGAGTTAGGCCGGCACAGTTAGGCCAGCAAAGTTTGGCTGGCACAAGGGACACCGTAAAGCATTTTTGGACCACTCTTGGAGTCAGGGAGGATGGCGCATGTCTGTGCGCCAGCTTCTCTGATTCCAAGAGTGTCCAAACATACTTTACAGTGTCCCTTGTGCCGGCCAAACTTTGGTGGCCTGACTGAGCCGGCCTAACTTAGGATTGTGCTCTTCATAATAACACCAATCACATGAGCAGCAGCGCAATCCTAATGCTGCCCTGAGTCAGCACCACTCCCTTGTGCCAGATCCTGAGTGTTGCAAAAGAACTATAAAGCACATTTACAGCTTCTTGGAAGGAAATTGAGCTAATGCACAGATGTGCGCGGGGTCAGCAGCACTGGAGCCGTGCCAGAACAGGGTGAATTTCTGCCAGCCTGGGCAGGCTGGCACAGGGGGTGGGAGAGTGTAGTAGGAGGGCAGATCAAAGAGGTGGTTCTGGGTGGGGAGAATGCATGGAGAGGGCATAGGGAAGGCGGTTTAGGAGGTGGATTATTCCTGAGAGTGAAGTGGGGCAGGCCTGGGCAAACAAGGCCAGATCCTAACCCCCATCCCCAGCCTGATTGGTCTTACATGGCTGCTTGGATTTGTGCCCACAAAATTGGATGGCACATAACACAGGGGAAGGGTGCTGAAATCCCCTTACTCCAAGTTGCTTCCAAGCCTGCTCCTTATCTGCTCTGGATACAGCACGGGCCTGTTGACCTGCCTTTTCCAGTGCAGGTTAGGATTGCACCCTAAATTATTTTCTAATGTTTTACCACACATACCCAAGACTTGTCCTCCCAAGGCAGCTCAGAACGGAATATAAAACATAAAACAATAAAATACATTAATGACAAATAAACCCTAATGAAACAATCAGGGATAGATAGTAAAACAAACACCAAGCAGTATATGGAGAACACAACATAAATCAGGCTTCAGTCAATAATGTCACGTGAAGCAGAGCTGCCCTCAAAGATTTCGGCTGATAGGTAAACATATAGGCAGGAGGCTATCCTTGGGATATCCAAGACCCAAACAATAACCGCTGTAGTTCTGTTATGTAGCTATTATGTATTTACAAAGGCTGAAGTCCTATATACATTTTCCTAGGCCTGAGCCCTGAAGAACACAGTGGGGGCTTATTACTGATCAGGCATGACTGGGATTGTGTTGATAAAGGTGCAATCCTAACCTGGAATTAGGCGGCACGGTTAGGCCAGCCAAGTTTGGCCGGCACAAGGGACACTGTAAAGCGCATCTGGACCACTCTCGGAGTCAGCAAGGATGGTGCACGTCTGTGTGCTGGCCTCTTTGACTCCCAGTGTGGTCCAAACATACTTTACAGTATCCCTTGTGCCAGCCAAACTTTGCTGGCCTAACTGTGCCGGCCTAACAACAGGTTAGGATTGCGCCTTAAGCATAAGTCTCATTTTATACAGTGAAACAAGGATCTATCAGACGTATGATTTCTTTAAAACAAATAAAATAAAGTGAATCACTCTTAAAGAGAAGGAGAAAAAAAGATTCAGAAAAAAGATGGTACCTATTTTGCTGCCTCCACAAGAAACATGGAATAGCGGTGATGTGCCTATCGTGCTTTGCTGTGTTTGCCCCGCCCTGCCAGAGTGCCCAGCAGGGCTTTGGGGGAGAGACTGGGCTTGTTGCCAGCTGGGGAGGCGAGGCGATCGCCAGTTTGTGCAGGCGCTCACCTCTGCATGGTAATTGGGACCCGGCTGGCAAACCCAACCCATCAACCTGTCTGAGATTAGCTGTTTCCCGGTGGGTCCAGGTAGGAATTCATTGCTACTCCCCATTTGGCTCAGGGTTAGTGGTTTTTTCGCCTACCCCAGACTGGCAGGTGGTAGTGGGTTAAATAGGTTCCCTGGTCACTTTGGAGTAGGCAGGTTGAGTGCAGGTCGGGTAGGTAGGGTCGAATTGGTGTCCACCTGAGGCAGCACAAGCGGAGAACCAGCTGGGCTGCTCATATGTTGCTTGACCGGCTCAGTGGGTTGCTGTTCCGACCCGTGGCGATGGCTGTGGGCTGGAGGTTCGTTTGGATCAGAGGAAGGAACAAGTCTAGTCCAGGGCTGAGGGGGTAAAACTCTTTATTCAAACACAAAGAAAGGCAAACAAGAGAAAACTTACACAGTGCTGACAGGGTGGTGTGAAGGTGTCGTGGGTCAGGGGGCTACTGCTACAAGGCTATATGGGCAAGTGCTCAGTTAATCGGTACTTTTGGCTGGAATTCAACAAATGATGGAGGAGTAGAGCTGTTGCAGGGGTGATCAGGCTACAAATAGGTGGGAAACAAGGGTGTTCCCACGGCCAGGGAGAGTGGGCCTTTGCCACAGGTGATAGTAATGAGGATGGCCTTGTCCAATTATGCTGGCCAGGGCCCTTGGTTTGTGGCCAAGTCCCTGCTGCCTCCCATCACAACAGAACTGGCAAGGACTGTGGGTTCCTGGGAGGCAGGCAGCTGGTTTTTGGGCCCTGCACAGTTGGCTAGGCTGGAATCCCCCTCTGGACATGTGAAGGCTGCCCAAAGGCGTGGCCTGGGTGAGTTCGGAGTGGTCATGCTGCTCACTCCTTCAGGGCCAGCAATGATGGACCAGGTTGGTTGGTGACCAGCTGCAGTCTAGAGTCAGGTGGTCCCACTGATCATCCTGATCACCCGGGGGAGGCAGACGGCTAGAGCTGTTTCCCCCAACCAGTACCCTCTTCAAGGGCTTTTAGGTAGGCCCTGCTGCAGAAGCTGTGTTATAAATTTTAATAAAATGGCCCCTCTGCTTCCAAAGCCGTTTCTTGCATGCTTCTCTCTCTCTCTCTCTCTCTCTCTCTCTCTCTCTCTCTCTCTCTCTCTGTGTGTGTGTGTGTGTGTGTGTGTGTGTGTGTGTGTGTGTGAGAAATGGATGGGCTAAGCAATAAAGAATAAAATAAGCCCACCTAAAGGATGAATCCAAGTGCTGAAATTTCCCCCTATGCATAGTACATGTAGCTTGATTGGTGAATGGATATGAAATTGAATCATCTTCAATAAATGACTTATTTTCTGTCTCACCCTCACAAGAGATCCAGAGCAGAGTAGAAATGGATTATAATAATTTATTCAGCCGCGACACACTACTCTTCAATTTTTTAGATTGTAACATACAATTATATCATTTCTCCCAAGGCCGCAAGGCACCGATCATCAGAGATGCCCTGGACCTTTACTCTAATACATTTTCTGCACATACCAAAGCAGATGAGAAATGTCTTCATGTGTTCTGCCTGCGCAGAGCGAACATTTTTTAAAAAGTATTCAATGAAAAGGGGTTGTGACATTCTTTTATCCGCACTCCTGAAGTATGGCAATATGCCAAGGCTATTTTTGAAAGCACTTGTGAGTGAGATTAGTGCTGCTGCTGCTGCTACTCTAATTCAGTCGGGGCTCTAACTCACCTTGTTCCAGCTGGGCAACTCTGGCCACAGGCCGGAGGTACTTTTCGGGTATCAGAGAAAGGAATCGGCTCAGACCAGAGTCAGGATGCAAAGGCACCTTTATTCCTCCTAGGCCTAAAACAAAGCATGCATCATCAAGCAAAGCAAAACTTACGAAGTGTTATCAGGTGGGCTCAAAGTGATGCAGCAGTGTGCTGGAATCCAAAGTCAAGTTGCTTCCCAAGCCTAAGTTACGGCATGCTTATATGGGCTAGGTGCTTGATATTGGGAGATCAGCGCTAATTGACGAAAACAAACTAAGTTGACAAGCTAGTTGACAGCAAAATCAATTAATCAAATTATATATATACTATATATATATAGTACTTTCTATAGTCATTTCTACTATATATATAGTAGAAGATTTAGCCGATATATATAGTAGAAGATTTAGCCGAGAGGGTTAATGCCTCCGTTTGCCCGAAGATAACACCTGAAGATCTCAAGGTCGTGAGCTCGGGACTGCAGGAAGTCTCTGAGAGCGGCAGACCTTGCAGCTGCGGCTGATTAGAAGCTGAGCTTCAGCTGCCTCGTGGGAGGAGGAGTGTGCTGAAGGTCAGCTGCGTCTCTGGTGTGAGCAGGGAAGCATCAGCCAGCAGAAGACAGACGGGTGGCTAAAGAAAGAAGGCTAAATCCAGAAAGGAAGATCTGAATGTGTGTAGTTCTTGAAAGACAGAACATTTCTGTAAATTGTAAAAACCTTCGGGTTTATGAAAAGTCTGCCTATGTAAACCGCCTTGAGTTGTAATCACTAGAGAAATCTAGTGATCTTAAGAAAGGCGGTATATAAATACATGTATTATTATTATTATTATTATTATTATTATTATTATATAGTGTGTCATAACACCATACGTCATTAGCTGTGTATTTTTTTAACAGAATAAAACTATTATATATTAATTACTATGTTCGTCACATCATAAGAACATAAGAAAAGCCTTGCTGGATCATGCCAAGTGCCCATCTAGTCCAGCTTCCTGTATTTCACAGATGCCTCAGGGAGCACACAAGACAACGAGATATTTGTATCTTACTGCCACTCCCATGCATCTGGCATTTACTTCTAAAGTATGGTGGTTGCACTGTTCATACTGCCCTGTAGCCTGTGATGCACTTTCCGACAGAAATCTGTCTAGTCCCCTTTTAAAGGCATGTAGGCCAGATGCCATCACCCCCTCCTCTGGCAAGGAGACCCACAAATTAATTACCCTCTGGGTAAAAAAGTATTTCACTTTTATCACTCTCACTCTCCCAACACTCAATTTTAGCAGATGTCCCCTGGTTCTGGTATTGTGAGAGAGGAAAAAGAACCTCCCTTTATCCATTTTATCCATCCCATGCAGAAATTTGTACATGTCAATCAAGCCCCCCCTCAGGTAAACCCCTCAGCACACAGACATGTGCCATTCGCCCTGACGCAGGAAAAGGTAAAGGTTTCCCCACGACCGAATTGTCTAGTCGTGACCGACTGTAGGGGGCGGTGCTCATCTCCATTTCAAAGCCTGTAGAGCCGGCGTTTTTGTCCTATCATGTGGCCAGCATGACTCTACACCGTAGTGCACGGAACGCCGTTCCCTTCCCACCGAAGTGGTCCCTATTTATCTACTTGCATTTTTTAGGTGCTTTCGAACTGCTAGGTTGGCAGGAGCTGGGACAAGCAACGGGAGCTCACTCCGTTGTGCAGTCTTGAACTCCCAACCTTGTGGTTGAAAGCCCAGCAACAGCGGATTAACTTGCTGTACCACCACGTCCCATTAGCCCTGACGCAGAGAGTGGTCCAAATGCTTTTTATGGTGGCCCTTGTGCCGGCCAAACTTTGCTGGCCTAACTGTGCCAGCCTAATTCCAGGTTAGGATTGTGTCCTCAATTTATGGAAGACCACACATTTTGAATGCTATGCACTTTTTAATTGTCCTGTCTCAAAAAAACGATATCAGAGTGCCCAAAAAATAGGATATAAAAAAGAATCTGAAATGATCATTTTTGTTACATTTTCCTTTGATGTATCGATAGAAGATTCATTGAAATTGCCACCACATCAAATCACACTGCTGAAGATGTGAGCTATACAGTAGAAGAGTGTTTGCCTCAGTTGCTATCAGCTATAGTGAAAATGTCAAAGAAATCTTCAGCTGCAGGTCAAACCTTCTGATTTATACCTTGCTGGATATTGCTGTGTGACATGGTTTTTATATGCATGTGTAAATAGTGCTGGGTGCGTGCCAGGAAAATATGACCATGACTTGTCTCGTGCACTTTGTTTGGGCAAATTGCAAGAAAGCATCAGATCCCTCAGGCCTTAGGGAAAAGACCAAACTTTGGTTTTGCAGATCAAGCCCCCCTCTTTTCCAGCAACTCCATCTGGCTGGCATAGGAAAAGAACTAGCTTTTGGACAACAGTCCACAACCAGCTACACTTTGCTTTGTCAGCAAATTTAAACCGGTACTGACTTTGCCGTCACCTTTGAATCAGGAGATCACAGTGTCCTGACACCCTAGACCCACAATCTCTGCAACATTACAGCATCATCTCAGCAGGCATGGATAGGTAAACTTGGCCTCTGGCAATCCTGACTGTTGGCTGACACCCCCTCCCCATTATCTCCTATGTTGTGTGTGCAGTCAAGTTGACAACATGCCTAGGAATTCCTTTGGTGCAAATATGTTGATTGTGTGCAGTGGCATATCTAAGGTGTAGCAAGACTGGGCTCATGCCTTGGGTGCCACTTGACATGTGCGCTCTAAGCAGCGGCTGGGACAATTTCAACATCAGTAAATGACATCACATGACATCATTGTCACATGACATCATGATATTGGTGCCCCAGTCACTACAGCACTACACACCTCTGATTGTGTGGAAATCTAGAACTCAAGGGACGGCCTAAAGAATAGCATCAGTCATCCCTACAGTTTCTCAAACACCTAAAGGAGGATGCTAGCTTGAGCACATGCAGTTCTTCTTTAGAGGGTTCATCCATAAGAGAAACTGGTCCCCCTACTGCAAGAAAATGAAGTTTTTCATGGCCTGACAACAGGGTCATGTTTTGCTTCTAGTCCTGGGCTATGGCGAACTAAGTCATAGGGCACAATCCTAACCAACTTTCCAGCACCAGGGTAAGGGCAATGCAGCTCTGAGGTTAGGCAGCAAACACTGCAGAATGCAGCACATGCCCCATTGGCATAGTTACTGTATGCCAGTGCTGGAAAGTTGGTTTAGTATTGCGCCCATAGTCTCACACTACAGCTTGAACCTTCTTCTCCCTTTTTTCACTAGACTTTTTTTCCTTTTCCTTCCTGCTATCACATAACCCCCGATTCTCCAGCCTCTGTTACCTCTGCATGACCCTCCAGATTTCTGTACACTATGCTCACACTCCTTTCTCTTCATCTTGGTTCAAACCATTATGCCCCCCCCCACTGCTGTGCATAATCATTACTGTGATCTCCATGGGGAACCTGGCCTCTCCCTCTGGTGTGGTCCAAAGGGGACGGGCATGATGTACCGACCTTGCGCCAGCCAAACTGTGCTGGCCTAACTGTGCCAGCCTAACTCCAAGTTAGGATTGCGACCTTAGGAGAAACTGCTGCATTTAAGTGAGCATCAAAAACCACATTGGAGACCACTAGCCTTTATAGTTTCAGAATATGGGAGGGAGCTGTCAGCCATCTTTGGCTTCCTTTATCTAGGCAGCCCAGTGTGTACAATATATTGAAACAGTCTCATATCTTTCAGAGGCTGTTTCACGTTTGCATCAAAAATCCCTTACACTCCATGTTTAAATCTTGCAAGTTGCAGACTGCTGGGGTTCCCTCTCTGCTGCCTGCCTGCCCCTTTGCTTACTTTTGCCTAATAAAGAGTTCTGTAGAAATTGACAGGAATTGTTTTGGTTTGTTGTAAATAAAGTGCTCTTGGTCTCGGATTGTGGAATTTTCTGCTAACAGACAAATTTAGTTACCCACAACTTGGGGAATAAAAATTCTTACTGCGTTCTTAGTCTTTCTTATTTATAGAGGAAAATTAGCTAATATGTTGCTTTGGTAATTTAATCCAGGTTTAGTTCCAAACCAAAATAAGTTATGACCTTGTTAGCTAAGTTTCATTTAATTTCAAGTTCATGGTGATTAAAGTGCTTGACTCGCCCATCACAACACGGCACACCATTTTGAATGCCATATTTAGCTGACCTGTGGGAAATGGAAACAAAAAATTGCCTCGAGCCCTAGGAATGTAACTGCATTACGTTCTTGGCACTGGTCACTTTCTATTACATTATGATTATTTTATTACAAAGCATATCACAATAGCCTCAACGTTCTTGATAAAATATCCAATATGCCAGGAGGTTTTTGCTCCTAGAAAATAAATATTTGCGACATAATTGCTGAAGGACTATTATCTAAAGTAATTGTATTATGCACAGCGATTACACAACACAATATGTAATTTAGCAATTATTGAGAAAGTTAATAGGTGGCAGAGAGATAATTATTGTAATATTATTACATTGTGTCAATTTCCCCTTGAAAACAAAACTGAGGAAAACCTAATTTCCGATGTAAATGCAGATAATCTAGCTTCAGTTTCAAAACTTTATATTGTTAACAGATTTTTTTAACCTAGATTTTTTTAAAGTAGGTCAAAAATGGACCATTTTTTAATTATCCAGACTTGTTATGCCTATGTAAAAATTGACCATAGATTGTAATCTGCTAATTAAAACTATAATATCACTACTATCGTATGTGCTTAAAAGTCAAAGTACAGTTATGAGTAATTGAAGCTCATTTGACCATCCTTTGAACTTTGCGACAGACTAGGGATGCCTGTCAATTGATGGCATAATAAAGAGCCAAAGTATATAGTAGACCAGTTAAGTGTTATTCAAACTTTGGGTCGCGATTCACTTGGTGGGTCATGACCTGATGTCAGATGGGCTGTGGAAAGCTGGGAGCAGCTATCTTGAAAACTGCAAACCTTACTCTTGTTATATTCCTTTTGTGAGTGTTAATAGTTTGAATTTTCAAGTGAGATTTTTTTAAATTTTGTTTTTAGTTCAGTGCTTTTACATCATATCTTGCTTTCTGCCAGGGTGTTTCGTGGAATTGCTGCTGTCCAAGAATGCCAATTTGCATTTCTGCAGTGTCATTTTATTATGTTACAATGACAGAACTTCCTGCATAATGATGTCCCTGCCACAACACCACTTCCAGGTTAATGATATCACTTCTGGTGGGTCCCTTCACAAGTGCCATTCTAAAAAGTGAGTCCCAGTCTAAAAGGTTTGAATACTACTGCTCTAGAGAAAGGGTATTTTGTCCGAATCTTGCTTTCTATTCTGTCAGGGATGTTCCATGGTTGTACAATTGCTGCAGTCCAAGAATGCCAATTTGCATTTCAGGAGTGTCATTTTATTGTGTTACAATGATAGCACTTCCTGCTTGATGATGTCAGTTCCTGCCACAACATCACTTTGGATTAATGACATCAGTTCTGGTGGGTCCTGACATGAACGCCATTCTAAAAAGTGGGTCCCAGTCTAAAGAGATTGAATACCACTGTAGTAGACCAACTGTTGGATTTGAATGCAAAGATATAAAACTTCCCTGGAATAAGTCATTATCTGTCAAGCTATTTCATAGGGTTGCTGCAAAGATAATAAGGAGCAACCTTGCGTACACAGTGCTGAGCTTCTTGGACTCAGAACACCAATATGATGAATATACGCACTGCAGAATCATGTATATTTGCTAGATCAAAGGTGTCAAACTCATTTCATGTGTGCTTTTCATGGCTGAAAACATTCATGGTGCCTGCTGAGGGCTTGAAGTGATGTCATGAAGCAGGAAGTAGTGTCACAAAGCAGGAAGAGACCTGAAATAAACATTTTGTTCTCACCTAACATCTCATTTGTTACAAATTACAGAGGAGAAATCATGCAAATCTTGGTCAGTTTGATGTAGGAGCCCCCCCTCAGGATTCTCCCTGAACCATTGAAAACCCTTGTAATGTAGCACAGTGGCAGTGGAGGTTTAGCAACAACTCTGGTGGGGAAGGGACACTTCTTGGCAGGAGCAACTGTTGAGCCTCCTTAGCCTGGCTCTGTAATTTGGCCTTCTAGGGATCACTTGCATTACAATGGTCAGATGCACATAATGCAAAACCTGGAAAAGGGGAAGGTCGACCAGGATGTCATGAAAGGAAGGGAAGGTTAGTGGACATCCTCCCTGTCTCAGAAAACATGTGGAGACCTGACTCCATTTTGGATCTCATCCTGAGAGTGAAGACATCTGTACGTCACCTTTTGCCCCCAGTCTTAAAGAAATGCAAATCTGATCTCTGACAAAAGGCAAGTCCTTCCTGAAATTCAATCAAGTCCTTATCTGCTATGCCCAAAAGCCAAGAGTCCCCCCCCCATCAGAATATGGCTGATTGTGGCTCCAGCATTGTGGCTAAATCTGTCCTAAGTGCTAGCTAAATCTAAGTGTACCCTCCTGCTTTTGTGTTTTAATGTGTCTTAATTGTTGTTCTTAACCCTTCCTGGGGTCACAAAAAAGGGGAGGAAAAGGGAGCAAAAGCCTAAAAACCCACCCCTCACGTTTTCATTTGCTATTGACAACCCCACATTTTGCATATTTGATTGTATAACTAACCAAACCCAAGCATACAATGTACACACAAGTCCTGTGTCCCCTGGGGGGGGGGGGCACAAGTTCTGTAATCTTCTGGGAAGCATGCTGCAATTTTGTGTCCATTTTGCTGATGGCTTGCACATGAGTAAAATGTATTTCTCTTCCTGCAAACATTGAAGTCCAGCTGGCACTTTTTCCATCCACGTGTCTGAATTTCCTTTGGTAAGCACTCATAGAAGGAAAGTATCTGGGCTTGTTTTAACAGTCTTGGGGTGAGGGAGGTTGCTTCTTTAAAGGGCAGAGAGAACGCACGCCGGGGAAACGAGTCTGCTAAAACTTTCAGAGTAGAATTTGCACACCTCCATTGGTGTTGCGGTGACCCAGGTCAGCTATCTCTGACCCTGGGGTGGTAATTCACACAACAAACTAAAATAGCTACAAATCAGCATTTTGATCATGTCTCAAAGACGGCAAATTCTAATCCACCGGAGTTCTTTAAAAGACACAGCCATCACTACTGCATTTGCAAGAACAGAAGCACTCACAACTCATGTACTCCCGAAGCTGTTCGGACCACATTGGTTGTGAGTGCTTGTGTGCACATAGCCACAGTGGCAATTGCGTCACTTTTTGAAGAACTCCAGTGGGGTGGTCCTACCTCACCTGTCACCCCCACACTGCATGTCCCTGCCACAGCTACATAATGAAAAGCTGAATGAAGAGCTTCCGGAGACTGTGTCCAGCCCACAGGCCGTACGCTGACACCCTTGTGCTAGACATTCTTTCATATCTTTACCATATCTTTATTGTTTTAATCAGGTAACATATTTCAAACTGTCTCTAGGTCAACAATATATTGTTAAAAGGTAAAGGTTTCCCCATGACTGAATGGTCTGACCATTCTGTGTGTGACCGACTGTAGGGAGCGGTGCTCATCTCTGTTTCAAAGCCTGTAGAGCCAGCGTTTTGTCCGAGGACATGCTTCCGTGGTGATGTGGCCGGCATGACTATTCACCATAGTGCACGGAACGCCATTACCTTCCCACCAAAGCGGTCCCTATTTATCTACTTGCATTTAGGTGCTTTTGAACTGCTAGGTTGGCAGGAGCTGGGACAAGCAACGGGAGCTCACTCTGTCGCGCAGTCTTGAACTCCCAACCTTCCGGTCGGAAAGCCCAGCAGCAGTGGTTTAACCCACTGCGCCACTACGTCCCTATATATTGTTACTCCATCATAAATGGTAAAGGATGTAATACTGACCATATAAAAAGTCTTTCATTTTCCATGGATACCCTAGGAACGGAGAACTATGGGTGGCTAGCTGGCATAATGTGAATACTGGCCATGGCAATGATATGGTTTTGACCACAAGACACACTAAGAGCACAATCCTAACCTGGAGTTAGGCTGGCACAGTTAAGCCAGCAGAGTTTGGCCGGCACAAGGGATGCCATAAAGTACATTTGGACCACTCTCAGAGTCAGAGAGGCCAGCACACAGACATGCACCATCCTCCCTATGAGAGTGGTCCAAACACGCATTATGGCAGCCCTTCTGCTGGCCAAACATTGCTGGCCTAACAATGCCAGCCTAGCTCCAGGATAGGATTGTGCCCTAAACGTAGCAGAAGCTATTGGCAAAGACAAAGCAGGTCATGCCCCTGCACCAGCCTGCTCAGGCTTCTCTTCCATCAAATTGCTATATCGTTCTAATTTCTGTGACTGCCCACAACCCAATCAAGAGAGGGAGCTAAGCAGCAAATCCCATTTTTGGAGAATCTAATCACAGTTGCTCGCACAGTGGCAAGACACCTTGTCAGTCCGAAAAACACATTAACACACCTGTCTTGGGAAAATAATGGCTGCCTTGAAACCTGTTGTTTATGGCAGATAATTGTGGGAATAACGGCCTAGCTTAATTCGCCTGCCTTGCCTTGTGTGTGGAGGAAGGGACAAAAATGCCCTCGATTCCTGGGGATATGGGCAGCATCCCCAGCAACATCCACAATGCAATGAAATTGCACTATTCAGTGCAACCTCAAACCCCAACGTACTATTGAAATATATGAAGGGACTGGTATTGTGTCATTCAGATAAGAACAGAATTATTCCATTCCAGTTAAATGTAGTTATCACAAACCGCACATGTTCATGCAGGCCTGCTCAGATGCAAGCAGAACTCACAGCACCATCCACCCACCTTTGGCCGATCCAAGCCATTTCCCTCAGCCGAGTGCTGTTGTAAGTGTGCCGTAAAGCATGTCCGTGCCAGTGTTACTGGTACAGGCAGGCAGTTGCGTTGGCCCTGCACTGCTGGAGCACTCCCCTGGTAAGCTGAGTCTACTTGGCTGGCACAGGAGCTATTCTGGGGGAGGAGGAAGGGAAGGCAGAATGGGGTAGAGGGAGGGCATTTTGGTGGGTGGGGTGGCTCAGGGAGGTGGGTAGAGCTCGGACACGGCTGTTAGGCCACATCCAACCCCAGCCCCAGCCCACAAGGCCCCATTCAGGACGCGCAGTGGTATATATCATATAGCACCTATACAGCAAGAGCAGGTCCGAGAAGCCCCATGGGGTGGGGCAAGTGGACAAATGGAGGCTCCAGCCTATTTCTAACCTGCGCTGGACACATGACAGGCCAGCTGGCCTGCCTGTCCAACACAGGGTAATATTGCACCCTGAGTTCAATAGGACATATTCCCAGGTAAAGGCGCAATCCTAACCTGGAGTTAAAGGCAGCACAGTTAGGCCAGCAGAGTTTCGCCGGCACAAGAGCCACAGTAAAGCACGTTTGGACCACTCTTGGAGTCAGGGAGGATGGCGCACATCTGCGCGCTGGCCTCTCTGACTCCCAGAGTGGTCCAAATATACTTTAAGGTTTCCCTTGTGCCAGCCCAACTTGCTGGCCTAACTGTGCCGGCCTAACTCCAGGTTAGGACTGCGCTCTCTGTGTGCATAGGATTGCAGTCTAAGTTCTATTGAAACCAATTAGCTACATTTTCCATTATTTTGAATGGGACTAACAGTCCACCCTTAGCCAAATTTCCAGCCAGTAGCATCCCTAGAGAGGGTGGGGCACTAGGTTTTTAAGGCACCTGTGATGTCCATTGCGACTCACAGACCCGCCTCCTCCAGGGGAGACCCCCTTGGGTGGCTTACCTGGACGCTGGATGACTCCTGGCGTCGCACAAACGCAGGCCTAGTCAAAGAGTTTCGGATCAGCTGGTTTATTTTAGTCAGGTATTTGACATTTATTGGAACTGTCCAGCTCACAGGCCTGACTTTTACAGAGAGTTATGCTGTCCGCCGACCGCCCTTGTGCTGCCCAGAGTGGCTTTCCCCTTGTTTCGCCCTGGTTGTCCACCCTCAGGACTGAGGCCAGGCTAGTGATGCAGGAGGCCTCCGCTTCCCTGGATTGGTCTCCCTGGGTTGCAGACCCTGGGAGATGGACCTCTTCCTCCTTCGCCTGCCAGGCCTTTTATCATGAAGTTATAATAACAGGAGAGGACATGCCTATTGAATTGATAGGAGCGAATTGAAGCCAGGGGGCGGGCTTAGCGGCCATGTTTTTGAACTCAAAACAATGCTGATTCCAAGCATTTCAGATTGCTTTGCTCGTTCTGTTTAGGACTGAATAGTTTACTCCTGAAATAAAAACTTAAGAAAATAAAAATGTGTGATCGTGTAGAAACATCACTGGTAACCTTATTATGATTTAATATGCAATTACAAGGTTTAATTCCGCATAATTATATTACTGAACATACCGGACGAAATGCTGTCTATTTAAATTCAGATTGCACTATTTTGACAGACTTTATTTATTATTTTTACTTCTAGACTATTACAAGTATTTTTTTAAACTTCTACACTCACCCCCCCCCCCATAAAACAAATTCTGTTAATGTTCAGAATTTCGAAAATATGACCATAGAAAATGGAAGGCGGGAAAAAACGTGTAAACGGGAAGGGGGAAAAAAGGACGGGGGGAAATATTTTTTTTCTTTCCCTTCTAGACCATTAACAGTGGGTGTCAGAAAATGGTGAATAAGACTGCTAGGAACAACAATAAATTACACAGCTTCAAAAATTCTGTACTCACTGAACGGTAGTTTTATTGAACCGATGTAATGTGAATACATGAATCTTTCCGCGGAAATTAAATCCCATTTTTTGTACAGCGATTCGCACACCGTATGCATAACATGTAGGCATGATTAACGAGGTAGATATTAACTTCTACAGACGTGCAGGGAGAGTTTTATTAGAGAATTCACGGCAACCCTCCTCCTGGCGGGAAAGATCTGAGTCAGCCATATTGTCTGACTCATGGCTTCAAGATCATGACGTCATGTCGTCTCCTGTTATCTAACCTTCTTGCCTTTTATGCATCTCAGGGAACTCTTGGCTAGCCTCACCCCTTCCTGGTCACACCCATTTCCTTTGACTTTCAGTGAGGAGCCAAGTTAAGGGCTCCGCCCACAGGAGTTACTCCTGTGTAGCCAACCTCCTCGCAGGAGGCCCTTTCCCAGCTCAGCCTTCCCCACCTTGTGTGGGGTGTGAGGATTACTGGAGGTGTTCAACCATGGGCAGAGTCGCACACCATGCCCAGACCTTGTCCACGGCCCCACAGGGCCTCTGGCATGCTCCACCGCCAGTTGAGCATTCCGCCGCCAACAGGGCCTATACCCCTCTGGGGTCTTGCCAGATCCCGCCTGGGGCTGCAGCCTTACCCAGTCCGGAGCCAAGTCTGCTCGGATGTGGCTTTGTTGCTGCCCCTGCCCCAACCTGGTGGTCAGGCCAGAACCCCTCATCCTGCCTGGAGATCATGCCCTTCCCGCCACCAGCCCCTCTCAATGGTGAGCACAGCTGGCCTGCTTGATGGTCAGCATCATGGGGCTGATCTGCCCCGTGACAGTGCCTTACCTTGCCATGTAAACCACTCCTCTTTCTCGCCGTTGTAACCATTCCAGGCTGCAAAAGCAAAGCAGAGGCATCTCTTTCTCTTTGCTTCCCCCGTCTGGAATGGCTATAAAGGCAAGGGAGAGGAACAGTTTACTTGACAAGGTAACACCTTGCAAGGCTTAGCACTCCACCCTCTCTAGGGATGCTACTGTTGCCAGCCAGTGGATGGGGCATTCTGGGAGAAAAGTCACAGGATTCTCAAGGTAAGGGAACGTTTGTTCCTTTACATTTGGGCTGCATTGCAGAATTTGCCCTGGGAAGGTTGTGAGGATTGGGCTGTTAGCCATGACTAGCTTTAGTGGAAGATCAATGCCTACAACATTAATCACCTTGCAACTAACGTCAGTTGGCTGAGGGCCAATGCCAACAAAATAGCTACATCTCTCTGCTAAAAAAGTGTATCTGAGAAAAGACTTTTCCTTTCATGGCCTCAGTCAATAAGGGTTCAGGGCTTGCCTTGCCTTCAGCTTGGTCTTTTGGGTTTTGACACTTCAGCTTCATATTGACTTTGTTGAACTTCTGTATTTTTTGGAGTTGACTATATCTAGCAGGTTTCAAGACATCACAGAAGATGAGCACCGCATGTATTTCTTGGTGTGAGGAAAATCAGCAGCCAGGGAATGTGGACAAAAAAAAAAAAAGATAGGACTGAGCCCCATGAAATTATACTGACAGCAACAGAATACTGATCCAACTGGCAATTTTAAACAATGTGTCTGGCAATTTATGGGGCGTAATTCTGCCAGTCTTGACAAAAGGCAGAAATATTTCTTATCACTTCTGAACAAGACACCTGGAAGCCCAGATTCCTCCCTTATAAATCTAGCAGCAGAGCCAATGAACGATTTGCACATGGAGAATACGGCATGCTGACCTTTGAAGAAGTGGGAGAAGCCACAGCCTAGCCATTAAAAAGAACTGCATACATTATCCATAACTTTGGCATATGGCTGTGATGAACTATTTCTTTGTGGTTTATGTAGCAACATTACTGCTTAAGTAGTAAATTTAGCATCATCTGAGCAATTATTTTTTTTTAAAAAAAATCTTGCCTATTTAACTAAATGCTTTGAAAGAACAGTGCTCTACTGGTGCAAGGAAGGTGCAGAACCCCCTGGAGTGATATCACTCATACCTCTTTTGTAGAGACTTGTTTGGCATCCCTTGCAAATTCTCAGCTATTTTTCTGGAGGCTGGGGGCTTCAAAGTTGTATAGCATTCCACTTGGTTTTTAATTGGTTGCTGCCAACCCTACTGAGCAGTGCTGCTGCCAAGTTGCTGGGAGGGGGGGCAGTGGGTAAACCCTGCCCTGGGTTCTCAGTGGTGTCTTCAGCTACCTCCTAATGCAGTAATGGCAATCCTATGACACACATGTCAAAGGTGACACGCCGCGATGTTCTGGGTGGCACACCAGAGTTCATGAACACCCAACAACAACTGAGATTGTTTTACATCTATTTCATTTTTGTAATGATTTGATGTTTCTTTATAGACTATGTTGCCCCACATATGATTGGGCTGAATATTTTTAAATAAATGAACATGTAAATAACTGTTTCTTTTTCATTTGGGAGGGGGGAGTGACACGCCAGCAGAGTCAAGTTAGGCATTTTTGACACAGAGAGCCCAAAAGGTTCGCCATCACTGTGCTAATGGCATACTGGACGCTGCCATTGGTACTGTGGATCAGAGGATGGCCTGGCCAGTGGACTCACTGGTGAAGATGGGCTCTTGGCCTCTGATCTTGAGGCCAGCCCTACTACCAAAATGAAAGCATTTATAAAATCAGCAAATACCCCTTACTTGTCTACATAAAAATAATTTTAATAATATAGCCTGCCTTTCTTCAGCAGAACTCAAGTCAACGTACACAGGTATGCAAGTGGTGTTCCCCACCACATACTATCAGTATGCTGCCCTCTCCATCCTCTTACCACTGTTTGCCCCATTGACTGATGGGAGCAGAAAACAAGGGGCTCCTGTTCACTGCCCCTCCCTTGGAGCCCAAGGAGTGAGAATGCTGCACACACTAAGAGCAGAGCGGTCCTCCCCCTATTGTATTGGAAAAGGCAGGAGATACCCCAAGGAGATAGGGAATGGTATCAGCAGTGGCCCCTTGTCCAAATAAACCAGGGATTAAGTATTAACCCCAAAAGTCTTTGCCTGCAGCAAGAACACAGCTGCAGGCTGATGAGGGCTCTGGCTATGAAGGGAGGTTAGCACAGGTGCAGATGGGTGTGGCTGATGGTAAAGCCTGCCCAGCAACAGACACTGATTGGCCTGCCTCAGTATAAAGTTGGAGGGAGGAGCTGGAGTAAGTTAGCACCAGGCAGGTGTAGGAAGGAAGGAAAGTGGCTGCAGATTGATGGACAGATGGATTGCTGGGTGGACTGACTGACTGAAAAACTGTTGGATGGGACTGACTGTTATAGGACTGGATAAGGTAAGGTTATTGTGGGGAGTAACTATGGGGAAGTGTTGTATGGCTGCCATGCCCCCTGGAGCCACCAAGTGGGGGAGGCAGTTGTGGTTTAGGCAAGCTGACTGCCTATTGTTTGTCTATGGGGTTTGTTGGTGCTAAATTTGGGTATTTTGAGGTAAGCCGGTGATGAGGGCAGTCTGGAGGAGGCTGGCCAGCCGGTGATCCCAAGCAAAGCTGCTGGAAGAGAGGAGGCCCAGTGGGTGAATGAGCCCCCTCCCTCTTGCCTATCTCTAAGGCTGCTCTGGAGGGGAAACTAATTAGTCCTTGGGGCCCTTGGGGAGGCCCAGCAGGGAGTTTGGCAGAACGTATAGAGTCCCATTCTGAGGTTTAAGGAGGTAAGAAACAACTAAGTGGGAAGAAAGGATTCTTATCTGCTAACAAAGCGAGAAGTATGATTCAGCCAACCTTTTTCTTGAAGGGTGTGCCAACACTGTCACTGGCACAGCATTTTTCTTGCATTAGGGATGTGTTCATTATCTGAAAGGGGGGAGCTAGGATAGGGCGGTCTCAGCTCCTCCTTATCCATCTCACATCACTCCCATGTCATGCTCCAAATTCCTCCCTGTTTTGGCCTCTTTGCTGGCAGAGTTGTAGACACTGACGATGTTCACATTATGCCATCATGATATGTTTCTAGAGTTACGCCAGCATCCATGGTGCATTCATTGGTGGGAGGACGTGTGCAGTTGTCATTGAACCAGTACATGGAGATACACTAGCGCAGCAGTCTCCAAAGTCCTACTTGTAAGCCGCTGTAAGTGTGTGTGGGACCAGGGACCGGGGCTGCTTCCCCTGCTCCGATCGTAAACCAGAAGGGAGCTCTGACTGCAAAATGGACCTCACTGTATCAAAGAAGAGGGTCACTTAGGGGGCTGTGAGCCTCCGGGAGGCTTTACAAAGCCACCAGGTACATTTTCATGCCCCTGGCTCTTTGTGGTGCTGCAATTGCTGCAGCACTGTTGGGCACCCGTTCCTGGGTCACTCCCCTTAAAGGGCAATGGCCCTTTTTAATGTTCAGTGAGCCACCAGTTTGAATGGCACTGGACTAGTGTATCTTGAAGGACTTGGCCTTTAGAAAGGAGGTGTTCTATGCAGGAGGTTCCATCCCCAATTAGAAGATGGTGGGAGGGGAGGGGAGCACAGGGTAGAGAAAAATTTCAGTCTTATTAAACATTAGAGAGCTGCTGTGGTCTGTATTCTGCTGTCATAAATGCTTCTCTGCACCAGCCCAACCCTGGATAGCCAAAAACTGCACCACCACCACCCCAAAAATATGATTTCTTACCAAGTTTCTTTTGGTGTAAACTGTTTTGATATAAATGCAGATGAGAAGATAGGCTGTAGTCAACCAATTTGATTCTTCACAGGTAGTTGATTGGAATCATTGTGAACATAGGGTTGCAGCTATTTAGCTCCATGTGGATCAACCTGAGTCCCATTTGCAATTAAAATGTAACCATTTAAATCAAGTTATTGTGACGTTTCGCTCCTCTTTTCCTAGGAGGGGAAGTTTAGCTTTCTTAATATTTTCTGATCAGATCAATTTGGGAGATTTGATTTCACGCCAGGCAATTACATCTACGGTGAGCAGTGAGATAGATAGATAGATACACACACACACACACACACACACACACACACACACACACACACCTCTCTATATGAACGGTTTTCTAAAAGAAATTTCCTCCTTGCAGGTATTCTTCTAGTTATGGTTCAGGCATCCCAATTGTAACCTGTGCTGGAATAGGCAGGCCTAGAGGCCTGCGCCAAACCCAGCACAAGTTGGGAGATTGCTGCCGCACAACGTGCAGTAAGGGGATTTATTTCCCCTTACCTGTGTTGCGCAGCAGCCACCTCAGTGGGGCTACTTGGATCTGCGCCAGCGACATTGCTGAAACAAATCCAAGCAGATAAAGCCGACTAGGCCGGGGCTGGGTATTAGACTAGATTATGGCCTAGGTTGCCCAGGCCACTCCCACTCACCTCCGGGGCCCAGTCCGCTCACCGACCCTTCCTCCATCTCCCTTCCCCCACCTTGAAACGCCCCTGTGCTGGCCTCCCGCATTCTCTCCACCCCCCCCCCCGTGCTGGGCGCCCTCTGCTGGTACACGCTGTGGGCCTGGGATCTGGTGTCCTTGCACTAGCCTCCCTGACTCCAGAGTAGTCACAAATGTGCTTTACAGCATGTCTGTGACACTCCTGGGCCAGCGTTAGGGACTTGGGCCAGCACATTGTGAAGGTTGCACTCTAACACACTGCACTCTGTCTGTTTGTTTAATTGCAGCTGACAATCTAGTGACTCTTAATGTTGTATTTTTCTTCAAATTCTCTCAAAACTGTTTTCTCCTCAGCTTATGTTTTATCGTATCTGCTTCATTTTTTGTGATTTTTTTTCTTGAAAAATTACTGATAAGTTAGAATCCGCAGTGAACTCTATGTGCACTCTGTTAGCCAGGTACTTAAATGATTGCAGTCATACTGAATCAGATTACATTTCACATTATCCTTTATTATTTAACCCATTTGCTACCATGGGTATTTTTGCGCAAAAGTCTTTTGC
>JAJKFI010000001.1:33541453-33577864 GCA_029204185.1 Lerista edwardsae | reverse complement strand
TTCTTCTTCTTCTTCTTCTTCTTCTTCTTCTTCTTCTTCTTCTTCTTCTTCATGATGATGATGATGATGATGATGATGATGATGATGATAATGATGCATAGCTTTGCTGTTAAGTGAAGCATAGCTATAGTCTCAGAGCCCATCACAGTTATTTGTACCAGGCCACCAATGGTTTGCTCCTAGCAGGACTCAGTTTATAGTCTGGGAATATATAGTTATAGTTATCATAAAAGTGTGCTAATACTGAAAATGGGTGACTTGATATACATTGGCTGCATGGTGCCAATAAAATGGTTAAAAAACTATCCAGTCCCTACCATTTCTTGAGATGGAATGTGATGGGAAATACACAGCTTTGGCCAGCTTTCACAGAAAGCTAATACGCTGGCTGCTTTATAACGGTTATTCCAAATGGATAGCTCATGCACGTCCATTTTTCTACCAATGATACGTTGGAGCAACATTGGTAGAAATGCAATCTCCAGTGCATCATTGGTAGAAAACAGTGGGGAAAATATAGTACTTGCATCAAAGTAAGGAGGCCACCATTTCCTATAGATCTAGTGATGGAACAAGAAAAAGCAAGGCACAAAGCTACATGTATGAGAGACAGGATCATTGAACCTGCGTTGCTAAACACACACACACACACACACACACACACACACACACACACACCCTGCTAAATTAGATGGCAGGAACTACAGCTCAGTGATAAAGCATCTGATCTGTGCACAAAATGTATGAGTTTCAATCCTTAGCATCCCTGGGTTGGACTGGAAAGGATTTCTGCCTGAAATGCTGGAGAGCCTTTGCTAATCCTGAACGAGATGGACCAACGGTCTGACTCAGTATAAATATATATAGGGGTGGTCCAGGACATCCTGACATCTGAGGCAGGCGGCCAAATGCTGTCCACTTACTCGATGGTATGTTGGCTCTGCTCCTCCCATTCACCAATGTTCTAGCCCAATACTCATCCACACTTCCTCTTCTCTGACACCCACTTCCTTTTCCAATCCAGGGAGTGGAAGGACGAGAGGCAGAGGCAAGAGGCAGACTGAGACGTGTGCCCCTCACCAATCTGCTGCTACATTTCAGTTGGCCTCATGGATAGGCCAGCCCAGGGTATCCAGTACATATTCATAGCAAGAGATGTAGGCATAGTTGTTCCAGAGGCAGCTGCTTATATTAGTATATTACAGCTCTTCAGACATGATAAAAGCATTAACAAAAAGCTTGCCGGAGGCTTAGGAAATGTTTGCATCCCAGACTTTGATATCCTTCATACTAAACTTCCTATCCAAAATGTCTGGGAAAGACATCGCATATTTGGGGAGGAAACCATAGTATTGTAAGAGCCAATGATTGAAAGCAAAGCTGCAGTAATTGAAAGATGCTCAGAGGTTTGAAACGCCAGAAATAGGCCCCATGAACAGGAAGCTGAAGCAGCAAAGGTGCAACATGCCTTGGATTAATAAGCTACATTTAAAAAAGTAATTGTGCTAGAGAAATTGTGCATGTGTGTTTAAGGTTATGTAATAAAGCCAGGCTGTTAGATTCAAATTAAGTACTTGACTTACAGGAATGGAATCTACAACATGATTGCAAAAAGAAACCTGCCTTTCTTTTAGTCATAGCAAAAATGAATTAATTCACAGAGCTATTTTGGGAATCTCAATGCCCTAAATCAAGTATGTCATCAACCATGGCTTTTGCTAAAACAAAGACAGAAAAGTTCGTCATGCACTTCAGTCATTCCTGATGCTCCCAAAGTAAATGTGGCTGATTCAAGTGTTCCAACTGAACAAAACTAGAGGGCCTTTTCAAGTGCCACATGAGCACTTAAATCAGACAGAACTTAAATTGCCCCAAACGTCTCTGAACACTTGAAACATCCGAACTATTGCAAGAGCAGGGACATTACCAGAGAGAAGGCTAAAACGGCATTTTTGTTGGGGGGAAAAAGAGTTATTTGCTATGACTACAGGTTGAAGTCGAGGTTCTCTTGATGGCAGGGGCAAACCTACTGAGGGGTCCAGGGGTTACAGGATCTGGGCTCCTCCACCACCACCCACTCTCCAGGGCCCTCCCAGAGGGCTGGGCTGGGCTGGGCTGGCCTGGCCTCGCGCAGCATCCACAGGCTCTCCAAAGGCTTACTGTAGCCTTCAGAAGGGCTTTAAGTATGACTTCCGGTTTTTACCACAAACTAAGCTGCAATAATGGGACGTGGTGGCGCAGCGAGTTAATCCGCTGTTGCTGGGCTTTCGACTGCAAAGTTGGGAGTTCAAGACTACATGACGGAGTGAGCTCCCATTGCTTGTCCCAGCTCCTGCCAACCTAGCAGTTTGAAAGCACCTAAATGCAAGTAGATAAATAGGGACCACTTTGGTGGGAAGGTAACGGCGTTCCGTGCGCTACAGCGTATAGTCATGCCGGCCACATGACCACGGAAGCTTGTCCTCAGACAAAACGCTGGCTCTACAGGCTTTGAAACAGAGATGAGCACCGCCCCCTACAGTCGGTCATGACTAGACCATTTGGTCATGGGGAAACCTTTACCTTTAAGCTGCAATAAGCCTTCGAAGGGTTTGTGGAGTGTATGGACATTGTGTGAGCCTGCAGGTAAGTTGAGGGCAGCTGTGTTATGCTGCCGGAATGCTGGACGGGACATCCGGGTGATCGACAGCCCGCCCATCGCGTTCCGCAGCGTCACGCCGTTTGCGTAACATACGCAAGCGGCGTAATTGGTTACGCAAACGGCGTAATGCTCTGGAACGCGACGGGCGGGCTGTCGATCACCCGGATGTCCCGCCCAGCGTTCCGGCAGCATAACATCGCTGGTTGAGGGGCAGTGGCAGTGGAGTGTGGTGGGCAGTGCAGGAGGTTGCGGTCCTTGCCCCAAGGGTTGTGGCCACCCTGCCAGAAAGTGTGTTACATTGCCAGAACTCATGTTCCAGCAAAGTAATGAGCACTTAGGATTGGGCCTAAAGTAAGGCTGCAAGCATATGCACACTTCCCTCAGAGTAAACCTCAGGAGACATGATGAGGCTTACTTCTAAGTAAGCATGCATGCATGGCTTTGTGCTGCAAGCAGAGGTGTAACCGAGGGGGTGCAGGAGGTGCAATTGCAGCAGGCAACAAGCTTTAGGGGGCCACAAGCTGAGTTTGACACTAGTGGCCAAAATTGTGAAAACGTTTGATAATTACAATAACTGTAAAATAACTGTGAAAACTGTGAAAACATCGATAATTACAAATAATAAATCACTGGAAAAGTAATTTAATGCAGAATGCAATGAAACAAAGTGAACGAAGTAATATGAAACAGAGTGAATGAAACAAATGAAACAGTGTAATATCTTTCAGGGTGATATCCTAACCAACTTTCCAGCACTGAGGTAAGGGTAATGAAGCCGTAAGGGAACAAACATTCCCTTACCTTGAGGAGGCTTCTGTGACTATGACTCCACTGCAAAATGCAGAACCTGCCCCATTGGCACCACTATGGGCGCAATCCTAACCAACTTCCAGCACCAGGGTAAGAGCAATGCAGCTTTGAGGTAAGGGAACAAACATTCCCTCACCTTGAAGAGGCCTCTGTGATGGCCCCCCAACTGCAGGATGTAGCACATGCCCCATTGGTACAGTCATGTCAGTGCTGGAAAGTTAGTTAGGATTGACGTTTATGTCAGCGCTGGTAAGTTGGTTAGGATTGTATCCTCATGCTATCAAAAGTTATGGTCAAAAGCCTGAAAACGAAAATACGATTGTGACATCACTTCCTGTTATGACATCATTTTGGGGACATCATTTTGCCCTTTGCATTGTGCTACACTTTCATTAGCTATGCCACTGGCTGCAAGAATTTTTTTGCTCTTCTTTTTAAAGTGCCTTTTTATGACTGAAGTCTGAATGATTCAGTGGAAGCAGCTTGTTTCTTCTCACTCACCAGGGAAGGAAAAGGAAAATATCCTGGTAGCCTCTTTACTTCAAAAAGGCAATGCATAATTGAACTGTTGAAATTTGGGACAGATATCACTTATGCACCGTCTGAAATCTTCTCTCTCCTTCCATTTCCATTGCATTACGGAAGGAGACAGTCTGGAGATTTCTGCATTAGGGACGGCACAAAAGGTAGGTGGCAGGAATAAGCCAAGGAAATCTCTCCAGCCAGCTTCCTGCATCCTTCCCTTTTTGAAAAGATAGCACTCATTCAAATGTATTTCTGGCTTCTCGGTTCCTGTAGAGTGAGCGAGAAAGCTGCCAGAAAACATAAACTGCATGACTTTGGCCAGGAAAACGATGGTTAGAATACACTTTTGAACACAGAAAGATGATCAATGCTGGTGGGCCTGTTAAAAACTGTAAATTCAAGTGGACTTTTTGAGAATTTATAAAGGAAAAAAAAAGATGTGTTAAGCCCAATTCACACATGCACACTGCCATATTGGTGGTGGCTTCAGATACTTTCACTATGGGGTTGCAAACTGCAGCCTCGAAGAACACATGGCTGTGATTCAGGGTGCAATCCTAACTTGGAGTTAGGCCGGTACAGTTAGGCCAGCAAAGTTTGGCCAGCATAAGGGCCACTGTAATGCACATTTGGATCATTCTCTGAGTCAGGGAGGATGCCGTGTATCTTTGTGCTGGCCTCTCTGACTCTGAGAGTGGTTGAAACATACTTTACGGTATCCCTTGTGCTGGCCAAACTTTGCTGGGCTAACTGTGCCAGCCTAACTCCAGGTTAGGATTGTGCCCTCAGTGTCTGTGTACAAGGCAGCTTGGTTGCAGGAGTCTGCTACGATCATAGGAAATCACCTGGACTAGTGGCTTTCCTATAGAGGGGCAAAGTATGAGGTTTTGCAGGAGCCTGAGCTTCTGTGTAAAGCAGCCCCTACCCCTCACCTCCAGAGCCATTTGTGGATAGCTGGCTCAGAGGCTTTGCTCTCCAAGCTACGAATGGCTCTGGACACATTACACAGGAGCTGAGTCTCCTGCAAAACTTGTGTCCTGTCAATGTGTGCCCCCCCATACAAACGCAACTGACATGGACAAGTCAAGGATTGAATCTGGGACATCCTATATGCAAAGAATGTGCTGTAGCACTGAAACATGGCTTTTCAAAAACAAGATAGTGGTAGTGGTGGTGGTTTTCAGTTGCTGAACTAAGGACCCGATCCTATCCAGTTTTCCAGTGCCAATGCAGTTGCAATGCAGCCCTAAGTTAAGGGAACAAATGCTCCCTTACCTTGAGTAGGCCTCTGTGACTACCCCCTCACAACAGGATGCAACACACGGCCCATTGGCACAGCTGCATCCACAATGGGGAGTTGGATAGGATGCATCTAAATGTTAAAAAATGCTCAGTTTTCCTCTAGCAATGTTCAGAAGGTTAGTCCTGTTATCTGTAGTTGCAAAAGCAATAAAGATTCTTCTGGAACCTTGAAGACTTAACAGTTCACCAGATGCATGTAGCAAAATCCTCAGCAGGCAGGTGTATATGTTCATGCCACTCACTTGTAAATTCTCCGCCAATATATGATTCTTAGTTATCATCATCATCATCATCATCATCAAGTGGCCACTGTTTCTGCATGTTATCTTCTTAATATAGACAGAGGGTTCTCCATTTTATTTACTTGAAGTTATAATAAGAAAAGTAAATATACTTGAGGCAATGATAATAAAGCCATGGATTGATGCATAGGAAATAACAGCCATAGGGAGTCCGATTTAGAGCCCAGTCCAGAAGGCCCATATCGCTGGCAGTACATCTGTACTGCTAGTGAAAATATCACAAATGTGCCATAAAGCAGGCACATTAATGCTCGCATTGGAGTGGCACTCAGTTAGCGCCAGGTTCCAATGTGAGTGGGCGGCCGGCCAGTGCTCCAGCAGTGCTGGTCGCCGGTAAGCCTGTTTGGGGTGGGGGGAGGTGGGGAGGGGGAAGGAATCGGGTGGGGGCAGGGGAGGATCCGGCTCTGAGGGGATGGGACCTGGCTGCCAGTGGTGAGCCAAGGAGCCCCATTGCGGGCGAAGGGGCTTTCCCCAGGGGAAGGGGATTCATTCATTCAGTTCATTCAAATAGTATTTATATCCCGCTTTTCAACACAAAGTTCACAAAGCGGTTTACAGGCAAATAGTAATAATAAAGTTAAACGGTTCCCTGTCCCAAAAGGGCTCACAATCTAAAAATATGCAAAACACCACCAGCAACAGCCACTAGAAAGACACTGCACAGGGGTCTGAACATCCTCTTCTCCTGGAAAGACTCCAGTGGCTGCCTGGCTGCCCCTGGATACAGCAGTAGCCGTTGCACCCGTGGCAGTTAGGCAGTTCTGGATTGGGCTACCCAAATATTCACCAAGTTGACCACTTCCACTGACCAGCCAATCTTGTGACCATCTCAGCTCACCAATTGGCTAATGTTTTCTAACCTATGACAAACTGTGGTATTGGGGACCACATTGCACAAGCCATGTGCTAAGCCACTAGAGATGAACACACACTGTGTGTCCTTTGTATTTTTTTATGGGTAGTACACTCAGCAAATACAGTATCGAAGAACCCCAGATCTAGAAGAAAACAGAAGTTTAATTTCTAGTACAATCTTCTGTCAAATTGAACCCCCTCTGCAGATGAATCCTAGGGGGCAGAGAGTAGGGGGCAGGAGAGGGGACTCAAACATGGCTAAATAAAAAAAAGTTGTATTGTGGTTGTGTTATAAATTAGCAAAAAAAACCCACTCTTCTCTCATTTTTAGACTTTGAATAGCGATCCTTTTAGATACAACACTACCAAACAACAACACATATAAATATCAATGAAGGTCCTTTCTTTTTATATATATTGAGAATACCTGGCCATGCCAGCTGGTTGTCTCACGGCTTCTACAGCAAATATATGGTGAAGGATCCTTCCAAAAGAAAAAGAAAATCAATAGCCATTATCTTTGTTATTTGCCATCATCATAATCCATCATCTGCTGTTGTTTTGCGCCATGTTTTCCATGCCAACAGTGGGCGTGCAGTTCATGGCTGATGAATAGCTGCAAATTACGGTTACAGGGCTGCTGAGTTTCTCCTGGCCAATATCCTGAGATCCTGAAAGACTCATCACAGTTGGGTTTTAAGGAGGTTCTCCTCTGGTGTGTCATTATTTTTATACTCGTTCGCTACACAGTTCCAGAATAATTATTCCAAATGAGCATGAATAGAAATGTGTGTAAAAGCTGAATAGCTGCATAGCTGTGGTTATTTCATGCTTTTCACCTACTCCAGGTTTTATTGAATCTTAGATTTTCCTTTTGTGATCCCCAGGCTCTACCTACTGCAATGCATTCTACATTGAACTCCTCTATAACTTCAGAATACAACCGCTCACTTCCTAATTAGTGTTGAGCGAATTCTCTGCAGCTAGATTTGGAATTGACTTGGTGCAGTATTTATAAGTTGCTCTGGTGAGCATTGGGGAAAAAAAACAACACTTACTTTTTCTGAGATCTCTCTTTTGGTCTTTCCTGGATAGCTTCACACCCTGGAAGACTGATGCAGGATTCAAAATGATCTTGACAGGCCTGATCCCTGGTCCCATATCAACAAGATGAAGTTTAACAGAGATAAAATCCTGCAGATAGGTACAATGAGTCAGAGGCACATGGGGAAGGGTGGAAAAGACCTGGCTTGGCAGCAACATGTATAAAACTTTAGGCATCATTCAGCCGAATGCTAACTAACTTCTAGTGCTGTGATGCAGTAGTGCTGGAATGGCCTCTGCTGTATCCAGCTTGGGAAAAGAGGCAGCTGGAGGTCTCCCCAATTTAAGGGGACATTTGCACCATTGCCCCATGCAAAATCTCAGCAGCTGCTATGGGACTACTTGGGCCTGTGCCAGCAAAATCACAGGCACAGGTCTAAGAAGCCTCATGTAAGAATTTCAGACCTGGGATGGGGGATAGGATACGACAGTAGCCATTGCCTCCATTCCCACACCCTTACAGGCCTGATCCATCCCCTCCCCATCCCTGACCCTTACACCCTCCCCGCCCCTTTCCATCCTCTCCTCCCTATCCTGGTCCACATGGCACTTATTTAGTCTGGTGCCCACGGGCCCTCTGCTGGTGTTGGCAGGCTGCTGCAGGTTTTCCCACCAGCTCATTTGTCTGTGCTATCACCACATGCTTTACGTCACATTTGTGTCAGCGTGCTCGCTCCACTGGCACTAGCGCGGATAGAATTGCAGCATTAGTGGAACGCAAGCTGAACGAAGCTAGTAGTGTGCTGTGGTTGGAAAGAAAAGCTAATGCATTGCTGGACTGCATTAACAGAAGCATAGTTTAGACAATGAAAAGCAATACAGTTGCAGTTGTGCCTCATTTTCCATCGACTAGTATCCACCGATTTGACTCACCACTGATCTGGGGGTCCACCTTTAAATGTCTTGTAACAAGGAAAAAAGGGTCAAAATCCCATTTCCTCCTTACACTCCATTAGATTCCATTATTCACCCCACCTAGTGGCTGAATAAAGTATAGCATTTATACCAATGCATTCTAGGGGGCAGTGGACGCGCAAGAAACCTGGAAATGGATCTTTAAAGGTATTTTTACATTGGTTTCAGGATTCAGGATTCCAGAATGGAACCCCAGTGGACAATGAGGCCCAACCTCTAATTCGATTTTTTTGATAAGCTGGGAGTGGGTTCAGAGGAAGGCAAATAAGATGGTGAGGATTCTGGAAACCAAGTCCTTTGTGGAATAGTTAACAGACTTGGGCATGTTTCGCCTGGAGAAGACAAAGGAGAGATATGATAGCTAGCTTCAAGTATCTGAAGAGTTTTTACACAGAACAAAGGGAAAACTTGGCCTCTGTGGCTCTAGCAGGCACAGCTACATCAATGGGTTGAAACTTCAAGGAAGTGGCTATACATTAGGTTATACTTTAGGAAGTGGTCCAGCACTGAAAACAGTGTGTGGCAATCCTATCCAAATCCTATCCATGCCCTCATGCTGGTGGATCTTGTGATCCAGCACCCTCTCCAAATCACCACATGGTTGTATGGAATCAGAACATCTAATTGTGCGGCTTAAATGCTACATTGAAGTGTGCAACTGGAGACCCATTCAGATGTTTCCACCCCACAAGATCACGTGGTCACCACAAGATCATGTGGGAATGATGTGCTGGTTGAATGGGGAAGAACTGGTGCATCCATTAAGATGCTACTGTCCAAAGGAGCCCAAAGTGCATTAATCAACACATTATTGTTTTGGCATCTCTGGTAGGACATATGCATTCCATTAATTCAAAGGTAGTGACAATTGACTGTCTTTACAGTGCTAAATACTATCTCTACTATGGAAGCAGCTCCTGCTCAGACCATGGCCTTTTTGCAAATAAGAGATCTAGTTCACCAATGTGCTGAAATAGGAGACACAAGAGTATTCAAGCTATGATTAGATATAGCATAATTCATGGGTAGATGAAAAATGTCTATGTTCCCACGGGCCAAAATCATACTGCTATATCATTTTGCTATTTCATTTTTTAAATTTGAAAATGACACTTTTCAAATCTAAGAAGGACAATGCCTGTAATGTACACCTTTTGTTGGTCATTTCTCAAGTGCTGTGGCAGTGAAATTTTCTTTCCACCCACTTTGTCTTATTTATACTTGTGTGGGTGTTAACAAATAATGTTCAGGTCACACTGAATCCATTCAGCCTTGTGTAGGCGCTGATCATAGCTAATATCCACAAGTAAGACACTCGCTATTTTCTCCTAGACTATTTAAGTTTCAGTAGTCCAGTTTGAGACCAAAATAACTTCTTGATGACCAATGCTAAATGCAAAGAAATAATAGTGGGACACTTTATACTTAGGGACACTAAATAGGGAACAATGTAACAAGTTACAGTGTGGTACAGTATCGCTATTCATTGACCAAGGGCTGCTTCTCTCTCTCCCCGAATACACTTTACTGAAGTCTTGGGTTCAGAGGTAGCACCTTTGGGACGTTTCAGAGGTTCCACTCTGGATCCTTGACATAAAGCAACAGAGTGACTCTCCCAGCTCCAGGATCACTTCCACTGGAGCTCAATCCGTATTTATTATGGCATCTAAATAAAATAAATATATTTTCATAAAAATATAAAGAAAGAAAAATAAATGTGTTTCCTCTCCCCGCTTGTACACAGCTGTTAAGGAGGTGGGCAGCCCTATGCTTCCTGGTGCCCAGAGGTATAGCAGTGCTAGAATGGCCACAGCTGTATCTTGAAGGGCTGGAGTTCTCCTTGGGAAAAGGGGATATTCGTAGCCTTACTCTCCGCAATGAGCTTTCTCAAGTCTGTGCCTTTAAATTGTGGGTGCAGACAATGAGAAACCCCATATCGGGGTTCTGAGTTCCACATGGGGAAAAAGATCCTGCTGGTGCCTCCTTCCATTCTGCCCTTCCCTCTCCCCAGGAACACCTTACCCTGCCCTCCTGCCACCCCCCTCATGCCCCTGCACTGCCCAGAGGCCTCACGCCCCTGCACCATGGTGATGTGCCTGCTGCAGGCACCGCCGAGGGGGCTGGGTGCAGAAAGCTGGCGCAGAGCTGGGCCCTCTCGCCTGCCCTCACCTCTGAATCACTCGGAAATGGAGCGATTCCAGAAGCAGGGGGTGTTGCGAGACTGTGCAGAGGGTGCAGCCCCACCCCAGGTGCAGTTGGAACCTGCTCTGGCTCGGGCCCCAACCACACCTGAGAGAGCCCACGTGCCCCCCTGGCTTCCTATCTCAGGAACCCAAGCGAGTGCCAGGCTTCTCCCCTCTTCCCCGGGCCACCGCTCAGGCAAAATTGCTGCAGCCGTGAGAAGCTGTGCCCCCTCAATGCCATGATGTCACGACTTTGTGATGTCATGACATTGTGTGCCTGGGGCACAATTTAGCCCCAGTATGCTTCTGCCTGGGGGGTCACCTTTCTGCGGCTGGCAGCCAAGACTTCTTTGGTGGTGCCAAAGGTACAGCGCAGGCCTCCCTGTAGGAGTTGGTTGCTCCTCTGGTACTGCCTTGTGGCATGTTTTCAACACCCAGTGCCAGCGCTGAGGTTGCCAGCAACCTCACTGGGCCATTGGTGCTGAGGCCCAACCTCACTGGTGCTGAGGCCCACAGGATTGGGCCCTTAGTTTGGGCCTACTATCACATTGAAGCAATCAATTTATACACAATTATTCACCCTGCAGAATGGGGACAATTTGTCCTGGTATCACTGCAATCCCTCCCCTTTTTGAAGGTCTAGAGTGACATAAAGAAAGTCCCTCGGTGCTTGAGGGAAGAGCTGCCTTTTTATCACCTTTCTCACATTTGAGGCAGGCACAACCATTCTGATGCAACCTCCACACAGTTGTCATTTCATTTGCCAGACCTATATTTGGATCATTCGTGTGAGGGAGCAAGATCAAATCAAGGTTGGCTTTCCGAGCACGTTTCTGAGAAAGTCTTCAGAAATTTCAAATGTGAGAGAGAGAGAGAGCAATAATACCAAAGATATTTTTTTTTAAAAGAAAAAACTGGCGAAGAAAGAGATGTGGGGGCTGGCTCCTTTTTTATTTATTTCTTATTTGGCAGAAAAAATACAATACTTGTCTGTCAGGCCGACAGCCCGGCCCTGTTTAGGGCATGATATCTATGAGAAAGCATTGAGGCTTTCAGCTTTCAGTCACAGCTGCCACAAGATGATGCACAGAAGAAATTATCGCTGTCAGCTTGCAGCCAAAGTCCCTGCAGCCAGCTAACCTCAGCGGGTCAAGCAGTGTATGAAACATGTCACAGAATTTCTAAAGAAGTCTCTTTTCCCATGTAAGTAATGACACTGCAAGCAACATACAAGCATCAGAATGGAAAGAAGACATATGAGCAAGAAGAATGTTCTCCAAGTTTCAGTGACTTGATTGTTTGGTCTCAATAGAGATAGGGAATGTCAGTCAATCAGACTCAGGTGGGTGATGGGTGAGATAGCTGAGAATCTAAAGAGATAATGTATGTTAAATGAGAAAGGGCAGGCAGCTTATTGATCCAGAAATCTTCTAACTGATTTTGCTGAAACTGCCTCAAGCTTAGGACCCAGACAAATGTTTTTAGAGAACATTTTTGAGGGGGAAACGAAGCTTTCAGGGGCCCCTAAAAATTTAGTGAAAGACTCCGCAAAGTTACTGTTGGGATTTATAGTCCTCATGGGTCATTTCTTTTGTACCCATTTTCTACCGTTTGTATGCATTTGTGCATCACTTGTAAAAGTGGAGTACCAACAAACCACTGTCCCACCAATTTTTCTGAAATTTTTTTCTATTGAAAGTTGAGAGATGAAAGGATAGTTCTGCACAGTTTCCAGAGTCTTAGGGCACAATCCTAACCTGGAGTTAGGCCGGCACAGTTTGGCTGGCACAAGGAACACCGTAAAGTATCTTTGGATCACTCTCTGTGTCAGAGAGGCCAGCAAACAGACGGGTACCATCCCTCTGGACTCCGAGAGTGGTCCAAACACGTTTTACAGTGACGTTTGTGCCGGCCAAACTTTGCTGGCCTAATGTGCCAGCCTAACTCCCGGTTAGGATTGCGCTCTTAGGGCACAATCCAACCCAGTGCTGGAATGGCAAGGCCAGCCGGCCAGCCATATCCAGTGCTGGGTTGGAGAGGCTGGAGCCTCCCTGTTGCAAGGGAACGTTTGTTCCCTTACCTTAGGGGAGGCTCCAGACTCCCTTATGCACTCCTTGGATCAGCGCCCGCTAAAGATCGGGCACAGATCCAAGGAGACTGTGCGGCCCAAATCAGGGCCGCACGGCCTTTGGAACGGGCCTAGGATCCGGCCTTATGGCCAAATCTGAGGCCCACCCAGGTCCCGCCCTTGTCCTGCCCACATTCCTCCCTCCTCCCACCAATCCCCAGGATGCACTGTCATGGCGCCTCCCTTGTGCCGGCCGGCTTTGGCCGACGCAAGGGAGGTGCTGCACAGGCACTACAAGGCCGGCACTGCCAGCAGCGCCGGCTCTGTGGCCTTAGTGCTGACACGGGACAACCAATCAGCGCCCCCACGTCAGCGCTAAGCACGCTGTGCGGAAGGTAGGATTGCACTGTTAGAGTCATCCCACTGTATGCCGCTAGAAGGCAAAGATAAACATGTTATTATTATTACTATTTGCCTGTAAACTGCTTTGTGAACTTATATTAGTGTTGAAAAGCGGTATATAAGTACCTGTTGATTGATTGATTTCAGGGAAATTTAGGACTTGGATTTGTTTGCAGGGTATTCCCCCCCTTTGGCAAAAATGAAACTTTAGCGTATCTTTTATGGTTAGAGACTAGACTTTGGATCCAGTGGCGTTTCTACAGGGAGGGCAAAGCTCTAAGTCTTGCAAGAAGCCTTACCTTGCAGTGGAAATCACTCCTCTCCTGCACCATTTTAGGCAATCCTCACAGGGAACAGCAACATCTTGGCGTTGCTTACTGGCTACAGCAGCAAGGGAGAGGAGGGATTTACATGACAGGGTAAGGCTTCTTGCAACACTTAGAGCTTTGCCCTCCCTGTAGAAACGCCTCTGTTTGGATCCAGTTGGTTTTCAGCGCCTCAGTTACAGGTACTGTAAGTACTTGCAATCAGCGGTTGAGCAAGTGATGCGCAAATGCATCTAATGTAGGAACTTGAACAAAACCAGATCAGCCACTTCGGGAAGGTTTAATGCAGGACTGCAAGTAGGACCTTGGATCCAGAATGTATATTAAGAAGGTAAGCAAGGGGGAGCCAGAACGACCTAAGAGGCTATCTGATTCAAGGATGCAGACTGGTGTCTGTTTGGGCTAAAATTGCCAAGGCCATTTGGCTTGGGATCAGCAGAGCAATTTCATCATCTTGGCTTCTAGGAGTCCGTATGGAAAATCAGGTGTCAGCAAAGGTGATCTCTGGTTGGAGCATAAAGCTAATGTCCAAGTGGGAAAGTGACAGTTGCGTCTGTTTCCTCCAGAGTTGGTGCCAGCACTAAAGGGAAGTTGTTTGCAGGGCAGGAGCCACGGTGGCATTTCCATGGAATAGGTGTTGTGCACCATGGGGGACGGAGAACAATTCAAAATGTTCCCACTACATACTCTGTATTCCACAACTGTATTATTAACTGGAATACATTCTGTTATCCCAATTTGGTTTGTTTTCTTATTTTCCTTTGGCAGAATATCAAACTTCTCTGGATTAAATTACTAGCTGTAGAAAAGAGTGACTTGGAAAATCATGGGGTTCGGTGTGGTGATCGATGCGTACAAACAGGGGTTGGAGTATATATAATACAAGGGAAAAATGTGCAGTATGCAAGGAACCAAACATTACTCATCCTGGGCTGTCTTTTCAACAAAAATGGTATCGTTGCTCTGTCCTTAAAGGATGTTTTCTTGAGGAGATAATTTATTGTACAAAAGTAAAGTATAGGACAGATAGAATAGAAAAGATGTAAGGATTATGCCTTGTCAACAACATCTATAAAGAAAAAGCACACTAGTAAAACCATCGTTAAACATGTCCTTTCTTAAAAGTTTTCTGCCATCCATCATTAAAAGAAAACATGTCCTTTTCATCTAAGTTTTCTGGTATTTTGGGCTGTCTAGTCTCGTAAAAAGCACCATGCAAGTTTTTGATATAGCATGGGATGGAAATATATAACCTGGACATAAAACCTATTTCTTTCCTAGAATGTAACTTTTCAGTCTTGGCCCCTACTGATCTCTGCAAAATCATTTTTACATAAAGTTCTTTTTCTCATGTTTAAAACATATTTCATACAAAACAAGATGTCCTTATCTTCCCACACTGATCTTTCCAGATTCTCTTGTAGGCAAGAGGCAGTTGCATGCTACTGGTTTGTTCATTCAGTCACAGTGAGAAATTACACGTTACCTCTCATTGCCTTGGCATAATCAGGGCACAAACAAAAGTCAGGGCAAAAGGAAACAACGCCTGACAATGACCCCCTCCTGGAACTAGCAATCACTTTCAAACCAGCAGCTTAATAGCAGAACCCTTTGATTAATCTCCCCTAGACGTTCGTCCTTCATTTCTTCAAGTATCACAACTCCGTAAAGACATGGAAAAGAACTCTATACCTCCCACAGATTTTCTGAATGGCATAGTTTGGTTCAAAGCTTTGGTTCAAAGAAAAGGAAGTGAAGTATGGAAGAAGTGAGAGAGATACAATGGTAGGAGGTGGGGAGTTGGAACTGGAAAAAAGCACCTGATGATACACAAGTTGAGAGATGGCAAGAGATCCCTCCCCCTTGATGGAAGACGCAGTGCCACTAAAGAATGTTCTAGGATGAAAATTCACAGATCATATTGAGATACAAGGCGTCTGTGAGACGGGCAGCCCAATCCTGTGTTGCGCTGGAGCAGGCAGGCTGTCAGGCCTGCGCCAAATCCAGTGCACCAATGGACACTTGAGGAGCTTCCCCAGGGGGCTCCCCCTCCTTGGACCAGCCTGCCCGCCAGCCCGCAGACACCCCGCCCAGTTCTGCTCTCCCCGTGCCTGGTTCCACCTGCCCGCCCAGAACTGCACCTGCACCGGCTGAGTTCGGCTGGCACAAGAGAGGTTCTCCACCCGTGCTCCAAGGCCAGTACTACAGCTAGCGTCAGCCTGGGAGCCAAGCCCCAATGCAGGGGTGCCAGTCAGCGCCCCCTCATCAGCACTACGTCTGTTCTAGGATTGTGCCCTGAGAGCATGGAATCCAGTGCTGTCTAGGGCCAGCCTTACCAGCCCCAGGGAGAAGCCTGCCTGGTTAACTCAGGGCCAGGGACATGCCAGAATGGGCTGGGGAGGGTTAGCATCTGGTTGAGCAGAGTGCACCTGTCCACACTGCAAACCACACAGGTTTACAAGACCAGACTGCCCCAAAAGCCAGGCTTGAAAGTGCACCAGTCCACACTAGCAGTTCACAGTAAGAGCCTTTCTGTCACCTGGGACAGGAGGCAGAGGACCCAGAAGGCAACCAAGGAGGGAGGTGGGACCAGGAAGGAGAGGAGGAACCAGCCCCTTCTTCCTTTGTGGGATCTTGCAGGTGGAACCCATGTTGCAGGCTGGTGGTTGGAATACCACTTCTGTAGGAATTATGGAGACAAGAGGATACGGCAGAAAAATCACACTGAGGGCCCAATCCTATCCAACTTTCCAGTGCCGATGCACCCATGCCAACAGCTCATCTTGCAGTAAGGGGGCAGTCTCAGAGACCTCCTCAAGGTAAGAGACCATTTGTTTCCTTGCTGTATCAGCACTAGAATGTCAGATAGTATTGAGCCCTTAGAGATAGGAAGTGTTGTGTGGGAAGAGGGAAGGAGAAGGCTTTGCAAATGCAAAAAAAAAAAACAACCAAGCAGGGTTTAGGACTAGGTATGTGGAACATTCAAGTGAAAACATACTCTGTTCCAAGAGATGAGGAGAAAAACGCATTCAAAATAAACAGCCAAGTCCCTGCACTATCTGATACAATATGTATTTCAGGAGATTACATATCATATGCTCACAAAAAGCACAGACTGGCATCTCCAAATTATCTAATTTCACAAAGAAGCACAGTCAGTTAAACACACACACACAATTCTAGAGATAATACAATGGTTTAATTAGCATAAGCAGCATGCACAGAAGTCAATGACACCAATTCTGCTACAGTAAGTGGAGATAGGAAATGCTCTCTCATTAAGTCTACACCTAGTAGCATTAAAGCTGATCTGCAGAAAGGGAATCTGAACCCTGGGCTAAACACTCCAAAATGAATAAAGGAATATGGGTGATCACTCTTCCCCATATAATCATGTATCATATACAGTCAGAAGAAACATGAAAAGCTGCTCAGCATCTGATCTTAACATGACCCAGTCTTATGGGCCTTGCTTTCTGGTGGTGCAGTGTGCTTTCTGGCACTCGCAAAACACAAGAAGCCTCATGGCTGCTGCAAACAGTGAGCGGCTGCAGCCAGGTGACAGTGGCCACCCTGGAGCTCCTAGTACTAGTAAGTTCATGAAAGGAAAAGGGAGGGAGTGGGAGGAATGGGGGCATTTCTGGGAGAAAGAACAAGGAAAGAAGGAAGTGGAAGGGGTGGATCCAACAGCAATGGAGCATACCAGATCCTATCCAGTGGTGTCATCTACAAATGAACTAACGGAACGCTGGGTGGGACGTGGGCAGGGCATCCGCGTGATTGGCATCCCGCCCATTTTGTTCTGCGGCTGCCCTGGCCTCGTGGGGTGCCCCCGGTTGGCGTGCCCCCCCCCTGCTGCTCGCCCAGGCACCCGGCGTGCCCCCCACCCATCTCCCCCAGCAAGCAGGCACCCCCCAAGGCCAGGGCAGCTGCATTCCGTTAGTTCATTTGTAGATGACGCCACTGATCCTATCCCCTCTTTTTAAAACCTCCCTGCCCCTTTTCTCCTCTTGGACATCTGCCACCTGAATAGATGGCGTAGATCTAAAGAGACCCACAGCACAATCACTTGCACTGCATCCTAACCACATCAGGAGGCAGCATCAGCTCAGCACGGGGCAAGGGAACCTATTCCCTTGCCCCTGGGTAAGTCCCAGCCAGCCCTATGGGGCTGCTCAGATCTGCGCCTGCAAAGTCTTTGCAGACGGGGCGGCCTGAACCAGGGCTGCCCAGCCTGGGGATGGGGGTTAGGATATGGCCCCCTGGCCGTGTCCCATCTCTGTCCCCTCTCCGCCCATGGTGCCACCCCGTTACTCCCTCTGTCTCCGGCACACCCTTGGCACGTCCCTGCATTTGGCAGAACTAAGTTGGTGCATGGCCGGCCCAGCTGGCAAACACTGCGGCGCACATGCACCAGCATGCTGCTGGCTCAGCACGGAATCCGTGGTGCAGACATGCCTTACAGCACTTTTGCGATAGCACTGCACCAGTGCAAGAGCGCTATGCCGGCGCAATACCACCCCTATTGCACCCCCATTGGTGTTTGGGCAGTGAAAAATGTTTCGGTCTCCCTCCTGGCAAGCTGAGAAGTCACCCACCCCTTAACTGCCTGCCTTTTTGGCGCAGGCATGACCAGGGAAAGGATTGGGTTGACGGTCTTTTTATCGTGGCATAGAATTGTTCTGTGTTTCTGACAGCAAAGCCATGAAGAAATTATTTAACTGTTCCAGAACATTACAGGGAACAACACAAACCTTGGTTGAAATACAGTCATGTGAAAAGGCAACTGAAACGTCAGTCTAATATTTAAATGAATACAAGTTCTAGGAAATTTTACTTGTCCTCCAAGTGCTGAGGAGTATGAGAACGCATGTTCAATTACCTGGGAAAATGGCAGTAAATGCTGAAGAATTCTCTATTTTCTAGTGGTACGTGGAAAACAAAATTGCTGAGCGGTTGTCTCTCTTTTAAAGATAGCTCAGGGAATTCTGTTCTAGCAATAGCTTCTAAGAAGGGAAGAATTTTCCCATCCCAGGGCTTAGTCTGAGAAGCATATTATAGCATGGAGCAAATGAGACAGTAGGCATATTTGAGGCCAAACAAGCATGGAAATGACATTTCTGATGTCCAAATCTCCCCTCGAATCCACTGCTTTATAGTCAGTATTTGCGAGCTGATACACCATTTCCCATATTCAATATTTTACAGTCTTTGGAAACGGAGCAAGATCTGAAACACTGCCATGAAACAATGAATGTCACTTAAGCACAAACAATCAGAATTAGGAGCTCAGCAGCGCACTCTCCACAGTGTTCTAGCAGTGTGACTAAGGTTGAATTACAGGGTCTAATTTTCTTGAAATTGATTGCAGAAGTTTGTTTAGCTTCCACCCATTATTTAAACCACCAAATTGATCATGAGAAACAAAATCTAGTGCTCTGGTAGTGTCTCTCTCTCTCTCTCTCTCCACCCACCCACCCGCCCACCCACACACACACACACAATCTGGTAGTGATATATAATGGTGCCGACTTCCTTCTGAGATCGTGGGTGCCCATGGCCATGCCCCCGACGTTGATGTGGCCATACCCCCTGACATGACCACGCCCCCTGTAATCTCCCATGGCTGGGGCGTACAATCGCCACAGCGATCACGCACCCTGGCTTTGGGAAGGGGTCTGCCGGGACGACAGCCGCCTCTCCAGAGATTGGAACGCATGGTCACGGCTGCGATTGCACGCCCTGACCTCCGGAAGGGGTCTGCCGGCCCGACAACCGCCTCTACTGAAGCCGGGGTGCTCAATCACCGCGGTGATAACATGCCCTGGTCTCGGGCATGGGTGCTCATGCCACTGATTGGCATGGGTGCTGGCTGCCAGGGGGTGCTCTGCCATTAACGTGGGTGCTCTGCCCCCATGGAAAACAAACCATGGAGGCTGAAAAACCCGCAGACCCCCCCAGTTGGCGCCTATGTATATATACATATACATATACATACATACATACATACATACATACATACATACATACATATCCATGCGGTCATCATGCAGTCATGCCATTGCACACTGAACCATGGTATAGAACGACATCGCATGATGCATGCTGAACCCTGAGGGCCAAAGCAGCGCACTTGACAGTGTTAGATTCAGAGGCGTTTCTACAGGGATGGCAAAGCTCTAAGTGTTGCAAGAAGCCTTACCCTGTCATGTAAATCCCTCCTCTCCCTTGCTGCTGTAGCCAGTAAGCAACGCCAAGATTGGCTAAAATGGTGCAGGAGAGGAGTGATTTCCACTGCAAGGTAAGGCTTCTTGCAACACTTAGAGCTTTGCCATCCCTCTAGAAATGCCACTGGTTAGATTGCAATGTACAACAAAGCAGAGGAGCACCTGTTCAGTGTTATACAAGGGTCAGAACATTATGTTGTGAGCTGCACCTTAGAAGGAATGTAAAGAGGAATGGGGAAGCAGCCTTTGCCCCCTAAGAAAGAGAGGGGTCCTATTTTTGTTCCTAAGCCGGGTGTCATGTTCCACTGGGGCTGACCTCTGCACCACCCTCTCCACAGGGAGGCCTCAGTGTCCACAGGGAGGGGAACCAACCATCTTTGTTCTCTGTTGTTATGTAGCTTAGGAGAGAAGAATGGCCTTTTTGGGCCTTCCTTGCACTCAACTGCTAGCCAGCCATCTGAGGCGGGTTATGAAGCTCTCTTCCTTGCCCCACCCACCTCACACTCCCTGTCCTGACTCCTCATACTGTACTAGCCCTGCCTGGGGCAAGGCTCTCCACCACCCTTTTCCCTATTAGATGTCAAAGGTGCAGAAGGCCTTGTGGCCACATCCGTGCTGTGCTAACTGTGCTGCCCTAACTCCAGGTTAGGATTGAGCTCTTAGATTTCCTTTAAAAGGGGATTAGGCAGATTCAGGGAAGATATCTCTCAATAGTGAGTAATCATGACGACTCTGCGCTACCTCCAGATTCAGGGGTTACATGTCTCTGAATACCAGTTGTAGGGGAGCCACAGTGGGAGAGGAGTTTGCCTGCTTCTCCTGCTGATGAGCTTCTCAGAGGCATCTGGGTTGGCCAGTGTGAGGGACAGAATGCTGGACTAGGTGGGCCTTTGGCCTGCTCCAGCAGAGCTCCTCTGATGGTGTTCAAATTCCCTCCTTTGGCTAAAGCCTTGGCTTGCTTTTGCAGCATCCACTTCCTGCCAGCTCTGTTTTTTTGTTTTTTTTAATCTGTGTGTATTTATTTTGTTATGGTCTAAATAGAAAACTGGAGCCTCACTATGCATTCCAAATTATTTTTCATCAAGTGTATTTTGTTTTTCTAGCTGTATTGCAGGAAGCCATAAGCGTTTTCATTTCCTTGTTGATTTCCCTCCTGTGTCATAATGGAACCGTTGCTTGCTTTCAAGCCGCTACAACTATTTCGGCTGATGCTTTGCATGCACTTGTGATGGGAGCTCATACACATGCACGCATTATCGTATGATCACAAGAGGCTCTTTCTCCCCTGACAACTGTTCTCAAAGTTCTTTTCCTGAGCAGTTCCTTTGTAAAATGTAGCTCCCAGCTGAAAGCAGCAAAAGATCAAATGTCTGTATTTACTTTCCTGTTGCTCTTTGCATCCTCCGCTTTGTCTCTCAGGGATCATCCTGTGGCCGCGGAAACATTTCATGTGAATACACCATATGCAAGAATGTGGGACAAAAAGTGTCAAACGAATAAGCCAAGCATTGAGGAACAGCAATTACTCAACTTCTCTCTGTACTGAGAATAAATTGATATATGTATATCTTGGCTTCATCCCAGGACACAAGGAGGAAAAAGCAGAGACTGATGGGATTAAAGTCTGTCTACTTAAGCTTAAATTGACTACTGTCTCTGGATCAAATTCTTTGGTCCAGTCTTCATCTTCCTCCCCCACACTCACATACCTTTTGGACTATCATCATCATTTTCCCATCGACATACAATGATTTACCACCTATAGCAAAACATGGCTTGAGGAACCTTTGACACCTGAGTGGCACCTGGCCTTCCTTCCTTTATTGGCCTACAAGCAAACAGAGCAAAACAGGCTCCTTATTCTGTCCCCCAGGTTTGACTTTCTCATCTGGGGCCAGTCTAGACAACTGGATGGGGCCAGACTGGCTCAATACATTAAGGGCGCAATCCTAAGCAGTGCCAGACTGGCGAGGCTGACGAGCCAGCACCATATCCGACGCTGCTTAGGAGAGGCTGGAGCCTCCCCCACGGCAAGGGAGAGTGCACTCCCTTACCATAGGGGAGGCTCCAACCTCCCCTATGTGCTCCTTAGATCTGCGCCCGCTAAAGAGCAGGTGCAGATCTGAGGAGACTGTGCGGCCCAAATCGAGGCCACGCAGCCATGCTGATGGGCTTAGGATGTGGCCATACTGCCACCTCCCAAGCCTACCCACATCCCCCCCCAAGTCCTGCCTCCTCCCTCCCACCAATCCCCGTCCCGAAATGGGACAGAGAATCCCTTGCTCCGACCGTCTTTGGTCGGTGCAAGTGAGGCTCTCCTTCGGTGCTCTGAAGCTGACACTGCGAGTAGTGTCAGCTTCAGAGATGGAGCGCCGACGTGGGGGTGCCTCAATGCTGTGACGTAGCATCAACGCAAGGGGCACGCTAAGATTGCGCTGCCCAAGATGCATGCCTTCATGCACGTCCTGCCATGTTTCTTAGATTTCTGAGGGCGCAATCCTATGACACCTGTTGGGCCGACGCAACGTGTTTGCGTCAGCCCAATGGCATTAATGCCGACATGGGAGCACTGACTGGCACCCCCGCATCAGCACTGGTGCCATTGGTGGGAGAGCGGTTGTGGGTGGCTGTGAGTGGGCCAGTGGGTGTGCCGGCCAGGGGAGGGGGCAGAGATGGGATGCGGCTGGTATGATGTGCCCAATTATCATGCTGGGAGAGTCCAATTATAACAGAGGCTGGATAAATTGCTGTCGGGGGCCACATCTGACCCGTGGGCCTTATGTTTGACACCCCTGGCTTAGAGATTAGTCCCAAGCATCCAACAAATGTTTCACATAAGTCTATTAATCAAGAGCTCCATAAACAAGGAGAATCTCCATTTCTGCTAGATCTCCAGGCCTAGAGGAGCCTCGCCCTGAAGAGGGCTGAAAGATATAACCTAACAGGCAGGTGAGTGCTGCCTTTTTTTAGTGCTATTGTTGGGATACTGAAATAAGTCCCTGGAAATTTACAGGCCTGAATGGGAAAGGCCTAACACTAGGCCGACTCAGGGGATAAAGTGCTGAATCATTCAGGCCTAGCAGACCAGCAGTAAAGTGCTGAGTCATTCTGACTCAGCTTCAGCCTGGGGATGAGATAATCTGATCTCTGATTGGATGCTGGGGACTATTTAATCAAGACCAGAAACACCTGTGGTTAGTTGCTGGCGATATAAGTGTTGCTGTTGGAGGAGCTTTGCTGTACTTGTTACCTGTTTGCTGTTCTTTGCTGCAAGAAGCCTTCTTCTGAGAATATAGAAGTTCTTGCTGCCCTAATCTCTGTTGTCTGAGTGATTCCTTGCCGGAGCTCTGTGACCTTGAAGCCTTTCCAAACCTCACAGCTGTAAGCTGCTTCTACGCTATCATCAGCTATCCTACCTGGCTAGATAGTTTTGGTACCCCAAGGTAGTTATGTTTGGTACCCCAAGGTAGTTATGAAATGAATATATGTTTGGAAAGTTATCTGAGGGAGCAATCCTAATCTGAAGTTAGGCCGGCACAGTTAGGCCAGCAGAGTTTGGCTGACACAAGGGCCACCATAAAGCATGTTTGGACCACTCTCAGAGTCAAGGGGGATGGTGCACATCTGTGTTCTGGCCTCTCTGACTCCGAGAGTTGTCCAAGCATACTTTAGGGTGTCCCTTGTGCTGGCCAAACCTTGCTGGCGTAACTGTGCCGGCCTAACTCAAGGTTAGGATTTGGCTCTGAAAAAGTATGGATATACAACAGCTCTTATTGTATTTTGTGCCTTGAAAGTAGCACGCCTAGTCTCTTCTAACGATCAGTTGAAATGATCCCATTTACTTTAACTAAGCTTGGATGCGAGTCCTGAAGATGTTCCAATTTGTTTCATGCTCACTATCTTTCTCAGCCAATTACACAGAACGCAGTTTAGGGTCAGCATAATGCTAACACTTCACCATTTCCGTGATAAATGTTTGCAACAATGAGCTTCCTGAATAAATTTCTCATTGCATCTTTTTAACCTCTCCTTTCACTGGAGTGGGGAGTCCCGAAATAGGCAACTACTCTGTCATTGCCAGATGCAACTCTGAACACTCCCGAGATGTTTATCTCATTGATCTCTTACCATTCAGTATTAACCTAATGTTATGGTATATTATGAAGTCTAGCTTTTGCTTGATGCCTTAGTTGCAAGTTATTTCCATAGTTTTTGTCTGTTAGATAATGCTGATTTTTCCCCTCCTAGCAGCTGTGATTGGAACTAACTCTTGGCTCAAATGGTCCATTCCAACCCTTTTTCAGCACTTAAGGGATGCAGAGAGGCAGATGAAATCTTAAGATCTGGCCACATTTCTCTTTTGCTCACAGGTTAACAGGAAAATAACAGGCTTCTTACCTAGCAACATTTATTTACTCTGCTTTGCTAATAACTTTGCCAGGAAGCAGAAGGAAAAACTCAGTAGGACAAACTGAAGGGAATCTGTTGTTCTGTGCCAATAACTTTCCAAACCCTTCCTAAGCCAGTTTCCAAGGACACAAAAGATTCCTCCAAAACAACTATCATGTGTGGTTAGTTCACTGTTTTTTTTCCTACAATGACAAATGAAAATCAATAAAACAATGTAGTAAATGTTTTCAAGCCTTTGAAACAATCACTGATTTTTCTTTTTCCTTCACACTAGGCATTTACTTAAAAGACCTCAATGCCAATAATATTTTTATCATATCAATTGAAAAGTCTCCTTTGTGTATTTTGTTGCACTGGTGTAACTAATGAAAGTGTAGCCCAGTGCAGGGGGCAAAATGATGTCCTGGAAGTGATGTCACAACAGAAAGTGACATCACAGTTATCTGTTTTCTGGGTGTTTTTTTTTTTTGCCATGTTTGATAACGATACACTCCAATTCATTTCATTGCATTCTGCATTAAATTCCACATCAAATGGTATGTAACATGATGGTATTATTCATAGAGACCAAGGTTTTCACAATTTTGACCACTAGAGTCGAGCTCAGCTTGTTGCCCCCCTAAAGCTTGTTGCCCGGTGCAATTGCACCCCCCTGCACTTCTTTAGCTATGCCCCTGTTTTGTTGAGTATTCCTTCATGAAGAGCATGTCTTCGAAAGTAATTTTAAAAACATTCATCTCTTCCTATCCCCATGAGCAAGGGTAGCCTACATGACTATCTTCCTTACTACCCCCCCCCCAACAGATGCTTGCTGTGGTCAGCTTTGAGAAACTGCATTGACTTCTGGGAGAAGAGGAATCAATCTCTCCATCCCTCAGTATGTGATCAGTAAGGTAAAGGTAAACTTTTCCTCATGACCGAATGGTCTAGTCGTGACTGACTGTAGGGGGTGGTGCTCATCTCCGTTTCTAAGCCGCAGAGCCAGTGTTTGTCTGAGAACAAGCTTCTGTGGTCATGTGGCCAGCATGACTATATGCTGTAGTGCACAGAACACCATTACCTTCCCACCAAAGTGGTCCCTATTTATCTACTTGCATTTTTAAGTGCTTTCGAACTGCTAGGTTGGCAGGAGCTGGGACAAGCAATAGGAGCTCACTCTGTTGCACAGTCTTGAACTCCCAACCTTCCAGTCAGAAAGCTCAGCAACAGCAGTTTAGCCCGAAGTGCCACCACGTCCTGATATGTGATCAGTATGGATAGGCAAATTCTCTTGTCCAACACATTGAATCTAAGAAAAACAGATTTGCTACGGATTAAGTCCTAGGTTCAGACACCTTGGTTCAGCGACTGCCTACGGCCTCTGCAGGCATTAGAATGGCTGCTTCGACAAAACAATAATGCTATTTCTCGTTTCTGCAGGCTACAGAAAACCTTCTGGAGCTGACCAAAATGGAACTCCCACAGTTCCTCTCTCTCTGGGCCCTCTCTCTCTGAAGGCCCTCTCTCTCTGGGGTGTGCGCGCGTGTACATTCATGTTAGTACCAGTACTTTTTGTCCTGCTCTGAGTGGTGATGATGATGATGATGGTGATGATGATGATGATTTGCAAATATTAAAGTAGCAAAAAACCTTGACATATTTTTGATGATTCTTCCATGGCAACATTTTATTGTAACATGTTTAAGCAATCAGCAGCCGCACTAATTTGAATGGTGACTAGATGCCAGCAAAGAGAAGCCAACAATGACAGCTGTTTGAATGGACAAAAATAAGAAAGAAATCCTTCCTGCCAAGCAGTATTTCCTTTGCAATAAGCTCTTGCAAACTAGCCAGAGTAATATATTGCCCTTGCATTTGGAATACATAGTACAACAGCATGGCTGAATCTCAAGCTTCCAAAATGAAAACTTTCTGTCCTGATCTTATCAGGGAGTTATATATTTGTGCCAAGTTTATGCCCAAGATCTCTGACATTCTTTCCCCAAAATGCTGAATGAAATAGATGCTGATACTGCTACTCATACCAGCCTTTGTCACAGGTGGTTATGAGAATGGATGAGATAAGCAGTGCTCAGGATTTTGTACACCACAGTCCAGTGACTTAAATATTCCACTAAAATTGTTGAAGGAAATCTGCTTTGGCTTGGAGTTTGAAATGGCTATTTTCAACAAGTGCTATCCAGACTAGAGGAGTCTGAATGCAACTGCAAATCCAGTTGGAGAGACCATAGAGCAACAGCCATTGTCACAGAGTTGGAATATCAGTAGTCCAGTGGGTCTCAAACCTTTTAGCACCGGGATCCACTTTTTAGAACGACCATCTGTCCAGGACCCACCGGAAGTGATGTCATGACTGAAAGTGCCATCACTGACTCCTGAGCCTGCTACTTTCCTGATAACGCAGCAATAAGTTGGGTTATTTCTCAGCTATTTTCCAAAAGTGAATCAGAAAGCAAAAAAGCCTTTTTAAAACTTTGACACAAGGAAAATAGCCAGACAGCCCTCTGGCTACTTCCAGTGTCCCATCATCCTATGCTCTCAATCATGGCTGCTCTAGGGGCTACACAACCTATCTGAATTTGGCGTGTGACCCACAGTTTGAGACACACTGCAGTAACCTATTACTGAACCTAGAGGCATCCAGAAGCATGCAGGAGTCTCCTAGTTGCGTGTGTCTCATTCATTAAGGAACCCAAGCAAGGAATTAAATTTCAGCTCCAGAATATAGTCCTCCTTACATTCAGTTCTTGCCTGCTGTCACATTGCCACTGCCCCCTCCCAGCCCTGGAGCCCAGGGGTAATTCCCATTGATGGGGGCAGTAGCCTGTTAAACAGAGGAACAGCTTCCTGATAGGTCTGGGACTCACACTGATGGCTCTTATGAGCCTGGGTAGACTTGAGCTATTAGTAGCAGCTCTGTATAGTGATGTTCCCTGCTCCTACAGTAATATATCGTCTAATTTTTGTACCCCTGATTTGTATCCAGTTTGATTGATCCAATTTACAATGTCCAATAAAATCAACTTATTTGAAAACTAAATCAGTGTATTGCACACTTCTGACTGATAGATAAATATTAAACAAAAAACAACAGTACAACATATTCCCCTTAGGCTGTTGCATTGCACGTATAAATTGTGCAGAATCTCTATTTGTTGTAGGAACATTTTGTGAATATACTTGTTCATTTAGGCTGTCTTAAACAAACAATTCATTCTGCACTATTAGCTCCTAAACACTGGAATCGATCTTTGGAAAACAAATCCCACCTGCAAGGGAATGAATACATATATTTTGCTGAATTATTTTTTCCTCTCCCTCCCTCCCTCCCTCCCTCCGCCCCCTTCTCTCTCTCTCTTTCTGTGTAAAAATATGCATTCAAAATTCTGGAAATTTTAAAATAATTGCCTTCAGTCAAATAACACCAAAAAAGTAACACTTCTTTAATCTGGTTTTCATTGGAATTTCCAGAAAGGAAAATACACACCATTTTTTCCCCTGACACTGTTACAGTAATACGATATTGCTTTCTCAGCCAGTAAATTATGCAGCTATATTCTGCAGAAGGCCATCTTAGGAACATTGATTCATAACTCTCTGGCTGTTGTCCAGCAGAAATGTTTCAGATACACATCTGAAACAATAGAGATTCTCGCACATAATGGAGGGGAGGCCTTTTAGTAGCCTGAACAGAGGAATCCAAAGTAAGTTCAGAGTCTGGGTCTTAGTCCATTCTATTTTCCACACCAGACAGGCCCATCTAACTAATGGAAGAAAGTATATTTAAACAATAAAATTGCCTGTTTCGTTGGTATTAGAGCCAGCCTAGACTAAATGGAGCCCCAGGTAATGAGTGTTGTCTTGGCCTCACACAGGGCCTCCAAGCGTACCAAGGGAGACACTTGATCTGATCGAGCCCCAGTTCCAGCTAAGCTCTTTTATGTCTCCTAACAATGACTATTTGCTTTAGGCTCTTCCACAGTATTGGAGTGACAATCTTTAAAGCGACAGCTTCTGGACCAAGACCCCATCATTTCATGAGTCATGAGTCAGGTCCAGTCCAAGCTGGACCAGCACCTAAGAAACTCGAATTTCACCCCATTTTTTCCTGTTTTTGAAAGTGGGGTTCTTCTGGCTTCTTTGTTCAACCCTTCTTTTGGTGCTCTGCTTCAATCAGAAGCAGAGCCAGAAGGAAAAGAGATACCGGTTTAGAGATACTCTTTATCCATGGGTTCCGAACTCATGGATTTGACCGAAACTGGAAGTGCCCTTCCGACACCTCCAGAGGGCTCTCTGAGGCCCAGAGAGGCTGTGCACATCAGAACACCTCTCTGGGCTTCAGAACACCTCTGAACATGACTGCAAGGTGCTTTCAGTTGTGTCAAGAGGTCAGGTGAGGGTTCCAACCCATGGCTTCGGTTATCCCTGGGTTTCAGCATCTGCAGGGTTGGGGAATGGAACACCGAAGGATGCTGAGGGCCACTGTACAGGGAGAAATGGGAGGGGGCAAGAAGAGACGGCTGTGGAGGAAGCTGATGGATAATGGGGCCCACTCCAAGTAACCATTTCACTTGGTTTCATGGGAATGCCTTGCCTGCTTCCACTTCTCACTGACTTCTTGCCTAATGCATTCCCTGCATTTTAGTGAGGAAGGAGCAAAGAGCAAGAGGGCATTTCCATGTTCAACCTCTCAGGAGAATCTGGCTCAGGCTGGTCCATTTTTGGAGGATTGTGTTCAGGTTGTTGTTGTTGTTATTATCATTATTATCATTATTATTAATTAATACCCCACCTTCCTGGCTTACAGTAAAATACAATATATACAATACAATAAAATACAAGGCGGCTTACAACAAAAACAGTTGTTGTTGTTGTTCAGTCGCTAAGTCGTGTCCGACTCTTCGCGACCCCATGGACCACAGCACGCCAGGCCTCCCTGTCCTCCACTAGCTTCCTGAGTTCGCCCAATTTCATATTCATTGCTTCGGTGACACTATCTAACCATCTCATCCTCTGTCGCCCCCTTCTCCTTTTGCCTTCAATCTTTCCCAGCATGAGGGTCTTTTCTAAAGAGTCCTCTCTTCTCATCAGGTGGCCAAAGTATTGGAGCTTCAGCTTCAGCATTTGTCCTTCCAGGGAGCAATCAGGCTTGACCTCCTGGAGAATTGACCGATTGGATCTCTTTGCAGTCCAGGGGACTCTCAAGAGTCTTCTCCAACACCACAATTCAAAAGCATCGATTCTTCGACGCTCTGCCTTTCTTATGGTCCAGCTCTCACAGCCATACATGGCTACTGGGAAAACCATCGCTTTGACTATGCGAACCTTTGTTGGCAGGGTGATGTCTCGGCTTTTGATTAAGCTATCTAGGTTCACCATAGCTTTCTTCCCAAGAAGTAAACGTCTTTTAATTTCATGGCTGCAGTCACCATCTGCGGTGATCTTGGAGCCCAGGAAAATAAAGTCTGTCACTGCTTCCATTTCTTCCCCTCCTATTTGCCAGGAAGTGATGGTAGTGGTTGCCATGATCTTAGTCTTTTTAATGTTGAGCTTCAAACCAATTTTGGCACTTTCCTCTTTCACCCTCATCAAAAGGTTCTTTAGGTCTTCCTCACTTTCTGCCAGTAGAGTGGTATCGTCTGCATATCTGAGGTTGTTGATGTTTCTCCCAGCAATCTTGATTCCAGCTTGTGAGTCATCCAGCCCTGCCTTCCTCATGATGTACTCTGCGTATAAGTTAAATAAGCAGGGTGACAATATACAGCCTTGTCGTACTCCTTTCCCAATTTTAAACCAGTCGGTTGTTCCATGTCCAGTTCTAACTGTTGCTTCCTGACCCGCATAAAGGTTTCTCAGAAGGCAGATTAGGTGGTCTGGAACTCCCATCTCTTCAAGAACTTGCCACAGTTTGTTGTGATCCACACAATCAAAGGCTTTAGCATAATCAATGAAGCAGAGGTAGATGTTTTTCTGGAACTCTCTTGCTTTCTCCATGATCCAGCGAAGGTTGGCAATTTGATCTCTAGTTCCTCTGCCTCTTCGGAAACCAGCTTGTACATCTGGTAGTTCTCGATTCATATACTGCTGAAGCCGAGCTTGTAGGATTTTGAGCATGACCTTGCTAGCATGTGAAATGAGTGCAATGGTGCGGTAATTCGAGCAATCTTTGGCATTGCCCTTCTTTGGGATTGGAATGTAAACTGATCTTTTCCAGTCTTGTGGCCACTGTTGGGTTTTCCAAATTTGCTGGCATATGGAGAGCAGCACTTGGACAGCATCATCTTTTAAGATTTTGAGTAATTCCGCTGGAATGCTGTCACCTCCACTAGCTTTGTTGTTAGTGAGGCTTTCTAAAGCCCACTTGACTTCACTCTCCAGGATGTCAGGTTCGAGCTCAGTGACTGTACCACTGTGGTTATCAGGAACATTTAGATCGGCCTTATAGAGTTCCTCTGTGTATTCTTGCCACCTCTTCTGAATCTCATCTGCTTCTGTTAGGTCCTTGCCATTTTTGTCCTTTATTGTGCCTACCTTAGCATGAAATTGTCCTTTGACATCTCCAATTTTCTTGAAAAGATCTCTAGTCCTCCCCATTCTGTTGTTTTCCTCTATTTCTTTGCATTGCTCATTTAGAAAGGCCTTCCTATCTCTCCTTGCTGTTCTCTGGAAATCTGCATTCAGTTGGGTATATCTTTTCCTTTCTCCCTTGCTTTTGGCTTCTCTCCTTTCCTCAGCTATTTGTAAAGCCTCGTCAGACAGCCACTTTGCCTTCTTGCATTTCTTCCTCTTTGGGATGGTTTTAGTTGCTGCCTCCTGTACAATGTTACAGACCTCCATCCAAAGTTCTTCAGGCACTCTGTCTACCAAATCTAAGCCCCTAAATCTATTTGTCACCTCCACTGTATATTCGTAGGGGATCTGATTTAGGTCATACGTGGAGGGCCTAGCGGTTTTCCCTACTTTTTTCAGTTTAAGCCTGAATTTGGCAAGAAGAAGCTGATGATCTGAGCCACAGTCAGCTCCAGGTCTTGTTTTGACTGCCTGTATGGAACTTTTCCATCTTTGGCTGCAAAGAATGTAATCAATCTGATTTCGATGTAGACCATCTGGTGAAGTCCATGTGTACAGTCGCCGTTTACAAAAACAGTAAAATACAATAAAATTCACAGTTTAACATTAAAAAGCAATAATTTAAAAACAATATTAAAACAATTAAAATTTAAAACAACAACAAGCCCCGTGGATCATAAAATATAAGCAATATAAAAACCAGCCAGCCTGTCAACAATTAAAAGCTTTTCAAAATAAAAAGGTCTTCAGCCCCCGCCGAAATATTACCAAAGAGGGAGGAGTTCTCAATTCTAAGGGGAGGGTATTCCAAAGTTGGGGGGCCACCACCGAGAAGGCCCTATTCCTGGCCGCCGTCTCTCTCATCTCTCCTTGTGGCGGCACAGGTTCTGACTATTTCCACTGTTTAGTCCCAGTTATGGGCTGGGGACCACATCCGGGGCAGGTACTGACTCCTTTCGAGCTTGAGTCCTTTTTTTAAAAAAAAACAAATCTTATTATTTTATTTAAAGATATGGGTAAGGGTTACAGAAACAGAAAAGGAAGGATTAATGTAGGACACACACATAATATAAGGTAGTGTGTCATGGTTAACAATTGAGTGCTGGCTAACAATTGAGGTCGCAGCCATGACAAGGAGTATCTTTGGTATCTGGTTATGCTTATATTATCTTATTTTTTAAACCTTTATTGGTCTTCTTATTTACTGCATTTGTAGTCCCTTTTATGAGTTTGATGCACAACCTGCATGCTTGATTTATTGCTGTCCTATAAGACAATAAATTTGTACGCTTGGATCTGTACATCTATATCTATTTACATCATAGATACGGTAATCAAATAAATTTATTTCCTTTAATCTTATAGAAGCATTTTAAATTTTTAAGAATTGTAGTTCTGGAAGCACACAGACACCACAGCCTGTTTTGTTTCCAGACACATTTGTAATGCCATCCAATTGCAGAGCTGTTAAGCCAAAGAATTAACAGTTTTCCCTTAGAATTCTGCAAATGAATGGCATTACAAAAGTGGTAACTGTTTTCCACAGAATAGATACTTCTGGGGGTGGAGTTGTACTATCTTTATTACCCCTTCATGAAGCAGTGTGGGTAAAAAAAAATGGCTGCTGCTATGAAAAAATAATTCCTGCCATGTACCATTGTTCATGTTGGTGGCTATTTTCAGACTGTTCTTCAATAACACTACAACAAGACATGGAGCAGAACTGGTATTAATGATCATGGATAGGCAGATGCACCCTGAATTTTCACTTGCCTCATAGAAATTTGTTTCGCTCCCTTTGAAAATCCTCAGATGTTTTGCTTTGGGAAGAACTTTAAAATTTGCTTTTTCATTTTATGTGAAATTTCACTGCAAAAATTTAACTTGCCAAGGGATGGATGCACATTTTGTTCTACACTTTCAAGTGTGTACATTTTTTTTCTATAACCACCCCTCCCCCCCACAAATATATAGTTAGGCCAGCAAAGTTTGGCCAGCACAACGGCCACTGTAAAGCGCATTTGGACCACTCTTGGAGTTAGGGAGGATTACACACATCTATGTGCTGGCTTCTCTGACTCCGATAGGGATCCAAACATACTTTGCAGTATCCCTTGTGCTGGCTAAACTTTGCTGGCCTAACTATGCCATCCTAACTCCAGGTTAGGCTTGTGCTCTAAGGCTGCTACAGAACAGGATCAGGCCATAAATCTTTTATAGTCTCCACCTCTCATTTTGGCTTTTTAGAAAAGCATGTCCTCCTGTCAGGGGAGGATAATATTACAAATTATCTATCCCCTTTTATTAATGAAACATGACAATTTCTTTAGCCTTAGGTTCTTTTATTCAAGCCAAATTATTCAAGGCAAATCATGAAATCTCAAGTCATTGATGAACTGCTATATTTGTAAAGTTTACTCGAAAGTTATAACAATGACAAATGAATCACAATTTTCGTTTCTGAATGAGCTGCTGTGAGGTTGCAAATATTAAGGTGAGGTTTTTTTTAGAGATATGAAAAAAGAAATATTTAAATTTTGCTTTGTACAGTGGCCTGATTTGTTTTGTTGGCTTATTTTCCTTTGTACCTAATTCCTAGAGGTTGGTGAAAATGGATTTTTTTTCCACCAATTTCAGTGTTTTCCAAAGTTAGAAATGCAGAAATTAGTGTTATATGTTTGTATTGAGCGCCTTTAGGCAAATAAGGCGGGGTATAAATCTAATAAATAAATAAATAAATAAATATTAAATAAATAAATAAATAATATTCCAAGGGCACATGGATATTCCCTTACCTGGCCATGCAGAATTCAGCATTCTGGCACTGCTATATCACAGCATGGGAAGACTCAAGGCCAGCGGAGTCATCCTCAAATGACGTTCCGGAACACTAGGTGGGACTTACCGCCTGATTGGCTGCCCGTCCGTGACGTGTCGCTGCCTGCCCACCCACCGCGCGGGCACCCCTGGCTTTGGAGGGGGTGCCCACTTGCCTGGGGGGCGCACCGGGTGCCTGGGCAAGCAGCGGAGGGGCGCGCCAACCGGAGGGAGCCCGCACAGCGGGCGGGCAGGCAGCGACACGTCACGGACAGCCTGTCGATCAAGCAGTAAGTCCCGCCTAGCGTTCCGGAACGTCATTTGAGGATGACACCACTGCTCAAGGCACTAAGACTGAAGTTAGGCCAGCACAGTTTGGCTGGCACAAGGGACACCGTAAAGTATGTTTGGACCACTGGCCCTTGTGCCAGCCAAACTGTGCTGGCCTAACCGTGCCAGCCGAACTCCAGGTTAGGATTGCGCCCAGTAGGATTGACCTGCCTATCTCTGTTAGTTTTAATTTCTCCTGTATCATTGCTGATGTCCTCCATCATCCCCTGTCTCTCATCACTTAATTATTATTCTGAATGAAATTCTGGACCTGGTAAATCCTATGGAAATATTGTCATTGATTGTACTGAAAACAGAACCTTTATGAAATTATAAATGAGAACCAGTCAATCACTTGGATTGGGTTTCTTTTTGAAGATTTTTTTTTCAGCCAGTTCTGAAGCTTTTGAGTGCTAAATGAAATGGGCTGGATGACAGATTTACATCTCCCACCTGCTTCACTGGGATATTTTGAATTATAGATTGCACCAAATTGAAAAATATATCATAAGTTTGTCTCTGCCATCAGCAGCGATGTGATCACTGTTTGTAAAATCTAAGCTAGTAAATAGTTAGATCTTGCAATAATCAGGCCTAGGTCAGAATAGAAGTGAGTCCAGAGTCAGATCTTGCTTGAAATGCATGTAGGGTTGCCATACTCCAGTTTCCAGCTTCAGGTAAAATATTATGCATGCTATGTTTGTTAATTATGCAAATCTTACTCTTATGTCTTTTTTTAGCTTTAAAACATTTTAAATCTCAATCCATTTGCATGTATGAGAGCAGAGTGGTTCCCATCTTGGTGAAATCTTGAGTAGCTTACTGTAATGCACTCTGTGTAGCGCCGGCCTTGTAGACAATCCAGACACTGAAGTTAATGTAGGATGTTGTGTGTTCACTGCAGGAAACTGCAGTGGCTGCTGCAGTGGCTGCTGATTTGTTTCCAGGCACAATTCAAGGTTGTTGTTTTACTATTTAAAGCCTTGGGGCCGGGTACCTAAGGAACCATATCCTTCTGAATGGTCCGGCCTGGCCCCTTAAGATAATCTATTATATTCAAACCGCGTGCCTTCATCCCACAATCACAACTCCATCAGTCCTCGTTTCCCTTGCAGCATCAAAATAACCTTATACTTTTAATTGGCTGTGCACTATCCAATAACCACATGAGGCAGGTGCAGTGATGTCATTCAGGGGGAACGGACCAGAACGGGCGTTCCGGATCCTAACGGGCTCCGTGGCTGGACCCGGGTTCCCGACAAATGCCAATCAAAAGTGAGTTCCTGTTCCTAAATCATTTGAATGACACCACTGGGCAGGTGTATATGGCTGAGAGGGGCCACTTTTATTACAAAAGTGGAGACCAGCAGCAGTTAAGCGAAAGCAGAGAATGGGCAAAGGCAGCTTGCTGAAGGGGCATCCGGCCAAAGTCCAACCTCAGGCAGGTGAAACACCCTGACTCAAATCCATGCCCCTTGCAAGTAGACGAAACCTCTCGAGGACAACTCCTGAAGGGGCAGAGGCAGCTAACCCATAGACCCGCCCCAGCCAGAGAACATTTGAGGCGGGCCAAGGATTCAGGCCAGGGACCTCCGTGCCAGCCCCTTGTGCTGGAGGCCTGCCCCAGCACACTTCTAAATGTCAACACTGAAAACACATGAAAACCTTTTGCTGCAATTTTTGTTTGGTAAAGAGGGTAAGCTGGTGCGAAATAGCAGGCAAAAATACAGACTTTTCCCATTATATTCAATGGACAGACTTTTCTGATTAAAAAATAGCCTCAAAAAGAACCAGAATATTCTCTCTCCAGACAATGGTGATGCTGATCTTTTTATCTCTCTGTGAAATTACTATATTCCTTTGCCTGTCAATCCTAGCTACGTCTTCCCCTATTAGTGGCAACAATGGATGGTTGGAGCAGGCTCATTTCTCACCTAAGCAATTAGGCAAAATGCGGTCTGCTCAATTTGATCTCATTTCTCTGTTTCTACAAGCGTTAGATATTTGATTTTTGTAATGAAATGAATGGATGGCCTATTTAGGCCGCTCATTGAAATGGATGGCCTAAATACATGCTGGGCGAAATGTCCATAACTGAGGCAAAACCTGACCTCCAAGCCCATACCATATGACTACGTGGATTACCCATTGCAGGCATGTATCATACGCAGGATCATCTGAATGTTTTATATGTGAATATTCAGTCACAGATATCCCCACCGTAACGTTTTGAATGCATACAGTTCCTCCTTGAAAGGAAGGTCTGAAATCCAAGACCCAGTTTTTCAGATTTAACTATCTTCCTAATACTGTATTAAGGATCAAAGGCAAATCATAAACTGTTTCCATATTTGCCAGATCAATCATGTGCAATTTGTAAGGAAAAAAAATGGTCCAATGTCAGATTGATTTCTTACCTTTGCTAGACAGCATATTTTTGTAGATTTGCTGTTTAGGATTTCAAAGGAGATCTGAAGTGAGCTTTTAAGATTGCTTGTATTGGAATTACCTGCATATTTAAAGAGATTACAGACCCAGAGTTGCCTTGATCAGGACCCTAAGCTATGTGCAAGGTAATGTTGTGAATTTGTGGTAATTATAGCAGAGTTGGAGGCTCGCGGACC
>JAJKFI010000001.1:33525221-33536453 GCA_029204185.1 Lerista edwardsae | reverse complement strand
ATGCCAGTTTCAACCAGTTCTGGTGTGTGTGGTGTGAAACTGCAACAGGTAACTGCTATCTAAACAACTGTAAAGGCCAATTTGGGATCTCCTTTGAAATGCTAAATGCCAGAACTTCAAAATGAGTTGCTAAATAAATGTAAGACATCTGATATTGGACATTTTGTTATTACAATTGCACATGACTGATCTGACAAATATGGAAACAGTCTCGAATGGTTGGGAGGTGGGACCCAGAGCGACCCTAACCAAGATTCAAACTGTGTGTAATTTCTGGCACTATAGTACAAGTTCAATCCTCCATCTGCTTTCCCTCTGACACCATCACCTTTTAATTCATAGCTTTCTGCTTATAAAGTATTAGGATGAGAAACCCAGCATGAAGCCATAAAGTCACATAACAGTAGAAATGGATTTCTGGCGCCAGCTTTTCTACACTGTGCCGGGGACTGGACTAGATGACTTCCCAAGTATCTTTCAATGCCAACATTCTGGGATTCTGTGCAGGTGGAGTGCCAGGATCAAAGCCCACACGGGGCCCCACACTGTGTCACTGCATGCCCTCTGCTACCATGAGTGCTACCCCTGCTATCAGCACTGACAGATTCAGAGTCAGCCCATCAGATGGGTCCTCTGATGGCCATGGACTCCTTGGCCAGTCTGACCTCTGACACCACCCCAGTCGAACTCACGGGGCAATTGTGGTGGGCTCCATGTATGTCAATGAGCACGTCAGTGTCACTGAATTTCTCCGTTGGCACTAATAAGTAGCACAAAAGAAATTGCAATGCCAGTCATTTCTTCAGTCATCCCTTTATCTGTTTTTCTAAATAGAGGCATGCCCTGGTATCTCCTGAGGTTCTGTTCCAGAACCCCCGCCCCGTGGGCACCTGAAACTGTGGATACTGGGGACTTCTTTTTAAAGATATGGGAACACCAGTGGTTTTGCTGCAACCAGATTAAAAAAAGAGATTTGTTTAATGTTTCCTTATCTTTTTAATAGGCATCCCAGTATCCATGGTATCTGTGGATAAATGAAACCATGGATACCAAATCAGTGGATACCAGAACATGCCTGTATATGGGACAAAATGCACCACTGTTAAGCCAATTTGGGGCTGTAGCAGCTCAGATTTGCACCCGTGATTTGTGCCAAGTAGCCCTATAGAGGCTGCTGGGCCTCTACCTGGGATAAGGGGACATTACCCAGGTAAGATCCCCAGCAGCCTCTAGTCTCATGCTGGATGTTGTGGATCCTGCTGGATCACATTGCAGGACTTTTGTTAGGATTAGGCTGCCCGAGATTTGTTCAAAACAGCATAGTGGACCCACAGTCAAGCTATGGTCTGAGCACAACTCTACCATCCAATGCCTTCTGGATTCTATTATTCATGTAAATGTCCAAAATACAGTATTCAGAACTGCAAATGCTGTATCTCAGAGTGCAATCCTAACCTGGAGTTAGGCCAGCACAGTTAGGACAGCAAAATTTGGCCGGCACAAAGGACACCATAAAGCATGTTTGGACCACTCTCAGAGTCAGAGAGGCCAGCACACAGACATGTGCCATCCCCCTGACTCCAAGAGTTATCCAAACGTACTTTATGGTGGCCCTTGAGCCAGCCAAACTTTTCTGGCCTAACTGGGCCGGCCTAACTCCAGGTTAGGATTGTGCCCTGAATGTCTGAAATTAAGTGAAGTGAAAAGTAAAACAGACTCATTGGTTATGGACTTGAATGGTACAAACAAAGAGGTGAAGGGTTTTTCATATTCAGTTATGTGGGTTGAAGGTGGTTCTTGTGATTAAAGGGTGTTATCAGGACAGGAGTCAAATTTGGCATTCAGTTTCCTCCTTTGTAATAAGCTTGCTGTTGGAGCAAATCCATTCAGCCTGTCAGTAGTCCAATTTCCACAACTATTGAAATGGAGATATGAAACACTTTATTCCAAAGGGTTTATTATTAGTCTTTCAAACCACCCAGAGATAATCAGCCAGAGCTTCATAATATGTGTATAAATATAAAATGGGTTTCAGAATAAACCAAGGCTGTATCTGAGTCATTGAGGAAACCTATATAGACTAAATATTTTGTTCCTCCACAAGGCAGCTTATTTTTATGATCTAAGTTCTCATTATCAGATAAAGTAATAGAGTATTGCCAACGCTGCTCATTTTAAAAGCACATATGTGTTCCTACACATGGCATGCACAAACAGTAAATTAACTCCAATTGAGGGAATTAGCAATTCTAGAAGAATTCTAGAGTGAGAGCAGTGAAGTTGCTATGACTGACAGTGTTAGTATCATTGATGTGGGTGAGCAATGCAAGCAACCTCAAAGTGCCCCTGAGCTAGGCTACCACTAACCACAAGTCTGAAACTTTCAAAAGAAGATTTAATTAATTAATTAATTAATTAATACTGAATTAATATAATTTTTTTATCCCGCCTTTCCTCTGCCAACTCAGATCTCCAAGGTGGCTCACAATTCACAAATTAAGAAATTATACAATACATAAAATCACAGTAAAATATATAGAACCGTATATATTATAAAACCATAATTTTATTAAATATATGGAATAGAAATATAAAAAACATAGACGACAAGTAAATTGCACATTTACTTTCAATGACTTTGCACAAGAGGTCAGTTACAGAGCTTAAATGATGGTCGAATAGAATAAATACTTGATTGGGCTTGTTGACTGTGTTCTTCCAGGAGTGCACAAAGGCTTGATTGCACGCTCATCAGAGATGCTCCAGAGGGACAAAATGCATGGCAGGTGTGTGTAACCCCCCCCCCCCAGGCTCCCATTGCTGATGGGAGAAGCTGCTTGGCATTGGAATCAGTGGCATGGCCACTGGGTAATTTCAAATTTACTACATCATAGTAAATAATGCAAGCAGAATTGTTGCATTCTGCTTGCAAAAATTTGTCAGTATGCAAGAGCTTCAAGGGAAGGGAAGGAAATACACAGATGTCCCACAGGCTCCAACCTTCCTCCGACTTAAACAGCATGACTTTTCCTAGGAGTTCAGCCTGACATCACCTTTTGCGAAGTGAAATTCTGCCTAATTCCCAGAAATACAGGCATGCCCAGTATCCACTGATTCAATATCCACTGTTTCAGTTATCCATGGATGCCATGGATACTAGGATGCCTATTAAAAAGATAGGGGAACATGAAAGAAATTTTAACCTTGTTACAGCAAAACCACTGATGTCCCCTTATCTTTAAAAAGGTATCCCCAATATCCACAATTTCAGGTATCCATAGTGGGGTCTGGAACACAGTGGGTACCTGGCATGCCTATAGTTGCCAAAAACCAAAATGGAGTTAGGTTATGCTAAATGCATTTTGGGATAAAGAGGGCATTTAAAATAAAAGCTAGAAAGTTACCTATAATAAAGCAAGTATCCAAACCTAAGCCATTATTGTCCGCCCTCACTGAAATTATTAAAAGTGAATTTACCATCATCACCACCACCACCACCCCATTTTAATCTGGTATTGAATTAAATCCCAGATACTTGAGATACTCTTAGTAGGGATTAGTTGGTTACATACTGACCACTTTTGACAGCTAAAGGCTTGATAACTGCTCACACAATGCAGCCATTTAACAGGCACAGTTCCTGACCTAGCATTTAAACATCAGAAATCAGATTCTGAAGTGGTTGGCAGCTGCCTTTCACCCATTCCTTGGCTCTGGAATAAGAAAAGATTCATTTACTTAGCCTTGAATAAAATCTTAGACTCTGTTGAAAGTATACAATGAATAAATTATATTTCTTTAAGGGAAAAAAATCTGTTGAACACACAAGGTTAAAAGGAGTAGGGAGCACTTGAAAGTGTCTCTCTACATAATGAATATTTTGTCTTGCTTCGCAGAGTGGAGGAAAAGAATCTCATGCTTCTGTGGTTGTTTTAAGCAAGCTAGGCTGTAAATGGAAGGAGCCTGGCCTACCATCTTTGCTTGGTCAGCAGAGCAAAAGATCTTCTATACTCTTGAGTCCATATCTTGTCCAAGGCTCAATTTCTGCCTCCCTCCCAGCTATGGCTTGAGTCCACCACTCCAGCTTCTGCCTTCAGGGATCCTGGAGTGGTAGCACAGACTCCAAGTCTCCTCCTTTCCTTCCTGAATTGATTTTTCTGTATCAGTGGTTCCCAAACTGTGGGTTGGGACCCACCAGTAGGTTGCAAGCCAATTTCAGGTGGGATGCGACACACCTACAGCAGCCATATTGAAAATATGGGAAGATAGGATGCTGGAAAGGGGGAGGGCTATGTGGTTGTTTTGCTTGTGTCAAGGCTGTAAATAGGCTTTTTTCCCTTTCTGATTCACTTTGCTGTTGGAAAAAGGCTGAGAAATAACCCAACTTATTGCTGCGGCCTCACAATGGCATCACAGTGACACCTCGTCCGGTCATGACATCACTTCCAGTGGGTTCTGGATAGATTGTAATTCTTAAAAGTGGGTCCCGTTGATACAAAGTTTGAGAACCACTGTTTTATATTGTTACAGCAACTAGTGGCGTTCCCGGGGTGTGTGGAAATGCTATGTTTTGCAGGAGCCTGAGCTCCTGTGTAAAGCAACCACTTGGTCCCCCTCACCTTCAGAGCTGTTCATGGCTTGGAGAACAATACAAAGCCTCTGAGCCGGCTCTCCAAGCAACAAATGGCTCTGAAGGTGAGCCAGGAGAGGCCGCTTTACATAGGAGCTCAAGCTCCTGCAAGGCTTACATTTTGCCCCTCTCTAGGAACGCCACTGGCTTTTTTTGGGGGGGGGGAGGTCACTATCCCCCACTTGAATTTGTATAACACAAACGACTATAAATATTTTTATGGGAATGAGGTGCTGTATATCTCTGATTATGTTCCGCTGCAAGGCATGTTGGCTACCTCCATCAAGCCCTGTAGGTGGTGGGCTTTCCAGAGGGATCTGCTTAGCCACAGCTGGAGACATACAAGTGGTTTAGATGGAACCAGCAAGTTGGTTCATGTGTTACTGTATTCTTTTCTGCTTTATAATAACTGCACTTTTGGAAGAAAAGCCGCAGAAGGCATTATGCAGAACAGGTATTTATAACACGGATGAATAATTAACAATGCTTCAGTTTTAGGATTATAAAGATTAATAGCATGGTGTATACGAAGTGCTTCAGAGAGCAATCCTAACCAGCTTTCCAGCAGTGACATAGCTGGGCCTGTGGGGCCTGTGCTGCACCCTGCAGTGGACCAGTATGAAGCAAATCTACCCCTGCCCTCGTGAACTTTCCTTAAACCAGGGGGATGGCAAAAGTGCTGAAACTTAATTAAATGCTGGTATCTGTTTACTCATCACAGGCACACTTGCGTGGGCAAACCCAAGAGTACTCAGATGCAGCATACCGGTTCAGACTTGGCCTACACAAATCCAATCTATTAACTACAAAGCCCTTTTGACCTGGCACAAACCCTAATCCTAAAAGTTAACCATTGAGTTCCTGAAACAACACAAAAAGTTGATTCTAGAAATGTACTTTAAGTTAATCATTAGAATACAAAGCACCTGACTTGTAACACGTAGACGAAAATTAGCCTAATAAATGAGGACAGAGCTCTCAGAAAAGTAAGCTTGCTTGGGAAGCTTGGAAGCAAGCTTGGAAGCTTGCTTGGGAAGCTTGGGAGCTTGAAAGCCTGGAGAGCTTGAGAGCTAGGGAAAGCTACAGCAGCTTCTGCTCCTCCGATGAACCTGCAAAATCCTGCCTCCTGTCTCATTGACTCCTCTCATCACTGACTCGTGATTGCTTCACCAGTAGCCATGGAGGCCTCCTCAAGGTAAGGGCGCAGAGGTTTCATGCACATGCAGAGCAGTGATGTGGCTGCCATGTGCGCTGCTGAGGTGCCCCGCCCACCTGCCCCTGCCTCTGTTATGCTCTGAAATGAAGCGATTCCGGAAGCAGGGAACATATTGAAAATATGGGAACATTGCGAGGCTGCATGGGGGGCACAATGGCGTGTTTCGTTACCACCCCACTCCAGGAGCTGTTGGAGCCTGCTCTGGCTCTGTAAGGGAATTTTGTTCCCTTATCTCGGAGCTGCATTGCTCTTACCCCAGTGCTGGAAAGTTGGCTAGGAGTGCACCCTCAAACACTTTTGGACCAATCCTAACCAGGTTCTGTGCCAGTGGTGCAAACCACCAGCATGCACTGTCCCAAAAACGCTATATAGAGCTTCTTGTAGCCGTACCAGTGGGAAGGCCAAGGCCTTTCGAGATGTGCAGCGCTCCTCGGGATGGCCACTGGCATAGGTAATTCTTGTGCTGGTTGAGAAAGGGCAGGGAGGGCCAAGGAGGGGTGGAACATAGTGAGGTGGTGAGTCCAGAGGGGGCGGATTTGACCCAGGAGGGGGCAGGATCAGCTGCACCAATGCGCACCATATCATATCCCCCTTTCTTGGCCGGATCTGCTGACACGGATCAACTTGCACTTGTATCAGCAATATTGCTGGCGCAGATTCGAGGTGACCCATTGTGGCTTCTGTGGCTTACCCAGGGGCAAGGGGACAAATGTCCCCTTGGCCAGAGGAAACCTCAAGCAGCTGAAATTCCCCCATGGGATGCAGCAGAACTCACGCCTGTAGCCACCGATCACCATGTGGTAATTCAGTTAGGATTGGGCTTTAAGATTATGAGGTCTATAACATGATGATGAGGACGAATCTGCAAGCGTGTCATTGCATATTCACCTCGCTGGATTCAACAGGTGTTCTCCTGAAAAAAAACAACCTAAGAGGTAATTGAGAGGTGAACTTTTTTCACTTCCAAATCTTGTCAGGCAATGACATGGAGAACTATACGTTTCGTTTGGGTAGCAAGAATGAGCTATTATCTGCCGTGTAAGAAGTGGTTCTTAAAATCTGATTGACCAGTCAAACATAGAATGTATGACTGAGAGTTATATGCTGCATCAGTATCACATTTTAAAATTGTATCAATTCATGAATTGCATAAGAACAGGTCTTAAGTGTGAAATGCTGGTGTAGTGAATTCAGAGTACTTGCAATAATCAGCATGTATTAAATAGCTGGATTAGCCTAAGGCAAAAATATTAATATACTACTTTTTTTTGCTTCCCCTCCCTTGCATGATGATAAAATCGGTATATGTGCTGCCGTAATTTAATAATTACTCAGAAAGTTCAAGCAATAGCTTGAATAAGGCTTGTTATCGTGTATTTTGTTTTGTCGTTATTTTGAACGTGGCTTATTGTTTTTAAGTATTTGTTTCTATTTGATGTTTATTGTGTATGCCAATAAAGGTTTTGAACTGATACGATCAGGATATCTACGGTTACCAGATACAAACTGGGACAGAGTGCCTGTACCTTTAACCATTGTATAGACCAAGGAATTTTGGCAGGTGCAGCTTTTCAAACCCGTCCAGGATAAGCTGCACCTGCCTAAATTCCCTCTGCTATACCATGGTTAAAGGCATAGGCACTCTGTCCCAGTTTGTATCTGGTAACCCTAAGGCAGTGGTGGAATCTAAAATGGGAGGATCTGGAACGCTGGGCGGGACTAACCTTGAGTGGCAGCTCGTCTGTTTGGGTCCGCCGAACATGGACGCGCCCCACCTCCGCTCGCCCACAGCACCCGGTGCGCCCCCCACCCGCCCTCCCGGCGAGCAGGCGCCCCCTCCAAGGCCACGAGCGCTTTGCAGAGCCGCGGCCACCATGGAGCCGGGCGAATGGCGGCGCGTGGGCGGAGCTAGGCCGGAGTAGCGTTCCACTCACAGGTTAGTCCTGCCCAGCATTCCGGATCCTCCCGTTTTAGATTCCACCACTGCCCTAAGGACAATGGCGTCATCCTACCGGTTCGCTGGGTGGAGTTTCTTCGCTCGCTGGGAGGGTTTCCGTGGTGATCGGCAGCGTGCTCGCTGCCTCCCGTTGCGTAATGGCGAAAGCCCGCCCGCTGCAGCGGGCGGGCTTTCGCCATTACGCAACGGGAGGCAGCGAACACGTTGTCGATCACCACGGAAAACCTCCCAGCGAGCGAAGAAACTCCGCCCAGTGAACCGGTAGGATGACGCCACTGCCTAAGGATAACCTTTTCAGAACAAGAGAATGCTTTTGTCCTAAAGTGCAGTCTACTACTATGTTGTCTGTAATAATCTGTTAATTTAAAAATCTACAAACATAGAAGTTGTGCTGGCATTTGCCAGGTCACAGAGGTAGGCAGGAAGAATTGGTCTTGTAGTAACATTCTTCTAATCCCCAACCAAAAAAGTTCTACCAGCTCAATCCAAAATCTGTTATTTCAGCCCTTCCTGTACACCCTTCCTGTGTGGTGAGGGTATGGCAGGTGAGGCAGAACTACCCTACCTCTTGGAAAAGTGCTGCCACTGCTGTGATCACACAAACACAGCCCACAGGGTTTGAGCAGCTGAAGCCTATAGGCTGTAAGTGTTTGCAGGATCACAGTCACTGCAGCAGCAGTGGAGGCACTTTTTAAAGAACGATGGTAGGGCAATTCTGCCTCACCCACACTGCACGTCACTGCTGTACACACCCTGAGGCGGGACCAGTCAGTTTTAGATTTTGCCAGTCTATGCAGGATAGGTGCTGCATGCCAACAGTGATGCCATGTAACATATAGGCTGGAGCCCCGATTAGCTGGTATAAATTTGAAGAGACGCAGGGATGAGTCCAGGCCAAGAAAGATGATTAGATCCAGCATGTGCAGCTCAGATTACTCATATCCTCTCCCGCCCCAGCTCAGCCAAATCCCTACTTCAGTCAGCCCCCAATCCCACCCCATTTGCCCCAATATGCTCCTTTCACCCATTTAGCTGCAACAGAGAAGGTTCTGCCACAGGTGTCACCCACACGGAACTTCTGGGGCTTTGTACATGTGATGGCAGCCCACAGAATGGCAGAGTGCTTGCTGTGCCAGTCGCATAGAATTGCGAGATCCATCCAGTTAAGGCCCAGAAAGGATTCAGTCCTTTGTTACAGTAAGTAGAGTGGACTGAGACATTGTGCCAATGCTTGGTTTTAAGAATCCATTTGAAGGGAAGGTTCAAGGCACTTATGAGCCGAAGCCTAAGGATATATGCTTAGTAACACTGAAAATCTTCTGTTTAAAGGAAAATTACTTCAGATGTTCATATATCAATTTAAGCAGACCAAGTCCAGTTATTTTGCATTTTAACCGAGCATTAAAACAGTTACACTTATAACCCAGCCGCACAATTCTGTCTCACCTGTGATCATTTGTAGTTTTTGCCATTGATTCCACACTCTTTTAGTTCTGTCTAAAATACTATAAAGTTGCACTGTGCTCACTGTGCCCTGTTCAGTCATTTTCTTACAGTACACTATTGTTCCAATATGTTATAAAAGGTAGCCAACATCTCAGATGGAAAATACTATTTTTTTTTAGTTCTGATTTTTGAAATGCTCTTTAGGGGGACATGAACCAATGCTTTTTCCACAAAACCTTACCTATTGGTAAGATGGGAATTTTTTTGAGCATACTATGATTAACAGAATAAAAGAGCAGTGTGACTAATCTCACTGGACACCATAGATTTGGGTATTACTGTATACATTTCATTTCCTAAATTGCAAAGTTTATTCAAGTCCCTAATTCAGGGCACATTCCTAATCTGGCGTTAGGCAAGCACAGTTAGGACAGCAAAGTTTGGCTGGCAAAAGGGCCACTGTAATGCACATTTGGACCACTCTTGGAATCAGGGAGGATAGCGCACGTCTGTGTTCTGACTTCTCCAACTCTTAAAGTGGTCCAAACATATTTTACGGTGTCCCTTGTGCAGGCCTAACTGTGCCGGCCTAGCACCAGGTTAGGATTGTGCCCTAAGTGTAAATAATAATGAAATATAAAAATCCACACTTAACCCCATTAGTTCCTTTGTCATAATTCAAGAGCAAATAACTTGTTTATGCTTGATACCAATTTCCAGGCTTGTCTTCCACTTACTGAACTGGTATTTTGACTGAACTGGTATTTTGTACAGCACCACAGTGTTGTTTAGATGCCTCCTTGTGTCTTCCTGAAACCATCCCTTTTCATGGTTCCCTTCAAAACAAATTATTCCTGGAAGGAAAGAAGATTCCAAGGAAAGAGCTCATCAGCCATTCAGTAGACTGCAGACACACCTTATAATACGCCTTCTAGCCATAGCTGGGCATTATTTATATGATTCCATGTTCACAGTAGGCAACATTTTATTATTACCTTGGCTGTCATCAATGTCAGAGAAGAAACTTGCAGCACACACACTAGGAAAAGTGTACACTGTTTCATGCGCCATAATATTTTATGATTTTCTGTGACAAAGGCAGATGAAAGTTTCCAAACCACATTTATTAGGAAATTGTGAGATACAGACATGAACGTACTGAGAGGTTAAAGGTAATGGAAGTAACATGCTCCTACCATAAACGATGTGTGTGTGATTGCAATGTTTTATTTTAACACTCCCAGTGGGGGCACTTTGATTGTGGCCTCCATAGGGATGCCGTGAGGTTGCCAAAAAATGATTTGGCACACAATCCAGACAAGCATTTGGAAAACAAGATGGATGACAGTGAGGCCTACTTTGGCTGGCTAATAATAACTGTCTCCTGTGAGGGCCCATGAGAGGCAGGCAGCATTAAGGGGAGATATCATGTTTTACGAGTTATTGATGTATATTATCCTTTAACCTCAGATCTCTGAAACATACAATGACACTTCTTCTTTTTATAGGGACTTTTCTGCTTCCAGGAAGACATAAAAATTTTCAAGCATTTGTTTTTATTTATTTATGCAGCTTATTTGAAGCTATCACTGTAAAACAAACAAAGCGGGAAAGCAGATGAAATTTCTACTCAAGAAATTTGACTATCGATTGAAATTCTACAACAATGACCAGAAAACAGACGAATGCATTTATTATTTTTACTGGCAAACAAAGCAAATGTAGCAGGTAGAGGGTTTCAGACTGCAGCCCTATAAACTCTTTTCTGGGAGTCCCATTGACTATAATGGCAGCATTGGATTCCTATGCAAGTCTATAAGTCCCGTTTAGTTCAAGGAGACTTACCAGATAAGTGGGCACAAAATTGTTGTCTTATGATCCAATCCTATGGAGGCCATACATTGGTGGATCTCACAATCCACCACCATAAATCTTTTCTCTCTCTCTCTCTCTCTCTCTCTCTCTCTCTCTCTCTCTCTCTCT
>JAJKFI010000001.1:33452636-33525211 GCA_029204185.1 Lerista edwardsae | reverse complement strand
TCTCTCTCTCTCTCTCTCTCTCTCTCTCTCTCTCTCTCTCTCTCTCTCTCTCACACACACACACACACACACACACACACACACACACACACACACACACAGGATGCTAGTACGAATGCCATGCTGCCATTGTATGCTTCAGGACCAGCAGCCCAAATGCCAGAGGCCCTGCATATGTGACAGTGGCTCCAGAGGCGAACCAGGGTGAAATGGCACAATGCTGTGATGTCATGATGTTGAGGGGTGTGACTTCTCTCCATGCAGAGAGAAGCCACACACCTCCCTGGTTGGAGGGGGGAGGTGCGTGCCTTCCCTCGGCCTCTGATCGGGCATTTTTGACTGATTGGAGGTAGGGGGGAAGGTGCGTGCCTTCCCTCACCCCTGATTCTCCACCAGGAGGAACCGGGGGGGGGTGCGCAGTTCCTCCCAGCGGGGAATCAGAGGCAGAGGGAAGACGCAGCTTTCCCTCGCCTCGCGCACCCTTGGCTGTGGGCGCGCCCCATGGCTCATGCCATGTGTCGCATCCCATTAGATACGCCTCCGAGTGGCTCCAAGAAATCCCACCGGACCATGTTGGTCAGTGGCAGAGGTGGTTTTGAGTGGTGAGTGGGCCAGGCAGGGGCAGCTTGGGGAGGGAGGGGAAGATCTCTGTGGCAGCTGCACACAATGTGATCCTATTCCCCATCATGAAATGCCCCTTAAGTCCACTTGCAGCCCCCCCCCCATTATTACGGATGTAGGTCCAAGGAGATCCATGGCAGTCCAGGTGGCCTACAGGAAGGCACATAAGAAAAAGTTTTACTTACCTCTCTTAGTCGCTTCCTTCCATAGCACACAGCATGTGCTCTATCAGTGGCACTGTGCGCTATGGGCTGAGGAGAGATAGGATTGGGCTATTAGTCAAGAATCTTCATTCAGTTGAAAGCTGTCATCACCCTTCATGGCATCCATCTGTTTAATTGAGATGGGCAGCCCAATCCTAAGCTGCCTGTTTGCTGCGGGCACAGCAGTAGCCAAACAGCTACTGCTGCATCCAGCAGCAGCCAAGCAGCTCCCAGAGGCATTCATCCCCTTCCCTCAGGTAAGCCCGGAGGCCTGCCTTTGGGTCTCCTCTATGGGTGCCAGCTATTTTGCTAATGCATACTTGAGGGCCTCCGTGTCAGGCTGCATGGCCCGACCCAGAGCTTCGGATCCAGTGCTGGAGGCCAGTACCAGTCCCACCCCTCCCCTCCCTCCAGTTCTACCCTCCCTGCCCATCTGGAAAACATGCAATGCTGGCAGCCCCTGCCCTTACTGGCCACCAGCTCCACGTGGGTGCCCCTGGGCACACGGGAACAGCACTGGGCCAGTGCGGACGGTAAAGGCTACCTTTGCAACATCAGTGCCAGTGGGTATGCTCATACCGCCTGCACTGAGCCCGATAGGATCAGGCCCTGAATCATTTGCAATTCATGCCATCTTGCTATACGGTCTAGGCTGCCACTGCTCAATATATGCAATGCCTGATATAATCACTGAGCAATCAGTTTGGGGGTCCCTTGGCACATAATCTGAGCTCTAGGGCCTTACAGAACACTGCATTGTGAAATTATGTTTAACTCTCCCTGCCTTCCAACGCTACCTCAAGTTCCCATAGACTGTCAGAATTGGCTGTTCCTGGTTTCCCCCTTATATGCAATCAGAAGGTTGTAGTGCAAGAAAGTCTGTCATAAATTGTGCCTCGTTTGATGACAGACGTACGAACACACCTTTAATGTTTTACAGGACTGGAGTCATAACAAATATTGTCAGTAGCAGTAAAAAAGCTAAGTTGCTCATGCTTCAAAAAGCACCGGAAATTGGTTGGGTTAACTTCCACAACACGTAAGCAGTAAAGTTTTTGTATGGCCTCCTATATTACACTAACTTTACAAATGAGGCTCCACGTACCCACACTTTGTTTTGAACTTCACCACTGTACTAGGAGGGATGCATCCAGGTAGAAATTCTGCAGGTAATGCTTCTCCAATCACTTGCAAGAGAAACACCTTATGAATGTCTGCCTGATTCAAGGCACAGTGGTTCTCCAAAATGACACCTACAATTATTGTCACAGTAGTGACTTTACTTCCTCCTTGTCCCTTTTCTGGTTTATGTGTGATTGTTTTTGCTGCCTAATTAGCTCCAGATTTCACATATGTTGTCACAAACATTTCAGTGGCTGGTCTTATGTATAAGACCAGTCACACCAGACTTATGTCTAAGAATCTCAATAAAGAAAGACATGGCATGTGCGTTTCCTTGCCCTTCTGGGCACTTGGCTGGTTGTTCCAGAAAAACAACAACAACACTCCTGGTGGTCTGTAAGCTATGGCCATAAAGCACCCCCTGCTGTCTGAACACTCATTCTGGCAGCAGGGGAGTGGGAAAGGATTGGGCCATAAATCGGTCCCTCTTTAATCACTTTTTCCCCAAGCTAAAAAGCCCCAAGCATTTTTGCTTCATAAAGAAAGGTGCTCCATCATTGATCGTGATGACATCCTCAAATTTGGTAGGCATGCAATGATAGGCTGTTTGTCATCTTCTCCACCCAAGCTTTAACTATACATGCCCTAAGGTGCTTGTACAGTAGTTTCCCTAGAGGGGGTGGGGTGGGATGCTACATTTTGCAAGGCTCCCTACCTTGCCGTGTAAACCGCTCCTCTCCCTCACCATCGTAGCCATTCCAGGCTGTGAACACAACACAGAGGCATCTCCTCCTCATTGCTTCCACTGCCTGGAATGGCTGCAATGGCAAGGGAGAGGAGTGGTTTACCCAGCAAAGGTAAGGTGTCTTGCAAAACTTAGCAGCCTGCCCCTCTCTAAAGATGGCACTATGCCTGTGTAATATGGTGCTATGTCAAGAAACTGACAGCCCAATCCTAACTTGGGGAGGAGCAGGCAGGCCAGCCGGGGTAGGAGGCAGCAGGAGCTCCCTGCATGGCAAGGGGATGTTTGCTCCCTTATGCTGGGGTAAGCCCCAGGCAGCCCAATGGAGCTGCTTGGACCTGCACCTGCAAAATAGCAGGGGCAAGTTTGAGCCACCCTCAGTGGCCCAGATCAGGGCCACGCAGCCCGGGGATGGTGGTTAGGTTATATCCTAATCCCTAGATCCTTGCTCCTCCCCAGGCCACCCCTCCCACTGTACCACTTTCCTTCTGCCTTCCCTCCACCCCAGTCTGCCTCCCTCCCACCTTCCCCCCATTCCAAGAAGCCCCCATGCTGGCCGAATCTGACCAGCAAGGGGGGCAGCTTGCCTGCTGCTCCCCGCCTCGCAACTGGGGTCTGCACAAGTGCTCACACTGACCCAGCACCTCTTTGGTTGGCACAGACGTGCCTTACAGCACATTTGCAACAGCCCTGGGCCAACGCAAAAACATGCATAGCCCCAAGGGCGATCTTGGATTGCACCCTGAGACTTCATCAACTATCTTGTACTGACATTGTTGTCTGCTTATAATACACATTCACTGGCATGTACATTTTTTATTCCTTAGGGTCCCTGGAAGGACAACTTCTGAGGCTGAAGCTCAAGTACCACCTGATGAGAAGAGAGGACTCTTTAGAAAAGACCCTCATGCTGGGAAAGATTGAGGGCAAAAGGAGAAGGGGGCGGCCGAGGATGAGATGGTTGGATAGTGTCGCCGAAGCAATGAACATGAAATTGGGCGAACTCGGGAGGCTAGTGGAGGACAGGGAGGCCATGGGGTCGCGAAGAGTCGGACACGACTTAGCGACTCAACAACAACAACAACAACAATGGCACCTGCCAGAAACAAATAGTTCCAGCATTCTCTTCTTCTGCTCTCTCATCTGCTGAGTTTCTTAATCAATACCTGTTAACAAGGAAATGAGTTGTAAAAATTTTGATAAGAACATCTGCTCTCAAAGATTGTCTGATTAGCTCTACCTAAACTAACGTCCAAGGAACAACTATCATCTCTGACATGATCAAGGTGATACTGTCATAGCAGTATGAGAACTGGGTAGTGACACCAGTATATAGATAACACATTTTAATATGCACATTAACATCAATAAAAACATTCCAAGTCGATCGTTCAAAACTGTAGGGGGAAAAGGAAGCAACTAGAAAATCCTATCACTTGGAGAAGCAGAAGACAAATATCAGTTCATCTCCAGAAGATGCATTGTGCAATTTCAAATTAATGATAAAGGCCTATATATATCATACTGATCTTATATTTGCTGCATCACTGTAATACTGTGAGATGATACATTTTATCTTGCAGTAGGCAGTCATGTCAGCAAATAAACACAGTAAATCAAAACTCAATAAAATATAAAAACTGAACATTGTCACCACATCCAGTTTATTTGCTCTAACACTATTTCTCTCCTAGATATACAATAAGTAACCCTTGTTAGCCCTACCTGAGTTTATGTACTTTCAGATGGCATAGTGGAGTTTTCTTTGCTACCCCGTCACTAGACACAAGAACGTTCTTTGCCAGCTTTGGGATATTTGAAATGCTCTTATTCCTTAAATCACTCTGCAAAGTATTCACGTGACATTGGAAACTGCTATGGGTGAGCCGCCCAATCCTTGCACAGTGATGCAGTAGCATCAATGCAACAACCACTATATCCTGCAGAGGGAGTTTTGGCAGGTTGGTATTTACTCCGGGGTAAAGGAATATGTGTTACTTTGCCCCGGGGATACGCCCCAGCCACCATGGGTCAACTTGAACCTGGGCCATAAATAATTTTTTGCATAACTGAAGAGTTGCACAAATACTCTTGTTGGTTTTCTTCTCATCCAGACTTCCTCATATTCAGCTGAAGCTCTAACTCCTCCATATTGTCATTTTTAAATAGTCACACAATATTGTATCTAAAAGTACTGGAATTTAGGGGCTTCCAAATTTTGCCTGGTTTGTTGGAAATCCTGCTATAGAATAAAACCCCTTCTCTGAAAAGATCCTTAATTTGAGTAAATCCCACTGCTTCATTTAAATAAATGTCGCTGTTCGCTAAACCTGGACTTGTTATGCTGCTATAAAAAAATATAGGGGACTTGATCAGAACTCAGCTTCCCTCTGTTTGTATACTAAATACATGCTAGTATAGAGATCATAACTATATCTTTTTTTTACATTTATTGGTCAATCCCTTCTTTTCTATTCTTTAAGGTAGTGGTTCCCAAACCCACCAGTGGGTTGCGAGCCAATTTCAGGTGGGTTGCAAGGCACCTAGAGCAGCCATATTGAAAATATGGGAAGATGGGATCCTGGAAAGAGGGAGAGTTGTATGGTTATTTTGCTTATATCAAGGCTGTAAATAGTTTTTTTTTCTTTCTGATTCACTTTGCTGTTGGCAAAGAGCTGCGAAAAAAACTCAAGTTATTGCTGCATTCTCAGGAAAGCAGCAGGCTCTGGAGTGACAATGATGGCACCTCCAGCCATGACATCACTTCTGGTGGGTCCCAGACAGATTATCATTCTAAAAAGTGGGTCCGGGTGCTAAAATGTTTTAGAACCACTGCTTTAAGGAGTGTATTAATTCTATATTGTCTCTTTTGTATAACATGTCAAGACCTCAGCTATAAGACATGAACCTTAATATCCAAATTGGCTTCACAGCTTGCGGTAAAACAAAGTCTTTTTTGTAGCGTGCCTCTGGGAGATCTCTGAGCCCTTTCACCGTATGAATGTGATGATGTCAATAAAAAGACATCACTACTGGAGATCTCGACAGTAGTTTCTTCTTCTTTCATTTCTCTGAACCTCTTGATCCATCAGTTTCATTGAATGTGAAAGGGATGGAACAGGTTGCTCGTTTACTGGGCTGAGAGATCCTTCGGGACACCTAACTGTTGTAAAATAGCAAGCTCTCTGAAATGCCCTGAGGATGCCTATGTGAATTGATACAAGAGCTTGGTGGGTCTTGTGTATTGCTGTTTTTCATCACAACTACTTTTGAGGAGTACAAAACTGAGGAGAGAATAAAATGATCAAACAATGAAATGCAACGGCATTCTCATATTTTGCTGTCTAGCAACCACGCAGAAAATTTTCAGTATGCAAATGCTATAGGAAGAAGCATCAGCTCCCCTCTCCCATCCCTGTTTTCATTCGGCCCTCATTCTGAAAAAAAAAATTGACTTATTTGCTGCCCCTTGACTATAAACTGAAGGGCATATTGAACATTGATCATTTTCAAATTACATGGTTGGCAATTTCTAGTTCCGCGGGATTTACAACTGCTTTCAGATTCACTGAACTGCATTTGATAAGGCAGTATTTTGCCCAGAACCTTTTTTTTTTCAATGCCTAATTGAAATTGTTCTACCAAATCTGCTTCATTTAACCATCCTTCACTTAGCGCCATCTCTCAGCCACTCAAAGATCGCCAATCTTGCCCCCAACAATTAGCAATGGTTATAAAATGACATTTCCTTGTTTTGTTGCTGAAGCATTGGCACACGTCAATGATGCCGTTATGGTAATCAAGGCGACAGCCTGGCAGACCGAGTTGGCTATTCCAATATATGTGAGGCTTCATAGTGTTGTGATAATAAATTTGGAGGCGCAGATGTCACATAAAGCAGTAGGCCAGACTATCTGCTCCCATTTAGAAAATGGCAGGTGTCTGATAAGGCACTCAGCAAGACTTTTTCCATCTGTCTGACCATCCACAGCTCCCAGAGTCCTCTTCCAACAGTTGTGCTATAAAAAAAAAATCTGAGATGGTTAAAGAGCAATATAAATGCATATTATGTCAACAGGAGCTTGGTTTTGCATGTGATTCTCTCCGTGCCATTTCCTTATTCCTCAACTTGGTCGCATCAGAATAAAGAAGGCAGTTTCAGGATTTACTGCTCTGCTCTATCACTGGCTCTCCTTGGTGATTTCCAGTATTCTATAGCAACACATGTGCCATGAAAAAGAAAAACCGGGCTTCTGTTCACCATATTTCAGAAGAATTCATAATGAGGGCCTCAGTGGGTGGGATGGTGCTTGTTTATTTTTTATTGCTCCCTTATCAAGGTGTACACACCAAAAAGTGGATTAAGATATTAGAGGCAGCAAATGAAATGACTTAAAGATAGACGGAGCACTATCTTTAGATCACGGGCATGACAAATGTCGCAGCAGAGCAAGCAGCAGTCTCCTCAAATGAAACTGCGTCCAGGAAGTCTCATTCTGCTTTCTATAAAAAGAACATTACCGCTACCTTATTCAATTGTTGAATGCATTATGTTTATTAGGAATGAATGCAGTTGACCTTTGTAGCTGATGGTATGAGGGATTTGAAAATGAAGGGATGAAGGGTTTTTGATGCCACTGGTTTTCTGCTCCTTCCCAGGATGCTGCTGTACTTCTTATAAATGAAGTGAAATTATTTTATTTTATTATTTATATGACTGTTTTTAATGGTTTGCCTTAAAACCAGTGGATTTTTTTCAAGGAGTGTGCTGTCATGGAGACAATGAATTTATCCATAGCAATAGTTCCCAAACTGTGGTTTGGGACACACCCAGTAGTGTCAGCCTACCGGTATGCTGGGCGGGTTCTGCTTGGTCGCTGGGCGGGTCTGCTCGCAGCGGGCGGGCTTTCGCCATTACGCAACGGAACGCAGCGAGCACGCTGCCGATCACCGAGCAGACCCACCCAGCGACCGAGCAGAACCCGCCCAACGTACCGGTAGGCTGACACTACTGGACACACCAGTGTGTTGCAAACTGATTTCAAGTGGGTTGCATAGCACCTAGGGCAGCCATATGGAAAATATGGGAAGATGGGATGCTAGATGCTGCAGGTATCTTGTGTTCTCCCTGAGGCAAATGGTGGGCCACTGTGAGATATAGGAAGCTAGACTAGATGGGCCTTTGGCCTGATCCTGTGGGGCTCTTCTTATGGAAAGGGGGAGTGGTGCGTGGTTGTTTTGCTTGTGCAAAGGTTGTAAATAGACTTTTTTCCCCTTTCCAGTTCACTTTGCTATTGGAAAATGGCTGAGAAATAAACCAACTTATTCCTGCATTCTCAAGAGAGCAGCAGGCTCCAGCGACACAATGACAGCACTTCCGGCCATGATATCACTTTTGGTGGGTCCTGGACAGATTGCCATTCTAAAAAGTGGGTCCCAGTGCTAAAATGTTTGAGAACCACTGATCTATAGAAATCTACCAACAGCTCACAGAATAAAACCTGCTTTGAAACTATTTGAAAAAAATGTCTCACTTTTCTCTCTTATTGCAATTAGTGGGAAATAGACATTATAGTTGTTCGAGTTTATGAAATGTTATTGTTCTGTTATTCTTACAGACATGAAGGAATTGCTAATCCTTTTATGAAGTCAAAATTGGCTTTCTGAATCTATAGCTAAGCAAGAAGGGTTTGAAAAGATACCCTGAAAGGTATTAATTTTATTTTGAAAAATATTCATGAAGCTTTAGTCTGATTTAGCTTTACTGTATTTTATTATAATTTATTTTATTATTTTATAATAGTCACTGGAATGTTCATAGAAAGTAACCATAAAAAATTATAAATCAATTAAAATGTGAATTTCATTTTCTAATATATTTCCACAGATAATTTCCATTCATACTCAGGGTGCAATCCTAACCTGGAGTTAGGCCAGCAAAGTTTGGCAAGCTAAGGGACACTGTAAAATATGTTTGGACCACTCTTGGGCCAGCACACAGACACGCACCATCCTCCATGACTCCAAGAGTGGTCCAAACATGCTTTACAGGGGCCCTGGTGTCGGCCAAACTTTGGGGGCCTAGCTGTGCCAGCCTAACTCCAGGTTAGGATTGCACTCTCAGAAATATCTGTCAGGAAAACTGAAATCAGGGGGAATGGACAGTAAACATGCACAACACTGGGTTGAAAACCACACTTTGGGAACTGCTGGTCTAAAGCCTAGGGTTAGGCGGCTTGCAAATCATATTGCTTGTTTGAGCCTTTCAGTTGGATAGAATTAAATGGAGACAATGGAAGACCTTCAAGTCTATGCTTAAAAACATGTAAGAGTGAGCCAAGCACAAAAGAACCAAACACACAATTATAACAAAGGAGAATATTTCACATCATTGTGACTCTCATATGTGTTGGGGATCTCTATGACCACATTATAAAAATTGTCAGCTTTCCCAGACCATCTGGCTGGTCTCTGCTGGAAAGCAGAGAAATACTCTGCTGGAAATACTGTCCCTTTGGTCTGATCAGGCAACCAGGCAAAAGTCTGATCAGATTCTCATGACCTTACCACTAGGAGGCTGATAATACTTCTCAAAACAACCAAATAGCACATACATACCTTTTGAAAATGCATGCATTATTATTAGTAACAAGTAAATCCCAAATCAAGTTCATATTTTTGCATTATTGCCTGATAAAAATGCATCGCAAGCCTTGCTCCGACAGTGTTTTCACTATTCCAGGGCAGAGCGAACAGAGAATGGAGATTTATTGAACAGCTGGAAACTATGGGGTCTATTTGATTGTTTTATTTGAGAGAAGGCCAAGGGGTCATAAGGCAGGCTGAGAAGATGCAAAAAGAAAGGAGTCATAGAGTCAATTAAATGCAGACGTGAGGTTACAGATGGTGGGGCCAGCATGGGAGAGTTGTCCGTGTTTCTCCAAATGGGAAAACAAGGGAGAGGGATCAAGATGAGGTCGGCAGAAAGGAGTGCAGTACTGTAAATCACTGATATGATCTTGATGAGCGAGAGAGAGAGACTGCAGAAGATGAGATCAGGAGCTGCCTGGCTATATGATGTGCACACTTCTTAAATTCACGAATAGCATCTTACACTGCTAAAGCAAGCTTGCACCTGTACTGTGAAGTTTAGCTCTCCTTGCCAGATGAGTGAAGTGAAGCCTAAACAAAATAATCCAATATGGGACTTGTATTAGGATTTCATTGTTTTCATATATGGCGCTATCTGCATATTCCTAGTTCGATCTCGATTCTATCTCAGTACTGCAAAAAGTTAATCTTTTTCAAACTGATACTCTTTCCATCTTGCAGGTTATCTTTTGCTTTGCCTGTGCTTTGCGCTAAGCATGGTAACCACACTTGGGGGAAAAAATCTCTTTCCTTTGCACAATATTAGCTTTAAAAAAAAATCATTTTCCAAACATAGCTCAGAAGCATGAAATGAACCTAGATAAATAGACTTCTACAACCACGATCACCTGCAGGAGTTATTGCCCCATGGGGAGAGAGTGCCTTTTTGGCAGAAAATCCAGATTGCTCCTTTTGTCTGCCAAACATCCCCCTGTGGAGCTGTAACACATCCAGGTAGCCATCAGTGTATCCAATAAAAACAAAGCAAAATCAACATTCGTTCTACAAATTAACCCTCAACCTAAGGCTAGCCTGTAACTACGAAATATTACAGATATTATAAATGTCCTCCTCTAACAGCCAAGGTGTTCTCTATATGTATTGGTTAGTCACTTTGTACATGTGCATGTATCATTTATTGCCATGTGTTCCCAAAAGCGAGACGCTTATGTGATGCTCCATTTACAGCATGAAATCTAAAATTGAATAGCTGCTTGAGGCTCTATTTGTGCTTTATTTTTTTTCCCCGCCGCTTCAATTTAATCAGAACTGTGTTAAGTCTTTCTAAAATAGAAGTCCATCTTCAGTTTAAATTTTAATGCCGTGAGTTGAGATGAAACTGCAATTGTAGTTCTTAGGCAAATCCCTCACCATAGTGCAGATTGTCCTGTTCTGTGGAAGGAAACTTTCATATTATGCAGCTCTGCAGTCACCCAAGCACATGGGGACATGGGCAGACATCCAAATGATTTCTGCAAGCAAAAGTGGTGATGTAAGAAAACCATCATGCATTGCACGTCCTTAAATGATTTTGTTCAGAACTGTAGACCACTCCTGCAGGAATGTCTGTGCTGGCAAATTCCAAGGGACTTGTGTCAGGGCCTTTTGGCTCAAGGATGTACAGTTTCTGAAGCAAATAATGTGGGACCATTGAGGGTGATTCCAAGGGCAATTTCCTATTTCCTGTGTTATGCCACTTCTACATTGACTAATTGCAGTGGCAAACTACAGGGGAGGTAGCACAGTAAGTGCTGCAGGCACCTCAACATGCTGTGTAAGTAGCCCCTCCCACTCACCACCAGAAGCAGGAAACTTGCCAGAGAGGCGGTCGGCCCGCTGGACGGTGAGGGAGGGAGATGAAAGGGAACTTGGAAATTGCAAAGAAATTAAATGAATTATTTGCGTCCGTCTTCACGGCAGAAGACCTTGGGCAGATACTGCTGCCCGAACGGCCTCTTCCAACTAAGGAATTAAGCCTGATAATGGTTAATAAAGAAGATATTTTAGATCAAATTGAGAAATTAAGTGTAAATATGTCACCAGACCCAGATGGCATCCACCCAAGAGTTACCAAGGAACTAAAGAATGAAGGTGCTGACCTCTTAACTAGAGTATCCAACTTGTCCCTTCAAACAGCCACGGTGCCAGAGGATTGGAGGATAGCCAATGTCACACCAATCTTTAAAAAAGGGAGAAAGGAGGACCCTGGAAACTACAGGCCGGTCAGCCTAACGTCTGTTCCGGGTAAGATGGTGGAAAGCCTCATCAAAGATAAAATCCTAAAACACATAGAGGAACAAGCACTGCTGAAGGAAAGTCAGCATGGCTTCTGTAAGGGTAAGTCTTGCCTCACGAACCTTTTGGAATTCTTTGAAAAGGTCAACAGGCACGTGGATGTGGGTGAACCTGTGGATATCATAGACCTGGATTTTCAGAAGGCATTTGACACAGCCCCCCACCAAAGGCTGCTGAAGAAACTTCACAGTCAGGGAATAAGAGGGCAGGTCCTCTTATGGATTCAGAATTGGTTGAGGGCCAGGAAACAGAGAGTGGGGGTCAATGGGCAATTTTCAGAATGGAGAGAGGTGAAAAGCGGAGTGCCCCAGGGATCTGTCTTGGGGCCGGTGCTTTTCAACTTGTTCATAAAGGACCTGGAGACAGCCATAAGCAGCGAGGTTTGTGGATGACACAAAACCTTTTTGGGTGGTGAAACCCAGAAGGGATTATGAATTGCTCCAGAAGGATCTCTCCAAGTTGGGTGAATGGGCAGCAAAATGGCAGATGCATTTCAATGTAGACAAGTGTAGCCCATTGGGGCCAAAAATCAAAACTTCACATATAGGTCCTAATGGATTCTGAGCTGTCTCTGACAGCTCAGGAGAGAGATCTCGGGGTGCTGGTGGACAACTCAATGAAGGTGTTGACCCAGTGTGCAGCAGCAATTAAGAAGGCCAATTCCAAGCTTGGGGGTAATTAAAAAAGGGGTTGAGAATAAAACAATATTATGCCATTGTACAAATCAATAGTAAGGCCAGAGTATTACGTACAGTTCTGGTCACCACATCTCAGAAAGGACATGGTGGAGCTGGAAAAGGTGCAGAAGAAGTGACAAAAATGATTATGGGGCTGGGTCACTTTCCTTATGAAGAAAGACTGTAGCGTTTGGGGCTCTTCAGTCTGGAAAAAAGGTGCTTGAGGGGGGACATGATTGAGATATACAAAATAATGCATGGAAGGGATAGAGTTGATAGAGGGATGTTCTTTTTCCTCTCTCACAACACCAGAACCAGGGGACATCCACTGAAACTGAGTGTTGAGAGGGTTAAAACAGATAAAAGGAAATACTTTTTTACCAGTGGGTAATTAAGCTATGGAACTCCTTGCCACAGGAGGTGGTGATGGCATCTGACCTAGATGCCTTTAAAAGGGGATTGGACAAATTTCTGGAGGAGGTCTATCGTGGGCTATAGGCCATGATGGGTTGTGCAACCTCCTTACGTTAATAGTTTCTGGGCAGGGGGAGAGCAGATGGAGGCATTCCAGTTGGTGGGGCAGCCTGGGGAGGGGGTGGAACCTGGATGCAGATGTTATTGGGCTGCCTGCGGTTTACCACGGGGCAAACTAAGCTGCTGCTGCCTCCTAACTTGGGTAGAATGCAGTGCAGGCCAATCGATCTGCCTGCGCCTGCCCAAGTTAGGTTTGCACTCTGATTAAGATGGTTGCAAATGTTTCAGTCCCTTGGAGCCAAAAAGGTTAGATTGACTGGAGTCGGCATGACATCATTTTCTTGAAGCTTCCAGGGCACACAAATATGGCTGACTCAGATCTTTCCCGCCAATGAGGATTGCCGCGAATTCATGAATAAAAATCTTCCTGCACGTGTGTAAAAGTTAATATCAACTTTTTTAATCATGCCTGCGTGTTCTGCATATGGGTGTGCGAATCGCTTTACGAAAAATGGGATTTAATTTCCACGGAAAGGTTCATGTATTCACATTACATCGGTATGTAATATTCCCCCCCTCCTTTTTCCCCCCTTCCTGTTTACACGTTTTTTCCCGCATTAACAGAATTTGTTTTATGGGGGGGAGTGAGTGTAGAAGTTTAAAAAAATACTCTTAATAGTCTAGAAGTAAAAAAGAATTCCTCTCATATTGACAACTCCTTGTGTCATGAAGAGATTTTAATGTAATTTTCCTATATATTTATCTGATTTTTGCCCACCCTCCCCTTTTTTTCTTTCCTTCCCGTTCACACTTTATTTCTGCTTGTGTAGATTTCAAAAAATAAGTCTGTCAAAACAGTGCAATCTGAGTTTAAATAGACAGCAAGTGGCATTTCGTCCGGTATGTTCAGTAATATAATTACGCAGAATTAAACTTTGGAATTGCATATTAACTCATAATTAGGTTATCAATGATGTTTCTACACGATCACATGTTATTTTTGTGAGTTTTTACTTCAGGAGTAAATTATTAAGTGCTAAACAGTAACAGAAAAGCAATCTGAAATGCTTGGAATAAAGATTGTTTGGGGCACACAAATATGGCCGCTAAGCCCACCCCCTGGCTTCACTCGATTCCTATCAATTCAACAGGGATGCCGACTCCAGTCAATCAAACCTCCTTGCTTGGAGCTCACTGTGGACATTCTCCACATAACTGAACTCTTGGCCTTCAATGTCATGTGAACAGCAGGATCCCAGAATGCTTTGTGATTTGAATCTTTTTTACAGTGTTTGTGCTTTCAGTCCAATAGATTTTGAACAGCAAAATCGGACATGGGGGGCTTTTTCCCCCCTCCAAAATCTGCTTTCAGCATCTTCAAACATGCAAATTTAATGTTGACACCCCTGAACAAGGATTGGTATGCCTTGTGGCCAAAATTGCAAGGAGAATGTGTTCTTTTTGCTCTGCTGATTTAGTTGCCAAGAGCTCTCTTTCCCTTTGCTTCTGACATCATTCACGTTACTAGCTGTCTCCAGAATGTCTATGGCATGTAATGATTGAGCTTCACTAGTGAAGGACTTTTTCTAAAGCCATAGGAAATGTCAAATTTGCCTCCATCAACAGGCAGCATTGAAGAGCTTCATTGTAAATTCCACGTACAAGATGATTATCTCCAACATGTTATCTAGGAAACCTAAAATTACAGGGCTAAGACAGGTGGCATAGTTCTGCAGTATAAGTAGGAATACCCTCACTGGGCTGATGATACAAGTGAATTTTAAATCTCTGAAGAGTGGTTGATAGTCTTGGTGAGAAGTATGCTTTCAGGGATCCTACAGATTTATTAAGCACCTTGCAGTCCAATCCTATGAGCTCTTAATGCTGGCAGAACTAACTGCCTTACAGCAGTGGTAAAATACACTCCAACAGTGCCCAGAGTTGTGCACTGCCAGAATGTCAGCAGGAAAGATGGCAAGAAACAGGGCTGGGAGAAGGAAGAACGGGGGTGGGGAGGGTGGAACAAGGCAGCTGTGGGGGTGCAGAAGGGCAGAATGGGGCAGTGACAAGTGAGGGAAGGGGAAGGCAGCCCAGGTGCGGGAAGGGGGCAGGTTCAGCAGCAGCAGCAGCCTAGTCACCTTCCCAGACCCAGTCCACGTGGACCTGCGTCAGCAAATTTGCTAGCGCAGGTCCGAGTGGACCCCCCTGTACTGCACAGGCTTGCTTCCAGGTAAGAGAATACATGTTTCCAAAGGAGACCTCTGCAACCTTCCCCTTAGGATGACCTAAGGAGACCTTCCCCTTAGGATGAAGCAATAGCCATTTTGGCATCACTGCATTGGGTGGAGAGGATAGGATTAGACCAGGGGGCTCCAAACTCCGGCCAGCGGGCCAGATCCAGTGCCCCCTTTTTCCTTCCCCCGGGTGACTTGTGCTTACCAGGGAGCAAAGTGATGGTTGTGCCTACAGTTCCCAAGTGTCACCACAACCAGCCAGTTCCTGGTTGTGTTGTCCCACCAATTGAGCACCTGCTGTTCTGGGCAGGTGCGGCTGGCCACGGCAACACTTGGGAACTGTAGGCACAACCGTCACTTCGCTCCCTGGTGGAACAGTAAGCCCGGGTCACGCCGGGGAGCCTTTTCACAGCTGCAGCAATCTCCAGTTTGGAGACCGCTGGATTTGACTGTAGTGAAGCAGGTGAAGTGAGTGATCAGGAAAGTTAAGCGGCAGAGCACATGCTTTGCATGCTGACAGCGGGGGGGGGGGGGAGATGGATAGGGTTGGGCTGAGAGAAGAAGACAAATTTGCCTCTGGTGCCCAAGAAGGAGTTCCAGGACGTTAGATCAAATTTTGGATTTCTCCCCCTGGTAGGACAGAGGTTTAGAAGCACCCCCTTTTTCAGGTGTGCTCCTGCCAGCTTTAGGGGAAGTGCTCTTCAGACTCCTCAGTTTGGCTGGGAAAGTGGTATCTTCCATGTAAGGTGTCCTGCCTGATGGGTAGCATGATGTCACCATTCTCTCAATGCATTAAATGCTCCCTTTTATAGTGGATCTGGTTTTGTGCTGTGTTTCTAAAATTACTGTGAATAAGGGCCCCAAAGAACAGAGAGGAAGAAAAAAATTGTGCGGGAGTGGGAGAAACCACCAGGTGAACTGTGTGATGCTAAAACTTCTAAAACACTTTTTTAACATTGACTTTAACACTTCATATATGGCATATAATATTATTATATTTTACCGTGGGTGCAATACTACACTGAGTTAGGCTAGCATAAACTAAGCCAGAGAAGTTTGGCCAGCACAAGGGCCACCATAGAGTATGTTTGGACCACTCTTGGAGTCAGAGAGGCCAGCACACAGGCATGCGCCGTCCTCCCTGACTCCGAGAGTGGCCCAAACACGCTTTATGGTGGCCCTTGTGCTGGCCAAACTTTGCTGGCATAGCTTATGCCTGCCTAACTCCAATTTAGGATTGCGCTCTGTGTCACACACAATTTTTCTTATGCTATTAGGCATTGAAGGTCATTTTGGGATGAACTGGGAATGGCTTTGGGACACACTGGAATGTTTCTCATTGATATTAATGTAATAATTGAACCTGTTATCCAGATTTTAACTATATAAACTGTTTTCACAAATGGATTAGGTACTTGTAAAGACATAAAGTGAGCAAAGCATCTGAAGTCCCTTTGGGGAGCAAAATACCTGAAGTCCCTTTGTGTGTTCTAAAATGTCCTCCTCTACACTTAGAAACTGCAATCTGTTTGAAATAATGTCTCTGAGCAGTTCTTCTAATCCTGCTGATAGAAGAGGCAATTGTGCAGAATTATTTAGAATGACATAAGTAGAAAATGTTAGATTTTGAAAGACAAGATTGCTAATATCATATGTCTGTGTCTTATAACACTTTTCCAGAAACGTATTTTTGTTCCACAGTGTTCTGTTCTCATATTTTTATGTAAGTTGTACATAGCAAATTAGAAAATCAGGAAGCTAAATGACTTTACAGTTAACATTCTATATAAATTTAAATTCATCTTTTGACCTTTTCCATCTTCCCGTGTCCTAGTTAACATATGACTGTGATTATGTTTCATAGTTGGGTGGGTACGATTCACAAAGGTTAGGCAGATAGCACATTTTAAAGGACCCCAACTGATAGCGCCCAGCATTCGTGGCATTTAAATGAACTTCAGCCTCCTTAATGGAACTGCAACACTGCCTGCCCCTTAGGCAGCTGGACTCCGCAGGACAAAGAAGGGAAATTCTAAAGATATCTTGCCATTAGGCAGCAAGAATTTCTGTATTCTCCACTAACGCTCTTGAACCCTAACCTGCAGCAATCATAGAATGCACACTGTGATGGTAATGCCATTTCACTTAGTTCAAGGTCGCCTTTGCATTACGTGATATGACAAGCTGTTGTAGAGCATCGCGTACAACTACCAGCACCTAAATGAAGATGCAGCATGTTTCCTCTCTCTTAGCTGGAAGGAACAAACAGAAGGAAAAGGCCAAGGATACATAGCATTTTCGTGCATGTGGAATTTGTAATCAAGGCTGACAATATCATTGTAGAAGTCAGGCAGCTGCTGCACGGTCTTACAGCGCAATCCGAACCTGGCACAGTTAGGCCAGCAAAGTTTGGCAGGCACAAGGGACACAGTAAAGTATGTTTGGACCACCCTCGGAGTCAGAGAGGCCAGCACATGGACGGTCGCCATCCTCCCTGACTCTGAGAGTGGTTCAAATGCACTTTATGGTGGTCCTTGTGCCAGCCAAAATTTGTTGGCCTAACTGTTCCAGCCTAACTCCAGGTTAGGATTGCACTCGTAAACTATCAAAGTGCAGCCTCCACAGTTTCTCCTAGTCCCAAGTAAGGAGTTTTACTCTGAAATCATGATTTCTTTCTCTGGATTTGAGAATTGCAATGATAGCATCAGTTCTAGAAAGATAAGTCCTGCCTGGGGGCCCCAAAACCTATCAGAGGGCCCACCTGGCTAAACCCTGAACCCTCAGATCTGGTGGCAGTGGAAACACTCCATGGATTATCAAGGGCCAAGTATCATAGTGCACCCATGCAGAATTTAGTACTGGTGCCAGGTTGCTGGGGGGCCAGGGTCCTTGCTTTGGGGCAAAGGAAATTGTGATGCCACCCAAAGCATTTGCAGAAGGAAGGAAAGCACCGCCCGAAGGAACATTTTCTTATCGCCAACAAGGAAAAAAAATCACAAATGCATATATTATATGTAATGCTGACCATTCATGGATTAATTTTAAGCCTTTAAAAACATGTTACTCTTGACGGAAACTTGACTCATCAAATAAAATGCACCCCAGGAAATCTTTTAATTAAAAAGTTGAGCAACGGGACTGGAAGAATTATTCTGCTTTAGTCCTGGTTTCCTCTTGTGCCAAAGAAATCTATGTACATCTCAATAAAACAAAAATGATGCTGACATAGAGGTTATTTTTTTTTTTTGTGCAGCATCTTCTTCCCTCCACGATCTCCCTTTATTTCTAGAATATTTCACAGCAGACACAGATACGCCTTGAAAATGGCTCAATGAGCATTAGCTGTGGCATTTTAACAAGCTTAAATGATTTAAAGTTTGCACAGAGCTTGCTATTTGATTGGACACAATTAGTATGAAGGGCGCATTGCTTGAGTGCATTGAGTTGTGAACTCTGCTGGTCTGGCCCATTAGAGGCTGCACTATGTACTAGACATTGCATTATTGCAGGCAGATCAGGCCATTCATTACATTACCTTTAGTGGTAGCACTGAAAAGAACAAGAGGGACGAGGCATGCAGGTAATGATGCCCTCCTCCCCTGCTTTGCACTGTGACCAACATGTAAGTTGGATGTTTGGCTAAGTCCAGGGGCCCATAGACAGTGAAGAGATAATAGGCAACATGTTCGTAATGAATGTAAGGGAACAAGATGAATAGAGACTATTCATGCAGTAGCATTGCAATACAGCGTTATGGCAGTGTTTTAAAATTTCTGCTCTTTTGGTCCAAACATTACTCTAATTTGATCCTCGGAAATTCCAATCTTCTTTGTTCCCAGTAGGACTAGGAACTGAATGCTGAAATTATGTCTGGCAATTATGATCACATTCCTACCTTTCAGAGTGTAGGCGTTTAACAGCCTGTTTTCATAAGCTACCCCAATGGTTCTCAAACTTCTTAGCATCAAGACCCACTTTTTAAAATGACAACCTGTCCAGGACCCACCAGAAGGGATGTCATGGCCGGATGTGCTGTCATTGTGATGCCAGGGCCTGCTGCTTTCCTGAGAATGCAGCAATAAATTGGGTTATTTCTCAGCCATTTTCCAATTAAATAGCGAAGTGAATCAGAAAGAAAAGAGCCTATTCACAACCTTGACACAAGCAAAACAACCACACAGCCATCCCCCTTTCCAGCATCCCATCTTCCCATATTTTCAATATGGCTGCCCTAGGTTCTTTGCAACCCACCAGAAATTGGCTCATGACCTACTGGTGGGTCCTGACCCACAGTTTAGGAATCACTGAGTTACCCAATTCAAATATGCATTGGGGGGGGGATCTGGATACATGTATCAGGACATATACAAATCCTGATACAAATTATGGTCAGGTTGGGGATTACTGACATATTATGCTATACTTAAGTGTGGTGCATACAGGTTTGCACTTGCTTCAGACAAAGTCTGGTAACAGGGAGGTCAGAGGTAGGGCTACTGCATGCACATCATCAAAGATGGCTAGGCTAGAAAGCCTGAAAAGGGTAATGATGTGTTTCTTACTGAGCATTGAAGTTCCTGTACTATTCCTAAAGGTAAAGGTAAAGGTTTCCCCATGACCGAATGGTCTAGTCGAGACCGACTGTAGGGGGCGGTGCTCATCTCCGTTTCAAAGCCTGTAGAGCCGGGCATTTTTGTCCAATCATGTGGCCAGCATGACTCTACGCCGTAGCGCACGGAACGCCGTTACCTTCCCACCAAAGTGGTCCCTATTTATCTACTTGCATTTTTTAGGTGCTTTCGAACTGCTAGGTTGGCAGGAGCTGGGACAAGCAACGGGAGCTCACTCCGTCACACAGTCTCGAACTCCCAACCTTGCGGTTGAAAGCCCAGCAACAGCGGATTAACTCGCTGCGCCACCATGTCCCTCTTACTATTCCTAGGAAAGGCCTAACCATCAGGCTGCCCTAATTTTAAAGCAAAAACTCTCTTTCCTTTTTTCACCTTTTCCCCACCTGATCAGTAGCATACCTGGTGCAAAGCAAGGGCTGGGCAGTGCGATGGCACCCCCCACATCATCGTGCCACCCAATGCCTATGCAGACACCCTTCTCTGTGTATGCAACACCCTGGCCTCAAAAACCCATTTGGGGCCATAAAAGGAGCCAGGGCAGATGGGAGGGCCCAGTTTGTGTCGCTTCCGTGCTCCAAAAGGTAGGCGTTCACCCCTCCAACAGAGGTGGCAGAAAACCGCCACTCTACTATGGGGACAATACATCAGATGGTGCTATAAGGCAAATTAGGTGTATGTGGTCTACTTGTAGCATACATATTTCAAACCCATATTTGTAAAATAAGTATTGGGCTCTTTTTCAAAAAACTGAAATAACAAATATGCTTTAGCTTCCAGTGGGATCATGGATCTTATGTGGGTTGCAGATCTATGGCTCTATGGCTTTGCTCTTCTCCAAATATATTCCTGCTTGTGTGATTGTTACAAATATTTGAATCCCAGAGCAGTATATGAGAGAGAAAAGCTCACCAGGATCTGCAGTGGAGTGAATTATAAACTATTTTCCTTTCCGCCTCAAAAGATAATCCACCAGGCAAGCGTACGGCTAAATAAAATTGCTCTTTGTAATCCACTATTTCCTGAAACTCTCTGAGAGAAGATGACCCACTCTTTCATTAAGAGGGTGAAGGTGGATGCCCCCAGTTTTATTTTTATTTCAGTTTTCTGTATAGTTCCGCTGATCCACTATTGACTCATCTTCTTGGTTCTTTCAACCATTTGAACTCATGCAGAAAAAAGGGGAATGTTTGTCATTACACTCAGCTAGGTGATTCTTTTGCTCCTCACACAGAAGTCAAATGCAGCAGTTCTATACTTTCTCTGCAAATCAGGTTCAGATATCTCATGTACTTCCCAGGATGCTACACTTGGTGGGAGAAGGAGAGAGACAGATAAGAAGGAAGTGGGTGATTGAATAATAGACATACAAGCAGTAATTCTGTAAAGTGAAATTGCAAGGATATGAATGCTTATAGTCTCTACTGTGTTCTCTCTGTACAGGCAAGGGACTCGTACACCCAACTGCTCAACTTTGGTCTTCCATTCGTGACTTTTCATGATGACTATTCTTCATCTATTTTGACAGAGCCAGGAATGTGGTGGTGGTGGTGGATCTCATTGGCATACTGTTCACAGCACAACAGGCACAATTGTGCTTTATGGCTCACAGATAACCCAATCCTTCCTAAATCCCTGCTATATCCCCCAGAGGATTTTTGGCTGCAGGAATTCTCCTTGAGTAAGGAAGACATTTGTCACCTTGCCCTGGGCTAAGCCCAGCAGCCGCAATAGTTCAATTCAGACCAGCACCACTGGGTATTCATGTTGATCCATGCAGATGGAAGAGGCATTGGTGCTGCCAATCCCGCACCCTTCCTGGGCCCTATCTGCCCATCCCCACCCCTATCACTGCCCCATCCCTATCACTGCCTCCACACCCTGATCAGCCAGTGCTAGCTGTAAGGCTCTGGCCTTCCCACTGGCATGTCTGGGTCTTGCGCTGTCGCAGACAGTACTTTTGTGACAGTGTGCACCAGCAGCACATGCGTTCCATAGATGTAAGTTCTTCAATTAAAGAACATAATATGATATTCTTTTTATAGGTCTACATAGTTCCCAAAGACAGCTGGTCTCACTCTGATTTTCAGTCCCCTTTCTTTTAGCAAACTGATGTCGTCTGGCATAAACAAGGAGAACTTGAACTTGAATAAGGGAGTTCTCAGTAGAAATTGCGTACTCCCATCACACCATTGGTCCATCTCTAAGTGAATATTGTAAGGTCAGAGTGGCAACAGTTCTCCAAGTTTCAGATGGGAAGTTTTTGTCTGCCTGACCGGAAGATGACTGGGATGGAACCTTCTGCATTTTGCATGCAAAGTAGGTGCTCTACCCCTGAGATATAGCCCTTGCCTGAAGGTTAAGGGATGGAGACATCATCAAAGGCATGATGGGGTCTGAACTGTGGCCTAAGTCTGGACACAAAATGATTTATTTTCAATTTATCATGCACATAAAACGTTTTATTGAAGTCCATTCTGTATTGAGCTGAGTCAAGAGCCGCACTCTTTATGAAGGATATTTGACAGGCAATCATTGAGTAATGTACTGAATCTACTTTGTGTTACTGTGCTATAGCAGAAGTCTATGTGATATATTGGTGCGAAATAAAATTTTCCTGGTGATCTGTGAAAGTAAATTCATCTCAGTTCTGAATGAGTTTAGCAGCTCTGGTGCAAACTGCTCGAAAATGTACACCACCAAGCTCCTTGACGGATAAATAGCTCATCGAGCGTCAAGTCATAGGTTACCTTATCAGCCACCTGAATGTCCATAGCATGCCGTACTTCTGCCTGTAGGGGTCAAGGTTAACAGTACTCATACCCCAGCACCCATGGCGTGTGATAGAGTCCAATGCCAGTAAGAGACAAGATATACTGTATAAATTGGATCATAAATTTCTGACAACAACCAGTCCTATCTCCAGTCAGCCCACAGCATGCTGCCGTGTGTGTGTGTGTGTGAACAGACGGCCCAGGAAAGCTAAGTAAAAATTTTTGCCATCTTCCCATAGGCCACCTGGCCTCCAGTGGGTTTGCTTGGCTCTATGCCAGCTAAGATCTATGCTAGAGAAGAATCAGGGGGCCTATCAAAAGGGGAGATATGATCTTGGCATGTGTGGCTGCCATTGAGATCCTTCCCCTCCTGCCCCTGAACCACCCCAGCCTGGGCTGCTCCCTGCTCTGTTCCACCCCTGAACCACCACCACCCCAGTGCTGACCTAACTCTCCCAGCAGATAATTGCCTCTGGCCTGTTGCAGTGATGTGCATTGATGTGCCCAGCCTAAAGAATCATGGAGCGACTTTCACTTTGTCGTTCCAAAACTTCTCGAATCTGGTGTTTATCACTTTGAACAGAATACACAGAGATGGTGGAAATTAGCTTTCTACAAGAATCAAAACATGTTAGCAAATCTTAGGTCTTTGGTTGCACTATTCTTTAAAACTAGGTATATAAGCAAGAATAGATGCTTTGTTTTCCACATTTCAGTGTGATATACAGGTGGGTCTCCATATCTATGGATCCCATATCAACGGTTTCAATTATCCATGGATGGGGGGGGCAGCTTCTTTCCTTTATTCTTACTTTGGGTTGCTAAAAAAACTTCTTGCTCCTGGGGGGGGGCAGGAGAGAACTCTGTAGGGTCCCCTCTTATCTGTGGTTTCAGATATTCTTGGGGAGGCCAGGAACCTATCCACTGTGGCTACAGGGGCACACCTGTAATTAAAATTTTTTAAAAAAGAACATCTTCCTTTTATTAATCCTTTGCACAAAGTGAATGCTCTTCTTTTTCCAGGAAAGGAGAATTTTTCTAGAAATATTCTGATGTTCATGTCCTTGAGCAGTGGCGTCATGCTGCCGGTACGCTGGGCGGGAGGAACAGGTGAAGGAACAGGTGCTGCCGGTACGCGGGGGCGGGGAAGATGGCACAACGGAGCAGTACGCAACGGGCGGGCTGCCGCTCACCCGTTCCTCCCACCCAGCATATCGGCAGCATGACGCTGCTGTCCTTGAGGTTGAATGCCAGTAGCTTTGAAGAGCAACCATTGATTTGATGTCCAAGGAAATGGTCAGAAATTCTTTGTTCAAAACATTGGCACATTTGCTGACTGATTTCAATGAGCCTCAACACTCTACATCAGCCCATATTTTTGTTCATTTTGGTCTCACTCCCATTCTAGTTCTGTGGCCGGTCTGCAAAGGGGCTTACAGGAGCTATCTTTTTTTAAAAAAAATGCAGAACCAAATATTTGATCTGGACGATTAACCTAGCAGGTCCAGATTAATGACTCATTTTCCCTGATACATGTGCATGACAAACAGCAGCTATTTTATTTTTGCATATCCAACAACATTGAAGGTCATTTTTCATAATGTTGAATGCTTCAGTGGACTAAGTGTTAAATCCGCGTGGTGTTACTTATGTTTGTTTGGTTTCTCTTTTAAACTCTCAGGATGTATTACCACCAAATAAGAAAATAATCATAATGTTGTCTTTGATTTATCTCTCTAAAAACACTTAATCTAAATGCCTTGGTAAAGGATGCAATAAAAACATGTTGTATTATTGAAGAAGTTCAAGCTATTATTTGTATCGTTAAGGCTGTGTCAGCATTTATGTTTCCATTATCAAACCTATTTACTTAGGGTTATAACTTGCCATTAAATTTCACAGGTTGAAATATGCACCAGGTGTGCAGAGTCTTGATGCTGTGTCCCAAATGGAGCCTTTGTCCTTTGGATTCAACAAGTTTAAAACATTAAAGTTGAATAAGGTAGAAATAATCAAGTGGCATCAGGTGGAAATAAAATCAAGTGGCATCCATCTTCTTCATGCCGGTTCAAGCTTGGGTACATTATCGAGTGGATAAAGTTTAGGGAGAAGTAGACACAAGGATATTAATTCGGCAAATTTGAAGTGGGGAAGGGAGAGGAAATTGGCCTGCTTTGGCCAATTTAGGGTTGGAAAGATGCGACATTTTGTGGTAGCTCCCACTTGTACACATTAACATGGCAAAGGGATTTGCATGTACTGGTACAATACCATATATTGGTACTCTGTTAGGGCCCAATCCTATGGCCATTATGCCTGCAGTACGCACATACCTCCGGCTTTGGGTATATCAAATGTGCACATTTGCGGCACTCAGGGAGGAGGGAGCACCACCACTAGGCCAGTTGGCGCTGCACCTCAGTGCTAAGAGAACCTCACTGAGGAACACGGAGCAGTACCTTTCACTGCCACTTGGCGGTGAGGCCTTTCACGGGAGGCGAGAGGTGGGTGGAACTGGGTGAGGGAAGGCAGAGGGGGGAGGATCGGGCCCAGGAGGGGACAGAGATGGCAGCAGAGTCTGCCCCCATATCCTGTGCTCCCTACCTGGCTGGGCAGCCTGACATAGGTCTTCATGATTCTGCACCTGTTCAATAGTAGATGCAGAGCCAAGGAGACTCATAGAGCTGGGCTCTACCCAGGATAGGGGAGCAGGTGCAAATGCTCCCTCATCCCAGGGAGATGTCAGGCAGCTTCCTGACACCCATAGGATTCAGCTGTAGCCATTTTGTCACCTCTGAAGCCCTGGGCACCATAGGATTGGGCTGATAGTCTATTCTAGCATTATCAAATAGGATGGTTGGGCCCCCCTCGGGGGTGCAGTCCATCTTTTACCCCATTTGCTGCCTTGGCTGGCTCAGAGGTATGCCTGCCATTCTTCACCCTGTCTTATTGTTCCAGCACTGCCCCCTGGGGAGGGTACTGACGCTTGCTCTCTTTGGCAGGAGGATTTCTCCCTTGCCGTGTTTCCCTGACAACCCTGCCAGTTTCTACCTCTCCACATATGCGCCTAACAACTTCCTTCCCCTCCCCTTTGCCACTCACCCACTCTCAGCCATCCCGTGTGTGGCCTCACTGCCCTTCTTCTGCGGTCTCCACTCTGCTCATCTGCTTCGTCCTCCACTCTCCACTCCCTTCCTCTGCTCTGGCTTCCCCCACTCTGCTGTCCCATCCCACACTCTTATTCTCTGCTTTTGCCTTGGTTCTTCTCAGCTCTCAATAGCACCTTTCCATTCTCCAAACTGTCCCTCCAGCCTTCTCTCTCCCCACTTCTTTCCAACCTCCTCTACCTGCATTTCCTCTCCAGCCTTTGCTCCGCCTCTCTGTTCTCTCTCCAGCCTCCAGCCTCTGCACTTTCCCTTGCTTTCCTCCCACTTACAGCCTTCATCCAGCCTCCCTGTGCTCTATCCTCTGCTCTCCCTCCCTCCTGCTCCCACTTCCCCCTTTTTTAACCTTTCTCCCTTCCCTGGACTTCTCTCTTCCCTGGCTGAACCTTTGGTTTCTGCTGCCTTATTATCTCACCCACCCATTCGAGCCTCTGTGCAGCAAGCACCTTGACATTGGGGGAATTACACCTCTCTGTATTTGGTTATGTCTGAACCCAGAAATGCTGTGATGTATACAGAAGCTTGCATTCGGTAATAAGCTCCTATTATAGCATGTCTAATTATGGGAATGTGGGACGTCGTGGCACAGCGGGTTAAACCGCTGCTGCTGGGCTTTCCAACCGCAAAGTTGGGAGTTCAAGACTGCGTGACGGAGTGAGCTCCCGTTGCTTGTCCCAGCTTCTGCCAGCCTAGCAGTTCAAAAGCACCTAAATGCAAGTAGATAAATAGGGACCACTTCGGTGGGAAGGTATCGGTGTTCCGTGCGCTACGGCGTAGCGTCATGCCGGCCACATGACCACGGAAGCTTGTCCTTGGACAAAACGCCGGCTCTACAGGCTTTGAAACGGAGATGAGCACCGCCCCCTACAGTCGGTCACGACTAGACCATTTGGTCGTGGGGAAACCTTTACCTTTTAATTATGGGAAAGTTCATGATACAGTGTTTGTCTGGGCAAACTCTGTAAATTTTGTGAAGGGAGAGGTGGGCTGATGGAATACCTCTGTAGCTTGAACCTAAGAACCTAAGAAAAGCCCCACTGGATCAGGCCAAAGGTCCATCTAGTCCAACTTCCTGTATCTCACAGTGGCTCAACAGATGCTTCAGGGAGCACACAAGACAACAAGATGCCTGCATCCTGTTGCCACTCTCTTGCACCTGGCATTCTGAGGTAGCCTATTTCTAAAACCAGGAGATTGCACACATATCCATCATGGCTTATAACCTGTGATGAAACTCTATCTAATACACTTTTAGGGTAACCAGGTCAGACACCATTACCACATCCTGTGGCAAAGAGTTCCACAAATTAATTAATTACTGATTAAAAAAATATTTTTTTCTTTTTAGAAAAAAGAAATGGGTGGGGCTTTCTGAAGCATGGGTGGGGCTTGCTGGTGCACTCCCAGATACTGTGAATCCATGGAGAGCCTCCATGGTTCCATAATGTACTAAAGAGGTCTGAAACAAATTCTCATGTCTGACAATGTAACTGAAATGCAATGCTTTTTAATAAATGGAGTTGATAAAACACATTTTAATGTAGGTCATCAATTGTACCTGAATGAAATGTAGAATAATCCTGTGATTATTGTTCGTGCATGAGTGAACCAGTCCTCCAATGTAGAAAAAAATAGAATGCTGTGAACACCCCAAAGTTAATTTTATTTCCGTCCAATTGAATCCAGCAAGATTTAAGACTTTGCCTATACCTGTAAGTCCCACAATTGACTAAAGTTGAGCATACTTTACATCTGCTGGATTTCACCAATATATTTTAAAAGTTTCTCCAGACAACTAACCATTAGTGCAATTGAATAAGGGAACTTGTTTTAATTAAATACCTTCATCACATCACCAGCACTGCGATGTGGTCATATTTTTTCCCATTGACTTTGTGGATTGCACTCTATAAACCTTTAAATCACCTAACAGCTTCATTTGAAAACCAGTCTTTGTATGGGAAACAAATACCATCGCAATTTAGCAACTGAGTTTTCAGAACACTCTGTGATCCCCTGTGTCTTACCATGCTTGCTATAACATCTGGGCAAACATATTGCTCTATGAGTATATTTATAATTGTTAAACATATGGCGTTGCAATTTTTTTAATGTCTTACAGTGAATGCATTCTAACTTGCATTTTTATATACTTACCCAACTACAGTTCATGAGGGCAGTTAGAAATCTAAGAAGATTCATCTGGAAACACATGACATTGCATTGTTAGGTACCAGAGAAAGGCTGAAAATGTTTTCTCACAAATGCTAAGGATTTGCCTTGGATGTGCAGATGTTAATTAGACACAGCACTGAATCAAGAGTGGATAACTTGCCTATCCAATAATTTGGAATGGTTGAGCTATTTAATTGATTCTTACAGAAGTTGCTACTACTCTCTAGCTGAATGATTAATTATTGTAATCAGATTAGTCCACACAGATGTGAATACAACTTACATTTTGGGGCGGGAGATGTCTGAAAATTTTTTAATGCTTGTTAGAAAACAGTAAAATTTAAGAATTACTTACTGTACTTTTAATTATATTCTTCTCTGGCAGTTCAAAGAGAACTTTGAGATGGAACTTTGCAATGGTCTAAACTGCAGTGCCATACAGCAGAGGTTCCCAAACTTTTGCAGTGCTACAACCCACCTCATCCTCTGAGGTCACCACACTGCTGATGGGGTTGGAGGCCTCTCCTAGACTGGCAACCCCCTCTGCAGGCCTGAGAATGGCATTCAGAAGCCTCTGTAAGCCACTTCCAGGTTTTGGAAGCAAACTGGAAATGGCTTCCCGAAAACCAGAAGTGGCTTCTGGAGGCTTCTGGAGGTCATTCTGAAGCCTGCCAAGGCATATAGAATGGGTTATTGGGCCAAGAGAAGCTTCCAGAGGCTCCGGTAAGTAATGGGGTTTCTGGAATGGTTCCTATTTGGAGCCAGACCAGCATGAGGGTGGGTGGGAAGGACAGATCACAACCCCCTGTGTTGGACTCATGACCCATCAGCAGGTCTCCACCCACATTTTGGGAAGGGCTGCCATAGAGTCTACATACACATATAGAAAGTTAGATGGCTTTCAGAAACAACCGAGTGGTGATATCTGCTACTTAAGCCAATGCAGGCACCCATATCTGAGACGGCTTTATATCGTACGTGCAATTCTAAGATTTTAGGAGTCTATTTTCCAGCTCTTGGAAAATATAAGAAGTCACAGCATTAATGCTTTCATTTCTCATCAAACTCATTGTTATGTTTCATCTTTTGAGCATATCAGCAGAAGTTCACAAACTGGAACTAATCAAATACATTTTAGAAGACAAAGAAATACATTTTAGAAGACAAAGCTAATTATAAAGAACATCCAGGTATGTGTCAAAAGTAAACTGCTTTTTTGCTCTGCATTATGTTTTGACCATAGGAATTACATTGGTATATAATCACATAAGCTGTATATTATTGAATAATGGGGGGAAAAAATCCTGGGGCCAGATGAAATCATTGAAAAGGCAAAAAAAATCCAGAGAGGGAAGAAATCTATGGGAGGAAATTTTTTAGAGGAATTTTACCAGATTTTTCAACACAAAAATTCTAATATTTTGTTTTTCAGATTGAGCAAAACACTTTTAAAAGTGATGTTTCAAAACAATGTGGTTTCAGCAGCGGTGCATGGAAGCCTTCTGACTCCTAGGGCAGGGTGATGCGGAAATGTCACCCTCCCCATCATTGTGTCACTCTCACCCTATTCTGGACAGCCCCCTGCTTCTGTAGCAACCCCATTTGGGAACCATTTGGACCCAAGGGAAGGCAGCTGGACACAATTCAAGCCGCTCACCACTTTCAGAGACAAGCGCTGTGTGCAAGCCCCCACCCCCAAGCCAGGAAACACCTGGAGCATCGTGTCGGGTGCGTGCATTGCCCCAGTCTCTCTCCATATGCAACCATCCCCTGACACTCCCTTGCAGCCTGGAACCTAGGCCCCAGCCCCTGGCTACCCCTTTTGTCTGCTACCGGGTTATAGTTACACAGCTGCAAAACTCCTGTTGCCATATGACTTCACTGCCTCCTCCTCTTATAATCTGACCAGGCCAATTCGTCTGGGTTTCAGACAGGCCAATTGGAGGAGGTTCCCAGGATTGTTTCCCTTCTGTTTCCAAGCTCTCTACTCCTTTCCTCTCCTCAGATGTACACCATCAAAAGTGGTGGTGGATGTCTAAAGAGATTCATAGGGGGGCCCAGGGCTTACTTGGAAGTAGGTAGTAATGTTTTATTCTTGTTTGCCTTCAGACCCCACCACCACTAGGCATGTAGTGTACAGCTAGCAGGGGATAGGATTAGGGTACCCATAACATGCCACCAGCACACACTAAAATTTGAATGCAAGGGGAAGGGGGAGGTAGCAATGGTGGCTTTCCAAGACTCAGGTGCCTCAAAGCCCAAGGTTTGAGAGTTTAAATGGAAAAGCATGACCCTCCCAACCTTGAGTTTCACACAAAAACGTACAAAGCGCTCTCTCTCTCTCTCTCTCTCTCTCTCTCTCTCTCTCTCTCTCTCACTCACTCACTCACTCACTCACTCTCGCCTGTCTAAAATGGTACATAGGTCCATGATTCTATTAAATCCATGGAGCCAGATCATTTTATGTTTATTAATTATACAAATCAATGTTAATGGAGAGACCAATAGATCAATAGATCAATAATATTCTAAATCGATAGAAAAGTAAAAATTTACATAATGGTGACAAGATTTCCACAAGTTTGCATCAAACAGCAAACTTTAACAGTTAGCAGTTAAACTTAATGGAGGAGCACTTTTTCTGTTAAAAAGAAAAAAATACACTTCAAATTTCATCCACGGATAAAGTGGCATTTTCACACTCCGATCATGAATACATCTTTGTCAGACCAAATAAGAGCCGTCTGCAAAACATCTGCCCATAATGGAGCTCACCTTTTGATCTCAAGGCCCATTTTGGGTGCTTGAAAGCAATCTTCGCTTGGAGAGGTCATTTTCATGAATTATTATAGCTTTTCTTTGTTCTCCTGCTAACAGCAGAAGCCAATTTCCAACAAAATGTTTTTTCTTTGATATCCGTGCACTATATTTAATATTCTCTTTATTAAAATACACTTTCTCTAACATTAGAGACACTTTATTATGAGTTTTGGATATGGAAGGCAGTGGAGGGTGAGAAGGCATCTAAAATTGTGGAAAAAAGCAATCACTTATTGCATCCTCTGGGGCTCAACAGCTTGTTATAAATTCATTTTCCATGTAAATGTGCTTTAAAAAAGATTAAGCTCCATGCTGTAATTGTTATTCACTTCCACATCAAAAGAATTTCGTTCTTTCAGTTCTCCTTAATGTTCCCATCCAAAACAAAATAATTCTACTTTTTCCCCCCTCCCTCTTCATTCCAGCATTTGAAAAACCTACGCTTACTGCAGTTTAAGGGATTTGGATTACTGGTTTGCCTGATAATGCATATTTCATATGCTGATATTAAATGAGGTCACCCAGTCTACTACACCGTTAGGGCCAAAAACGTCCACTAAGTCATTGAAATACTTCCAGTGAGCCAGTTTACTTCTGAAATTAAGGACAGTCTATTACAGCAGTTCCCAAACCTTTTTGACCGACAGCTCCCTTGCCCTACTGGGTCATTGGCTATGGCTCCCCATTAGGACTACAAACCTATACATTGTATAGGGTGGTAGGTTTTTCACAAAGCTTCCACAGCTCCCCTGGCTGGTTGCCACAGCTCCCTAGGGAGCCAGAACGCACAGTTTGGGAACCACTGGTATACTCAATACATGTTATTTGTTACATGTATTATTGTTGTTGTTGTTGTGGTTATTGTTATTATTCTGTAAACTGCTTTGTGAACTTTGTGTTGGAAAGTGGTATATAAATACTTTTGATTAATTGTTTGATTGTTTGATTGATTGATTGATTGCAATAAGGTAGCTCTGAACATCTGCTAGACTTATTGTTTCTAAACCATAAAGCCATATATGGCCTAGGTCTAGCATGTCCTGGGAAATCTTCCCAATGAAACCCATGCCCACCAATCTTTTATGATGGATGGGAGACGAGTTGCTCAGACTGAGGAATCCTGGCCTGAGGAATCCTGGAGTAACATCATGTAAGACCAACCATGCATCCACTGACTCCTTGGATCACCTGGGCAGCAGAGGAACAGTACTGGCTCTGGACAGAGGGGGTGCTGGAATGAAGCAGAGATCAGGTCAATTACTTCCCCAGCCTGGGAGATGGTGGCATATAAGGTGACACTGAGGGTGGCACAGAGAGTATGCTGCTGCCTTGCTCCAGCATCCTTAGTTACCTACATCACCTTTCTGAGAAATTTATTTACAAACAAATGCCATAAACATGGAGAACTTTATAGCTATTAGACAGCCTCTGATCAACAGGAGACTCTAAGCCCAAACATTTGGAGGTTTTGAATGAAAGCCATAAATCATAAGTGTAAAAACTAAAGTTGAGGGCAAGGTATAAAAAAATTAAATAAAGAGCTTCTAGCACAGCATAACAAGAGGGAAAGAGGAGCAGAGATGTAATATAACATCAGGTCCCAGCACTGGGGTGAGAAGACAAATTGTTCCTTTGTGCTTGAAAACTGGGACTCCGGATACACAATCCGATGAGCTGCAGCTTCAAAACAGCAACTCATAGGAATAGGTCACAAAAGAACTATGAAGATGTTAATAAAACAACAGGAACTCTACTAGCATTTGAGTCTCAGGGTTGGCTGGTACTTTATTATCTCAGCACCTTGTAGGTCCCCTCTCTTGTTTTATGAAGTTCATTACTTGAGGGCAAAAGCTCTAATCATTGCCGAACTTCCAAAGTAAGTCCTCTAGGTGATCACTTTTCATACCATTCAGTAGGACACCTGACATAGATGTTTTTAAAAAACGCCTATTGATCTGTATAAAAACACAGAGAAACCTTAAGAATTATTTGATTACAGGAGCTTAAGGCAGGAAAGGGTACTGTGGATTTCTACCTACTGTATTGTTGTTGACATCTAGATGAGCCAGCAAGGTTCTTTGATCTATGCTGTAGAAGGTCACAGATAGTTATAATTATGTCAGTGTAGCCATTTTTCATCTTCCCAGAACAGAGAGGAGGAATATGCAGCAGCATCAAAATTACCACCGCTGCATTATCCATAACTCTCAGGGTAACTGGGAGACATCCAAGACATAAGAAAAACAATGACCTGTTCCTATGAACCAGTATGCTGAGATAGCAGCTCCAGTTCTAACATTGCAATGAAGGTACAGGAGTGTACTCACAATGGGCTGAAGTCCACACCCAGCCTCTGCTGGTGGCACTGCTGGTACTGAACGTACTGCTAGGCCAGTGGATGGAGGCAAGCCAGCTGATATAGCACCCATCAACATTGGGAGAGGCAATGCGGATGGGTGCTGAGAAAGAGAAGTTCCAGGTTTTGGAGGGCCCTGGGAAAGAAAGCTTTGTGAGTACCCTACAGAGGTACTCCCCCTCTTGCTTTGAAAAGTGTATGCATGCACCTACTATCCTAGTGCTCCCTTGACTTACTGGGCCATTGGTACAGCTCCACATTAGGGCTGCAATCCTATACATTGTATAGGCTGGTGTATTTTTCTTGAGGATTCCGTGGCCCCGCTGGCTGGTTCCTGTGGCTTCCCAGGGACCAACAGACAGTATGGGAACCAGGGTACTACCCCCTCATAGAGCGATGATGGAACTAGACAGTTGATGGACATCAGCCCTCCTACATGCCACTGTCTGCAACTACAGCAACCGCAGTATTCTTGCCCATTTGGTCCCCAATTTACCAGCAAATTACCCAATGGAGGGGCTTACAGGAAGGCAGCAGACAGTAACAGTGAACCATCCTCTTTCTTCTCCCAACATTATTTTACAATTCTCCAATGATAAGAACATAAGAAGAGCCCTGCTGGATCAGGCCAAGGGCCCATCTAGTCCAGCTTCCTGTATCTCACAGTGGCCCACCAGGTGCCTCAGGGAGCATATGAGACAACAAGATGCTTGCACCCTGTGGCCACTCCCTTGCACCTGGCATTCTAAAGTAGCCTACTACTAATGTAAGGAGGTTGCACAACCCATCATATAGCCCATGATGGACTTTTCCTCCAGAAATCTGTCTAATTCCTTTTAAAGACACCTAGGCCTGATGCCATCACCACCCCTTATGGCAAGGAATTCCATCTGGCCCCTGACACAATGTTGGAGGGCAGGAACCTGGGAATTGTAATGCAGAACTGGGAGGAGAAGGCAATGATCCAGGGATGCCATTAAGGGTTCCCATCTGGATCATGATTTACCACTCACTGGTGAGGAGCAGTGGCAAAACCTTTGTGGCCTCAGAGGTTCGTTATGCATGGAAACCACTCCTGTAGAACAGTCCTCATAAGCATCATCAACAGGACACTGGCTGATGACTTCTCCTTGGACTAACCTTCAGTGGCGAGGTTAACTAGTATTATTTTGTTTTCATATGCACACAATTCTGTATTTCAAGAGACATTTTTATATTGTAGTATTTATCATATTATTGCTTGAGTGTGTTATTTTCCGGCTTCCACTGCCAATTTATGGCAGGCTAGAGTAAATAAGCAACAACAGGCATTCCAATGGCCTTTACCCTATGTTTCTTCGGTCCGTAGTGAATTGCAGTAAACTCTCCCTTATACATATTTTCTAGTTGCTTAAATTCAGAAAGAAATGGGGATGCTTACCAGACTAGTTGGAAGCTTACAGAATCTCAGGTTCACCTGACAGATCTTCCCATGAGTATGAGGTTAAAAATGAATCATTGGATGTAAACTGAAGAGGAGAGTGCATTTTTGTTTTAAAATTCAGATATCATAAACTTGACACTTGGCCTGATTATATATGATTCTGTATCTTTTCATGGGAAAGACAGATGCAGTGCAATTATTTGGCTCCTTCACATTTTAGTATTGTAGAGGAAACATTGTTTCTTGTACCAAACTGCAGAATGGTTCCGTAAAATATTCCGTAAAATATTCATGCATTTTTCCTCTCTCTCTCTCTCTCTCTCTCACACACACACACACACACACACACACGCACACACAGACAGACAGAGAGAGAGAGAGAGAGATTTTAATGCAAACAAATCTTGATATTTAGATAATTACATCTAAGCTAGGCTTTAGAAATATCTATTAATTGGCTGCTGGATATCTACAGTATTACAGCACAATCCTAGCCTAGAGTTAGGCCGGCACAGTTAGGCCAGCAAAGTTTGGCCGGCACAAGGGACACCGTAAAGTACGTTTGGACCACTCTTGGAGTCAGAGAGGCCAGCACACAGACGTGCACTATCCTTGCTGACTCCGAGAGTAGTCCAAACATGCTTTATGGTGGCCCTTGTGCCTGCCAGACTTTGCTGGCCTAACTTTGCTGGCCTAACTCCAGGTTAGGATTGTGCCCTTAATTGTTCCTGGATCCCAATAACAGTCCTAACATATGCTGGATAGCCAAGCCGAGTGGAAGATTGTTTGGGCCAGGGTCAGGGTTTAGGGCCCTGTCTAGCCTGCCATGGCTGGTCCCTCCCGGGCCGAATCTGCCTCCTGGTCTGCTCCCACAATTCTGCCCTTCCTTGCCCCTCTAGCCCTTTCCCACCCGAGTTCTGCCCTCCTGCCACTCTCTCTCTCTCTCTCTCTCTCTCTCTCTCTCTCTCTCTCTCTCTCCCTCCCTCCCCCCCCCTCTCTCTCTCTCACACACACACACACACCACGACGCCTTGCCTGGGCCAGCACAACCTCACTCTCTCCGGCACCAGGAGGCCAGTGTACATCATTATTCCCGAGTAGCCACACATGTGCTTTATAGCACATTCACAACAATCAGAAGCCAGCGCAGGTCCCTGCACCAGCTTATTTCATTGTTTGGATGAAATTGCACCCCTAGTGATACATGTCTCGGAGCTATGAGCCAGTCAAATGTCCAGCAGAAACTGGCCTGCATTTTGTGGCAACACAAAATTGGCAACAAGAACTTCTGCCGATGTTTCTTAACATATTGCAAATGTTCTACATATTTTTCAGATACAGGATGTTCTTTAATGTTGCAAGACAGGTAGCATTCGTTGGATTAGACCTAGCGAAAAAGGAGGTATTCCCTTTCATCTTCTCTCTATACTGCAAGATATAATTAATTCCCAGAGCTTCAGTTTCTTTCTTCCTCTTTTTTCATTTCTATGCAGCAATTCCCTGGGCAAAGAAGCATTGCTGTTGTATCATTTAGAATGTAATGTAACATGTACGTATAAAAAAAGTTAGTCCTGACTGAACATTGATTTTTTTTACTTGTAACTTTGTACACCAAGGAATACAACTATGGGAGCCACCCTAGCTGAGAGATAAACTGGCGCGCACACCCTAACCAGCCCAGGAGTATCATGGGCATGCCATAAAGCATGTTTATGCCTTTTCTAGAGCCAGCTGGGCCAGCCCAGTGGCCCATGCTGCCGCACAAATGCCGGACCCAGGCCCCAACTGGGTAAGTTCATGCGTGCCGAGGCAGGCCGGCGCAGGGGTTTCTAGAGGGTGGTGGGAGGGCATAACAGGGACTGAGACAGAAGCGGAGGAAGGGTGTAGTGGGGGTGGCGGCAAAAGCAATGGGCACTGGCAGAGGCGAGGCTCCATTGCGCTTAGCAACCTGCACACTTTTTGGCCCACCTACCCTCCTTTATGCCCATATCATTCCAAAATGGAGTGATCCCCGGCACAGGGAGGCATGGCTGGGCGATGCACGGGGGTGGGGCAATGTGCTGTGGGCGTGGTCACATCGCCCTGCCCTGGGCACGCTTGGGGCTCTGTGCGTCTCTGCAGAGAGAGGCTTTTGGGGGAGGAGGACAGACTAGGGAGGTGGACTGGGCCCAGGAAAGAGGAGGGACTGACTGTAGCAACTTAGGCCAAATCCAAACCCTACTCCTAGGCCCTGCAGCCTTACACGGTTTGCTCAGCAATTTCATTGACAGAGCAATTTGTGCCAGCAATTTCATTGACCGAGCTCTGAGTAGCCCTATGGGGTGGCTGGAGCTTTACCTGTGGTAAAGGGAAAATATTCCCTTACCCTGAGTTGCCCTCCAGCCACCTCCTAACCTGCACCAAATACAGTACAGGGACATGCAACTCATTCTGTCTGTTCCAGTGCAGGCTAGGATTGATATCGCTGGCACGGATCCAAGTTGACCCAAAGTGGCTGCTGGGGATTACCCCAGGGCAAGGGAATCAATGGAGACCTCAAGGAGGTCTCCTTAACTCAAGGAGGTCTCCAGCAACCAATAATTCCCCTGTGGCATGCAGTGCAGCCTATACCTGCGTCTCTGCATCGATGCTCAGGGATTTATATTGGACTGAGCTGCAAATTTATTTATTTTTCAGTTAGGTTTTTAATGTAAAAAGGCAGGTTCCTTTTTACATACACAGAAACATACAAAAAAGCAAATGTCAACAACTGTTAAAAATCAGCTTATGGATATAATATAGTGGTGTGTGTATGTGTGTGAGAGAGAGGGAGGGAGGGAGGGAGGCAGATTATTTTAAAGTTGGGAAGGGGAACAACTATTTTTTTTCTGTTGTCAATTTTTTTCTGCTATCAATTTAGTACTGACACACGTGTTCTTTAATGGTCTTTTGAGTTGTCCATATTACTACAGTATGTCCATATTGATAGGTAGCTGAACATGCTTCCTTTACACAGCTCTTCAAATCTCTTCCAGATGGACAGTTCAGTATCTGTTTTTCCTCTTCTGCTGTTCGTTACTCTCATTTCTTCTGCTGTTCATTACTCTCTCAGATGCAAGAGTCAACATTCCCTTAATCCTTGGACCAATTGAACAGGAATGTGAACAATTCCAGGAGAATAATAGTTGTGGACAGTGTCGGTGGCACATGGCCTCCAAATAGCAGCAAAATCAAACACCAGGGATGAATGGCAAATTCTGAATGGACCCTAAACATGGCTTGGGAGTTGATGATGTGCTTTCCAACCAGCAACTGATAAGTACCCACAATGCAAATGTAGCCATCTTGTCCATAGCAAGGCACTAGAAACAGTCAAACTAATGGGAGTCAAGAATTGCTGTTTATCAACAATTGGGAATAATAATATGAAGTCTGACAGATAGCAATTCAGTCACAAAGAGAACTCTTCCTGGTGCAATCTTATCTAGCTGTAGTGTTGCCCTGGGAAAAAAACACAATGTCTAGAAAGGCCAGCTGTTCTGATTTTTCCATAACTAGCCATGTCTGGCTTGGTTTCACTTAGCACCAGTCCCAATAAAAGCATATTTTTGAGCCACTCTTGATTTCATAAACATATTGCAAATGTAGCAGGCACTTAGTGGTTTCGACAAAGATATTGGCAAAGACCTAACGTCATATAGATCTTCGTAATACGTATTTGAGTAATGTATTAGTAATTTATTTCAGCAAAATATAGCATTTACATAGAAATGAAAAATGGCCATATTTAAATTGCGAGATAATTAGCTGAAATGGAGCACTGATGAAAAGGATCTGAGAGTTAAAGCAGTCATGAATGGAATATAAGTTGGCAGTGACACAACAGCACAAAGAAAGCTAGCACCATATTCATTGTTGTTGTTGTTGTTGTTGTTGTTGTTGTTGTTTTTCTATCATGGGCTTGGCTTATCAGCAGCTGGAATTATTTAACTGCTTCTCTTTATTTGCATTATTAAGTTTGTGATGGCACATTTTGATACGGTGCCTCTGTTTTACTGCTTTGACGATTGCGCTTCATGGCTTTCGGCATTATTGTTAAGCCACCTTGTGTGCAGCATACGCAAATCAATACGTACATAGGATTGTATCCTAAGGAGCACTTGCAGAAGGAACATCCCAGAGGCAAATTTCCCTGTTGCCTCCTCCACATAGGAACCTTTTGAGCCACTTGAAAGCCTCTGGTGAAACAAAAGTGGAATTTAGGACATATATACCATAGTGTTTCAGGAACCACAGAAGAGAACTGGAGCAGGAGAAGCCCCCCCCCCCCGGTTCTTCTTCCTCACGGTTCCCAGAGGCCTGTTGCCATCATTAATCCAATTGTTGATGTCAGGCTGAGTGAATGAGAAGTTCAAGATGCAGGACTTGTGGGAAGCACTTGACTGCTTGACTGGTGATTTGTGATTTCCCTAAAGGGGTCCACACTGCTGCACAGATCCCTTTGGGTGCTGTGTCAGTGCAGGCTTCTTTGGTCCCTGATGGCAGTGTAGCAATCATAGAAGCATAGAGTTGGAAGGGAACTACAAGGTCATCTAGTCCAACCCCCTGCCTTTAGCAGGAAATCCTCCTACAGCATCTCCAGCAGGTGCCTGTTAAGCCTCTGGTTGAAGATCTCCAGTGAGGGAGAATCCACCACCTCCCTAGGCAATCTATTCCACTGTCGAACCACCTTTATCATCAAGAAACTTTTCCTGCTGTCCAGCCGAAATCTCCTCTCTTGCAGTTTGTATTCATTGGACCTAGTTCTACTGTCAAAGGCAGATGAGAACAGATTTGTCCCTTCTTCCTTATGACAGCCCTTCAGATATTTGAAGAGTGCTATCATATCCCCTCTCAGCCTTCTCTTCTCCAAGCTGAACATACCCAGTTCCCTCAACCTTTCCGCATAGGTCTTGTTTTCCAGCCCCCAATGTCTTCCAGCATCCAGCAGAGATGTCATACATCACTGACGTCTTGTTTCGTCCAACTCTGAGGGGCTGGGCTTACCGGAAACAATGCTGATGATGTCATCAAGAGTGCAATTTGTTTTCTGAGTTCGGGACAGATTTAGAAAGAAAGAAACCCAAGCATTTGTATTTTGAGGAGTTGATGGTATGGTAAGTACTCAGTTGAGACCCAGAATAATATGACTGTCCTATTGGAAAGTTATTGCCAGGTTATCATCTCATGTAGTGCTACTCCTGTACTTTTCAACCACAACACCTATTGTTTCTGCTCTGACTTGTCTCTTTAGCCTAGAGAAAAGGGGAGAAGGAGAGATAAAGGGCCTCTCAAAGGACAGTTAGCAAGACAAGGAAGCTAGGAAAGAGCAGGCAGCCTCAACTCATGCCTTTTTCTGGTATAAGGAGAAAATCCTAAAATAGTAATGTGAGTCCCACCATCAACCAGGGTCTGCAGTTGGAGTTGCCCAAGAACCTTGGACCCCCAACCCCACCCCGAGTGTGTCCATGATTGTCCAAGGGACTCCCAGCACCTGAAGGGGCATAAGATATTGCTGTGCTTCTTTTACCATCATTATTTCTTTTTCTGTCTTTATTGGAACATCTAATAGCCATCATAATCTAATGCCTCATCTCAGTGTGCATTCTTGTTTCACCGGAATCCAGAAAGAACCCTCCCTATGGTAACACAGGGTTGAAAGGTACAATGAAGAAACCTTGCTTGTGAGGATAATTAAAACCAGCAATAGGGAAGGAGAATCAAAACACAGCAGTCCAATATTTCTTAGCCACACATTCAGTTAGATCCTAAATGTAAGCAGTTGTTATATACTGCTCACAAAGAAGTGAAGGAGAGGGAAGAGGGAATTCCTTAAAAGGAAAAGTGGTACATAATGGAGCAAGCATTGATGGGGGGAGAAGGGGGAAAAAAGAATGTAGGGAAATTGGCAGGGTTATCCAGGGCAATTGGGGTTGGAAAGTTAGGGGCTTGGAGAGGATATCAGGAAAGGAAGGGGAAAGGAAGAGTATTATTGGAGTGAACAAAAAGGAGGATTCCTGCCATTTGGCCCACAGCAAAAGGCTTTGGGAAGACAGCAGCTCTCTGTTACTTGAACCAAAGGCTACATTAGGAGTGAACCCCTTGCTGGGCTGTGAAATCAACCATGTCGGTCAGGGTGCAATCCTAACCTAGACCAGCAAAGTTTGGCTGGCACAAGGGACACTGTAAAGTATGCTTGGACCACTCTCAGAGTCAGAGAGGCCAGCACACAGATGTGTGCCACCTTCCCTGACTCCGAGAGTGGTCCAGACGCGCTTTACAGTGGCTCTTGTACCGGCCAAACTGTGCTGGCCTAACTGTGCCAGCCTAACTCCAGGTTAGGATTGCACCCTCACTTGCAGTGGAGGAGCTAGCCTCTCCCATCAGATAATCCTCCTAACCCATACTATATAATAGTCAATTAGTGGGAATCCACCATGAAGATCCCAAATGTTTGAGGGACTGTAGTAACAGTTACAGTAACAGTAACAGGAGGCCTGACCTGGTGGCCTGAGGATCATCTTGGATCTCCACTGAGACTGTGGAACAAATAGACTGGCAGTCTTACACAGATAATAGACCTGTGCTGACAACAGCACAATCCTACTCAGACTTGTCTCATTGAGTTCAGTGGAGCTCAGTACCAGGTAAGTATTATAGGATTATAGCATGAGATGCTCAGCTGGATCATACCTCATATCTTGCATTCACTCAGTATCCTTGTATTATTGAAGCTCTGGCTTATGTACAGAAATGAATTTCAAAGTAATATAGTGGCCCATGTTAACAACAGGAATGCAGTCCATTGCCTTTTGTCTGACTTGGGAATGATTGTTGGAAGGTGTGCCCATTAAGAGCGCAATCCCAAGATGCGCTGGGATGGTGAAGCCAGTGAGCCTGCACCATATCCAGCCAACTTATGTATGTTGGGTAGGGTTACCACCAGATACAAACTGGGACAGAGTGCCTATACCTTTAACCACTGTATAGAAGTGGGAATTTGGGCAGGTGCGGCTCATCATGGAAGGGTTTCAAAAGCTGCATCTGCCAAAATTCCTTCATCTAGACATTGGTTAACGGTATAGGCATTCTGTCCCAGTTTGTATCTGGTAACCCTAACATTGGGGAGCCTCCCCAGGGCAAGGACACGTAAGTGCCCGTGCCCGAGGGGAGGCTCTAGCCTCCCCATGTGTTTCCTTGGATCTGCGCCTGCTGTATAGGGGCCATACAGCCAGGAGACAGAGCCTTGGATGTGGCCTGCAGGCCGCATCCCAGCCCCACCCTCCTCCCCAGGCCGCCCCACCCTTCCGTGCCCCCTCTATGTAAGGGAACATTTGCTCCTTTATGTGGGAGTAAGACTCCATGATGTGGGCAATGTTTTTTTTTTCTTTTCAGATCCGTGTGGTTTATTCAGCTAAATAGCTGGCACAGGTCCACATGGACCTGCGCCATGGGATCGTGTCCAGGAAAGGGGGGATAGGATATCGGCGATGTCAGCACTGTCAATCCCCTCACCCTCCTCGATCCAATCTAGCTCAGCCCCCACAACTACTTTTCTCTGCTACAGGCTTGGCTTGACGTGACAATCTGTTTATAAAGGACAACTATGACTGTCACACTGGGACTCTGCACTGGTTTTTATGCCAATTTTTAACAGCTTTAAATACAAACTCTCATTTTTCAGCCATAAAAAAAAAAACGTGAGGTGCCCTTTGCCTCCTTGAATTTATTAAACTGCTGGTGAAACTTTGCGACCTCATCAGTTTATTTCCAAATTGGACTTCTTATCTCTGAACAAATTAGTTACTGAATTTGGAGTTCATGATTCGAGTGACTCCTAAAATAACATGAAAAGATTGCTCGTTTTATTAGGATCTGAACTTTACCTCTCGTTAATTCAATAAACCAAACAGTCAAAATCTAAATTATTAATTTTATATATATATTTTTTCAAAAAATTGCTACTCTTCATTTTTTTCCCCATGTAGCTCCATTATATGATCATAATCTCATTATTACAGTGTTAAACTATTCACTGGTATGCAGTGGTAATCCACCAGCGCTTCAATCCTGTGCATGGTTTCCTGGGAATAAGCCCAGTTCATTTCAGAGTGCAATCCTACCTTATGTCGGCCTAGTAAGGCTGACATAGCAGGGCCATATCCAAAGGCCCATTTGGAGGCAGCAGCAGCAGCAGCAACATGCAGGACAAGGGGAGGTTTTCCCCTTGCACCCACGTAAGCCCCAGTCACCCCTATGGGCCTGCTTGGATCCGCGCCGGCAAAATAGCAGGTGCAGAGGAACATGCACGGGAGGGGCCCGAATCGGGGCCACCATGGCCGGGAACCAGCGTTAGGATATGGCACTACAGCCATCCTGCGTCACAACCTCATCATAACCGCCGTCTCTGCCCATTGCGCCACCCAGTTACACCCCCAGAACGCCTCTGGAACACCCTCGCGGAGGCCCTGTGCCGACTGAGCGACACCAGCGCTTGACTGGCGCATGGCCGGCGCTGCCGACGGTTGTGCCAGCACTTGAACACTGGCGCTGCTGTTTGCGCCAGCCGAGCGTCATAATGCTGACACGGACATGCTTTACAGCACATTTGTGACAGTGTTGGGCTAGCGCAAGAGCACAGTGCCGGTGCTAAGGGGGATATAGGATTGCGCTGCCCAATATCTGTCTCCTGCCTTTCGCCCTATAAAAGTGGTGCCTAGGTGACTAACAACACCTTGGGAAGTCCATAATTGGTAGATCTATTGACACTGGGAGATCTACAATTAGCTGTCCTGTGATTTTTAGCAAGAGAATTGCAATTGTGGAGGATGGGGAAAATGTAATTTGGCCTGCAGCATTTACAGTAATTGTTATTCTTTATGCTGTATGGATTGTCTCAGAAAGGCTGGCTAAAAGATTAAAAAAAAACCCTGCTCCATAGCAGGATTATTTTGCTATCCAACAAAACATGGTCCAAATCTGGATGGCATCTACAAAATTTTTTATTCATGCCAAAGAGACAGACCCCTTGTGCCTTGTGCCGCTAAGCGTTATCCATTTGCCCTGGCAAGCAACGTGATCTTTTCTCAGTATTCTCAGGGTGCCAGTAGGCAAAACCAAGATGAAATCATGTTCTTTTCTGAGTCTTTTCTAGACTCATTGAGAGAAGCACTTTGAGACTTTGCTGCACTTTCATGAACATGTATGAGTTCACCCTGCAAAGTATTGGGGGGAAGGATAATGCTCTAAAAAAAGAAGTAAAATTAGCCAGAGGCTGTGAGCAAAAGTAGATCTTTCTTTCCAAAAGAAAGCTCACTCACAGCGTGATTCTAACCAGCCATAAGACCGACACAAGTCCCTTGTCCTGGCCTCTGGCTGTTGCGAACACGCCATAAAGTGTGCTTGTGCCAGTCTTGGAGGAGATAGTTCTTTCTTTCCAAAGGAAAGCTAACCCACAGGGTGATCGATCCATAAAGTGCATTTGCACCAGTCTTGGAAGAAATAGGCCTGTGCATGGACGTATGCTGGCCTTGCTCCCCCATCACCCTAACCCGCCGCATAGAAGGTAAGGCTGACCTTCTCAGGCTGGCACAGGGGCTTCAGGAGGGCAGTGGGAAGAGCGGAATGGTGTGGGGGCAGGAAATGGGCAGGCCTGTGGGCATCCCAGCCTGGGGAGAGGGAGGAGCCAGGAGCCAGCCTTTGGGCCAGATCCTAACCCCTACCCCTATTCTGGGCAGCCCTGATTCAGTCATTGCACCACCAATTTTGGCTATGCAGCTTCAAGTAGCCCCATCTGGGTGCTACGCATTATCCAGGGGGAGCCCCTTTCCCTAGTACAGTGATGGTGAACCTACGACACACGTGTCAAAGGTGACACTCCACAACATTTTGGGTGACACACCAGCATTTGCCCAGCACCCAACAACTGAGGTTTTTTTTTTTTTTTTGGTAATGATTTGATTTTTCTTTTGTAATGATTTGTAAACGATTTGATGTACTTTACGTAATGGATAGCCGCACACATGATTGGACTGTATTTTTTTAAAAAAAACTAAATGAGTATGTAAATGATTGTTTCTGTTTTGTGGGGGGGGGGGCTGACACACTCTCAGAGTCAAGTGAGGCATTTTTGACACGGCAAACCCAAAAGGTTCGCCATCACTGCCCTAGTAGCATGGCAGCACTGCCAATCTCTGGGCTGGATATGGGGCAGGCGTGTCAGACTGCCTGTTCCTTCCTGGGGTTTTATTTGAGTTGTACCCACAGTGGATGAGATTCTTATAAATATCTCCAACAAACCTTTGAGAGTGCAAACCTAACTGACTTTCCAGCACTGAGGTAAGGACAATGCAACTCTGAGGTAAGGGAGCAAACATCCTCTTAGCTTGAGTAGGCCTCTGTGCCTAGTATTCCACTGCAGGATGCAGCACATTCAGTGGTGTTATCCTACCGGTACGCTGGGCAGGACATCCGGGTGATTGGCAGCCCACCCGTCGCGTACTGCAGTGTTATACCGTTTGCGTAACCAATTACGCCGCTTGCGTACGTTACGCAAACGGCGTAATGCTGCGGTACGCAACGGGCAGGCTGCCGATCACCCGGATGTCCCGCCCAGCATACCGGTAGGATAACACCACTGAGCACATTCCCCAGTTGGTGCAGCTATGTTAGTGCTGAAAAGTGCGTTAGGATTGCTCCGTTATTGTACTGCAGTCTTATGTACACTTTAAGCCTCTTTGAAGAACATGAGGCTTCTAAGTAGACAAACATAGGGTTGTGCTAATTTTCTCTCCCTCTCTCCCACTTCTACTCTGCCATGGTGAAAAATTACAGTATTGCCTGTTGATGTACCAATTTTGTAAAACTAAAAGCCTCTTGATTTTTGGGTAACAAACTGTAGGCATCTAATCATTATTCAGAGCAACTTCACTCTAAAAAGAATGATGAGGCTTACCAAGGTGTTGCTTCTTAGCAGCTAGAAAAGGCCAGTTGACACACGATTAACACATTTTGTTTGGAAAAAGAAATCTTCTTTGTGTGCTTTTTTTTGGAACTGATGAACCAACTTGAATATTTCTGGATTCCATTGATTTCAGCTGACGGCAAACACTTCGGCTCCTGCTGAAGTCTCCCACTGAAATCAATGAAAGGTTAGCGGGTTTGCACTCATTAGCTAAAGTTCAACGTGCCATGGAAAAGGGGCAGGGGGAAGAAATGTCCAGCTGCCAAAAACCTTCTTCACAAATGTGCACCTGGTCAGCCGATTGCTATGAACAGCAGGGCCAGCCCAAGACCTCTGAGCACTTGGGGAGTGTATCAAATGACACCCCTGCCCTTACAGGCACCAGCCTCTGCTCCTCCATGTGGAGGGAAGTGGGAGAGGCACAGGTAGGCATTCCCCCCCCCCAATCTTCTGCCTGAAGCAACTGCTTCAGTGGGCTTATTGGATGGTCTGGTCTGGATGATCAGTCAGGCTGGTACAGTGTGTGATGTGTAGCAACAACAACAGAAATTCAGAACATAAGAAGAGTCCCACCAGACCAGGCCAAAGACCCATCTAATCCGGTTTCCTGTATCTCATAGTGGCCCACCAGATGTCTCGGGGAGCATGTGTTTGTTTCACTTAAAGAGCCATTCTGCAGTGGCTCTACACTGGGTCAAATCAGCATATGGGAAAGCTGCAGATGAGAAGGCTCCACCTGTACTAAATTGGATGGCCCAGGCTCTGACTCAGAAGAAGATACTTTCCTGTGTTCTCTTTCAGGAAAGGACTGTGGCTCACAGGTAGAACAGGAATCCTTGCATGCCAAACATCTCAAGGTAGGGTTAGGGTTAGGCATCTCCGTAGAAGCCGTTACTGCTTGAAACCACGGAGAGCTGCTTCCAGTCTGTGTTGCCCTATACTGACTTAGATGGACCAATGGTCTGGCTCCATGTAAAGCAACTTCCTATAATGGAAAAGAACAAATAGGCTGCTCTTTGGGGCACATTGCAAAGATGACAAAGCCTACCCTTGTGCAAACATTGGAGTCAACAGGGGTAGGGGTGATTAAGGTCCCACCGTCACTGTGACTTGAGCTGCAACTCTTTTCTCTTGTATGTATGGGCATGCATTCCTATGAAACGTGTCTGAGGGCTTCACTGTAGCATTGGCAACTTCTTTCCAGCATTTCTGACACTAGATGGTCCAGCCACCACTATATATAGAACATACATATTTGAATGACATTGCCCCTGAATCTCCCAGAAGGACAGCCTGCAATTAAGACTGGCTTAAGGGCAAAGTGGGCCCAATTGGGCCCCGTACTTGGGTGGACCCCACACTGGGGCAGTGAGTGGAATGCCCACAACCAGCACATTGCTCTGTGGCTGATGCTCCAGCATCGGATCTTCCATGCTGAGGTTTTGCGTAGAGAATGTGGCGAGTGGGGCACTGCCACTTGATGCCCTTCCCTTTGGCCTGCCCCAGGGTCTTTTTGGCTTGAAGTCACCCCCCTGAAGCAGTTGGCTGTGACACTGCTGCTGAGTGTGTTGCCATTGCCACTTATCCTGGTGGGTAGGGTCCAGTAGTGTCATGTAACTGGTACGCTGGGCGGGAGGAACGGGTGAGCAGCAGCCCGCCCATTGTGTAACGCTCCGTTTCGCCATCTTCCCCGCCCCCGCGGGGCAGGGAAGACGGCAAAACGGAGCATTACACAACGGGCAGGCTGCCACTCACCCGTTCCTCCCGCCCAGCGTACCAGTTACATGACACTACTGGTAGGATCTCTGCAGGAGTGGAGGCCTCACAAAAATGTTTTGCATTGGGCCCTGCAGTTCCTAAGGCCGGCCCTGCCTGCAATATTTTCACATTCACATAACAGAATGATAGGCATCTCTCTAGCCTGTAATAAAGCTCACCTGTAATGGAAAATCCACAAGGCACTCCTGCGATTTGGACTCCGCTTTAAAGAAAACCTCAGTAAACCAAAGTAATCAAGAGAGTAAAATGCAAGTACTCTGTTAAAGGCCTTATTTTCTATATTTTCAATCAAGGACAAATTAGAGAGAGAGTGAATAAGAATCACTTTATCCAGCCCATAAAACCATTGACAAAATTAGATCTACAAACCACTGAGTATTATCGCTTTCAATTACTTTTGCCATTTTACACAAAGCTGCTTTCAAATGTTTCAACATTATTTTTAGTACTTGCTATTACTTTAGCATTCTACAGTATCTGAGGGCGCAATCCTAAGCAGTGCTGGATTAGCGAGGCTGGTTGGCCAGCGCCAAATCCAGCGCTGCTTAAAATGGGCTGGAGCCTCCCCGCGGCAAGGGAGCGTGGGCTCCCTTACTGTAGGGGAGGCTCCAGCCTTCCCTATGTGCTCCTCTGATTTGCGCCCACTAAAGCGTGGGTTCAGATCCAAGGAGACCACGTGGCCCGAATCGGGGCTGCAAGGCCTCGCTGATGGGATTAGGATGTGGCGTACGGCCACCTCCCAAGCCCACCCAGGTCCCGCCTCCTGCCTCCCACCAATCCCCGTCCCGAAATGAGACAGAGAATCCCTTGCACCGACTGCCTTTGGTTGGCACAAGGGAGGCTCTCTGTCGGCACTCTGAAGCCAATGCTGCGAGTAGCGTCGGCTTTAGAGCTTCAGCGTTGACGCGGGGTTGCTGCTCACCGCCCACGTACTGGCATGACATGTCATCATGTCAACGCGAGGGGCACGCTAGGATTGCGCTGCCCATTTTACATGGTAGTTTAATAACATACATTTGAAGATTAAGGCATGGTGAAACATCAGGTTGGAAACAAAAGCACCTGCCGAAAGCCTCACCCAAGGAAGGGCTGTTTCTAACCCAACCAAGTTGTCCAACCAAGTGGTCATCTCAGGAAGCAGGTTGGTGTAGATGCCCATTTCTGTCCACCTACCTGCCTCCATTCATCTGCCTTCTCATCCCTCTCTCTGGATTGGAAAATGAAGACAGTGACAAAAAGGAAAAAGAAACGTAGGGAAGAAAAGAGTATTGGGCATGGGATGAGCAAAGGCTGGCACATCACTGGGTAAGGCAGGCAGCATTTCACAAGCCACCTCAGATGTCAGGAAGCCTTAATGATAACATAACGTAAGAACAGACCTGCTGGAATAGGCCAAAGGCCCATCTACTCCAGCTTCTTGTATCTCACAATGGCCCACCAAATGCCTCAGGGAGCACACAAGACAACAAGAAGCCTGCATTATGTTGCCACTCCCCTGCATCTGGCATACTGAGGTAGCCTACTTCTAAAATAAGGATGTTGCAACACCCATCATGGCCTGTAGCTTACTATGGAGCTTTCCTTCAGAAATCTGTCCAATCCCCTTTTGAAGGCACCCAAGCCAATTGCTATCACCACCTCCTGTGGCAAGGAGTTCCACAGATTAATTACCTACAACTAATTAAAAAGTATTTCCATTTATCTGTTCTAATAAAAGTATTTCCTTTTATCTGTTCCAACCCTTGGGTCAGCTCTGTTCCAACTTAGCAAAAAAGAATGACTTGAGAGAAAGTAGCTCCAGCCTCAGAGATCTTCTGTTTGTACCTACATATAGCAATACTTTGCACTGTTGCTGGTTAGAGACCAGAGCATGGATGAAAGTTAAAAAATGAATGAATGTCAAAGCATAGCCTTATTTTGCTTGCACATTTATTTTGACCGGCAGAAACTGTAAATAACAAACTATATAGCACGTGTAAATGCTTGTGAAACCTGAACAGAAATAAAAGAAAAACATAAGAACATCTATGAACTTTGTGGAAGGCTGGATGAAAGAGGAAAGCATGTGGACCAAACGGCTCCAGAAAACGGCTGGAACAGCAAACGGCTGAAAGAACAAAGTCTGGTAAATGAAAGTCAAGTTATTGCTGCACTCTTTTCAATGTTGCATTATGGCCAACTAGCCTTTATGTATGATGGCTGCATCTTTTGTGTTTTCCAAGGTTGTCATTTTGTCTGTAATACTTCCTCTGACACATAGTGGCTCTGCACATCAAGAAGACTTCTGCTAGTGCTTGGCGCAAGAGTTCACAGAGCACCAACAGTCTATTTTCTCCTTTGGCTTATTATATTCTTTTTTGACTCTAAACCATTGTTCATGGAATGAATGACATCCATTTCATATCACCAGAGGGGGAAAACAACCTCTAAATGTTGCAGCAATTCTCAAATTGTTGTAGGGCACCTGCCTGCATCTGCCTCAATCCTATCAGCTGATATTTGAGGGTGCACTCTTAACCTGGAGTTAGGGCAGCACATGTCACTTATGTGGCATGTGCCAGCCTCCCTAACTCCAAGATTGGGCCAAACACACAAAGGTGACATATTTTTGATTACACACTGATGATGTCACATGATGATGTCACCACCAACTTCTTCCAGGAGGCCCATTTTAGGCAGTTTAGAGGCAGGGGCAGGTGGTAGGGCCCATGGTAAAGCTGTTCCGCTTGCCCCACTGACTTACAATTCATAGAGATCCCAGCTGCAGCAGCAGACAATATGCTTGCTGCACTGGTGCGGGATCCCCCAAAGTACGAGACCCAACGTGACATTGGTCACATTGGCTGAAGGCCGGCCCTGACCGTAGTATTAGTATCTCTGCAAAATAATTCTGTAATGCAAAAACATCCAGATGGCATTTTGCCACCGAGAGACTTTTGGGCTGAATGGATGTTTGGTCTGACACCGCAGGCTTGTTCTAATGTTCTCATTTACATCTGCTACCCCAGAGCTTCGAATAATAAAGTCTGAATATACTGAAGCCCATTTGGTAATACAGCTCCTTTACAACATTATAGTGAGATAACCATTTTATTAGCACAAAATGACACATGAAAAGACTGCTGTTGATTCTCCACTCCCATCCCTTGGAGCTGCCCCTCGGGTTCCTGCCCATTTAAGCTTTGATGAGCACCATTCGGCAGGTTACTGATTGTTTCACTCAAGAACGGTCATAAATCAGCCTGGAAAATAAGAACTGGGCTTGATGGGATTTAAATGAGACGCACTAAAAGCAGAGATAATGAAACAGTTTTCCAAACTGTAACAAAAGGACTTAAAACCCAATAAGGTGATCATTGGAAAAGTGGTGCGCGGAGAGCCCACATCTGCAAGACAGCTGCTCTTTGCAATACGCAGTGATTATAGAGCTAATACCTTGCATGTTGATAACTTGTTCCTTCAGGGGTTCCTTTATCTTTTAAGAATATATATTGCTGTTTGATGTGCTGTATACAGAGTATCCATAAATTTGAGGTGCCTGGAGGACACGTTAGTTACACGCTTTCATTGACAATTTTAAAGAACAATCATAAAAAAGCACTGCACAGCTTAACCTCAAAGCAACCATTGCTATTAATCTGTGATGTGAGCTTTGTGACAACAATGCTACCAGTTGTTTATTGGGATATAATAAACATATAAAGCTATGCATCTAAACTCACGAGGCCAGATTAAATTGATTACGCTCACCTAATTTTGTAATTTTCCAAAGTGTAGGCACTTTGTGTCTGGCACGAAATGGTAAAGACTGCTCTGTTTGAGCGGGTTCACTTTTAATATTGTGCCAACCCCTTTAACTCAATGGTTCAACATGGTTCAAAACAATCATTTGGATCATGCCTAGATTGAGAGGAAACTTTTTTTAAAATGTTGTTAAAATTGAGCTGGGGTGTTTTCTTTTTCTTATTTTCTTAGGGTGTCATCCAGCCAAAGTTAATAATAATAATAATAATACATTTATTTATATACCGCCTTTCTTAATATCACTAGATTTCTCTAATGATTGAACTCAAGGCGGTTTACATAGGCAGACTTTCTCACAAACCCGAAGGTTTTTACAATTTACAGAATGTTCTGTCTTCCAAGAACAACACTCCTACAGATCTTTCTTTCTGGATTTAGCCTTCTTTCTTTAGCCACCCGTCTGTCGTCTGCTGGCTGATGAGGCTTCCCTGCTGCCACCAGAGATGCAGCTGATTTCAGCACACTCCTTCTCCCACGAGGCAGCTGAAACTCAGCTTTTTTTAATCAGCCGCAGTTTCCAAGGTCTGCTGCTCGCAGAGACTTCCGGCAGTCCCGAGCTCATGACCTTGAGATCTTCAGGTGTTATCTTCAGGCAAACGGAGGCATTAACCCTCTCGGCTAAATCTTCTGCCCATAAATTAAGTACACATAAATTCCACTGATTTTATTTGGAGACTAAAATACATTTGCTACCCTCTCCCACTGAAATAAAATCAGTTAACTGGACTGTGCCCTCGTTTTACTGAGTGTATTTTATTATCATGCTAAGTGTTTTGCTATTCGGAACTCATTCTTTTTTCTAACAACTTTCTCTTATTTTGATGACCGCAACCAATATTCCTGCTAAGGGGTCCATGCCATTGCGATGATCCTTTAGCTCACTGTGCAGCTGCTTTTCTGGATGTGCTTCTGGATGCATGGCGATGCTGAATTGGATCAAAGTTTTCCTAGCCCACAACTTGCTTCCCATAGTAGCCGCTGGACAACTCAGATGTGGACTAATTGTCCTCTCTCAGTGTTGCTTGCAAACAACTGGTAGTCAGAGTCATAAGGGTCAACCCTATTCAGATGCTGTGCTGACATTTCACAGGGATCCATGCAACCTCCATCATATCCAAATCTCAGCCAGGAAAGGTATGGGGTTAGGGTTAAACCCAAACTAAAATTGCACATAATTATCTCCTGCTATATGAGCACATTTGTTGAAAGTTGGCAAGGACTTCTGCAATAACCATGTTAAAAAAAAAAAATACTGCCCGCAAGCATGTTGAATGTAACTAGCTGTTATTAAGTAAATGTTAGAGAAGGGAATACGCAGCCCAGACAATATCCCACTATGTACTATTAAAATTGCTTGTACTTCCCTCCCCACCACAACCCAACTGTTTTCCACAAAGGCATCAAAACATTTTGCTTTGCAAAACCTGTACATCATTCAGCATCAAATCAATGTTATTATGTGATGGTGCCTGCAACTTAACCAGTACATAGTTCTGGTGTACAGCTTTGCAGCATCCTTGAAAACAAGTAACCGTGGAGGTTTTTTGTTACTGAAAGGAATATGATGCCTTGCAATTAACTTGCACTGAGGCTTTTTTCATAGGCATTCAAGGGATGTGTGTGTGGGGGGGGGGCAAATGCAGGATCACAAATGGTGAGAGCATAGTGAAAGAAGACAAAATGAATACCAGGGAATACCTTTGCTGCTGCAGCAAAATGGACAATATTAGCATTTAAGCTAGAACTGGATCTCAGATCCAGAACTGGATCTCAGATCCAGAACTGAGATCCAGAACTGGATCCCAGTTTTCCTGACTCCACTGTTTGTGCCAAATCTACATCATAAATGGAATATAGGAACAGCCCTGCTGGATCAGGCCAAGGGCCCATCTAGTCCAGTTTCCTATGTCTCACAAATGCATCTGGGAGAACACAAGACACAAGATACTTGCATCCTGCTGCCACTCCCCCCACCAAAAAAAATCTGGCATTCTGAGTAACCTATTATCCTTGTACACCCACCCCACCCCAAGTGAAGACATCAGACTATGGTTGGATTTAGCTTTATTAAACACAAGTAACCATTTAAAAACAAAACATGAAACCTATTAGACATAACGACCCTCCCTTGTCAGTCTGCGGTGGGCAAGAAAACTGCCACCCACAACCAATTCGGATGACAGAAAAAAATTCCTACCCAGCCCTCATAATAAATGACCTAATAATGTCAGACTAGACATACGCATCATGGCTTGTAACTGTGATGGACTTTTCCTCCATAAATCTATTCAATCCCCTTTTAAAAGCATCTAGGCCAGATGCCATAAGCACATCCTGCGGCAAGAGGTTCCACAGATTACTTACACGCTGATACGATAGGACAAATTGCCAATTAGGAATGAAGGATAAACTAGGGATCTAACCACTACAGTAAGGTGAACAACCGTCCTCCTTTAGGGAGGACAGTCCTCCTTTTGTAAGTTCTGTCCTCCCTTGAAAAGTGTCCTCCTTCATGTCCTCCTTTTTGATATTTGAAGACTAATCTGTAAATCTCCGTATTCGATCGGTGCCGATCCAATCCGTTGCGTGTGATGTGACGTATTTGTATTTGACATGACGATTCGTCAAGGCTCGGTGAAAGAGCAAACAAGAAAAAGCTAGGCCCTGGCTTGACTTTATTTTGAAAGAATTGTAAGACAAGCAGGATTGAGAGAGTTTATTTCATTGGTTGTTTGCAAAAGGTGTGAAGTTTTAGCTGGGGTCAGGAATGCAAGCTATTCAGAAAGGTTACATGTAGCTAGTGCTGAAAACAGGGGATGGCCCCTTTACCCTGATAGGCTAATTGATTGAGCCTGAGGGGTGTGGCCGCACAACCACCATCAAGACCTTCCAAACTGCAATACTTCTCCAGATCATCCTCCAAGAAGATCATCGGACCTGATAAAGCTTGCAAACCTGCAGACTTCCCTTTGCAAGACTGGAATTGCTGTCTGAGGAACAAGGTGAACAACTAGGGCCTAGTCAGTGATAGGAGCCTAGTTTTCTTTGTTTTATAAGGTGTCTCTGTTAGTTCTAGAATGCTTTCATAGTTGTGTAACCCTTGTTTATCAATACATTACAATTAAATTTATTAGGTTGTCTTTGGAACCAGATAAGATTCAGTGGCTAAAGTGGCATGCTTACCCAATTTTAAGTTACTCATTGGAAAAAGTCCCTGTAGTTGGGACTTGTTTAACCTGGGGAATGTTAAGGTTAAGAGGAAGTATTCTTAACTTTGGGCCCAGACTAGTAGCAGTGGTTGTGAGCCTTGTTGTGCTTAAGGTCACACGCTGCTGAAAAAATCACATAGGGTCCCGGAACTGATTAGAGGGCATATGAGCCTGTGATTTACACTCGGTACAGTGCGGCGAGATGCCATTATGAGATGCATGCGCTCCGCACGGGAGACCTTGAGAGAGAGCACCGCGCACAAGTGGCTTTGTTTACTTCTTACCGAAACACGACATGGCACATACACATGCAGTAGACTCACGGTAATTATTTCTTTCTTTCAGTGAATATTCAATCATACACGGGTAAGCACAATTCACGTTTTAGTAATTCATTATCAAATAATTTCCAAATATGTATAATTTTATTTACAAGTTTATACAACCCTGTTGGCATGTAAGCATAATCTATATATATAAAGAAGAGCCTGGGTGTGTATGTGTGTTTGTGTGTGTGTGTGTGTGTATGTCTCGCATAGGCTCCGCAACGCCTGGAGCGATCGGCACGAAACTTGGCACGCATATACCTTGCGGCCTGGCGACAAACACTGCAGGGGTCAGACCCCCCTAGAGCCCCCAGGGATGGGGGTACGGGGGGGTCCCGACGTGAAAACGGTCAAAAACGGCCAAACTTGGAGTCGAATCCACAGTTTTCAGGGTCGCCGAGATGAACGGCGATGCTCCTGATGCAGTTGAAGTCTGGGTTTGCCCTTCCCCAACATGGGGGGCAAGAAGGGGTGTGAAACACAGCGTCCGCCATGTCCTGCTGGAACACCTGGACCGATTGGCACCAAACTCGGCATGCGGAAGCCTAGCAGCGTCGCCACAAACACTGCAGGGGTCGGGCCCCCCTACTGCCCCTGGGGGTGGGGGTACGTGGGGGTCCCCATGTGAAAATGGTCGAAAATGGCCAAAATCGGTGTCGAATCCATAGTTTCCGGGGTCGCCGGGACGAGTGGCGACGCTCCCGATGCCGTTGGAGTCTGGGTTCAGCCCCCCCTTGGCATGGAGTGTGAGAAGGGGGGCGAGACAAAACGTCCACCATGCCCTGCTGGAGCGCCTGGACCGATTGGCACCAAACTTGGCATGCGGAAGCCTAGCAGTGTGGCTACAAATACTGTGGGGGGTCGGGGGCCCCTAGCACCCCCTGGGGGGATACGTGGGGGTCCCCACATGAGAATGGTCGAAAATGGCCAAAATCGGTGTCAAATCCACAGTTTCCGGGGTCGCCGGGACGAGGGGCGACGCTCCCGACGCTGTGCGAGTTCAGGTTCACCCTCCCTCAGCATGGGGGGCAGGAAGGGGTGCGACACAACATCCGCCATGCCCTTCTGGAACGCCTGGACGGATCAACAAGAAACTTGGCATGCATACACCTTGTGGCCTGACGACAAACACTGCGGGGGTCAGACCCCCCCTAGCGCCCCGGGGGGGTATGTGGGGGCCCCAAGTGAAAATGGTCGCAAACGGCCAAAATCAGCGTCGAATCCATAGTTTCCTGGGTTGCCGGAACCAACGCCGATACTCCTGACACCGTCGGAGTCCGGGTTTGCCCCCCCTCGGCGTGGGGTGTGAGAAGGGGTGCAAGACACAATATCTGCCTTGCCCTGCTGCAACGCCTGGAGTGATGTGCACCAAACTCGGCATGTGCGTGCCTTCCAGCCTGGCAACAGACGCTCTGGGGGTCTGGCCCCCCTAGAGCCCTGGGGGAGCCCCAGGTTCCCCACGTGAAAATGGTCAACAATAGACGAGATCGTCCTCGGTTCTGTAGTTTCTGGGCTCACTGAGGCGAACGGGGATGCTGTGGGAGTTCGGGTCCGCACCCACCAATGTGGGGGACGGGAAGGGGTATGATACGAGATGTCCACCATGCCCCACTGTGATGCCTGGGGCAATTGGCGCCAGACTCGGCATGCATATGCCTTGCGGCCTGGCGGCAAACACTGTGGAGGTCAGGCCCCCCCGTGCCCCTGGGGGTGGGGGTATGCAGGGGACCCCAGGTAAAAATGGTCGAAAACGCCCGAAATTGGGAGATAGGTCAGGGATCGGTCAGGGATGGGAGATATAAACACCCGGGCGAAGCCGGGTACATAAAAGCTAGTTACAATATAAAATGTTACACATGTTTTTATTATGCATTATATTATAGTGTATTATTGTTGCAATGAATACAATGTTTCTTTTATTTATATTTTTTTCTTCAATGTATTTGTGTCCTCCTTTTCATTTTAAAAAAGTTGGTCACCTTACACTACAGCCATTCAGACAAGGCACAACCGCCTAATCATATTGGAAAGCCAGAACGAAGCCTGTCATTTGTCAATTCCACACTGTTTGGCTGGCACAAGGGCCACCATACAGCACATTTGGACCACTCTTGGAGTCAGGAAGGATGGCGCATGTCTGTGAGCAGGCCTCTCTGATTCTGAGAGTGGGCCAAGCACACTTTATGGTGTCCCTTGTGCCAGCCAAATTTCGCTGGCCTGACTGGGCCAGCCTAGCTCCAGGTTAGGATTGTGCCCTTAATTATTTTATTGTTGTGGTAACCTGAAAGTGAAGGGATATGTAGATCTCCTTCATTTTCACATTAAGGCAAGTTGCAGCTGAAAGAACTACAATTCCCATGTTGCCATAAGGCCGGTGCATGCTTTTATATGTTTTGAGGGAGCATGGTCTCTCTCTCTCTCTCTCTCTCTCTCTCTCTCTCTCTCTCTCTCTCTCTGTGTGTGTGTGTGTGTGTGTGTGTGTGTGTGTGTGTAATTTTACATTTCAGGAATATCTGATTACTTTTGTTCTCAGCTTAAAAAAAAGACATCTCATTGATCAATTAGATTAACACAATGGGGTATTAATCACACAATGGGGTGATGTTGTCCTCCCCAAAACTGAAAAAAATTATCAGCAAAAATATACCACTCATCAAGAATTCCCCATTGCATACTATCAGTGGAGAGGATTTTCATTTCCTTGACCATTATCTTGCCACAGACATGTGTTCAATGGCTATAAATATCTAAAAAGCTTGAAATGTGTTTCGCTAGCTTTAAGGAATGAACAGTTGCTCCTTTATTGCTTCTTTCAATGGGTAGGGTATGCTGTCATTTTATGCAGGGGATAAATCTGTCTTGCTTTGCAAGACTGACACCAGATTCCAAGTTGAGCAGTTCTAGCTTTGTTTCAAGACCTCTCCCTTTGTGCGTTTCAAAGCAAAGGGAGACATTCAAATCTTGTGATCCTCCATCTGCAGTGCAAGGGGTAACAGTAGCTGCATTCACTATTGTTGTGTTGACATAACTTAACAGACAACTGTTTCTTTAAGATGGATAAAAACCTGCCATAGAACAAAGCTTTTTTTAAACCCCCAGAACGTACCTACTGATCACTGCCATGGAAAGTCAAGGCAGTCTCTCAGTGTCTTTTGACCAGCAAATACCAGGATGTTTAGTCAGATTCCACAGTTGTTTAAACATTCATTTTTTAAATTGGGTAACTCTTTCACTGAATCAACTGTATTTGATGTAGCCAGGAGAATGTTATAAAGCCTTTAAACGTACATTCTTGAAAAAAATAAGTTGCATAATAAAATCCATTCATTCTTTTATTTATTTGGGCTTCTGTCACTGGCATTGTCTATTGATGCAATCCTAACCTGGCCGGCATAGTTAGGTCAGCAAAATTTGGCCGGCACAAGGGCTACCGTAAAGCACGTTTGGACCACTCTCGGAGTCAGAGATGATGGCACAAGTGTGGGTGCTGGCCTCTCTGACTCCAAGAGTGGTCCAAACATACTTTACCCCTTGTATCCCTTGTGCTGGACAAATTTTGCTGACCTAACTGGGCCAGCCTAACTCCAGGTTAGGATTGCACTCTATCTGCAATAGACAATGTTTGTGCCATTGGCCATCTGTGTAGTTACAGTTGAACTAAAGTGAAAAAATATATTTATTTCTGTGCCCACACTAGAACTTCTTTTATGTTGAACCTTAAACTTCATTTTGAGAAGGTAGTGAGGACACACTTTCATTATTTCAGTGGTGTACCTACGGGGGAGCAAAATGCTAAGTTTTGCAAGAGCCTGAGCTCCTGTGTAATATGGTCCGTTCCCTTCACCTCTAGAGCCATTTGAAGCTTGGAGAGCAAAGCCACCCAGCCAGCTCTCCGTGCTGCGAATGGCTCTGGAAGCAACGGGAAGGGGCCATGTTACACAGGAACTCAGGCTCCTGCAAAACTTAGCATTTTCCCCGCTGTAGGAAAGCCAGCCACTGCTTTATTTGTAGCTGATCGGATAAAGTCACCACACTATGCCATATCCTTCTCATGTTTGTAGGGTTCACCTTTTATTCTAAATGTGTTGTGACGTGGCATGATGTTATTTTACACACATTTCACAATATTTCATTTTGACCAGTACCAGTGAAACACAGCACTGTATTGTGATAGCTGGTCATCGTGTATGCATCAATAATAACGATTGATGTGCTCTTCTGTGCACATGCTTTTTTATAATTTCAGCCAGATTTATGGAGTTATGAATGTGGTTTTTTAATATTCCAATGTGCATATATTGTGCCCCTGTCTCTTCTTGGTACTTGTTCATTCTTGAACTCGGATAGTTATTGTTTAAACAAATTCAAAAGTTCAGTCTTTGCTCCTTCTGCTGTTAGACTGCCCAAGATTCACCAAGAATTCATACAATAAAAGCATTTATCAGGAAAAATGAAACAAAATCTATTAACCTTGACCTCTGACACAGACATTAAACATCAAAGATGTCTTTTCAAGACCCTTCATGGAAGGAGCAGTTTAAAATATTATACAATGAGTTCTTTCCCCCCTTTCAACTTGTTGTTTTGTCAGAGTTCTGTCAGATTTGTAGCCATCAGTTACTCGAAAGCCCTGGGAAGTAGCTGGTGCAAATCTATTTCTCCTTTTCAAAACATACGTTGCAACATCTGTGGTGTGATGTGTCCCTGGGGCCCAAATGCTGGTTGTCTAAAGCATGTGAAAACACAAAGTTATGACTGACCTATTTAGAGAAGAAGGAACTTTTTCTAGTCTTCGGGGTTTTTTTCCCCAGGTATTCATGTCATTTGTCCTAAGCAGATGTGAAATGTTTATTGTCATAAAAGTAGCATATTGGAATGGAATTTTAACTTACAAAAAAAAAAAAAACACCCTACCCTTGACAAATGAAGCACCCATTCATGATAAATAATTTGGATTTGAACATCACTGCACTCAAAATGGGGGATTAATGGCAATGGTTTTCTTCAGTTAATATCTGCTTTTTCAGTGTCATAATACAGATATATTAATACAGGCATGCTCTGGTATTTCTGGTATATCTGGCCAGAGGAGAGAACCACACTGTGAAGGCTACATCTGGGACTGAGGAGTCAGTGAATCACAGAATACTGTATATTTGTAAAAAAAAACCAAAAAAAAAAAAAAAACCACCCCATTGAAAAATGGTGGTTTAAACTAGCCTGCCCATGTAAACCACCTTGGGCATTTGCTTTACCATGGGAAAGGCGGAGTATAAATTCTTCAAAATAAAAAATAAATAAAATGAATGTGCTAGGGTCAATTGAGGACCCAGCCAAGGGGCTGCCCTGCGGCAAAGAGTTAGGAGCCTCATCTGCCCCTCAGCCAGCTCCCCGCCCTTTGCACTGTTCTGCCACACCCTCATACCACACCAGGCTCCATTTTGGAGCCATACAGGGGCAAGGGAAGGCGGGCAGGCTGAACACTGCTCACCCAGCTCACCTCTGTGAGAGGTCAGCCGCCTCGTCGCTGCCCCCCTTCCGCTCTGCCACCGCGGTGCCCAGGGCATTTGCCCCCCTTCATAATGGTAGGGCCACCACTGGTTGGGGTTCCGTTCCAGACCCCCCCTGAAACCGCAGATACTGGGGAGGCCTTTTTAAAGATAGGGGAACATCTGTGGTTTTGCTGCAACAAGGTAAAAAGGGTTTTGTTTAATGTTCCCCTATCTTTTTTAGTAGGCGTCCCAGTATCCATGGTATTTGTGGATAACTGACACAGTGGATACTGAATCAGTGGATACCAGGGCACGCCTGTATTTGATTTGATTCTACTTGGTTAATTTAGATGGGGCCAGTTGAGATGATATGTTGCCCGTTTGACTGTCTCCAACCAATGAGACTTGAAGGGGGGAGGAGTCATCCAAACTATCTTCCCAAGCAATTAAGTGAAACACTCTGAATTTGCCGAGACACAAGAGGAGGAGTCAGTCAGGATATGTGAGTTCCATGAATACACAGGTCTCATCTCACGGGGCTGATAAAGCATTATCCAAACCAACTCATAGTTTTTAGACTGTTTTGTAAATATAATTAAATACTCAAGTAACAAAGGCTAAGAAGCATACATTTCTGAAGTATTCTGGGGTTTGAGAATTGGGGCTGTATCCCAAATTTAGTGATACATGATAGGCAGCGCACTCTTAATGCTGTCTTGCACCAACATAAGCCCCCTGCGCAGCACTCAAGTGTCACCAACATGCAGTAAGGCACATTTGCACTGATCTGAGAGCTGACAATGCCAGCACAAGGACATGGGCTGGCCAGCTGGTGCAGGATTCTGCAGCTATGCTGGCCAATATAGGCAGGGTTGTGCTGGGTGGCACGGGGGTGGGAGAGGGTGGCAGGAGGGCATTCCAGCCCTGGCCTGAGAGGGGGGATTGGTGGTGGCAGTGCATGCCATATCCTAACCCATCTTCCCAGGCCAGCCAGTCGTACTTGGATGCTTAGATTTGTGCCAGTTAAATAGCTGGTGCAGATCTGAGTAGCCCAAGAGGACAGGCTGCGACGTTACACAGGATAAGGCAGGGATATGCCGTGAAACTATGTGCTGGTGAGGCACTGCACATAAGAAGAGCCCTGGTGGATCAAGCCAAATGCCCATATAGTCCAGCTTCCTGCTTCTCACAGTGGCCCACCAGATGCCTCAGGGAGCACATGAGAACAAGATACTTGCATCTCATTGCCACTCCTCTGCCTCTGGCCAGTGATCCAGAAGTGACATAACACTTGGGTCACATATAGGACCATCACACACATTCCGGAACACGGAACCTTGTTCTGATTGTATCTGAAGCCTTTCTGAGGCCTGCCGAAGCTGTGTGGGACCTCTGTGGGCTTCAGAAAGCCAGACCACTTCCATTTTTTGCATGCAACAGCCTCTGTACACATCTGGAGAACATCTCTGAACATGTCTGGGAGCTCAGGAGAGGCTGTTCCTTTCCCCTTCTTCTGACCGCTCATCCATGCCCCAAGGTGACTTCCACCCAGCTTGTGTTGGATACAGTACAAGCCATGTGGCCTGGCTGTACCAGCACAGTTTAGGATTGCGTTGTCAGGGGAGTCGTCGTGTAATAGCCCAATCATATAACCCACCAGCCTGCATGATACAGTAGCACCAATGTGTGCTATGATATTTATCAAAGATAAACCTCAAATCCCTTGTACAACATGAGGCGCTGATGCTACAACTCTTTCTTTTTAATGGACATTTTCTTGCATGTGAGGAAGTGGATTCCAATGGAAATGTCCTTGCAGTTGAAAGATGAGTTTCATGTAAATTGTTGTGTGTTTTTCTGTGTGTATGACAGGATGGCCACCAAACCCACCACTAATGGCATCTTGCTGAAAATATAAAAGCAAATTTTCAATCGTCAATGAACAAATAAGCTAGTAGAGTTCACAGCAGTTTGGGTTTTTTTAGTAGGAACCGTTCGAAGAAGTGCATGTCAAAACAGAACTGAGGAGTATCTCTTTTCCGGAACGTCTAGCTACCATGAATGAAAGGAGCCTTTCACATTTATTTGTCTTATGAAGCTGGGGAAAAATCAACAATCCACTGCATTGCCTCTGGGTTTATTTGAATGCGAGTGCACATGAGGTTCCAACTGGCTGGAAATACAAACCATGGGATTGCTAATGAACCTCTGGTTGACTCTCTCACAGCACATTTTCATATACATGGCCAACCTGGCACCATGTGCACCCCTGCATTTACTTTGAAGAAATATCTGCAAGAACCTGACTATGCTGATAGAAGTGGAGGCAACCATGTCTGCAGCTACTGCAATCACAGGAACTCTGCTGGGATGAGTGTTACTGCAACTCAAAGGCTAGCCTGGGCCCTGCTTCCCTCCGTGACTGAAGTGAGCTACAATCACCTTCCCTTGATTTGGCATGCAAATTCGCACTCCTAACCACCTCCATCACCTCCTGTTTCTTCTCCCCAGGAGGTTCTCTAGGCTAGGCCTTCATGCTTTCTCTTCTACTTTTCCCCTTCCTGCTTTTTAAAATGTGCTTAGGGCACAATCTTAACCTGGAGTTAGGCCAGCAAAGTTTGGCTGGCACAAGGGCCACCATAAAGCATGTTTGGACCATTCACGGAGTCTGTGTGCTGGACTGACTCTGTGAGTAGTCCAAACATACTTTACGGTGGCCCTTGTGCTGACCAAACTTTGCTGGCCTAACTGTGACAGCCTAACTCCAGATTAGGATTGTGCTCTCAAAAGAACCTGCCTCGCATCCCCATCACAAAGCAGTGGGATATGAGGCATATCGATATAATTCAGTCCAAAGTGCGTTTTCTCAGAATAGAAGTAGTCTTACTGTTTTCCGTAGGGCTCACTATCAGGGGTTGCAACATTAGCTTCACAACTCTTTCCTTCATCATTTTCAATTCTGTGTATTTGACAATTTCAGGCAGGATTCTGAACAGGTAAGAGGTTGAGAGTTCAAAGTGCTACCCATACATTGGGGGCATCACAGCCATGCTACGGCTTTGAACTACATAGGATGTGGCATTTAAGCAGCTCTTCAGACAACTATGGAAAAAAAAAACACCCCTTTTTTCCCTTTCTTGCCTTTGCATATTGCATAGTGGAAAAGCAGATTTTATTTTAAAGATGGGCGACAGAGCATGCATCATTAATGCGCATAAACACGAACATTTCCAGCAGCACTGTTAAGAGTTGCAATGCTACTTCAGCCAGAGCTCTGATCTTTCCTGTTATCTCCCTGTACGTTCACAAAAGTTGACATATGATGAAAACTGCAAAAGAATGGGAGGTTGCAGGCTGAGGATTAAAAAACAACCAGCTCTTGCTTTCGATCTTCATCCTGCTACCTAGTGAGTTCATCTGAAACAAAGTGAAAGCATATCAATTTCCCCCCCTCTCTTTTAAGCACTGTGCCCAACTGCAGGGCAAGTGATTATCTTAGCAGAATCCCTTCAAGTCAGAAATGCAGGCTTTTTGGTGGTTATTTGTTCTTCCAATGTTTATTTATAGGATTATATGCATATTTTGGGTCTGGGACTTTGATGACAGAATAAACCTGAGCCTCCCAAATGTGGTGAAAGAGATAAGCTTTAGAGTATGGGATTAGAAGGGCATAACAGGAATTTATTAGAATTGGGCACAAAATTTCAGGCTGAAATTTCCCTGTAGTTTGCCTTAAGGGAAGATTTAAATTCAATCCGCGGAAGATGATGTAACAAGACTAAACTGAGAAAGAGATGAAAAGACTCTCTTGAATCTGTGACCACATTTGGCAAAAAGAGCGGCAAATATTGTATTTTTGAATGTACCCTCTGAAGTCGGGCCTAAAGCAACAGGGCATGATGCATGGGTCAATCTACTGCACTACTCAATTTGGACAGAAAGAATGAACATAGGAGAAGAAAGTTGGTTGTGTGAACTGGCCCACCAGCCAGAATGTGTGTTATCTGTTACCAGAGCACACATGCATGCAGTTTGGAGGAGTATATGGCCGATTGATACAACCAACTAAAACCACATAAGGCAGGAACAGGATTTTCTGTTACCCTGATCTACTGATGAACATTCAGTATACTTAGGCAGAGTGTTTTTTTCTTCCTTTCTCCTTTATTAGTGAATAAAAAGAAAAAAGGAAATATTTTCATATGCCCCTTTACAAATGTCTCTCAATGGATCTCCTTGGATCCACGCCAACACTTCAACTGGTGCAACTCCAAGGAAAATGAGGTGTGTCAGCTCACTCTGAGGGGACAGCATCCAGTGCAAGTGGCGCACACCGGATTGCACCCCCTCCTGTCTCCAGCATGCCCATGACCCATCCCAAACAGACACTTGCTTAAGTGTGAACTACACCCAGCTGATGATAATTAGCTGTATTTCCACAAGAGGATTTGCAGCAGCTGGGGCTCTTGGTCTGTGTCCAAATTCTCCTGGTTGTTTCCCCTGGGAAAGCTCCACCAGAACTCCCAGAGGCCAGGAGACACCCAGATGATCAGTCCCCTACTTCCATGGAGGACTTTGGGAACCACTGCTATACGCAGTTAACTAGTTGTAAGTCCCATTGAACACACTTACCTCTTACTTCTAAGTAAACTTAAAATATTTCTAAGTCTTACTTTTAAGTAAACTTGTATAGGATTTTGGGTATCTCCCTGTCTTACCTAGAGCAGTGGTTCCCAAACTGGTGGGTCACAACCCACTAGGTCAGTGATGGTGAACCTATGACACATGTTTCAAAAGTGACACACCATAACGTTTGGGGTGACACACCATTGTTCACCAACACCTGACAAAAATTGGGTTTATTTTACTTATTTTTCATTTTTTGCAATTATTTGATGTTTCTTTATAGAATACATAGCACCACACATGATTGGACTGTATTGTTTGTTTAAATAAATGAACATAAAAAAGTGTTTCTCTTTTGTTTGGGAGGGGGATTGACATGCCGGAAGAGTCAAATTAAGCATTTTCCAAAGTTTTGACACAGCAAGCCCAAAAGGTTTGCCATCACTGCACTAGGGTAACTGAAAAGGAGTGATTCCCCTTTAAGGGGAAAGCCCAGAAATTGGCAGCAACACAACCTCCATAATCGTGCTGCTGCCAGGGAAGGGGTCTTGCAACTTACCTGGGGGTTGCTATGGCTTTCCAGAGAGTCTGGGGAGGCTATGACTTCCTCTGCAACATTCCCGGTGGCTTGGAAATGTTTTAAAAAGTAAAAAACAAAACAAAACACTTCCGGTTTTCAGCCCCAAATAGGAAATGAATTTTTTTATTTTTTAAAACATTTCCAAGCTTCTAAGAAGGCTGGAGATGGGGTAGCAGACTCCCTAGACCCTCTGTAGGGCCACAGCACCCCCCAGGTAAGTTGGAGAATCCCTTCCCTGCTTGATAGCAGCACAATTGTGGAGATCATGCTACTGCCCTCCCACACCCCTGCCCATGCAGACACAGGATTGCCAATGTCCGAGTAAGACTTTGGGAACCAATGGTATAGACTGCTGTTGTATCACTTGAGAAGGATGGGACAGAGCTTTGACATAAATTCAAGTTTCACAATCCATCCTTTCTTCTTATTCTCTTTCAGAACATTCTGGGCAGCTGGGATAATAGATAATAAAGCACAACTGTCACTGAGGGAAAATAACGTTCAAGGTCTCTCCTCATAGCAGACAATGTTTTATGTTACTGATGTACCCTAACTGTGATTGAGAAAGAAACTGGAATTAATTCTTGGTCTGTTACTTGTAGGGCTTGAAGAGAATGTACAAATCATCAGACCTTTCTAGCCTGTGCTGATCACAAAGACTGTTTCACAGAGCTATAGCACGTAACCTGAACACGTAAGTATATGGCTCTGCGTAAGGGGCTAAGATGCCGTAATTAATTGACCAGGACTTGGCTTTTTATTCTCACCTGAAGGCAGCACTAAGAGGGAAAGGGTGGTGTCATGGGGCATCCGACCCCCTTGTGAGGTGCCCTGACTGCTGAGAGGGGGTAGCCCTGGTAGGGCACCCCCCTGAACAAAGAAGAAACCCCCGGGACAGCGAGGGGGATCACCGGGGAGGAGGCCAAGCTGCTCCTTACCTGGAGTCCGTGATCGATATCCCCGCACCGTGAGTACTCGCCCCCCCCCCGAGGCCATGGAAGTCAACAGGTAGTATATTCAGCAAATCATGACATACCAATTGCTGGGAGCTTTCAGGATTCGAAGCAATACTGTATATAAGAATAGAAAAGAAAACCCCTGTAGTAAGTCTGTTGGCATATAAGGCATGAAGGTGAGGTCTAGGGGAGAACAAAGGTTGAAAAGGGGAAAAATTACCTTAAAAAATTACAAATAGCCATTTTTCTAAGAGCACAATCCTAACCTGGAGTTAGGCCGGCACAGTTAGGCCAGCAACGTTTAGCTGGCACAAGGGACAATATAATATGTTTGGACCACTCTCGGAGTCAGCGAGGCCAGCACATAGACATGTGCCATCCTCGCTGACTCTGAGAGTGGTCCAAGCATGCTTTATAGTGGCCCTTGTGCGAGCCAAACTTTGCTGGCCTAACTGTGCTGGCCTAACTCCAGGTTAGGATTGTGCCCTAAATGCCATTTGCTAATTTATTTATAGTATTGATAAGCCAATTTCCCACTGAAAATAGTCTTCCAAGCAGATCACAAAGTAGTCCGGCAACTGAAACAAGATAAAAATGCTTAAAAAAAATAAAACACCAAAACACAAAATTAGCACAAGCAGAGTGCGGCCCCTCTGCCCTTGGCATATAAGTCGGTGTTTCCTTTGCTTGGTTTCACCCAGCCTGAGTCAAGGCAGTTTGTCAGCATCTCATGCAAGTTCTGGGAATGTGAGGCCCAGGTAGGATTAGGTCATAGGATTGGTTTGTAGAACTGCCATGCTTCTCACACATACCCGAGAGTAAAGTCCATTACATTTACAGGGCACCTCTGAGTAACTTTGTATAGAATTAGATACCTGCACTTTCAGTGTCCCTTGAAAAGTCCTCCCAGAACTTCTCACCATCCCACATGTCATTTTTTTTTCCTTTTGTATGTAAAAAGTAAGTAAACATTATAATTGGGAATGAGATCCTGATTGCAACCTGGAATACAAGCATAACCACCACTTCTTTTTGTCAATTATGTGATTGTTCTCTGTAACAAAACATATATTGTAAACTGCCACCCCTGACTCTAATTTTCTCCTGCTGGTAGAAAATGGATTTCACCATAACCAAAGCGAATATCGATGCAAAGATTTCACCCATTGATTTTAATTTATCCATTCATTTGGAACATACTCCTGGACCAGTTTTGAAATTTTCAGGTCAAGGGTAAATGGCTGAAATTGAATTTGTAAAGAAGTAAAAATACCTCTATGGTTTTCATTTACTGTATATTTGATCCATATTGAAGTTAAAATGATACAACACTTCCCAGTGTTTGCCTAGCCACTTCTGCACTGCATTATATGAAAAAACTAATATCTGATTATGTTAGTTAATAAGATTGAAACGCCATATTGTGTTAGGCTTTCTCCCTGGGAAAATCATATCACATTCTATTAAACTCTCAGTTCATGCTCCAGGAACATGTAACTGTAGATTCCTTGCCTTGCTCAGATGGCTGATCGGTCACTTTGTATACTGAGAGGTACATATTTTGCTGTGTCTCTCTCAATATACAAAGTGTATTTGATTGAGAGCCCAATCCTAACTACTCAATGCCAACGCCATGTTGCTACATCCTGCAAGGTGGGGGGGGGGAGAGGAAGCAGTCACAGAGACCTTCTCAAGGTAAAGATACATTTGTTCCCTTACCTTGGGGTAGGCCTTCATTTCCCCAATAGGTCTCTTTAGATCTATGCCAACTATTTTGTAGGCATTAGTCAGAGTAGGGTGAGGGAGAGGGAACGGGAGAAGGAATGTGGATAGGATCTTGGCACAAGTTGCTGTCAAGTCCTCTCCCTTTCCTGTTCTGCCTCCTGCCCTCCCCCTCCTTGCCCAGAAACTCTCTTATTCTTCCCCCTCCTTGTCCCATTCTTCCCACTTCCCAACCCCAGCTCTGGTTAACCAGCGCTCCTGTGGGTAGCTAGTAGTTGCAGTGGGCTGATGACTCTGCTGCCATTTGAAGCTGTAGTTCCAAAATGGCCACTTAAAGGACAGCGATTTCCCCCCCCCCAGTTTTGTCACAGCCACAGGGGCATCTTTGCCTCATTCCTGAGGAGTATGAGGCAGGGAGGTCAATCCTTGTTTTTCAACTGGTTGGGGGGTGCTAAAAGAGAGGAGGGATGAGCAGTCATGATGGCTCCTCTACCTCCCAGTGCCTCAGAGGATTGTTGGAAGGTGAGGCAGCCCACTCACCCACCCACCCATCCACCCAGGAAAGTAGTGTGAGATTAGCTGGCTGCCTTTTGGGGCTGAGTAGAAAGGTTTTTTTCTACCTCACTGACTAGCATTGGGTGAGGGCTTTGTTTTCCTATTTCACTCTGTGGTGTGGTATTTTTTGTTTTGTTTTGTAGGCCTGGTCACAACTGGCAGGTTTAGTACAGGAGGAGGGTTAAGAGTAAGAGAATGTGGTGAGTGCCCTGGCTGCTGAAAAGTGCTTTACTCATTTTTACAGCATCCAGTGCTGGCGGTGCGGCCACAGTGCGCGTTCACAGCCAATAGGATTGGGCTCTAAGCCTGATAACATAGGGAAATGGTTGGTCAAGAGGACTCCAGACTACCCCCAGAGGTTATTTGTATCAGGTGCTGGGACAGAATTCCATTGAGCATTGGTTACGAAGTCCACCTCAAAGACTGAATAGCCAGATAGTCAGAGTTTTCTTGAGCTTCATAGTTGTTTGGCAGTGCTTCATAGTCAGAGCTTCATAGTTGTTCAGCAGTGATAAACTGCAATCATGGTGGGAAGCTCCACACATGGGACCAAAAGTGGAAGAGGACAAGAAAGTGCAGCCTAGTTCTCTCCTTCAAGGGAAGAGCCCACACTCAATGGGGTGGAGAGGGGTGGACAGTTCAGTCCGTTCGGACCCACTGTAGAATGCAGACTGTGTTCAATTCAATAATGTTGTGATCAGTGGTGTCATTCAAATGATTTAGGAACAGGAACTCACTTTTGATTGGCACTTGTCGGGAAACCGGAACCAGCCACGGAGCCCGTTAGGATCCGGAACGCCTGTTCTGGTCCGTCCCCCCTGAATGACATTACTGGTTGTGATCCATTTGTAGTAGTCCAACTGCATCATCTCGCGTGCGGACAAAATCCCAAATGTCAGCTGGAAATGTTGAATGCAGCACTGTGAGGTGTGTAGCAGGATAGGAATTAGCAGGGTGTGAAAAAGGGAACTTCTTAATGGGCGGCTTGACAGGCTTCTAGCTACAGCACAGCGGTTGCAGTCAAGCGCAGCTAAGATACATTGTTACTTTTCCTTGGCAGCAAAATTGATGCTTGAAATGAATCCTACAACAAGATTTCTTTGCTAATTGCAGAAACAGATAAAGTGCGCCTTGAGCAGCCATTATTCATTCTACAATAATCTTCCTTTAACGGTAAGTGGCATTCTGTTTCAATAGGGCTCTGCAGCCTGCCAGTCCCACAAGGAGTGCTCAAACTGCTCTCTTCACAGTGGAAAATGCTGCCTTTTGAATCTGGTTTCTGTGACTTCAGGTGCTATTTGGTTCCGTTTCAACATGTCTACTCCACGAGCAGCTGCTTTTTCAAAACAATGGCGATAGCTCTGTTTTCCATTCTGACTGAAAAAAGTTCATTATAAAATGTAACATGCATTTTCTTTTCTCCAAATATCTGCGCTCCCTTTCTAATATCACTACATGATAGCTGGAGGGAGGAAGAGGCAGGGTAGGATTAGAGCTCATAAAGAGTGCCCTCACCATTGTCGTTCTAGTTCATTGTGGAGTTTCTCAGAGTTGAGTTTCTGTAGGCAGGCGGGAGAGCTTGGAATCAGGTCAAGGTTCAAAAGGTTTCTGAGAAGTTAGAAGTGGGGATAGCGCCCAGTAGGGATGGGCTCCAGTATATGTGTGCACGCACATGCACACACACACACACACACACACACACATGCACACACACATGCACGCACCATACCATGTGCAGAGAACCAGTCCTAAGCTTATCCTAGGAGGTAGGGGGAAGAAAATCCAGCTGAGGAAGCTGGGAGAGTTGATGAAGTCCCAATAATTCAAGCAATTATTTATTTTGTTTTTATATTGCCTTTCCTCCAAGGAACTCAGGATGGTGTACATAGTTCCTTCCCACCTTTTGTCTTCACGACAACCCTGTGAGGGATGTTAGGCGGAGAGATAGCAATTGGCCCAAGGACAGCAATTCCTTCCAATCTTTTCAAGAGCCAATGGGAGCATCTTTGAGATGGGTGTGTGTGCAGCCTTAGCCACTGTGGCATCCTTGGTCAATGTAGGGTGCTGGAAAAACAGCCGTGGTGCACTAGACTTTAGGGGTTGGCTCTTATAGGCATTGGTCTACCTTTTTCCTTCTTCTTCTCTATTTTTGGATTCTTCTGTCCTCTTCCCCCACAGTGATTTCTGTGATGTCTCAGCATCCTAAAAGTGACTGACAATCCAATCCTATCCTCCCCCCCACAAACTGGTGCAGATGTGCCAAAAACAGGTGCGTTGTAACTAGCGGAGGGGGCGGGAGATAAGGAGCCTTCAGTAAGGTTAATCCCCTTACCTTTCTGAAAGCCTCTCACAACACAATGAGTCTCCTCAGCCCTGTGTTAGTGATTTCTTTAGTGCATGTGTGAGGAAAGGGGGCAGGGAGGCTGCAGAAAAGGGGAATAGGATCTGGACTGCACCATTACTGCCAAATCCACCCCATCCCACGACTTCCTCATCCTCCCCAACCCCTATTCCACCCCTTACTTGCCCGTTCCATCATTCCCACCCTCTCCCTGCCTCTCCTGCTGTCTTATCTGCTCTAGAGAATGGCCAGTGGTCCAACGACATGTGCAGGAAGGGTCCAGTGCTTTAAACTGCTTTTCAGCTGCTGTCACCAGAGCAACATGCATTTAGCTGGCAGCTTCAGCCCATAGGATATCCTCCTGCATAGGATAGGATATCTCATAGGATTGTGCAAAAGCCCTTTTCCTTTCTGAATTCAGTGCCATTACAGAAGAACCACCAGACATCCCAAATGAGTATTAAGTGAATTCCCTTTCTTTAGATCTGACCACAATGATCCACACATTGGCAACATGACATTTTCCTTCAGAGAGACTTGAGACTCAGGGCATTTGTTTTGTAACAGAGAATGAAACAAATTGGATCATTTGTGCTCTCCATGCTTCAAGAATCCTTTCAATATTCAGCTTTCAAGGTAGAAAGCAGAGTTTACTATCGTTTGCTACGGATCTTACCCCAAACCACTAATCGCCAAAGCTTTTTAGAATTAATTGCCCCACAGGAAAAGGTAGGAATAGTCAAAGCACTTCTGTCCTGCAGCTGGAATAAAATACTCATGATAGCGTGTTGTGTGCATGGGCAAAGAGATTTTGAATGAACCATAATATTCTGGATGAGAACCTCTTTTCTCTTTTGAGCAATCCATTAACATATTGTGTGGAGAAATTTAGTGTTCTGTGATGCAAAGGTAGGAACCATCTAATAAGCCTACATGCAATAAAAAAAATCACTTTTATTGAAATTTAATAAAATAATTTCCATTTTTATCCATGGTACATTTGTCCATTTTATCCGGCAACACTATTTCTAACTTTGGTAGAAGGCCAACTTGATTGTGAGATGTCACAACTGTTTTCCTTGCAGGAATAAAGACTGGAGGAATATGATGTTGAAACTGTCCATTCAAATATGTGTTGAACTGATTTCTGGTCAATTGGGAATGACAGGACTTCTATCATCCCTCCATGCCTTTCTTGAATTGGACCAGATCAGAATGTAATCATACGGAAGAGAGTTGCATAGATGTGCTTGCCCGTAAAGGTTACTGGAATCATGTGGACATCAGTTGCAAAGATGTGCTCTACATTTTCTCTTGCTTGTCTCCCATGCGTGGACCAATGCACTAGAGCAATAGTGGTTGCCCTGTAAGAATGTTGAATTGCAGGCAAGGCAGAGTTGGGGCACCTAAGGCAAGAATGAGGAGGGCTTGCACACCTGGCTGTGTTTGCCTCTGCACAAGTAAAGTGCCAAAGTTTAAATAGTCACAAACACCTCCCCACAACTGCAGCAAGGACTCCATGAAAACAACAGCATCTCTTTGACTCCACAATATTACTATAGGAAATTTTGAAAATGGGACACAATATCATAGTTTTCACAGTGCTCTATTCTGGCACTGCATTCATTTATTCCATCTCTTTTCCACCTTTTTTGGTTTGGAATTGGAAATGTCGATTTGAAGCTGTGTTAACATTTCATTTTCTTTCCCTTCCCATTTCCTATCTCTGCCTCAGATTCCAAAAATATCTTTTATACTTCTTCTGACTTATGCTTCAGTTTTCTCCCAACACCCTCTTCCTTCCTTCCTTCCTTCCTTCCTTCCTTCCTTCCTTCCTTCCTTCCT
>JAJKFI010000001.1:33419489-33452626 GCA_029204185.1 Lerista edwardsae | reverse complement strand
CCTTCCTTCCTTCCTTCCTTCCTTCCTTCCTTCCTTCCTTCCTTCCTCCCTCCCTCCCTCCCTCGGCTTGGCTCCTTCTCCTCTCCTTTCCAATATCTTCCGTAAATTCACCACCATCACTCTCTATTATTCCTCCTCTCTTCACGTTAATTTGGCCTCCGTGAGCTCTCCTTTCAGGCTGCTCTTGTTCACACTATCAGGCTCAATTTGCCACCACGTACCTGTGTTCTCTTTTTTGTCTACACTGCAAAGCCCTCCCCTCCCCCCCCCATATTATCAGGCTCAGTGCGCAATCGTAACCCAGCATTGCACCAGTGCAGCGCTCTTATGCTGGCCCAGCAGTATTGCAAATACGCCTTAGGCAGATCTGCACCACGGATTTGGGTGCTGGGCCAGCAGAGGCAGCAGCATCGGCCCACGGACGGCGCACCACCCGTCAACTGCACTGGCTGAGTGCTGGCGGAGTTCTGCCAGTGCGGGCCTGTGCTGAGGGCATGCTGGAAGCAGGCAGGCAGGAGTAATAGGGTGAAGGGTTAGGGTGGATCTATAGGCGAGCCAGCCTGGGGAGGGGGGAGAAGATAAGACATGGCCATTAGCCTGTATCCTAACCTCCGTCCCCGGGTTGGGTGGCCCCAATCCAGGCCACACCTGGCCGCTCAGACTTGCACCTGCTATTTTGCTGGAACAGTCCAAGCAGCGCCCTACAGCTGGCTGGGGCAAACATCCCCTTGCCCCAAGGTGAGCTCCAGCCGCCTCACAGCCTGCATTAGGGTTCAGTACAGGGCTGCTGGGCTGCCTGCTCCGAGACGTTAGGATTGGGCTGCCCAGCAGTCCACACGGCTCTCTTTATGGATCTATAGGCAAGACAGCCTGGGGAGGGGGGAGATCTGTCTTTCAGAATCTTTCTTTCAAATCAAAGTCTTTCCTACATTATCAGGCTCAATCTGATGCCGTGTGGCTCCTTCTTCTCTGTCTTTTATCAGGCTTAATTTGGCCACTACTTACTCTTATTCCTATTTTCCCTGTGTGATCAGGGTCAAACTGGCCAGGCTGAATTCAGTTCTGTTTTTATAATATTATATTAGTCTCTATTTGGCCACTAATCACCTCTCCTTTATTCCCTTTTTTCTTTCCCACCATTTAACATTTTATTCCTTGTTTTCTTTATCATTCTACTCACTTCTTAACTGTGGGCATGGCCCTAATGCACCCGTGGGGTGACATATGTGGCTTGCATCAGCCCAGTGCTGTTGCAGACATGTTGTAAATCACATATCTGCCAGCACGGAGGGGGCTGGTCCAGTACAGGGAGAGGCACCAACCCAGATTCACCCTGGAGCCAGATAAGCCGGTTCTGTGGCTAGCCGAGTTCGGCCAGCTCAGGGGCTTTGTGAGGGCAGGGGAAAAGAGGAGGGGGTAGAACTGGGCAGAGGGAGGGCAAAGAGTGGCCAGTCCCATGGGAAGGCCGGCCCAGGGAGGGGGGCAGTTCTGGCCGTTTGGCTGGATCCTAACCCCTGTCCCCAGGCCGGGCAGCCCCAATCCAGCCACTTGGATTTTCATCAGCGATTTTGCTGGCACAGCTCCAAGCAGCCCCATAGGGCTGGCTGGGGCTTACCCCAGGGGAAGGGAAAACTATCTGCTTATCCCGAGGTGAGCTCCAGCCTCCTCTTACACTGCAGTGGATACAGCACAGTCCTGTTGGCCTGCCTGTCTTGTTCTCCTTTTCCCCTTCCCATTGATCTTTTCTTATTCCAACATCATCCCCCCCCCCGTGTTATCAGGCTAACACACACACACACACACACACACACACACACACACACACACACACGAGTGAGAGAGCTAGCTCTTTTATTCCTTTTTTCCTTTCTTCCCTTAACAGGCTCAATTAGGCCAAGACTTACCTGCATCTTGCTACTTTACTTCCTACAGAGATCTCCCTCATTCCATGTTTCTCTCCCCGCAAGGCTCCATTTCTTCCCACACACCTCTCTTTTATTCCTTCTCTTCTTTACATATTAGGAGGCTCTACTGGGCTCCCTTTTCCCTTTTTTTTCTTTACCACTGAGTGCTCCGTTCTCCCTTCTTTGCTTTCATACTTTACCTGGTTCAGATTGGCCATCTCTTAGCTCTCTTACAGTCTAATCCTAAAGCCATGCTAGAATAGGGAGTCAGCCAGCCTGCCCCATATTACGGTTAGCCCCATATCCTAACCTGGAGTTAGGCCGGCACAGTCAGGCCAGCAAAGTTCGGCTGGCACAAGGGCCACCATAAAGCGCATTTGGACCACTCCCAGAGTCAGGGAGGATGGTGCATGTCTGTGTGTTGGCCTCTCCGACTCAGAGAATGGTTCAAACATACTTTACGGTGTCCCTTGTGCTGGCCAAAATGTCCTGGCCTAACTGTGCCGGCCTAACTCCAAATTAGAATTGCATTCTAATGCAAAAAATAAGATGAATTTTTAAGATGAAAAGATGAATTATTCCCCTTACCCTGAGTAATGCTTCAGCAGTACCAATAGGGCTACTCGGAGTTGCAACAGCAAAATAACTGGCACAAAGAAGCATCCCATGTAGGGCTGACTGGGTCAGGCATTAGGATCCATCCTAACTGCATCGATCCATCGATCCTGGCTCCACCCCCCTCCATGAGCCAGTTCCACTCATAGGCCTGCCCTTTCCACATCTCTCCCACCCTGGTCCACCTTCCTTCCCCCCCCCCTTTGCCCTCCCCAATCCCCTATGCTGGCCTCCTTTGTCTGACCTTACCTGAGCACAGCAGGCTCCTATTATGGCACAGGGAGTCATCCCAAACATGCTTTACAGGATGTTTGCAATAGTCCTGGGCCGGTACAAAGAACTTCTCTACCTTTGGATTCTCAGGCCCATCTATACTTTTGGATTGTATTCTTCTACAGGGCCGGCCTTAAGCCAATGTGACCAATGTCATCACATTGGGCCCCGCACTAGCAGGGTGAGCATATCGCCTGTGGCTGCAGCTAGGATCTGTATGGGCTGTAAGTCAGTGGGGCAAGCAGAACACTTTTACCTTGGTCTCTCCCACCTAACTCTGCTTCTGAACAGCCCCAAACGGGCCACCTGGAAGCAGTTGGCGGTGATGTTATATCACCACCAACTACTTCCATATGCCATGCTTTGCACATGGCACGAACAGTGCTTTTTGGTGAGTGGGGGGGCACAGGGAGGGTTGGGGGGCCCACAGGATTGCACCGCATTGGGGCCCCTTGCTGCTAGAGCCGACCCTGTTCTTATATTCCTTCTTTTCCACTCTCAGGCTACGTTTGAGACAGTTCATTTGTATGCCTTCCTTTATTACATTAGCAGGATGAGACTGGCAACTACATACCAATGGGCGCAATCCTAACCTGGAGTTAGGGTGGCACAGTTAGGTCAGCAAAGTTTGGCTGGCACAAGGGCACCGTAAAGCACGTTTGGACAGCTCTTGGAGTCAGGGAGGATGGCGAACGTCTGTGTGCTGGCCTCTCTGACTCCAAGGGTACATGCAATCCTAACCTGGAGTTAGGCAGGCAACATTAGGCCAGCAAAGTTTGGCTGGCACAAGGGACAATGTAAAGTATTGTTTGGTTCACTTTCGGAGTCACCAGGTTAGGACTGTGCTCCGAAAGTGGTCCAAACGTTATTTTATAGTGTCCCTTGTGCTGGCCAAACTTTGGTGGCCTTATGTTGCCTGCCTAACTCCAGGTTAGGACTGTGCTGTGAGAATAGTCCAAACAGGGGTGGTTCTAATCAGAACCGCGCCCATGGCAGGGAATGACATTGCGCCCCCCTCAACGTCATGACGTCACGACGTCATGACGTTGCGGGGTGTGGCTTCCCTCCCGGCTTGGAGGACGGGGAGCGGCCGCTGCGCCCTCCGAACTGGGAGGGAAGTTGCTGGGGCGCGCACTCCAGGCTGGGGGTTTAAAGTGCACTTTAAACCTCCGGCCCGGGAAACTCCCAGAGAGTTTGGGAACTACTGGCATAGAGGAATGAGGAAGAGATCATTGGGAAAGAGAAACAAGAAGTGGCAACAAATAGCCAAAAGGAAAAAAAAATAAAGTGCCTGACAGAGTCATACAGTGCATACAGAGCCTGATAATGCCTAATAAAGTGCATACAGAGCCTGATAATGTAAGAAATAAAGAATATTAGAGAACTCAGTGTGTCCAAATTGAGCCTGATAATGAAAGGAAAAAATGGAATTGGACAGCATAGTAGGAAAGAAGAAAAAGGAAAGAGACATAGAAGGCAATCCTAACATGAAGTTAGGCTGGCACAGTTCAGCCAGCACAAGGGACACCAAAAAATATGTTTGGACTCAGTCACGGATCTAGGGGGGGCTATGGGGGGCAAGAGCACTGGGCGCCATCTTGGGGCCATCTTGGGGGGGGCGCCGATGGCATGGCGCCCCCGCGCCCCCCCCCACATGGCGCCTGCCGCACCCGCTCCCCTCCTGTCCGCTGGGACGCGCGAGCACTTTAAAGTGCGCTTTAAACCCCCAGGCCGGAGTGCGCAGCGCTCGCTCCCCGCCCTGTCTGCCGGGGCGTGCTGGCACTTTAAAGTGCTTGCGCGTCCCGGTGGACAGGAGGGGAGTGAGCTGCCAGGGCGCACTCCGGGCCGGGGGTTTAAAGTGCACAGCGCCCGCTCCCCGCTCTGTCTGCCGGGGCGCGCGAGCACTTTAAAGTGTTCGCGCATCCCGGCGGACAGGAGGGGAGCGGGCGCGGCGGGCGCCATGTTGGGGGGCACGGGGAGCGCCATGCCATCAGCGCCCCCTCCAAGATGGCCTCAAGATGGCGCCCAGGGCTCTTGCCCCCCATAGCCCCCCTAGATCTGCGACTGAGTCCAAACATATTTTATGGTGTCCCTTGTGCTGGCTGAACTGTGCCGGCCTAACTTCAGGTTAGGATTGCCTTCTATGTCTCTTTCCTTTTTCTTCAGTCCAATTCCATTTTTCCCTTACATTATCAGGCTCAATTTGGACACACTGAGTTCTCTAATATTCTTTATTTCTTACATTATCAGGCTCTATATGGCTACACTTAGCTCTTTTGTATTTTTTTTCCTTTTGGCTATTTGTTGCCACTTCTTGTTTCTCTTTCCCAATGAACTCTTCCTCATTCCTCTATGCCAGTAGTTCCCAAACTCTCTGGGAGTTTAGGAACCACTGTAAGTTATAGTGAGGAGGAGAGAAGGAGTCTCGGTCCCCAGGGTCCATTGCTGCCTGGACCAACAAGGGCTTTGATCTACTTACCTATCAAAGTCCTGGCATCTGGGAGCCCTACAGATACCTCTGCGGGGCTCTCCAAACCTCGGAATATTAAAAAAAAAAAAAAACCCCTACCGCAACCCACTTCCAGTTTTCATTTGCAAAACCAGAAGTGGGTTGCAATAGCTTTTTTAAAAAATATTCTGAGGTTTGGGGAGCCCCACAGAAGTATCTGGGGCACTCCACACACACACACACCCGGAAGGTGATCAGTAAGTAGGTTGACGTCCCAGGCGGCAGTGCAATCCTGGGGATCCTGTTGCTGCCTTCTCTCCTCCCCAACCCTTAAGGGCTAGGGCACCACGATGTCTCAGTTTGAGAACCCCTGCCCCATGCTGTCAGGCTTAACCCAAATCTTAAGGGCTGTTAGCATGCACTGGGGCAGCAGAGCCAGCGCCGGGTGTCACAAAAATGAGTGAAGCACTTTTTTGGCACCCAGCGAGAAAGTAATGCCAACAGGAAGGCCTCTGCCATCCTGCAGGCACTGAAACCCACTTGAGAGTCACCGGCAAAGGTAACATTTGAGCTGGGCAGCCAAGAGGTGAGGGAGGGTGGTGGGAGGGAGGTCCAGAGGCAGGCGAATGGGGGTGGTGGAGGATCAAGCCAGGGAAATGGATGGGGATGGTGCAGCAGGCCTACATCGTGGACCTCCCGCCTCCTTAACTGCAGAGCTAAATACAGTTTGGCCCTGCTGCACCAGCACCGCATAGGGTTGGACTGTCAACTTAGTTCTTTTGTATTCTTCCCTGTCTTACATGATCAGGATCTCTTTGCAAACACTTACCTGCACCTTATTTATATTTTCTTTCTCATGGAACCCTCCTGTAGTCCTCCCTGCCCCAAAGTTATCCTGCTCAATTTAGCTCTCTTTTTTACATGCATTTCCCCCCCAGGCGGCTCAATCCTAACTTGGCAGGAGCAGACTGGCCAGCAGACTGATTCAGGCCTGCACTGTATCCAACGCAGGTTTGGCTGCCTCTGGAGCTCACTGTAGGGCAAGGCGATTTGTCCCCTTACACTGGGGTAAGCCACTGCCACCACTATGCGGTTTCTCAGATCTGCCCATTATTCAGCAGGTGCAGGTCTGAGCAGCCCACAGCGGCCTGGATCAGGGCCACACAGCCTGGGGACAGGGGTTAGCTACACCCTCTCCCTGGTTAGCTTCACCCACAGGGCCGCCCACCCTCTGTTCCGTTTGCCCTCCCTCCCCCCTCAAGTGACTTGTATCAGCCCAGATCCACTTTAAGGTGATGCCCTCGTTCATTTAAGGGTGCAATTGTACTCCAGTCATTCAGCCGCCACTAGCTTCTAGCGGTGGCCAAATGTCTGCAGCGCCGACAGAAGAGCACCGACTGGCACCTCCGCCTCAGTGATGGTGTCGTTGGGCTGATGCTAGCAGCAGCATCGGTTCAAGGGTGCCGACCCAAGGCCACGCAGAACTGCTCCTGCACCAGCCAAGTTCGGATGGTGCAAGAACAGTTCTGGGCAGTGATGTCATGCAGGGGGAACGTGGGGGAACTCAGTTCCACTTGTTAAAATTAGGGCTGACTCTGCCCACTTCACTCTCCCTCCTCCCCGCTCCCAATTCCTCTGCAAAGAGCTTTCTTCTTGGTTGGCCGGCACTCAGAGGGTTAAAGGGAGCGACTCCAGGTTCCTAGGGGGGCGAAGGGAGAAGGGCTGCAGTGGGGAAGTCCCGTCCTGCACAGCCCCCTTCCTCACTCACTCCAGCCACACACGTGGAGTCAGCAGCCACCCTGGTGAGTCTGCAGCCCACTGGGGAGAAGGGGCATCCTGGGAGTGCAGTGGTGAATCGAGGGGGGCCCTGGAGGGGACAGAGGGGAGCTGGGACTTTTTGAAGCTGCCCTCCTGACCTGCCCGGCATAAGCAGGCTTTGGTGTGGGGAAGCACCCAAGGGTGCCGTCCGGAGTGGTGCCGCCCCTCAGCCCCTTCCACAGGTTCCTGCCTCATTCTGCTCAGCCAGCCTCGGCTTTGAGGCTGCTGCCCCCATGCCAATTTTCAACTTCCCTGGCAATTTTGAATAACTCCACCTCGCCTAGCCGCAAAGACCAAGGAAAGGCTTTCGCCGCTGTCTTTCCAGTCCAGAGCGTTTCACTGGCGCTCTGGGTGTGAGGTTTCTTTGGGAGACTGTCCCCATCGCTATTGGAGCTGCAATTGGGGAGGGGGAAATTCTTCACTTTCTGTTCTGTAGGCGTCAGGAGCTGTACAGAACCGGCTGGCTCCGCCCACTTGTCGCTCCAATAGCAATGGGGACAGTCTCCCAAAGAAGCCTCACACCCAGAGCACCAGTGAAACGCTCTGGACTGGAGAGACAGTGGCGAAAGCCTTTCCTTGGTCTTTGCGGCTAGGCGAGGTGGAGTTATTCAAAATTGCCAGGGAAGTTGAAAATTGGCACGGGGGCAGCAGCCTCGAAGCCGAGGCTGGCTGAGCAGAATGAGGCAGGAACCTGTGGAAGGGGCTGAGGGGCGGCACCACTCCGGATGGCACCCTTGGGTGCTTCCCCACACCAAAGCCTGCTTATGCCGGGCAGGTCAGGAGGGCAGCTTCAAAAAGTCCCAGCTCCCCTCTGTCCCCTCCAGGGCCCCCCTCGATTCGCCACTGCACTCCCAGGATGCCCCTTCTCCCCAGTGGGCTGCAGACTCACCAGAGTGGCTGCTGACTCCACGTGTGTGGCTGGAGGGAGCGAGGAAGGGGGCTGTGCAGGACGGGACTTCCCCACTGCAGCTCTTCTCCCTTCGCCCCTCTAGGAATCCGGAGTCGCTCCCTTTAACCCTCTGAGTGCTGGCCAACCAAGAAGAAAAGCTCTTTGCAGAGGAATTGGGAGGGGGGGAGGGAGAGTGAAGTGGGCGGAGTCAGCCCTAATTTTAACAAGTGGAACTGAGTTCCCCCGCGTTCCCCCTTCATGACATCACTGGTCCCACCCCCTCAAGGCCAGCTCTTACCCTCCCCCGCCCAGTTCGTCCCCACTCCCTGCCTTCTCACTGCCCGAAATGGTCTTACTGGCAGCCAGCACTGCTGGAGCACCAGCCACCCACCCTCTCATGTAGGGTCCTGGTGCCGAATGAGTGCATTCTTTCTTCCACTATCAAGCTCTGCTTGCCACCACTCTCCTGTCTCTTTTTTTCTCCCTTTTGCTTCTCAATGAGGCTTAGGCAGTCCATATAAAGCCCTCTGGTTTACACTCTTTTATTTCATACCTTATGAGGCTGGTTTTGCCCACTTGGTGGCTCTGTATTTTTCTGCCTTTTCTCTCTTAATTTATGAGGTTTAGGGCACAATCCTAACCAACTTTCCATCACTGGCATAGCAGTTCCAATGGGTCATGGGCTGCATCCTGCAGTTGGGGACAGTCACGGAGGCCTCAAGGTAAGGGTATGTTTCTTCCCTTACCTCAGAGCTGCATTGCCCTTATCCTGGTCCCGGAATGTGGGTTTGGACTTCTTCCTCAATTTGGCCACTACTCACCTGTGTGTTATTCCATTTTGTGCTTTCCCTCTGAGATCTTTCTCATTCCTTCTTTTCCTCTCCTATGTTATTAGGCTCAATTTGGCCACACTTATCTCTCTTTTATTCCTTCCTTTCTTTTTTACATTATGAGGCTCTATTTGATAACTCCTGGCTCTATCTTATTGTTTCTTTTCTGACTTGCATTATCTGTCTCATTTTGGCCAGTTCTTACCTGTGTCTTATTCCTTTTTTCCTTAAGTTATCAGAGCTTTACCTCATTCCTAAGAACATAACAACATAAGAAGAGCCCTGCTGGATCAGGCCAAGGGCCCATCTAGTCCAGTTTCCTGTATCTCACCATGGCCCACCAAATGCCTCAGGGAGCACACAAGACAACAGATGCTTGCATCCTGTTGCCACTCCCTTGTATTGTACCTGGCATTCTGAGGTAGCCTATTACCCTTGCACCACCCCCAAGGAAGACATCAGGCTGTGGGTGGGGTTCCTTGTTTTCCTTGTTTCTTTCCTACATTATCAGGCTCAGTTTGGTCACACTAAGCTTTCTTTTATTCCTTCCTTGCATTCTTACATTACCAATTTTACATATAAAATTGACCACCACTTACCTGTGTATTATTTTGTGTTTTTTCTTTCCCTTTAATGAGCTAGTCTATGTTTTTTTGCCCTACATAATCAGGCTCAGTGTGCACACACTTAGCTCTCCTTTATTCCTTCATTTCTTTTTTAAATTATGAGACTCTGCCCATTCCTGTCCTATGCCTTTCTTTTCTTTCCCACTGAATTTTTCCTTATTTCCCCCTTTTCCCCGCTCTGTTACCATCAATTTGGCCACACTAAGGGCCCAATCCTGAGTGAGTCAATGTCAGTGGTAAACACTTACCACCAGTGCTGGTGTTGCAGAAGGGCCTTAGCACCCAGATGAGTCCACATGGAGCTGTTGGGCAGTAAACCCCCCGATGGTGGTGCACTCTTTCTGGGCAGGTGGGAAGAGCAGAACTGGGTAAGGGAGGGGTGGAACAGGGGTGGGACCGGTGGTGCCTCCCCCCAAGCTGGATCCTAAACTCCTTGTTAGACTGTGCAATCCAACACGGAGGCTTTCATGTCAGACTTGAGGAGACCTATTGGTGGTCCTGCGCCTTTACTTGATGGAAGGGGACAAATGTCTCCTTTTCCCAGGGTGCCTCTGATGGCTGCCTGGCACCTATAGGATGCAGCAGTAGCTCTTTGGCTACCGCTGTGCCTACAGCAGCCTGGCAGCTTAGGATTGGGTTGTAAGCACCCTTTTCTTCATCCTTTGCTTTTGCCACCAATTATGTGTGCTTTATTCCTTTCTTGTTCTTCTGATTATGATCCCCTTATTCCACCCTTTCTCTCAATGTTAGCAGCCACTCTCAATGTGGCCATACCTAAGCCTCATTTCTTGCCTTTCTTACATTATCAGGATCTGACCTATTATCTGTTACTCTTTTTTATCACTGAGGGTTCCCCCCCCCATGTTTTCAGGCTCCGGGCACACTCCTAATGGGATGTTAGGCTGGTGCTTGTCCCCTGTGCTGGCCTCAAAGTCAGAAGGCATGTCTGCACCACTCCAGAGCAGGCTAGGCTGGCACAAGGACACATGCTGGCCTGCCTGGGTACAATGCAGGCTAGGATTGGGCTGCCTGATGGCTACACTGAGCTGTATTTTATTCTTTCTTGCATTATATGCTTAGCATGCCCATGCGTAGGTCTCTTCTATTCCTTCTTTTCTTTTTACACTGAGGGCACAATCCTAACCTGGAATTAGGTCTCCCAGAACCATTGCAAACACACTGTAAAGTGCGTTGGACCACTCGCGGAGTCAGGGAGGGGAGTGCACCTCTGTGTGTCAGACTCCCTGACTCAGAAAGTGGTGCAAATACACTTTACAGTGCATTTGCAACACTCCTGGGATGACACAAGTGATTTGTGCCAGCCTAACACCAGATTTGGACTTTGCCCTAATAGGCTTTACTTGGCCACTACTAACCTGTGTTTTATTCTTTTCTTTTCTTTCTCACTTGTTAGCTCACCTTTGTCCCTTCTTTTATCAGTCTCACTTTGGCCACTTCTTGCTTCTTCTCTTGTTGACCTTTCCTTCTTCAATTTTGCTTCTGCTTTCCACTGCTTAGCTTTTTATTCCTTTTCCCCCTTTCCTTAGTCTGTTTCAACTTCGCACCACCTACCTCTTTTTTTCCCCCTCACATGTCTAGGTTCAAGTTGACCACATATTGCCTCTGTACGAATCCTACTTCAATTTCCTTCCATCTGCCTTAGTTTCCTATCATCTTTTCATCTATCTCTGGCTTCTTTTCCATTTCTTTTCATAGCTTCAATTTCCCACCATCTGCTTTTATTTTCTGTTTTGTTTTCCCGTCTTTCTTCTAGCCTGCCTGAATTTCCCACCTTCTACCTCATTTGAATTGTCTGTCTGTCTGTCTGTCTGTCTGTCTGTCTGTCTGTCTGTCTGTCTTTTTCTTTTTTTCCTGCTAGTTTTGACATGGCTGCTTTCTTTCTCATTCTTCCGCTGTTATTTTCAGAGCCCTGGGCGTTTTTCTGTCCATCTTTCTTCCTTTCTTTTTTTTTTTTCTGTCATTGTATTATGTTTTGCCTTTCCTATCTCTTTCTGAATTTTCCCCTATTTTCTAGTTGTCCTTCAGTTCATTCAATGTCTTTTGGGGGGTTTCCCCCTTCCTTTTGGAGAGAAATTGGTTTCTTGGGCAGGAGGAGAACAATGCCTGAGCTTGCCATATCCAGGCTGTGGGAGCTCCCAATTCTTCCCTGGTTTCATAAAATCCTCATGCCTCCTTGCTAGTTGGCAGACTAGTTTTCACTTCATTCATGGCAGCTGGGAGATCTCAAGTATTGGCAGTCAGGTTGTCTGCGTGTTGGCTCACATCTCCTTCTTCTTGTTTATCAATATCTTTATATATAGTGTCATTTGGGGAGAAGAAGAGATAATTGAACAGAAGCGTTGCTTATGCTTTTCTAAAATGTGAAAGGAGCTAGGAGGGTTTGTCACCAGACAGGTGGACGAGGTTGGACGTGGCTGGGTTTGATGAGTCGGGGTTGTGCAAATGGTAATGGATACATCTGTACTTGCCTTCTGGCCCTGAGTTCTTCTCAGAAAGGGTCATATATGTTCTATGGCTTAGTTGGGATTTGGGGAGACAGTGACTAGGGACTTTGGTGTCTGGACCCAATTAGACATGACTTTGATCATTTTATTGGTCCTTATATATTGGTGTCTTTCTTCTCTATAAATACCATATGGCCTTAGGACAACCCAGATAAGGGTTGCAGTGAAAGGCAAGGCAACGTCTCTTGCAGTTTCAGTCAGGGCCTCCCTGTGCATGTTCCATATCCTGTTCCATGTCCTGTGGGGGGAAGCTTCTGTTGGCTTCAATGGGTAAATGGCATCCAAAGCCCCCCGGTTTGAGTCCATATAATGGAAGGAAGGAAAGGCTAAAGGTGTCCAGCCCCCTCTGAAATCCGAGACCTGATCAGAAGACTAGAAGCTGAGGGTAAACCCTTTCCTTCGAATATCTGAATAACCAGGATCCAGGGATTCCCATTCTAGGTCTTGCAACCTTCAGTTTTCTTTCTCTGCTCAAGCTATTCTTCGTGGACATGGAGATTGTGCTTACTGCCACTCAACAGTACAAGGCAGGCAAGAGATATGGCATGATGGTGTTCCTGCATCCTTGATTTACCTGCCAAGACAGAGAGCCCCAGAGGAGAAAAGTGGCTGATTCTGGTGATGACTTGCAACTGAAGGACAATCGTGTCCATTCCTCCTTTCAGTGGAAGGCACATTTGCCACACCTTCTCCTCAGTTTGCTTACTTTGTCAGTTCCCACAAGGTGTTCTGTCACTGGATCCTGCTCCAGCCAGCCCTGCAACAGGATGCTGAATGTTCCAAAGAGGAAGCCGTTGTATGGCCGCTTTCCTTAGCCTCTTCTTTCTCTGTCTGGGGCACACAATATCACCTGGCCAGCAGGAGTATTTGTCACAGTGCTAATAAGAGCTGTCAAAGTTACCCTCAGGTCGAGAGGACAGGAAGAGACATTGTTAGAGTCAGTCAGAGGAGTGCGTGTTCTGATTGGAGTGAAGGCTCTACTTTGCTGGCTGGATAGAAGGAAAAAAAGGAGATATTGTGTGACGAAGGATACAGATGCTTGTGCATCCAGCAGTGGGCAGGAGATAATAAAATCCCACCTGCAGGAAGGCTAGTCTTCGGTCGAGGCCTTTGGGCTCCAAACACCAACAAGTAGCTAGCTCAGCAGCGAAGCTTCTTCCATAGCTGAGGATTCCCTGGTGCAAATGAAAAGGAAACAAAGTTGGATTCTTAGATGCTCAGGGGTGGGGAAATTTAAATGCTCCTCTCTTGCCCCTCTCAAAACCAACATTTCCCAACTCTTTTCACTCCTACTTCTACTCCTACTTGTTGAACTGCCTGTGTAGAGGCCAGAGTAATGAGACATCCCTTCCTTTCTTATGGGATACTAACTTCCTTTGTGTCTTTTCCCATGGCGTGAATTGTTCTGTTTCCTTGCTAGCACAATGAAGTATTCCTCCCCTGGTTCTTCATTTCCTCCACCCTGACAATGCCTAATTGCTGTGGACAGATATTGACTATGTACTAAGTACCCTGAGAGACTGCACTCATACCCCCCCAGGATGAACATCATGGTCAGCTTCCACTGACCACTGGCCAGAGAATGTTGCAACTGTAGGTAGCTCAACCCCCCCCCCCCCGCAAAAAGAACTCTACTCTAACTGCCAGTTGCCTGGTGACTGGCAATACAACAGAGCAACAAACTCTGGGCTGTGTCATTGGTCAGAGGATTAAACATTCTTGGCTTGCTTTGTATTACTACAAGCTGCCATTGGGGTAAAAGGCCAGGTATAAAGCTAAAAATAACAAACTACTCCCCAGGCTCTTAAAAAAAAATACTTCACCTCTGTTGACATGTGATGATCCTTGCAGCCAGGATCTCAGATCAGACTCAGGGCAGGATCTGAGTACAGACTCAGATTTGAGCAGGGCATCTTTCATCACTGCCTGAGAGAGACCAAGGGCAAGACAGAGGAGATAAGAGATGGCACCCAGTGGAATCCAATACTCCAGCCCCCTCCCACATTTTTCTTTCCTCCAAATGTCACAATTCACTATCTTTTTGTCACTGACAATTCCTCTGAACAGGAATTATTGCTCCACAGTGTCTGTTTAATGTTCTTGAAATCAGATTAGACCATCTTGTTACAAATAGCTACATGCTCCCTTCTAGGGCTACAACTTCAAGCTTTGCTTCATAGATCCTGGGTCATCTCTCCTACAGGGTGTTGTTGTGGATTGTAAAATAAAACCAAATAGTCATCACCACCCTTCTCTCCCAACAATTTCGCCATCTCTTTCTCCAGCACCACCAACCCGATGGGAGATTCCAACCCACCACTAAAAAGGGCCTCAATGGGCCCACTATTTAGCGGGCACAGAACTGAGAAGACCCATGTCAGGCTCTAAGGAGAGGGGATAGGATCCAGAGACATCCTCTGCCACTGTTCCCACCTGCCTCCCAGACCAAATCCACCCTCCAGACCACCCACCCCCTCTCCGCCTTCACCCTGCCCTCACCCTGCCTAGAAATGCCTCTCCACCACACATCAGTTGACTTACCACCCAGTGCTCCTCTTCCTTGTCCTACTGGCATGGAGAGCCAGTGCCCACCTGTGTTGAGCACCGGTGCTTCCCTCGTTCTTGCAGCACGTTTGCAACAGTGCTGCCTGAGTGAAGGATCAGGCTGTCAGACTGTCTTCATCCACCCCTTCCTCTCACCAAGTCGTTTTCTTTAGAATAGTAAAGATGAAAAATGCTTAGAGAGTAAACCAAGAAAGACCTGGTCTGTTCTGGTCTGTTGAGGGCAGTGTTCTGACCAACTGACAGTTGAACCAAGGGACTATGATGTCAGAGTGTGATGTCACAAGAAAGCCATCACACTATCCGGAAATCCCTGCAGACTCAGAACATAGTGAGTCCGTTAGTCTGGTACCCTGTTTTGCACAGTGACCAGTTAAAGGTCTCTGGGGAGCCCAGAAGCAGGGTGCCAAGGCAATAGCCAGTGGCCTCAGAACTGAGATGTTCCACTTAGTAATCATGACTAGTAGCCATTGATAGGCCTCTTCTCCATGAAATTATCTCCTCTTGTAAAGCCAACAAACTGGAAGCCACTTTTGTAGCAGCAAATTCCAGAAGATAATTTTGTTTCTTGTCCTTCAGTACAAAACATTAGGACAGTGGGCAACACATTAAAAAAAGACACTGTACATTAAACACTTCTCCAAACAGTAAGCCTGGGAGTATAACAAACACTTTGGCCAATGCCAAATAGGCATCATATGCTGTGTGATTAACTTCTGAATCAATGTCTATAAACTTCATTGTGTCACCCATAAGAATATAAGAAGAGCCCCACTGGATCAGGCCATAGGCCCATCTAGTCCAGCTTCCCGTGTCTCACAGTGATCCACCAGTTGCCTCAGAGAGCACATAAGACAACACGATGCACAGCTTTTCATTTCTCTCCATTGTGATTTGCAGGCGCAGGTGAACGTGTGCAGCAGTGGCACAAATTGGGACCGCCCTGGCCAAGGATGGGGCATAGGATTTGTTGCTACGGCCGTTGGCCGCCGCTGGCCCTGTCACCGCCCACTGTGTCACTCCATTGTGCCCCTAGCATGCTCCTGGAATGCCCTCCGCAATGTCCTGCGCTGACCAAGCACCGCTGAAACTCGACCAATGCACGACTGGAGCACCTGACGAGTGCAGCATAGCCCATGTGCTGGCACTGCTGTTTGCGCCTGTCCAGCGCCTGACTTGCAAGTGCAGACGCGCTTCACAGCATGTTTGCAACAGCACTAGACCGGCGCAAGAGCACAGCGCTGGCGCAATGCCAGTATAGGATTGTGCTCCCATTCTCTGTTTCCTGGTCCTCAACCAATTCCTAATCCATAAAATGACTTGCCCCCTTATTCTTTTTCAGAATTATGGGAGATGGAGGAGCCTAAACCAAGCCACTTTCTCTGATCCGTCCCACCAGTTACAGCCTGATAGAGGCATCTCCATGCCACTGTTAAATCCAAAACACTGCAATTGGCTGGAGGTTCATGGGGTGCTGCCCTGTAAGCAGATGAAATACTACTAATGAGGCCTTTTCATAAATGGAGTTTATCTGTCCTTTGCAGGGAGTACAATGAGTTGGGGCTCAAAAGGGTTTGCAGAAGTAAAAAATTATGATCATTATGAAACACATGTTCGTGTACAGTTTAGGGAAGTATACAATTGCCTTTTAGAAGTTATTCTTTTTTGAAAAAGCATAAACAGCAGGCTGTGTTAAGCAAAAGGAATAAAATAAATGTGCAACATATTCATTCAAACATGCTTTATCTACAATGGATAACTGGATTACAGAGATCTAAGGAAATAAATAATCTGTCAGGGTTTTATGTTCTTTGCAGCACATGACAAATTGCAAGCTTCATCAATATTTGCTTTCCTTACTTTTATTGACATCTGTGATTTAATATGCACTGCTACTTTATTCAATTACAAACATATAGCATTTGTCTTCATTATCAATACCACATGATGGCATTTACTATTCTGGGCATTTTCTGTCTATTAGTGGATTTATATTTATTAAAAACTAAGACACTTCCTTTCCAAAATTTTCAAAAGACACATGAATCTAATTAAGCTGGGTTCGCGCTGACATTTGCTAGAGCTCTCCATTGGAATTGCAGGTCGATCCACTTCCTCTGCAAGTACTGTATATAGTGATTTGGATCCACTCTACACAGAATTAAAAATGTGGCTTTTATTACTCCTCCACCACAAGATGCTTTATATAACTTGTTTAGAAAACATGTGCTTTCCCCTTGCTGAAACACCTTACTTCCTGACAATCTGCTGCCCTCACAACAGTCATGCCAGGACTTCATAAACTTTGTTAACATTTGCCTTCTCAAAATTCTCACTGCAGGGGCTTCCACCACAGGAGAATGCCACCCACAAATTCATCACTGAAACCCCCACCCTACCACCTGCAGCAGGGAGAGTGAAGACAACAAGATCCACACAGGTAAGGTGGGAAGGGAGCCCAGGCAGCTGTGCAGTAACCCCCATCCTTTGACCCCCAGTACAGACTCACCAGCATTGACCAAGGAGTCCCCATAACAAACACAGTAGCCTAGCCATCCCTCTCCAAGAGCAGCCAAGAGCAGGGGGTATCCACTCCCTCTCAAGGAAATCTTGGGACACTAATCACTGGTGTAGCTAAGTGTAGCCCAGTGCCGAGGGCAAAATGATGCCCTGGAAGAGACGCCACACTAACAGGAAGTGACATCAAGTTGTATATTCATTTTCTTGGGTTTTTGGCTATAACTATTGATAGAATGACAATATTACACTCTGGTTCGTTTCATTGAATTCTGCATTAAATTCACACACACACACACACTTCTTTATTGTTTAACTCATAAGTCATTACAAATTAGAGAAAGAAACATCGCATACATACATAAAATCATGTAAGTAAACTCGGCCTTTTACCATTATCAACAAAACGACGCCTCAACGTTTTGGCTGCAATGGCAAAATGTGCCACAGCATAGGTTATTTTGGCTTGTACATCCTCTAAAAGGTACCAGACTATTTGAACGGGAGTGTAACCACACAAAGGTTTAGTACAAGGATCCAAAAAACGAGATCGCGGGTTTGAATAAAGAGGGCAAAAGAGCAAATAATGGAGAATATCTTCAATCTGCCCGCATCCATAAATACAGATCCTCTCAGACGGTGGAATTTTTTTATATCTACCCTCTAGGTAGGCTGACGGCATCTGTTGGAACCTCAGCTCCGTAAAGGCCCTCCTTAATTGGGGAGAAGTCAACAATTCCAAATATGGAGATAATACATGTTGTTTATGAAAAATAGGATACCAAATGGAAAACCGAGACTCCCAAAGAGAAGCTTTGTCCTGGTTAGCTTCCCAGTTAAAACACCACTCTCTCAAATCTTTGGGTGCATTAAATTATCTTTCCAATGTTATATAACATAATGGTATTACTCATACATACCAAGCTTTTTACCATTTTGGCCTCTAATGATAAGCTCAGCTTGTTGCCCCCCACCCCCACCCCAAAGCTGGTTGACTGGTGCAATTGCATCCCTCTGAACTTCTTCAGCTTGACACACTAGTGGCCAAAATGGTAAAAACCTTGGAATGTATGAATAATACTATTATGTTATATAACACTGGAAAGATAATTTAGTGCAGAATGCAATGAAACAAACCAGAGTGTAATATCTTTACCAAACATTATGGCCAGAAAACCAGAAAACAGAAATACAACTGTGACATCACTTCCTGTTGTGACATCACTTCCAGGGCAACGTTTTGCCATCTGCACTGGGCTACACTTTCATTAGCTATGCCCCTGACACCATGTCTCTTCTCCAACGGTCTTGTTTCATACTCCAACCATTCCACCGTAATGAAGACTTGTGATGATTCTGACAATGTTTTAGTGCCCGTCATATTTGGTCCATTCTTTAAGACATCGCAGCAACTGACCCATGCTCCTCAGACCTAACACACAGGCACAAACAGAAGTTTCACTTTAAATGTCCTTTTGTTGTAGAAGATTGACAGAGAAATATCCAAATAATGGCAGCACGCAGGAGTTACGGACGTCTGCAATGAAGGGTGTTCTTTATATTTAATGGGTTGCCTTGTTAGTCCGGAAAATCAAAGAAAAGAACGACTGTAAAGATTAGGGGCATCTGGCTTTTCTATCCACAAAGTAAACCCCCTTCAAGAAATCTGAAGCATAACAGAGGACTGACATATGTTTTTAATAAGGTAAAAATGATGTCTGAAAGAAGAGAACAGAAGAGGCATATGCTGCTACAGACACACTACAAAGAGGCAGCGTGATTGAAGAATGATCTCAGCGAGACCCCATGTTTCCGTCAGAACACACTGACTTTAGGCTACATCCTCAGCGCTGACATCTACCTAAATATTTCTCGTCCTATCCCCCATGTTGGCAATAGAAACCTAGCCTACATGGAAACACCCAAAGAGAAGAAGATGGTTTCTCTTCTTACTTACTGAACTCCAGAGGTTTGAGCCAAAGGGAGTAGAAAAGTCCAAAAGTGTTTAGTGTCTAGGGTAAGCTAAGCTAAGGGTTAATGACACAGAGCCTGGATTCCTAGATAGGGCACAGAGCCCCCATCAGAACATAAGAAGTGCCCCACTGGATCAGGCCAAAGGCCCATCTAGTCCAGCTGCCTGTATCTCACAGTGAGTCACCAGATGCCTCAAGGAGCACACAAGGCAACAAGATGCCTGCATCTTGTTGCAACTCCCTTGAACCTGGCATTCTGAGGGAGCCTGCTTCTAAAATAAGGAGGTTGCACCATCCATCATGGCCTGTGTAGCCTGCAGTGGATTTTTCCTCCAGAAATCTGTACACTCCCGTTTTAAAGGCTCCTAGGCCAGATGCCATCACCACATCCTGTGGTAAAAAGTTCCACAGGTTGATTATATGCCAGGTAAAAAAGTAACTCTCCTAACATTCAGTGGATATCCTCTTTTCCCTGTGAGAGAGGGGAAAGAACATCCCTTAATCTATCCTATCCATCCCTTGCATACTTTTGTACATCTCAGGGCGCAATCCAAACCAGCTTTCCAGCTCTGACATAGCTATGCCAATGGGGCATGTGCTGCAACCTGCAGTGGAGCAGTAGTCATGGGGCCTCCTCAAGGCAAGGGACTGTTTGTTCCCTTACCTTGGAACTGCATTCCCCTTACACTGGTACTGGAATGTTGGTTAGGATTGTGCCCTCAATCATGTCTCCCTCAGGCCCCTGATGGAAGGAAAATCCGTTCCATTTCATTTTAAATATTTGTAGGGCAAGATTTTGAACTGCAAGACGGAAAGGAGAAAGGACAGAGAGAAGAAAAAATGGAAAGGTTTAAACAGAGAGGGGGCAGGCTGAAGAGTCAGCCACAAACCCTGCAATACAATGCAATCAGTGATGTCATTCAGGGGGAACGGACCAGAATGGGTGTTCCGGATCCTAATGGGCTCTGTGGCTGGTTCTGGGTTCCTGACAAGTGCCAATCAAAAATGAGTTCCTGTTCCTAAATCATTTGAATGACACCACTGAATGCAATCTATACCATGCTTACTCTGAAGTAAGTTTCATTAATTTACCAGTGGGACATATTCTGTGCTCTGTTTATTTGAAGGGAAAGGTAGGAGCAAATCATTTCAATAAATAAAAAAATAATCCGTTTTGTTGCAGACCATTTTTGTGCTTTCTCCTAGTCACTAATATTTGAAAACCACCATTAATTAGCCATCACATAACAACTATAATGAATGTATAGTCATGTGTTGGGTTGTTTGTTTTGAAGGAGGTGGACGCAAGTGCCAGAATGTATCCTGCGCATGAAAACAACACTTCCATGTCTCTCTCAGCTTAATTGCTACCTGGAGCAGCGAACAACAGTGTAACCCCAAACAAAATTTTCAAGAAATCTTCAAAAATCATTAAAAGCCCACAGGTACACTTTAACCAGAGCCCAAACTGCATCCTGAACACATCCGTCTGGCTACAGCCACGCAGCTGAACAAACCCCTGGATTAAGGCACTGCTGTGCAGAAGCCTCTGGTACATTAATTCAAGCTGTGTTGCTTCAAGCTGGAAAAGGAAATTCCAGGCATGTAGTTGCCTAAGGCCACAGTCAGTCTGAACCAAAGCTAGAGAGGAGGAGGGTTACTGAAAAGTCAGGGAAAAGAAAACAGAACGTATTAGGGTGATTGACCAGCTAATGTCCAGCTGCTCAAAGACACCATTCTTCTCGGTGGTCAGTTGAGAAGCTGGGATCCGGGCTTGAAGCCTGATGGGACAAAGCAGGAAGATGTGAAGAGGGAGAAGACTTTGGCCACAGTCCCTGTCAAGTAAGTCATGTCACTTAGAGTGCAATCCTAAACTGGGCTGGAATGGGGAGGCCGGCGGGCCTGCACCATATCCAGTGCAGCTTAGGTATGCTGGGGACCCTCCATGCGGCAAGGTTCGCACCCTTGCCCCAGGGGAGGCTCCAGTCTCCCCTTAGGTTTCCTCGGTTCTGCGCTTGCTAAGTAAGAGCCGAGGAGGCAGCACAGGAGGAGGAGGCAGGAGGAGCAGCCGAGGAGGCAGCACAGTGCAAATCGTGGCCACGCTGCCTGGTGACGGAGGCTTGGATGTGGCCAACTGGCCACATCCCATCTCCGCCCCCTCCCTGGGCTGGCATGCCCACAGACCTGCCCACCCCCTGCCCAGTTCCTCCCTCCCTCCCACCTACCCTCCCTCCTCCCAGAAACGCCCTTGTGCCAGCCAAATTCGGCTGGTACAAGGGCGGTGTAGTGCATCTTTGTGCTGGTGCTCTTGGGCTGATGCTATTGCTAGCTAAACGGAGGTGCTGGTCAGCGCCCCCACATTGGTGCTAGTGACATTGGGCTGACAGAAGCACATCGTATCGGCCCAAGGCGCTCCCTTGGATTTCGCCCTTAAGCAAATACTTTCAATGGAACATATGCAGCATCCTTATATAGATTTAGCACAGTACGGTACTTTGGTTCATCTACTTTAGTTTTGCACTTTCCAGGAGTTTTCAGACAGGGATCTTTCCTACTACCTAGGAAAGGGATTGACCCTGGACTGTGTTCATGTAAACCATGTGGTCCGACACTGCACAATGGCCTGAATCTTAAAATAAGGGGTCTTATTTTACTATTTTAATTATTTTATCTTGCTTTTTTTTTAAACAGGGAAAGGATCTGAATAATTAAAGTAAATAATAACTGTAGGAGGCACAGTATGTATAATTTGGAGGAGAATGGGCTGTATGGCTAGGAAATGAAATTAGGGCACCATGTAGTTAGACAATGCATACAGAATGCATATACAGATGACTTTGATTATGTGTTGGGTTGATTGGAATGCCTGCAGTTGCCCAATCTTGCTATCCTTTCCATTGTGCTGTGCTGCTGCAGCACTAGCACCCGAAACCCACACACCCAATGCCTTTGTCCTTCCTCCATGTGGACACTTAAAGCAGGAACTGCAGTGTGCCCTGGTCGTGCTCCCAGTGTGTTCTGCACTTTCTGTTTTCTGGGGGTGAGGCGCATGTTCTATGCATTTCAATCCTTGGAGCATGGCAGTCTGGCGCCTCTCCCCAGCATGCCCTGCATTTCCTCAGGGATCTAGGGGAACGATCCAGATACTCTTGTACGTACATCACTGAAAAATGCTCTGATGCTCTTTCATGGCTCTGATTCACCATCCCTGATAAATAGCTGGCAACAGCTGGGCGCCTTTATGCGTAGAAGTAATGGGGTCCAAGATAAGAAGCCTCGACACCCATACCATGTAATAACTTGTCTGAAATTGAGGGGACAAAGGATTTTAAAACCAACACCAAGCAACTTCTTATATTATTTTTCTAAGTTTCCAATTGTAAGCTAAGGATTGGCCAACTATGTACTGGAATTTGTTGGCTCTCGTGATGAGTTTGAAAGGTTTTACCTCCACAACAGGCAATGCCATGCATGAGCAAACACCTGCTGAGCTGGTAGCAAAATGCTCTCCATCAGTGAAGTTATGAAAATCCCTCAGCTTCTCAGAACCCCCTGAAATTCAGTGAGTTACCCACCGGATCTGGGGCTTGCAGAACCCGAACAAGGACATTTCAGGTTCAGCTAAAGAATCAGTGCCTGGTAAATCCAGTTTTAATGTAAACCCTATACACCCTATAGCTCTTTCCTTGTCAGCTTCAAAACAGCTTATACAGAGTTCCTTGACAGTCATCCGCCTGACATATACTTAATTAGCAGCTGATCCTATCCACACTAGTGCTGGTTGTACAGCTGGTGCCAGGTGTTGCAAAGGTGCCATATGAGTGGACTGCCAGCTCTCAGACCAGCAGCAGTTGGCACTGGATCTCAATGCTGAGAAGACAATGTAATGCCGTGGAGCCAGCTGGTGGCTGTGAAGCTGGCTGTGAGGCTTCCTGGGGAAGTGGGAGGACAGACCCGTGCGGGGGAAAGTGGGCCAGAGGGAGGACCAAGCCAGGGGTGGCAAGATGGAAACAGACTCTGCCACCAATCCACTGCCTCCTCCAAAGCCGCAGAGCCCTACACAGGCCTCCTTGGCTCTACACTTGCTCAATAGTGAAGATCCGAGGAGACTCATTGGGACCTCCAGGGCTTTATGCAGGAGCAAACCTTCTCTTACCCCAAGGATGCTCTGGCAGCTGCCCCAGTTGCACTGATACAGCAGTAGCTGTTTCACTACAGCTGTTCCTCTTGGCGCAACAGGAGTTTAGGATTGGGCCCTAGGATTAGAATGTCCATTTCAGCACATGGCTGTAGCATGTCCTGGCCCATATTTTTGGAAGGTGTTTTTTTCCCAACAACAAGAAGATAAAATTAAATGTATACCATTTCTTGATTTGTACTTTTGATTCTGTGCTGGCCATGCAGCAATCAATTACATAATCTGTCCAATCTCCATCAAGGAAATCTACCGCAGAACTTCATTTTGCAGCCATCAGATTTGATTTACATGCTTCCTAATATTTCCCAGACTCACTTCAGTCCTGTCGGCCCTGTGCCCTTTTGCCTCTCCTCTATGTCCTGCTGTCTTGGCATCTTCCCACCTGCTCCCTCAGCCTTACTTTGACATTCCTGCAGTATTTTCACGACAATAGTACTTAAGAATGCTGGTTGCGTGCTAATCCTTTTGACACAGCTGACAATGGCTGCAAGCAGCCTTAAGCAGCTGAGCACTGATTTTGAATGTAAGCATCAAAGTGACAGCAACAGCTGTATAGATTCGAATACACCCAGTCCCAAACTCATGCAAACTCAAGGATGGAAACAGTACAGGAGGACACTGACTGATAAAATCTGGGCTTGCAATATATTTATATTATGCATATATTTACACTTGCACCAAGTCTCTTGCTTTGGTAAGCATCTGTGTTTGTGCAGACATGCACATGGACCCCCGATTTGCAGAGATGTAATTTGATTTTCTCTAGAACTTTCAAATGGTGCTTTTATTTGCAGCCGGACAGGTGATGAGCTAGGAGGTGGCACTGAAGCACCAGGCAAGGAGATTGCTTGGCTTCAGATTGTGCCTTTCTCTTCTTGCCCACACCTAGGAGGAACAAAGAAGGTGGTGGCATGTGGAGGGGCAGCAGAAATGGGCTTCCGTAGGACCTTCAACTTGGGCCTGCTTGTAGCTATGATTCAGGATGTACAACACAAACTAGATTTCCCTTCACAGGTAAGTAACAGGGTCACATTACCTGTATCTTAGAGCACACCCAGTGACACCAGCACTCTAATCTGGCCTATGACAACAAGCACCGTTTCACTCTGGGCAGTGGCGTCTCTACAGGGAGGGCAGAGCTCTAGGTTTTGCAAGAAGCCTTACCTTGCAGTGGAAATCACTCCTCTCCTGCACCGTTTTAGCCAATCGTGACAGGGAAAAGCAATATCATGGCATTGCTTACTGGCTACAGCAGCAAGGGAGAGGAGGGATTTACATGACCGGGTAAGGCTCCTTGCAAAACTTAGAGCTCTGCCTTCCCTGTAGAGACGCCACTGACTCTGGGCAATATTTTGTTCCACTTCTTTTCTATCATATGACAAAAGAGCAATTGGTATTTTCTAAACTTTGTATAATTTTGAAGCCCAGAATAGTCTCACCTGAAGCTTAGCACTACCCGTGCACTTTAACAAAGTATATGCTTACACCTCCTTGCCCCTGCCCATCACCACAGTGACTTCAGTGCTGGCAAGCCAAGGGCCTACATGCCTCACAGACTCCACCCAGCAGGGCCAAACTCTAACCCCCAGAATTGGTCAATTCCCCCATTGGTCAATGTTGAACGTGGGAGGAGCCATTTCCTGCTGCTCCTTCAGTGAGCTTGGGAGGCCCAGAACAGGATTTTGCTGCACCACCTCCACCAGCTTGATTCTAGCACTGCTCCTGCCTCAATGTTGGCACTTGCTACTTCGCATTCTGTTACTTTAAAAAGGTAAAGGTTTCCGCACAACCGAATGGTCTAGTCATGACCGACTGTAGGGGGTGGTGATCATCTCAAAGCCTGTAGAGCCGGCGTTTTGTCCGAGGACAAGCTTCTGTGATCATGTGGCCGGCATGACTATACAATGTAGTGCACGGAATGCCGTTACCTTCCCACTGAAGTGGTCCCTATTTATCTACTTGCATTTAGGTGCTTTCGAACTGCTAGGTTGGCAGGAGCTGGGACAAGCAACAGGAGCTCACTTCATTCTGTTACTTTACTCTTCATCTTAAAGTATGGCATATCCCAAAACAGCTTCTATAAAATCAAGAAAAGTGACCAAATACAAGGCACAATCCTAACCAACCTTCCAGCACCAGGATGAGGGCATTGCAGCTCCAAGATAAGGGAACAAACATTCTGTGACTTCTGTGACTGCCCCCCCTCCAACTGCAGGATACAGTGCATGTCCCATTGGCACAGCTAAGTCAGTGCTGGAAAGTTGGTTAGGATTGTGCCCACACAGGTGCTGAGGAAGTGGCTCAAGAATGAAGTTGTTGCTTCAACAGACTGCTGCCTCTTTAAGGAACTTTTTGGATTTAAATAAGGCTTACCCCTTATCTAACTTCCAAATTTGAATTTAGTGAATTTAACCAATTTCCAAGTTCTCTTCTCCTTGAATATCTATAGCAGTGCAAGATTGAACTTTTTGGAATTGCATTTCTCAGGGTCTCTCTTTTGCCACATAGATATAGAAAAGTTGCATGAATTCAATCCAAGTATGAAATGGGAGGCTTGAGCCAGTAAGGTTGGAGCTGGTTTTAAATGAACGAAAATGAGTTTGCCCCATGCTAGTCAAAGCCAGGTGTAAATCATTGGGGTTTAAACAGGATAGCAATTATTGTCCCCTAACCTTTGAGCCTCCATTTCATTCTTAAAGTTTGCCAGCCATTCCTATAAAGACTTCTTGTCACTTAGGGTTTGCTATTCAGGCAGCAGATTGCAAGTTCAAAGTCTTCCTTTCAAGGAAAAAGCACAGCGCTGCGAATGCCTGCCTTTAAAGTTTGCAATGTCATCACCGGGAAGGGGTGATGGGTTTTTGAAGGTTGTTACGTTGCTGCAAAGACACTTTGAAGATTGCCGGAACAGGTTTCCTGGGACAATATTGTTGTGGAGCTGTCAATTCTGCAACACAACACAAGAAAGGGCATGCAGCTGATTTATGGTTTGCATGGATGGGCTGGCAGGGCAATAAGCCCCCTCTCTTGCTATGCATCTTTAAAATATGGTGTCGGGGTCTCCCCCAGGACCCCGCTTTGCCTGAGTCCCTCCAGGGGGACCAGGAGTCCCACAGCTCACTGACAGGCGCATCCCATGGCCGGTCGGTCAGGGAGACCCCAGCTGCACCCCATGCCAAGGCCTTGCGGCCTGACGCATGGGCGCTCAGAGGAGAGGCTCTCATTCCGCTGGGCAAAGAGCTCCAACAGAAAGGCTGATGCTGGAAGGGCCCTGCCCTCAGGGCTGGTGTTGGGCACACACAGCTACACCTAGCAGGGCCCATGCAGAGTGTGGGGCAGGTCCCAAAGGGCCATCCTGAGTGTCAGGACAACAGCCTCAGCCAAGAGCGGGACTACTTGGGAGGCAGCCCCAGCCGGGAGAGGGATTATAATCCATATAATCCAACCCGTACTCTTAGATCATCTGGAGGGGCCCTTTTGACTGTGCCGCCACCAGGAGAAGTGAGAGGGGTGGTGGCCAGGAAGAGGGCCTTCTCGGTGGTGGCCCCCCAACTTTGGAATACCCTCCCCTTAGAATTGAGAACTGCTCCCTCTCTGTTAACATTCCGGCGGGGGCTGAAGACCTTTTTATTTCAAAAAGCTTTTAATTGTTGACAGGTCTGGCGGGCTGGCTGGTTTATTATATTTTATGATCCACTGGGTTTGTTGCTTTTAAATTGTACTGTTGGTGGTTTTAATTGTTTTATTGTATTGTTTTTTATATTGTTTTTGAAGTGTTTTTAATGTTAGTTTTTATATTTTGTAAAGCTGCCTTGAGCGCCTTTAGGCAAATAAGGCGGGGTATAAATCTAATAAAATAAATAAATAAATAAATTACTCGGGAAGCAGGCAGGCTGGGATGAGGAACAAGCCACAGCCGACACAGTGGCTCCAGCCAAGAGAGAGGTAGAGCCACTGACCCCGAAAACCCCATGTGGCCTATAATGAGGGTCAGTGGGGCTTGGGCTGCTGGCTAAGCCAGATGCTGGCAGACCTCTGATAAACTCCACGAGAGGAGCAGGTGCCAGGGTGAGGCAACCCCCTGCCCGCTTTTCCCTGACCAGCTGACACACTACAAGGTCAAGGCCTCGACATACTTGCTTCTGGGCCTGCCTGCAGGCCAAACTTTGCAGGCCAAAGCTCTCCTGGGGTGGCATCTGCCCTCTTGGGGTCCGGACAAACAGACATATGGTATATAGGCATTACGTTAAAAACATCAGAACACTGAATGCAATAAAACAAAGAAAACAAATAAAAATGTCCAAAATGAAAGCACAACCTTGACAGAGCAAAACCATCACATTCCAACACTATCACTTCTGTATGAGGCAGGGACCAGTGGCATAGCTAATGAAAGTGTAGCCCAGTGCCAAGGGCAAAATCATGCCCCGGAAGTGACATCTCAATAGGAAGTGATGTCACTTCTCAAAGTGACAACATACCTGGGCTTTTCAAAAAGGTGAAAAATGGGGAGGGACCTGCATTCTTTTCCCAGCAGTGTGCCCCCTCCTGCTGTCCCTAAGCCCACAGTCACACACACCCCAGCATTGGTGGAGCTAGGTCATTTGACACTCGGTTTGTTTTATTGCATTCTGCATGAAATTCCTCATCGAATGGTATATAACAGTAGTCTTCAACAGTGATGTCATGTAGCCAGGACACTCTGGAATGCCATTCTGGTTGTTCCGTGAAGGGCTGGCTCTGCCCACTGCAGTGCGTCCCGGTAGCTACTTCCTGTGTTCCGGTTGTTAGCGCAGGTAGATTCCACCACTGGTCTTCAACCTTTTTCATGCCAGGGCCCCAATAAAGAAATAAATATATAAAGTATGTGACCGAGGAACCACTATCAATCCTGCCCCCTCCTGGGACACTATTTTCCCACCTCTGTGTTCTTTGCCACCCACTCCCTGCCTCCAAAATGCCCTCCTAGTGCTGTTCACTGTTCACAAATATTCTTAGAGAGAGCGGAAAAAGATACCATGAGGCCTGGCACTAGTGAAAGCTATTTTAGTGCAACTGCTGAGAAGCTGAGCAGGTCTGGGACACCGTCTCCTAGTACCTGAAGGGGTACACCAGATGCTTCCCCCTTTGCCTGGTAGTGCTCTATTCCCATGGTCTTCAACCCTTTTCATTCCCATAAGTTGCCACAACAGAAGCTTTGCAACCCATTGGGGTCCTGATATATAACATGACAGTATTATTCTGGGTTAGGATTGCACCCTCAATGAGTTTTCTTGTTGTTTTCATTACATGTTGTGTGTTTTGTTTATTTCATTGTAAGCCGGAATAGAAAATGGTTGCCAGGTTGCCAGGATAAAACACGGTTGAAAATAAAATTGAAAAAAATTGAAAAGTGGAAATGTTGCCTACAATGGTTAAAAGAAGAAGAAGAAGATGCATGTGTTTGAAAGCATGTGCATCATTCAGGCAGGCTCATCAGAAACCTGGCATTGGCTGAGGCTCCCTCATGAATAAGTAGTTGGCGATAAACCTCAGTTTGATGAGCTGTAGTTCTGTGCCAAGTGTAAGCAGAGGAACAAGCATTGTAAAGCATAATTCATGTTACACTTTTTACTAGCAGACATACTTAATCATCTGTACTGTGCTTTTTTCCCCTTGCATATACATGTTAGAGAATACTGGGAAGGGATGGGTTATAGCTCAATCACAGAGCACCTGCTCTGCATTTGGAAGGTCCCAGTTTCAATCTCCAGGTAGGGCAGAGAAAGATGAAATCCTGGAGAGTTGCTTCCAAGCAGTGTTGTCCACGTTGAGGTCCACCTCAAATGTGCAGCAGCTCTGTGGGACAGCACATCCGGGAGTGTCGATGCATAAGGAACTTACAACGTCACATTCACCCCAATCCAGGGGTTTCCTCATGGCAAAAGCAGCGCTAGCCCCTCTGTTGACCTCCATGGCCGCCAGGGGTGGGTGGGGTTTGGTACTCACTGTCCTGGAGAATCGGTTGGGAATTGCTCAACGAGAAGAAACGGCACGGTGAGTCACAGAGCGGGTCAGCCGATTTATTGTGGTCAAAGCTTTCACATTCATCAGGTAGATTCAACCGTCACCCCCTGATCAGCCGCGGAACCCCTGTTACTGTCAGAAGGGAAGTCCACCCCGCGGTAAGTCCATTTAAATTGAACACCTTTGATGGTTGGCGTAACTGCCTGGCAGGTAAGTGCTGGTCTGGGAGTCCCTGTCCTTTAAGGGTAGCCGGGGTGGCTGTGGTCCACTCGGGTCCAGCCCCCCTGGGTATCGCCAGGAGGCAGGATTGAGGGTGAGGGCAGGAGGGCTGCCTTGTCAGTCAGCAGCCCTGGCCAACTGTCTTCCCCTCTCAGGGGTGAAGCCCATAGGTCCCCCCTCCAAAGTGGGGCTCTTCCGTCCCCTGGCAGGCTTTGGCCGGGGGCGAGACCAGTGTCTCCTCCCGGCTCGGGGGAGGTCCCTCTTCCTTCTCCTAGCCTGCCCCAGGAAGAGCGCCACTGTGAGATACAGGAAGCTGGACTAGATGGGCCTTTGGCCTGATCCAGCATGGCTCTTCTTATGTTCTTATGTTCTTATGACCTCTGGCCGCCTGGCTCCTTATGAACCGACGGACGGGGATCCCCGGGTCCTCCCTGGCAAGCCCCGCCCCCTGGCCAAGGCCTCGCGAGGCCTCAGGCGGCCCCCGGATGCGTCTTAGGACATCATCACTCCATGTGGCTGGCCGAGAAGGCCCGTGCGGAGTGTTGGAGGCCTGGGCGAGGCCTGCGGGGCTGGTACTCGGCCGCGCAGGGCTCCAGCCTCTCACCGTTGTGGCCGAGAAGCTCAGCCCGCGTCCAGCCGGCACAGGAGCGTCCGGAAGGCCTTCCCCCCGACAGCACCAGGTGGGTTGCGCCCCGGCCTCCTCGCCGGTTCTCTTTGTTGTCACCACGGGGGGCTCCAGCGGAGTTTGTCCTGCGCTGCCGCGGGGGCGTTCCGCGGGGGGGGGCGAGCTCCCTGTGACACCCTCCTTCAGTGCTGCCAATCATCTACAGATTTCCTGTGCATATCCCAGCAGCTCTTGCCAGTTGAATGGAGCAAGAGTTTCCTCCTATGCATTTGCCCTTCAGTAATTATCCGGCTCCTTTTAGTGAAAATACAGGCTCGGGTTGTGTACCAGGATTTGTGTGCATGGAGGACGGACCGAGACTCCACAAGGTGCTGAAAAGGCATGTTAATTAGCTCCCTAGCCTTATCTGCACCCCACTGCAACACGCCCAAAGACAGACTACTGACTGCAGCACCACTTGAGCTGCCATCCTCCATACACAAGCACAAAAATGATGACTGGGCTGGGACACTTCCCTTATAAAGAAAGACTGCAGTGTTTGGGGCTCTTCAGTCTAGAGAAAAGGCGCCTGAGGTGGGACATGATTGAGACATTCAAAGTTATGAATGAGATGGATAGAGGGGTGTTCTTTCCCCTCTCTCACAACATCAGAACCAGGGGGTATCCACTGAAATTGAGTGTTGGGAGAGTGAGAACAGATAAAAGGAAATACTTTTTTACCCAAAGGGTAATTAATCTGTGGAACTCCTTGCCACAGGAGGTGGTGATGGCATCTGGCCTAGGTGCCTTTAAAAGGGGATTGGACAGATCACTGGAGGAAAACTCCATCATGGGTTATAGGCCATGATGGGTGGTGCATCCTCCCATGGGTGGTGCATGTTAGTAGTAAGCTACTTCAGAGTGCCAGGTGCAAGGGAGTGGCAACAGGATGCAGGCATCATGTTGCCTTGTGTGCTCCCTGAGGCACCTGGTGGGCCACTGTGAGATACAGGAAGCTAGACTAGATGGGCCTTTGGCCTTATGTTCTTATGTTCTTTCAATGACAGTAAGCCACATTGAGCACAATAGGGCTGATTTTTGAATAGACATGTTGCAAATGGAGATGGCTGCCCTTTAAAGCCAAAAATAAGGGGAAGGAGTTCTGGTTAAGGGAGAGCACAGAGAGTACCAGGTGAGAGTGAGGGATACAATGTGCAAGAATGCACATGTACAAGCGCATACATCCTCCAGTGACTTTAGCCATGTTGGAAGATAGTATCTATGCCAACTGAGCAGCGTAAAGAAAAAAGAATGGCTTGATGTTTAATTCAGGCACTTTCAGAAAGAGGAAGTTGGCACTCCACTGAAAACAGCACAGTGTGGACTGCAAGTGCTTTTCGACATGCGTCAGATTTTTGTGGCACAATTTGCAATTCAGCAAATAATATATGCATGGAAAATCAGCTTCCAAGTCTGGATCTTTTTAGTGTAACCAGTGAGAAAGCCTGGGTGGAGGCAGTGGAATATTTCTGAGCAGATTCACCCACTTGTATATAAACAATTTTCTTCACCTTGAAGGAAAACTGCTTTTATGCTCAAAACGTTTTTATCCTGGTGATGGTGGTGGAGACTGTTTTCTGAGTTGATTCAGCTCTGAGGGCCTATGGGAAATGTATGATAATCAAATCACCATTCTGCAAACAAAATTGTCCCTTTATACCATGCCATTAAAGAAGTTCCATTTTACTCTGCCGGTTCTAAGGAAGAATTTAGCCACATGAATCTCATTATTTATTATAGCATCATTTGCAACTAAAACGATTGCCTCCCTCCTGCTTTTTCAAAAATGGTAACGTTATTTGTTCAGTTCTTATTGCTGCATTTAGGCTCCTGGATGGCGAGAGGAATCAATCAATAAAGAAAAAAACTGGAAAACACAATATGTAGACAAATAAGACAGCACCTGAGAAGAGAATAGAGAATTCTAAATCCTCAGTCTGGGTTAATTTTACATGCATGCATTGAAAGAATGAAAACACATTTTGATGACATAGATTTGATGCAATCAAGATTAAATGTACCACTCTGAGTGATAGAAACACAACAGACCCACTTCAAAGCAGCAGCAAAAACTGAACCACAGACCATTGACTGAAATTAAATACCGGGGCTTTAACAAAAGGAGGGAAGCTCGTATAAGAAGGAGTAAAGTACTCCTTTCATATAAACACAATCATCCTTTTCATTTTCGGCAAACACATGTCAAATGGAATGCAAAGTTTTCATAGACTTATATTTCCTCCTAATCTGTTCTACAGCATTGAGGATATGAATGATTATTTACACATGCATAGTGGTTTCCTCAACACGATGGATACAGAAACATATAAAAAATCATCCATAACGTATTCAATATGCGGCTTATTTGCACAGGCAAGGAAGACTCTGGAATACAATGGGAGCTATATCTAAAACACAGCACAAACCATACAGTGCATTCATACCTCGTTACGTACCTGCATTAAAGCAGGGGATATTTGGAAGATGGGTCTTTCTGGAAGCTGAATAAGATTTCCTGATCAGGGATGGTGTCAGGTTAAGAACGGCGTAATGCTTATATCCATCAGAATGCCAGGTTGAACCAGGCAGTCCCCCAGTACTGGCCAACCACTGCAGTTTTCCACCTATCACATTGATGAGTAATGTGGAAGGAGCTATAGCCTGTTGTTGCCATTCACCACTTGCCGATAATCAACTCTGAAAGGCCGATTAAGAGCTTTGCCTCGGGGCCTCCTGCAGTCATGTACCACTAGCCATGAGTTTGATCTGTAAGGATCACTGCTGGAATGTTTAGAACAGTCAAGGGCCATTTGTTATCTGACCCCATTTCACCCCCTGCACAGCCTCACCTGCTCCGATGGGTCTTTGGCTATCTGTCGGTGCACAGGAGGCAGCTCCAGCTGTCCTGACAATGGCCCGGCAGTGCAAAGCAGCCTCTTCTGGTGCAACACACATGGCACTGGTGCTTGGCCCAGATAGGATTGGGCCATTTGTGATGCACCAATGGGGTAAAAATTCATATGTGAGAAACACACACACACACACACACACACACACACACACACACACACA
>JAJKFI010000001.1:33369944-33417193 GCA_029204185.1 Lerista edwardsae | reverse complement strand
TTGCGTATTTGTGTGAATAATAGCAGAGTTGGGGGCTTGGAGACCCATTCCAGCGCTTGCTTTAGCGCTCCGAAGCGAAGGAACGAAGCGATCGCCACATTTCCATAACAAAGCCTCTTTATTGTAGCGAAAGTGAGATAGGTGAAAAGTTTCAGTCTGCCGGCTAGGAAAGCCGGTGAAGTCTTTGCCGCTCGCAGGCGGCGTTTCAGTGCAGCTTTTACATCTTATGCACACACAGTGAAAAACTCCTTCTACACAAGAACAAAGGGATGCAGCCAGAGTATATCTGGTAGGTGGATACCTGAAGACCCCTTGTGCCCCATCTTACCCAATGGGGTGACCCTTAGAACACTATGATCTCATGGGAATGAGCAGTGTTTGCAGCCAGGACTTCCCGTGTGAAACTGCCTGCTTATGTTACACTATCAGAAAGGGAGTACAACTACTGTCCAAGCTAGTTGCCCTAACAAGCTGGGAAGCTGCCTGCTGAAGGACGCACAGGTGCTCTATCTGATTCTGAGACGGAGAGACGGAATGCCAGTCTCACCCAGTTCTGGACTGTGAGATGTGAAACTGCAACAGCATCTTCACATTGAAAGAGAGGTTTTGGGTGGGAAACCCTGAGGGATGGTCACAGAGCCCCAGCTCCTGCCAGCAGCTTATCCAAATGCACCTCACCTCATATGCCCTGCCTCATCTCCAGCAAAGCCACAAATGGCTGGAGGGGTGGGTGTGTGAAGTTATATTTTTTAAAATCCTAAGGTTGCAATCCCAGCACCCACGTAATGCTGACGCAATGTCTTGGCTGGCGCAAGGGAGGTTCTGGGAGGACAGAGGCAAGCAGGTGGGTGGAATTGGGTGGGGCGGGCGGGCTGGTGGGCGTGCTGGCTTGGGGAGGGGGCGGGGCTGGAATGCGGCTGTTAGGCTGCATCCCAGGTCTCATCAAGAGGCTGTGTGGCCCCGATTCATGCCATGCACTTCCTTGGTTCTGCACCTGCTAAATACCAGAGCCTCCCCTGGGGCAAGGAGACGAATGTGCCCTTGCCCCGGGGAGGCTCCCCAGTGCATCTAAGGTGCACTGGATTTTGTGCAAGCCCGCTGGCCACGCCAAACCACTGCAATTTAAGCTTGTGCTCTTAATTACATAGTAAAGGTGAATCTTGAATCACCACTGACAATTCCTAGAAACAAAGGTTTCTTGCGTCTTCTTTCCTTCCCCAGTGATCTCCCATTGCTCATGTAGAAATGCACCAGGCCAAAGGGTGGCCACGTTTCCATTGATAAAATCAGAATGCAAGTCGTATGCATGACAAGTATGCCAACTAGACAAATATACGGAACTGAAGCGGGTCCTGGAAAACAAAGTGGTATGGAGAGACGAAAATTGGTTGGAAATTTTAGACAATCGCATCTGTGTGCTGAACTGTTGGCGCGAACGTCAAAAAAGAAAAATAAGGAAAAAACGTAAGCGGGCCCTGACAACAAGATCCAAAGCAACTAAAGCCGTGGATGGTCCTTGTAATGACACAATGGGTTTTCATCCATGATTGATGACACATCCCCTTCTCAAGCCTGCTCACTGTCGAGGCTGAGGTCAAGAAGAGGAGTAGAGAGAGAATCAAAGTCTGGCGAAAGGTGCATCCCTGAGACTTCGATGTATCGATAGAGAGCAAAAAAGAGCAAGATACAAAATGCCTGAAACCAGAGGCGATGCTTCTGAAATGCTATATGCCAAAGAGGTCGATAAGGATAAAGGTTGCATGTGCTGGAAGGAAAAGTTATTGCTTTTCTTCTTGTAATGTCACAAAAGTGTCTATCAGGATTAGCCTTTTCAGAGGGGTGGATTTGATGCACTAGCAAACTGTTGCTTTCTTTTTAATCTCATGTTTTCCCTGTTTGTAATTTTTCTTGTCTGCCACTTTCTGTTCCCTTAAACTGCTGAATGCCATCTTCCGTCAGATCATTTCAAAACAACTTTCAATCCCTTCGAAGCAACAGGAAAGAAAGGGGAAAAATCCCACATGAGATTTGATATGAAAAGGGGATAATCTTCCTTTACACACTGTGTTCCTGTTAGTGCACAAGTTCTAATGATGCGTGGAAAATAATTCAGGACCACAGTCAAGCAAATCTTGTAGGAGGCCAAAGGAGACAACTCTGGGACATCTGTTTCTCACAAGCATATCAGGCAGCCTACCTCAACCAAAGAGCAGATCAGAGCTTCAGAAGCCACCCAGGTACAGCAACAGTTTAGACAGCAACTGTAGTAATTGCTTCTTGGTGAATCAACATGCACCCTTAGCAATGAATCATTGTCCAAAAACAGAGTTCTACAATCAGAAGCAGACAGATGTACATTCAACTAAAACTGAGAGATGCGCATCTAAGGGAGCATCACACAGATTGTCCTCTCACCATTGGGAATATTTGACAATACTGTCAAATTGGTTACAATTGGTTTTAAACCTAGTGTGCTTTGAAAATTAATCTTCAGTTTTGTTAACATAGTGACTATTATATTAGGGGGCTGATTTTTCAATGCCTACGTCCCGCCCAGCATTCCCCTTGTTCATTTGTAGATCCCATCGCTGGTCCTGTCCCTTTCTGGAGGTTTGGTTTCACAACATGAGGTGATTCCTGCATGGTCTTTCACTTAAAGAGTCTTCCACACTAATATCTACATGAAACCACTGTGAGAGGTTATCTGGGGTGAGGTGCCATTGGTATGCAAATAACACACATCTTTATCTATCTATCCCATCCCCAGTTGGTGAGGTCGTGAAGATTCTGAATTGGTGCCTGTCACCAGTCGTAAATAGACATATTATGGGTCTGCTTTCCAGGCAGGCACCTAGCACCAGGTACACATGTTTAGATGCATATCTTCTGCACACCTTTACTTACAGAGAATAAGCAGGAATAAACTATGGACCATGTAGGAAACGTGTAGCAGTACTATAAATGCTTGGCTACCTTGGACTTCCAAAATGCTTTGAGGATCAGCTCCAACATCCCTAACCCACTTAGTCAATTTATTCCCCGTGTGCGGTTTTTGCAATTTAATATATATGACAGTCTCTTGTATAGTTTCTTTCCCGAAAACATTTTGGGATACAGTATGACTGAAATATGCAATAAACTGCAGAGCCTAGGGTAAAGTTCTCCCAATCTCAGAGCCCAAATTATATTGTTTGCCACAGCAATATTCATTATATTTAGGCATTGCTTATCCTAAGGTGCAGAAAAGTCTCTGTGCAATATTATGTTGGCACTCATCTGTCTTTTGCTTGTTGGCTTAGATGAAGGGAAATGCAAAAAACAGTGGGTTTTTTTAAAGTTCTGGTCTACACTATCCTTTCTATAATCACAGTTTAAGTGCCTTGACTCTGTCTTGATTGCTCACGGTTGATCCAGGGTCAGAAGTCTTAAAGTAGTAGAGTTTTCTGAAAAGTCACAGCTGCTACCCATGAGTTACAAAAACAATTACACGTAATAAACACACACAATCCAAGCACCGCTTAAAATTCTGTAGTATTTCATGAATATTCCTGCCGTTTGCTAGTCCATTATTGTAGCTGCTCACCTTATGACCCTCTCAGACAGGACTGCTTGTTCATAAGTAGCTCAGACAGGTCTCAGGAGGGAATGAATAAGTAGCAGGGGATCGGCTGGAAAAGCAAAGGAGACCCACTGATTAAAGACCCAACTATAAATATGTAAAAACCCGCAGCTGGGGTTCTGAGCCTTGTAAGAGTCAAAGGAGCAAGTTATTTCCATCCCACCCAGCCACCCACATGTACACATCAGAGCAATTCTCAAGAACAAAGGCCCAGATTCTGAGAAAGAGTAAAGAACAGAACATGGACCTCTATGACCAAGGAATCCCAACTCAAATGCAAAGACTATTTACAGTCCCATTCTTTTTGTGAAGGGCAGGGCAAAATAGCTTTCACACACAGAACACAAGTCTAACCTGGAATTAGGCCAGCGCAGTTAGGCCAGCAAAGATTAGCCAGCACAAGGGACACTGTAAAGTATGTATGGACCACTCTCAGAAACAAACAGGCCAGCACACAGATGTGTGCCATCCTCACTGATTCCGAGAGTGGTCCAAACGTTCTTTACGGTGTCCCTTGTGCCGGCCAAACTTTGCTGGCCTAACTGCGTTAGTCTAACTCCAGGTTAGGATTGCGCCCACACACATGTTAAAAGCCTGTTTACACACATATGGCACACCAACAACAGTGGATGTGATCCAGGGCTCCTATGTGCTGGGGCTCCTCCGATGTCTATGGTAAATTCTTTCCACCTGCAGGTAGATTACACCTTGGCAAAATGTTCTTCACTCAAAGATGATATCAACAAACATCAGCATGTGCACTTCATAGGGCCAGGGGTGTCAAACCCGTTTCATAATGAGGATCGAATAGCATTGAAGATGCCTGCTGAAGGCCAGAAGTGATGTCATTAAGCAGGAAGTGATGTCAGTAAGCAGGTCATGACCAAAAATAAGCAGTTTGTTCTCATGTGGAAACTCATTAGCTGCAAATGACAGAAAAGAAAATACTTAAATCTTGATCGTATTTTCAAGCCTAATTATCACGTGTGTGGCCCTTTCAGCAGAGACACCTCAGCACAGCAAAGCAGTGCAGCTGATGGTGGTGCTGGGAGAGGCCGAGGGCCAGATAAAGAGTTCCTTTATGTTTGACTAGCTGTTTGTGAACCGGCGTTGCCCGGGGGCAGAAATTATCCCCAGGCTCTATTAGGAGGAGGAATGAGTTTGTTCTGCAGTGCACCCCCACCTCTGGGGGCGTATGGGGGGCCCTACCCCCACAGTATATCTGTCCAGATCGTAAGGAAGGAGTGTGGTGCACATCTTTCCAGGCGTTCCAGAGTGGTGCACATCGTTCCAGGCGTTCCAGAGTAATGGTGGAACATACACACAAATATGCAAACCTCCCTCAAAAGCATGACATAGTGAGATCCATATATAGACATATAGAACCCGTCCCTGAAATAACAGTATTGATGACCTGGAACCCACAATGCACACTATCACTGTGAAATGAATGAGGAAACAGGGACACCATCAACTAAGAGAGCAACATGAAGGTCCCACTTACTGTCTGCAGGTCCTGTGGCAGGATAGCCCTGATGTATGAGAAACAGGCAGAGGTGGCCTGTTAGCTCCCTGGACATAGGCCCCTCTCAGATCTGACTGGCTGCTGGAACTCTCTGGATCCTGCTCTTTCCACCCTGGCCCACTCAGGCCACGCAGGCCAAGCAGTTTAGTTTCACTTTCTGTTCTGCCTCTGTCTGGTACCTGAGTTGCTGCAGAATTGTCTGTGACCACAGGGTGGCAGCAGACCTGTAGCCCAATGCAATCCCCTTGGTTCCTGACGATCCGGGCCCCCTCCCTGAAAAACGGGGGGCTGTAGGGGGGTCTGACCCCCGCAGTGATTCCTTCCAGGCTGCAAGGTACGTGTGTGCCAAGTTTCATGGCCGTGGGTCAAGGGACGGAGACGTGTATAAGGAACATACAGACATACAGACATACAGACCCACATCCGTTTTTATATATATAGATACCCGTCATAGATGGTAGTAAGATCACAACGAGAACAGGGGTTTCGATATGACCCAACAGCCATGTCCTGTCTCTGCCCTCACCTGCACCCATGGTGCCACTCCATTATGCCTCCTGCCCACCTCCTGCACATCCTCGGCATGGCCATGCACCGGCAGAGCTATGCTGGTGCTCAACCAATGTGGCTGACGGGTGCAGCAGCACCAGTGAGCTGGTACTGCTGCTTGCACCAGCGCAGCAACCGAAACCGTGGTGCAGACACCTTACGACATGTTTGCAACAGTGCTGGTCCAGCGCAAGTCCGCTGTGCCAGGTTAAGACTGTGCCCTTAAATAAACTGAAGGAAACTGAAAAGGCAGGCAAACTGTGGGCGCATCACACTTTGTACAATAATTCACAAGAAAAACAACAACCGTTCCTAATACATGGCTTCTACTTCAGAAACCAGAGTAGGCAATTCAGCAATCCAAACTCCATTGATCAATTAGTATGGCGAGAATTTCAGATGCCTCCTTTAGAGGCTAGAAAGTGATAGCAGAGAAGAACTTGGAAAAGTGTTGCAAAGGAACATGTTCTCTGATCGAGTGCAAAAAATATAGACGTTCATAAGAACTGCCACAACCGAAGGCAACTAGTTTAAACTAAGCCCTGGTCCAAGCTGGCCTGCATGAGTTTTATGTCACGTTTCCCTGTGCAGTTGTTCAGAGAGAGAGATGTGAAGAGAATATGGTCTTTTATTTGTTGAAATTTGGGGGACAAAAGATGAGTCACACAAGAAAATAATTTAGGAAGTGGATATTAGGACTGCTGAGAGGACCTTTGAAGCGAGTGTTTTTGTTTTTCCTTTTTCTATAAAACAAAGCATCACCCCAGAATAGAGGAACTACAGATGTACACTGGCCTTCAAAGATGTGAACTTGAACTTTCCAGAGCCTCACAGCCGAAAGTACCATTCAGCTCTGTGGAAGATGAAAGCAGTTTCGTCTCAGCTGTGGGTGACCTCCTCTGCCCCATTTGAGCACATAAAATGCTATTTCAACAAAAGATTTGGGACTTAGCAATATAAATTGGAGGTGGCTGCCACTGAGACTTTATTGCTTTTTCGGGAGGTTTGCAGTGATGTAGTGAGCCACTTCACACAGACAACTTCCATACCATTTTGTTTGAAGTTCCTGTCACTGCTAAGGTCTGCTTATTTGCTTATTTGCAGTGGGATAGTGTAAAGAGGCATAAGGCACAAGGGCAGCCAGGCTATGGTCTTAGTAGGCTATGAATATCTATTTATAATTTCAGCACAGAGAGAGAGAGAGAGAGAGAGAGAGAGAGAGAGAGAGAGAGAGAGATGGCTATTGTTCTAAAACGTTTTCTAGTAACAGACTCTAGCCTTGAATAAAAGGAAGTTGCTACAGCAGTGATTCCCAAACTGTAGGTCGGGACCATAGAGGTAGAATAACTGGAGTCCGCATCTCTGTCGAATTAACAGGAGCTAAATTAAGCCAGGGGGCGGGCTTAGCAGCCATGTTGGCTGACTCAAAACAATCCTTATTCCAAGCATTTCAGATTGCTTTTCTCGTACTGTTTAGGACTGAATAAAAATAAAAACTTACGAAAATAAAAACATGTGATCGTGTAGAAACATCATTGGTAACCTAATTATGATTTAATATGCAATTACAAGGTTTAATTCCGCATAATTATATTACTGAACATACCGGACGAAATGCTACTTGCTGTCTATTTAAACTCGGATTGCACTGTTTTGACAGACTTATTTTTTGAAATCTATACAAGCAAAAATAAAATGGCCATGCCCCATAAAAAGAATGTCTGTTAATGTTCAGAATTTCATAAGTATTACAGTAGGAAAATTACATTAAAATCTCTTCCTGACACAAGTAGTTGTCAATATGAGAGGAATTTTTTTTTACTTCTAGACTACGAAGAGTATTTTTGAAAACTTCTACACTCACCCCCCCCCAAAAAACAAATTCTGTTAATGTCCAGAAGTTCGAAAATATTACTGTAGAAAATGGAAGGCGGGGAAAAAAAGTGTAAACGGGAAGGGGGAAAAATGGAGGGGGGAAATATATTTTTTCTTACCTTCTACACCATTAACAGAAAATGGGTGTCAGAAAATGGTGAATAAGACTGCTAGGAACAACAAGGAATTACACAGCTTCAAAAAAAAAGGCACTCACTGTTTCAATTAACAGTCATTTTATTGAACCAATGTAATGTGAATACATGAATCTTTCCGTGGAAATTAAATCCCATTTTTCGTTCAGCGATTCGTGCACCCGTATGCGGAACACGCAGGCATGCTTAAAGAGGTTGAAATTAACTTTTACACGCGTGCAGGGAGATTTTTATTTGTGAATTCGTGGCAATCCTCCTTCGCGGCGATGATCTGCGTCAGCCATATTTGTAGACCCGGAAGCTTAAAAAAATGACATCATGCGGACTCCAGTCAATCTAACATTCTTGGTCGGGACCCATTTGGTTAAGTGGTTCACGGAAAGCTGGGAGCAGCCATCTTGGAACTTGCAGAACTTACTCTTCCTGCATTCCTTTTGTGAGTTTCAGTTTGAATTTTTAAGTGAGGGTTTAAAAAAAATGTTTACAGTTCAGTGCTTCTGTCCTAATCTTGCTTTCTGTCAGGGATGTTTCATGGTTGTGCAATGGCTGCAATATAAGAATGCCAGTTTGCATTCCAGGAGTGTCATTTGATTATGTCACAATGATGGCACTTCCTGCTTGATGATGGCACTTCCGGCTATGACCTCACTTCCTGTGGGTCCTGTCACAAGCGCCATTCTAAAAAGTTGGTCCTAGTTCAAAAGTGTGGGAACCTCTGTGCTAGAATATCTAGTTAGTATTTACCCCACTGTATGCAATGTTGCAGGCTTGTTTGCAATGCAATGAAACAAACCCAAGTGTAATTATATCAAATGTTATGGCCAAAAATCCCTACTAAACAAATATACAACTGTGACATCACTTCCTGATGTCACTTCCAGGGCATCATTTTGCCCACTGCACAGGGCTACTCTTTCATAAGCTACACCCCTAGGTTGTGGATCATCCAAAGGAATCCCATTTGGAGGGGATATTGGGCAAAAGATTGATGATGGATGAGCTAAGCTACGAAGCTGGTAAACATACTGTTTTGGGTTCAATTTGTTATTTCAAGAGAAGGCTGGATAGCAAAGAGCTAAGATGATGTCCCAAAAACAAGTCAATACTTTCAAACTGAGCTATACTTTTTTTCTCTCCCCAGCTTTATCTTTGACCAAACAACTGAAACTAAAGGTTGTTATACAGAGAACAATGAATGTGATATAAGCAACACTTCTTGATGCTGAGGCCCAAATCACCTCTCGAACTTCTCCAATTTAACGGAGCAGTTGGCAGGTCAATAAGAAAAGTGGCTCAAAGACTGATATTGTAGTCTTTCTGTCCCTAATGAGGCCCTTAAGGTGGCTAACAAACAACCAAAACCAATAAAACATCATAAGCAACAAACAGTAAACAACAGTAGCAGCAATAGTAAATCACAACCAGTTACCCTGTCCTCAAATATCACCTTAATAAAATTCATAACTAATACACATGTGCTTATAAAAAAGAAGATGTTCCCAGGTGTCTGCCTTTGTTCCCAGGTTCCTTCCAAACTATGGTTCTAAAGGCAGGGCTTGATGAAGTCACATACTTGTGTACAATTGAGCAAGTAACATTAAATTGGTTAAAGGGTAGAAAGGGATGGAGGGAAAGGAAAGAAAAATAAGGCGAGGGGATGCCAATATTTTTTGAGAGGAATTTGGTTAGTTGATCCAGACTGAGGGCACAATCCTAACCTGTAGTTAGGCAGGCATAGATATGCCAGCAAAGTTTGGCCAGCACAGGGACCACCATAAAGCACGTTTGGACCACTCTTGGAGTCAGGGAGGATGGTGCAAGTCTGTGTGCTGGCCTCTCTGACTCCAAGAGTGGTCCAAACATATTTTACGGCGGTCCTTGTGCCAGCCAAACTTTGCTGGCCTAACTTGTGCCGGCCTAGCTACAGGTTAGGATTGTGCTCTAAAGCTTCTTTAACCTGAGTTTCAGGATGAAAACCTGAGTTCTGGCAACCATACCTGAGACAGAGTGTTCTAAAGCTTGCTTACCATCACTGAAAATTTCAACAGCCAGCCAGAGCTGTTCTGATGATAGGGTGCAGGCAGGCTCATGAGTACACCAAGTTCATTGGAACATGGTGAAGCAGGACTGTAAAGTCCTCGGAGGTATATGCCTATGTATTAAGGATGGGTCTCTAGCTCAATGGCAGAGTACCAGCATTGCCTGCAGAACACTCCAGGTTCAGTCCTTGACATCCCCAATAAAACTGGAAAGGAGCCTTGTCGGAAAGCAGAAGAGCTACCCCTAGCTGGTGCAGGCAATGTTGAGTTGGAAGGGCAAATGGTCTGACTGAATAAAGGCAATTTCATATTGGCCCAAAAATGTCCTGGACATTCAAGACAGCCTCAGAACTGTTTAAAAATGAAAAGCAGCTACCAAGACTCCTGTTAAGATTGCATAACGTCTACTGTTTGGCTTTCAGCACATTTAAATGAGCGCAAGAGGTTAGCTTGCCATCATGCTTCTGCAAGCTGCAGCTAAATTACGTTGTGACATGAAAGCGCTTTTCATCAGCAAGTCTATCATTACTGGCGTACTAGTTTATAAACTTTAGTCACAGAACAAAATCACTTTTGCCTCAATTGAAAAAAAAAATCTCACCAATTAATTGCAGTTTGTCACATCCTGCAATGTGAACACAGCTGCAACGAACTGAGAAGGATTGTTCAGCAGGCAACAAAATGGACTTTTTGAAACTGTTTATGTAATTTGCAAAAAAGGTTTGTGTGGGTGGGTGCCAAACCCCAGCCTGTGGGCTGGATCTGGCGCCTGCCGCAATCCTTCCCCCAAGTGAAGAGAGCTTACTGTTCTGCCGAGGGTCCCTTCAGATCACCCTCAACCTTTGTGCTGGTCTGCTGCTTCCAGACTCTGCTGCCCCAGCAGGCTTTGCACCCACATTTCCAGGCATGTACAATAGGCCGCCACGAATGTCTGGGGTAATCCGTGGTGTGACAGAGAGGCCCCTGGACAGAATGGTGAGCAGCATCCACACTAGGGATACCTCTACTGCCGCACAGCAGTCTCCACTTTGGCGACCACTGACCTAGATGCTATCGCTCACCCACAACCATCTCAGCTCCTGAAGATGTTTCTGAGAGGGGAACTGTACAGACTTGGAACTTTTTAGACATCTTGTTCAAGTGGACTGAAGAGTTGGCTAGAAGGGAAGCAGGTGCAAAAATTAAGTTATCTGCTGATAATCAGGTTGAGATGCTTGCATAGGAAGGAAATGAATAGTGAATATCCAAATTCACTATGCAAATATGCTAATTATGGCTCAATCCTATCCAGCAAAGGAACAGCCAAATGGCTCCTGCTGTATTCTAGATTTGAGTAGATTGGAGGACTCCTTGGAGTAAAGGAACATTTGTCCCCTTACCCTGAGTAAAGCCCCAGCCTGCTTAATGGGTGTTTTGAGTCTGCGGCAGCTATTTCTCTGATTCCAACTGCACCAGCTATTTCAGGCTTCAACTTCAGCATCAAAGTTGCAGCATATTTGGAACAGCCAAACGTGGGACAGCATGTTTGGGACAGCCAAACGTGGGACAGCATGTTTGGGACAGCCATCACCAGGCTGCACTGGTGATGCAGTCACAGCGCTGCCTTAGGGCAGCATAGGATCGGATGTCATTTGCAAAACTCATTGGAAAGGTGGATCAGATTAATCTGGTGAGATGAAACTGGATAAGCTGGAAAGATGTGCAAGGTAACACATTTACAGTGCAATCCACGCTCTGCCTTGGGTTGACGCAAGCAGCTTGTGTTGGCCCAACGCTGTCGCACATGTGCTGTAGAGCACATGCGCGCCAGCGCTGATTCTGCAGTGCCAACACAAGTGCTGGTGCAGGAGCGTTTCTGGGTGGGGAGAGGGCGGGAGGAAGGGTGGAACGGGGAGGGTTGGGCGGCCAGCCCGAGGTGGGGGTGGAAGTTGGATGTAGCCGTTAGACCGCATCTAAGCCTCCATCCCCAAGCCGTGTAGCTTGCTCAGACCTGTGCCTGCTGTACAGCAGGCACGGATCTGAGCAAGCCCATTGGGGCTGCTGGCACCTACTCTATGAACGTGCCCTTGCCCGTGGGAGGCTCCAGCACAGTCCCAACCTGCGTTGGGTACAGCATAGGCCCACCAGGGTGTGCTGTTCTGGCGCAGGTTAGGATTGCACCCTTATTGTAAGTCACTACTAGATATTTGTATCTCTAAGTATGTCTAGATATTTTACATTGTCTATTGAAATCATTAGACAATACCGACAGACCATTTAATACTGCGCTTGGACATCTTCTGCTCTTGGCAAACAAGGGTGCTTATTCAAAACTGATTTGCAAAAAAAATGCACAAAACACTTTTTTGCACTTGAATTTTTTTTCCTTAATGAAAATGGATTTTAATTAAAAAAAAACCAGAAGACAATCTGAAACGTATATAGATACATATGTGACTCATCTTCAAATGGCTGCAGGGAGTGAAATCCAATATCTGATACATTTAATAAAGTGCCCAATCCCAAAAGAAACACTTTATAGACATATGTTATATCATTTATTTTTTTTCATTTTTGCTGCAGGCAGGTACACATACCTAGGAGAGACAAAAGAAGTTCAGCCTCATTTTGTCGACTACTCAACATAAACAAATCTGTCGCCTTTGGACTCCAGAGAGAATCATGTTCCACTTTTTAAATGTTAATTTGTCACTTGTCCTAGAGATAAGGGGCTTCTCCTTTTTCCAGACCCATTTGGCAATAATTAAAACAAATGAAAATATTTGTGATAGGAACTGCAAAACAACTGTTTTGCTCAAAGAACTAATTTTGTTCTCTTGGGTAGCAATTGTCCCCTCCCTTTTTGGAAATACTTTTGTTAAAAACGTAAGAATTTATTTCGAGTTGAGAACTACCACCATCAAACAAATACAGACTTCTTTCTTCCAGCGACATTTTATTGTGTTATTAAATTAGTTATTATCTATAAATACTACAGCACAGACTTCAAAGGGAGAATTAGATTAATCCCACCTAAACTAAACATTCCTTCACAGAGCAGCGAGCCCTAGATACAGCCGCAAAATAGATGCAGCTCTCATATCTGCCATCCATTGGGTGCATTTGCTTATGCCTTCCCTTTGTATTTCCGAAATATCTTTTTAAAATCCTCACTGGCATTTCAGCACATGTTAGTAACAGAAGCTTTCAGTCAAATAAAGTATTTATACGTTGTAGCGCTGATCCTAATCCTTTCCTGCTTTCCTTCACGTAACTCCTTTGTATAAGTCGGGAGGGGGAAGAGGCTTCCTTCGCACTGCAGATTAATTTTTGACAACAGTGAACATGGCAGCAATGACAGTGGCTGCACTATTAACTTTCTTCACCAGAACTTTTTTCTGAAATATGATGTCAAAGCCAGCATCAGGTTTTGGAGAGTCTTTGGGCAAAATCTTCCATGGGTACTCCCAGTGGCTCCTGGCCTACTAAGCAACAACTTGTTGTTCAGTGGCATCATCGGTCAAATTCTGTACCTGCTTTGTTTCTCTATTTGCTGATACAGCTATGCTATGCTATGCTGCTGTGGACGCTAGGCAGACAGTCCTGGGGATCAGCTGGGAGCCTTCTCCTGGGAATGGGCTAGCTCAAGTGGTCCCAGAACTTACCACTGCAGTAGATCCAGTAGCGGCATTCAGCCAGTACGCTGGGCGGGACTTACCTTTGACGGGCAGTCCGCCCGTTGCGTAATGGCGCGTTATGCCCCTTTCCCGCCCGCTGGGGCAGGCGGGAAAGCGGCATAACGCGCCGTCACACAATGGGCGGACTGCCGGTCAAAGGTAACTCCCGCCCAGCATACCGGCTGAATGCCGCCGCTGAGTAGATCTTAAATTAAAAATTAAAATTATGGATCTTAATTATTAAATTAAAAATATGGATCTTAAATTAAGGATGATTCAGCAAAAAATCTTTTTTAGAGTTTATTGGGGCCTAATGTGTTTTTTTCAATAAGGGACTTGCAAAGGAAAAAAAAATGTTGGAGATGTGGTGAACTTGAAGTGATATTGAAGCATATGTTCTGGACTTGCATAGTGGTTCAGCCTTTCTGGACAGAGGCAATTAATTCTATTAATGTGATACTCAAGCAAAGATTACGCTTTGTGGACATGTATATTCTCTTGAATTATTTGCCTATAATATGGAAACTTTCGGAAGGCCAACAGAAATGGGTTCTCTGTACCCTTACTGTTGCTAAAAGACTTATATTATATTGAAGGGTTGGAAAGACAAATGCCCACCTACTATTTTGCAATGCATGGAGGAATTCTCGACTCTCTCTATATTTGAATCAGTTGTCTATCGAAGACAACTCCGTATGGATAAATATTTGGAGATATGGAAACATTTTGAATATATTTGTCTATAAAAGTTTAATAATATTTACATATTGTGTGTGTGTATACACTTTTATTTACTCAAAATTAACAACAAACACAGTGATAACTGGAGCGATATAAGAACACAAAGAGTTTCACAGTATCACTGGCACTGGCTTGACCCTGAGGGAGGCAAGTCCCTACCTGGGACCTAAGCTTCCCGCAGGTAACGACAAAAAATGGACGCAGTTCCGATTACTGCTGTTCTTTGTAACTCAGCTGATGTTATAGCTGGCACATGCAGTTGATTAAAATATTTGTCAACATTGTGTGAGATTGTTCCTAGTGCACCTATCATTACCGTGTGTGTGTGTGTAAGTTGATCTCATGGATAAGTCGAGGGCAAGTTCTAAGCCAAAAATAATAGAATTTACTATGACTCATGCATAAGTCGAGGTGGGTGGGTATGAAATTATTTGAAAATGACTTGCCAGTAATTGTTCTGTGGCAGCAACAGAAAGCCAAACAAAAAAGGAGCTATTTCACATTCTTCTGAGGCAGCACAAAAATGGAGCTATTCTCCAAACAAGAAGGGAGAGAGATGAAGGTGCTTATTTGAGTTGTAGGTTTTGTGAAGAATACAGCACAACACCCCCATAGCAGCAGCCTTCATAATGACTACAATTCCCAAAAGCACCTTCACCTCTCCGCCTGTTTGGAGAAGAAGGAAAATGGCTACTGGTTTTTTGCTTGCTATCTGTTGGTGCCTGAGAACAATTACTGGTAAGTAAAATTGCTCCTTTTTTCTAACCCCCCCCCCAGCTTTCTGCTTCTTAGCCCAGCCCCTACCCAAGCTGCTGTTAAAAGCTTTATTAACTGTATTGACCCATGTATAAGTCAATCCATGTTTCCATGTTGACTTCCTTTCCATGATTGCTCCCTAGGACAAATCCTGAAGCTGAAGCTCAAATACTTTGGCCACCTCATGACAAGAGAGGACTCTTTAGAAAAGACCCTCATGCTGGGAAAGATGGAAGGCAAAAGGAGAAGGGGGCAGCAGAGGATGAGATGGTTAGATAGTGTCACCAAAGCGATGAACATGAAATTGGGCGAACTCCGGAAGCTAGTGGAAGACAGAGAGGCCTGGCATGCTGTGGTCCATGGGGTCGCGAAGAGTCGGACATGACTTGGCGACTGAACAACAACAACAACAACAACAACGTTTTCAGGGTCAATTTTCAGGCATAAATTTTTAGACATATACATGAGTATATATAGTATTGGCAGCACTTTTGTGTGCTTCATCCACAGTTGAGTTGTTTCTAGGCATAGTTCGTTATCAATTGATAACTACATAGTAGTTATCAATTTTTTCATGTTCTTTCTCCACCACCCTGTGGTTTCCAGGGATGTCAATATCAATAAAGGTCACTCATCGGGTCACTCGCAAGGAGACTGAGGGCATTCTGTACGCAGCCCAAGAACAGGCTTTGCAGACAGATGTAATGAAAACCAAGATCCATGGCTGGATCTTGTGTAAACAATGGGACAAGACTGTAAACCACCTGATATGCGAATGCCCCAAGATAGCAAACACCGATTATAAACGCTGCCATGATGATGTTTCGCGACTGGTACACTGGGCTTTGTGCCAGAAACACGGCTTCAATACATCCGACAAGGCTTGGCAACATCAGCCTGAGAAAGTCCTGAACAATCAGCAGGTCAAGATCTTGTGGGACTTCCAAATCCAAACAGATCGACGTGTCGAGGCTAATAGGCCTGACATAACGCTTACATACATACATACATACATACATACATACATACATACATACATACATACATACATATACTCAATACACACACACCTTTTTTCTTTTCTTTCTCTTTTTTCTTTCATTTATTGTGAATATATATATTATGTTTAAAATTTACTGCACAAAATTCACGTTGTGTTTTTTTGTTATTAATTTGTTATTGATGAAAATAAAATTTAATTAAAAAAAGAAAAAAGAACTCACCACTGCCACGATGCCCTGTCCTGCTGCTGTCATGGAGCTCAGCACCTAGATGAAGTCAGCGGTAATGTGTGACATATGACATGATGATGTCATTGCCACTTATGTCCAGGTTTGGGACGGGATCCCAAAAACAGGAGTAAGAGGCTCAGGGCTGGTGGCCAGGCAAACTTTTCGGGCACTGAAAACTGTACACAAGAGCTCTGCCCACAAGTCGAGCCTCTGCTTTGGGATCTTCAGCATTATGTCATGGTCTCACTGCCAAGTGGCTCACTTCCTGCACCACCCGTGAGCACTCATGCCCCACCCCATGGGAACCGTCAAGCTGGAATAGTGCCTGAGTTGGCCAACCCAGCTATGTGGCCACAAATGCCCTTTTAAAAAAAGTCTATTTAAGAAAAATGCAGGAAAACAGATTTACATTCCAAAATCTGCATCTACAGATCAAAGGAAGAAGGTACCATGGACATATGTATTGGTTTTATCTTGAACTATTCATTCAATAATTATTGGATCACCCTTTTCCATATAGATTATTTTCAGTGCTACAACAAAAATATTGAAAAGCCATTTTTTCCTGCTTTTTTCTGTTTGTTTAAAACATGTTCTCTTTAATATTTCCTACTGGATTCTCTGAAATGTGCTGATATTTTTGAACTAATTATAATAGTATGAACTGATAAGTTGAAAAAACCTCCCCTTTGTGTACTATTTGTATCAGTTGTGAATGAACACCCGTGCTCATGATCTTAGTCCTCCATCCAGCATATTGCAAGAATTATGTAATTCAGGGGTTCTCAACCATATTGTCATCGTCCCCGCCGCTGCAACCATTCTGCAGCAGACAGCACCATGTCCTGCCACCTTCTCTGGTAGCGGGCCTCTGCAGGCCTCTGGAAGTAACTGGTGGTCACCTTCCTCAGCCCAGAAGTAAACCAGAAGTGACTTTTCAACTGCTTCTGGAGGCCAGCAGAGGGCGTGGAGGCCTTGCGTGGACTCCAATTGTATCTGGAGGGCTCCAAATTGAAGCCAATTGGACACAAGGGACCCAGGACAAACTCAATGGACCATTGCAGACAGACAGAGGGTGTTCCATGAGGGGTTTGCATCAGGGACCCCAGCCACTTGGTTCCAGCATTGGGGGAGTGTGACAATTTTGGGTCCCTGGAGAGACTCTGTGAATGGAGGTCATGAAATCCGCCAGAACAGAATGGTTCTCAAGTCACTTGTGAAAACATTCTTAATATAATTGCAAAACGCTTTTTAAAAACCATTTTAAGGAGCATCCAGATGGCAAATTTCTACAATCTTAGTTATGTGCCTGTGATCATTCCACTTGGAATAATCCACTTGGATTATTATCTTCAGAGACCATAACAGGCCTGTCATTTTTCCATGAAATGGTTGTGACCAACCTGAAGCTTTGTGTTAGGGCAGAGTCATAAATATGCTGGTAGCATGGGAAGTGAGAAAAATGGATGCCTGGAAAATGCAGTTACCTTCTTTTTGCATGCTCAAAGCGTAATTCTTGCTATGCAACAGCAGAGCACCATGTTATGCGGGTATGGAAGGTGATAGATCAGTGAGATTAAGATGCAGGAGCAAACAGATTGCCAAGATTGGATGTATAATACATGCACATTCATTCCCCTTCAAAACAGCTGATGGATACACCCTACAGAGGGAACTGCTTCATTACGTATAAGGAAACCACTCCTGATTTCAGCATGTTGATAGGCTGAAATTCTTCTGCAATAAGATTGCATATGCATGACCTATTAAACCTAGAGATTGCTACCACAGGTTTCTCTCTTATACAGTGAATGGGTTGTCATAGTATTTATCAGAAAGCAATTCCTAGAACAGTAAGCATAGTAAATTACATGTATTTTGCACTAATGGAGCATGCACTGCATGCAATAGTGCGGAGGGCATCAAGAAGGCCGACAAGAGATAAGTAAGTTTTTTTTAATTACCCCTTAGTAGGCCTTCTGGTCCTGATGGGTCTCCACAGAGGTACACAAACTATGTAGCTGGAATAAGTCTGAGGTGAGGAAGGGGATGGGATGGGTTCGAAAATATGGAACAGACTCTGGCATGCGCTTTTGAGGCATGTTCACCCCCCCCCGTCTGCACCAACCCCTTCCCCCTCCACACACCAAAGATCCCCAAACTACCTTCAGCCTGACCATGGTCTGCCACTTTCCCCCAGGCTCTGGGTCAGCAGAACTTCTGGGTGAGTCTGGCATGCACATAGTGCCAATAGCTATGTCCATTTCATCATGCACAACAGTGGCATGGCTTTTGCGCTGCCACCATGGGGCCTATTCCAGCAGATCACAAGATCCGCTGGCAGAGGCCCTTCATGGGATTGGGCTGTTGGTAAAAAAAAAAAAATGAGCATTTCAATTATGAGGTTGGGAAAAAATTGTTTGTTTTGCCTTCATTTTAATTTTGGTTTTGCACTGACGTATTTTAGAATAAGCAGCCTAAGCAAAGCTATAAGAGCCGCTGGATTATCTGAGAAACAGCCATTAATAATTGGCATGGCAAGAATAATACAAGACAGAGAAAAATCAGAAAAAGCAGTGCCATTCAATTGATTCCAGGAAACAGCCATAACTAATGGCGGCAATACAAATGCTTAGGTCCCCCCAACCAAAAGATGTGATAAATCTTTGGAACCTATTCTCAGATTGAATAACTCACTGGCTTTGGGAAGGAGCAAAGTACTTTACAGATGTTAATGCAGCCTAGTCTGTAAAACATCCTCTGAGGGACTCCATTACCTCCCATGGTTACATGTTTTGCTGCTAACTTATCATGAGAATAGTCAGGCAGTAGAACAAATTACAAAGGGAAGCCCATCAATCAGGGATAGCTGTGATTAAAAGTGAGCCTATAGAATCCACTATTTTCAGTGGTGTGCCATGCTTCCTTATTTATAGTGCAACATAGCATGACACTGAACAACCCACCCACAGTTCGGCATGCCTCTGGATTAAGCAACAGGGATTCCAGTAAGAGGGGCTGATTGGTAGGCAAGCTCGCATTCTTACATGATTATTTTTAGACATTATACACTGAAAAAGCACATATGAGTTAGAAGGCATAGAAGCTCTATGGGAGAATGCCTATCTTTGACGTCCAAAAAGCCTGCTGCCCAATGAACTGTGAATGGACAGTGTATCAATTCCTCCTGGTCTGTAGAACCAATGCAGACATATTCTAAAGCAGTGGTCCCCAAACCTTTGAGCGCCTCAACCTAGCCGAAGAGGTTATCAATCAATCAATCAACAGGTACTTATATACCGCTTTTCAACACGAAGTTCACAAAGCGGTTTACAGGCAAATAGTAATAATAAAGTTAAATGGCTCCCTGTCCCAAAAGGGCTCACAATCTTTAAAAAAAAAAAAAAAAGGCAGACCACCAGCAACAGCCACTAGAAAGACTGCGCAGGGGTGAAGAGGGACAGTTACTCTCCCCCTGCTAAATATAAGAGGAACACCACTGGAAAAAGTGCCTCTTGTCCAGTTAGCAGGGGGAGAGTAACTGTCCCTCTTCACCCCTGCGCAGGCCTGTGGGTTATGGTGTTACCAAAAAGAGCTGAGTTTTGGGGGAATTAATATATTTTACAGTTTCAGCTCAGTTAGAACATAGAATCGTCGGCTGGATAAACAAGACAGCGTAATGCAGAAATCCCTTTTCCGCAAGAAGAGACTGCGAGAAATACTTTCAATAAAATGGTGTCTTTATTAAGAGAAAGATACAAATAGCTACTTAAAAGAATAAGCTAGTGTAATACCTTGATTATAATGTACCTATGGTGGTGAGTGCAGGGTAAGGCGCATGTATTTGATGTATCTGATTGAAATGTAGGGAAAGGGTTTGTAGGGAAGGATTTGTAGGAGTCCCTGCTCCGTTACCCCAAGTTGCGAGCACTAAAGACAAGGAAGGAAGGGCAGAAATGGGAGGGGGTTAGAGAATCAAAGTGCTGAGATAGTTACCTATCCAGATGTAGGGTCCGTTGGTCAGCAGTTCTTGTGTAGCATGTGTGCACCCCCAAGGAGTGACCCTGTGAGCAGTCTGGATGGACACTCAGATGGATGGACACACACTGGATGGACCCTTTCAGCAGCGTGTGGACACGCGGGGAGTGACAATTTGCTAGTCAAATTGCCTTAGTAGTTAAGGTTTTTTGGAGTTGCTTCTATGTGCAGGGGGACTCATGTGTAACCATGTGTGTGTTGGCTTTAATGTATGAATGGATAACTTGGGTATGAATAAAGGGACTGTCTCCTAATCAAGCAGGATGTGCATACAATTAGTGGTGTCAGCGAAAATATACATTACTCTGGTAAATACATCAAGGTGCTAGCAACTGAAAATGAGGTTTGCATAAGTTAATGTAAGATGTAGGTTTCCAAAATGCAAGAGTTCCTCGAGTTGCATTCAGGAGAGTAAGCAATGCAAAGACGCCTGACTGGATTACATTCATCCAGAGATAACGAGATTATCATTTTCCTTTCAGGATGTGTGGTAGAAGGGGGCAGATAGGGAGTCTTCAGGCTTGACCAAAGTTTCGTGACCTGTGTCTCTCAGAGTTCATCCTGGCATGTATTGCTGCAGGCCTGTGGGTTGTTGCTTGATTTTAGAGTCCATGCTATTAATATAACCATTAATAAAGTAAAATAAAGAGGGAGCTTTACTGGTAACAATGGGCCAGCATGACCCCTTGCTTTGTTGCATCTGCAGGGGCACACAGCCCAGTGCAGAAGGCAAGATGTTGCTCTGGAATTGACATCACAACTGGAAGTGCTTCAGTTGCAGGCTTTGCTTCAGCTCCTTCCCATTATTCTGGTTCTTGGTGTAATAATGACCTTGCGAAGTAGGACAGGTATGTGTGTATGACTGGTACACCGCTGTTCAGCCAGGATGAAGATCTGGGTTCTGGCCTGGTCTATGTCCTGAGTGATATCTGGCCCCTCTGACTCATTTTCCCCATCAGTTCTCCTGCACTGGGTTCTGATGATCAGGCTCTGAGCGTGCTGGCACTGTATACTGGCACAAACACAAGCTCAATGAGAAGCCATTGGTGATGGTGATGGAACTTGCCAGCTTTCTCGTGTTCATTAAAATACAGTTCATGTATACCTTCCCAATGGCCAAGTTCATTATTCCATATAGCCTTTAGAACCAGGAGCATAACCCATAAAAATGCCTTCTTCGGCTCTGGCATCAAGCTTGGGCTTTTGCTCTTTTGGCACATAAGCATAAGCACCTAGGACACATGCTCTAGCATGGGAAAGGCAGGATAGAAATTTTTAAAGAAATAAGCAGGCCTTGCTGCCCAAAACTGATGTGCTCCATGCTAGGTGCTCTCCCATGCCACAATTCCCATGCCACAATTCAAAAGGCGTTTACATTGCACCATTTGTTGCCAGTCTGTTCTGCAGATAGTTTGCTATTACCATAGCTTCACTTTGCTTCCATTAATTCTTCTAAGAATGTCTTTGTATTGGTTAAGATGTACCAGTGTTCTTGGTTTGCAGTACTTGAAGCTTCCTTTCAGATTTGTTTGCTGACAATTGCCACGTATTTTTTTTTAGTATGTCGTGTATCTTCCTCTTGTCCTTCAATAGAAAGATCATGTAGTATCTGGAATAGTCATTCACAAAAGTTAAGATGTATTTATTCTTTTCTGCAGGGTACTTGTATTGGCCCACAAAGGTCGCTGTTCACCATCTCCAGTGGTTGGCTTCTACACTTGTGCTTGGGAAGAGTGTGTGGGTGTGGCATTCTTTGCTTTGATGCAGTTTACCCACCTGCTTATTACAAGCTTTTGTGTTAAGAACTGTTGCAAGATTCTTCCTCTGCAAATCAACTCTTGTTGTTTACGGGTCTCTTTCTTTGTGTATGTGTATTCATTTGTGGCAGCATGAGCAGTGTTTTGAGGGTATTGGATTAAGAATAAGGATTGGTGTGCACACTGAAGTGCCCTGATTGGTTAAAGGGAGCCCATGATGGACCCCAGCGATCTCCAGGATTTGAAGCACTGGAATGTATCCCTTAGAGCATGGATTGCAAAGTAATCTCAAAGGCCCTCACATCTTGGGGCAGGCTCCGCAGTTCATCGCTTCCTTGACCCCCTGTCATCGTATTGGGGAATAGATGGTGAGAAGCTTCGGACTGTCAGCAGGCAAGTAGGGTAGGAATGCCATAATGCGGGTGCAGGCAATGTCTCCTCCAGTATAGGGACCCCTATTAAATGGAGGTGGAGTTGAAGTTAGGGAATTACTGCACAGATTTGATGATTTGATAAACTGTGGCCCATTGTAACCCACATTGCATTGTCATGTGACTTCCTGGGGGATATGTGGACTATTATTATTATTAATATTACTAATAATAATTAATAATTAGTATTGGTGGGTAATTAATAATAATGTTAAGTGAGTTGTTTGCTCAGATGGTCAAAAGACCAATCCTGGAGAGATTGCAAAATTATTCCTACACCCTGCAATTTTATTATCCAAAAGTAGACCTGCACAATTTGTGACTCACCAAATTGCCCATCAGATGTGTATTATAGTCACAGACATGCACTCTGTAAAAAAAAAATCAAGTTTATCTATTCCTGCAATGGGCATCTTTAACATGGCTGGTAAGTTGATTTGGCTCAGTGGGTTTTGTATAACCCTTCTGAAAAGAACGCCTATATTAGTACATTGATAGAGAATATTCAAGGAGACTATGCTTTTAAAGACCGGGGCACAAAAGCTGGAAGATAAAGTCTAAACATAGCTTAAAATATATTTGATGCTTTGTCTTATATTCAGTAAAAGATAAAACATTCAGATTATGATCGAAACATCATCCTACGCAATAGCTACAGATACAGCTCTATCAATATTAATAGTGATTTTGCTGTAATATATTCTTTTCACTTCCACATATTTTTGCTTGAGCCATGTGAATAAAGGCTGATGTTGTGGCCTATCATAATAAAAGGATCGAAACAACACCGACACTGCAAAGCAGCATAAGTACAATACCCAAGGTTGTATTTAACAATGGGAAAAAAAGGAAATAGTCTATATTTGGCAAAACGTATTTCTATTTCATGTAATGAGGCTCCTGATCAGTGGCATAGCTAGGCAATTTTGCACCGGGGCTACTTAATTTTTTACAGACACACACCATGGCAAAATTATTTATTTATTAATCCATTCACATTTTATACCTCCAAGGAGTGTCCTTCAAGGAGCTAACGGTGGTGTGGACTTCCTGCACAGGAGGCAAGGCTGAGATAGTAATGGTCATGACAGGAAATGAATAATAACAATGGCCAGAAAATAAATGCAGTGAATATTCCCCTACAAGCAATGAATCCTCCCCTGCTGTTGCTCCTCTGCACATAGTACTCAATGACATACTGCCCCTGCATCTGGAGCTTCAATGTAGCCAACACTGATAGACTATATCCAACATATTTAGAATCCACCTTAAAAGTCATCTAAGCCAGTGACCAACACCACCCAAACTTCCCACCAGTGATATCAACTAGGGTTCATGTCACCCAGGGCGCACTCCTAACCTGGAGTTAGGCCAGCAAAGTTTGGCTGGCACAAGGACCACCTTAAAGCACTTTTGGAGCACTGAGTCAGGGAGGATGGCGCATATCTGTATGCTGATCTTTCTGACTCCAAGAGTGACCCAAACACACTTTAGGGTGGCCCTTGCACCAGCCAAGTCTGCCTTAAGTTACACACTGAACGATATATGATGTATTATTATTCCTAAAAATAACAATTGCCACAATTTTGGTCATAAGAGGTCGTGGTCGGTCTCTCTCTCTCTCTCTTTCTCTCTCTCTGAATAAGAAGAAAATCTATTATATGTTTTGTTACATAAGACCAGGGGTGTCAAAATCATTTTGTACGTAGGGCCAGTTAGCATTCATTGTGGCTGCTGAGCGCTGGAAGTTATACCAATGAGCAGACAGTGACATCATTAAGCAGGAAATGAAAAGAAGCACGTTGTTCTTACCTAGAACCGCTTTAGATATGGAAAGCCCAATTATCACACAAACTGCCTTTCAGCAGCACCACTTCTTCCAGGAAGAAGGACTGAGCTGGGCAAGGCTGCCAGGGAGAGCCAGGAAGAAGGCCTGAGTGGGTTAGGAGCAACCAAAAAGGTTAGATTGACAGGAGAGGACATGCCTTAACAAGAGATAGCAGCCGAATGAAGCCAGTGGGCGGGCTTAGCGGCCATGTTGTCTGACTCAAAACATTGCTCATTCCAAGCATTTCAGATTGCTTTTCTGGTACTGTTTAGGGCTGAGTAGTTTACTCCTGAAGTAAAAACTTACCAAAATAACAACGTGTGATTGTGGAGAAACATCATTGGTAACCTGATTATGATTTAATATGCACTTACAAGGTTTAATTCTGCATAATTATATTACTGAACACACCGGACGAAATGCTACTTGCTGTCTGTTTAAACTCGGATTGCACTGTTTTGACAGACTTATTTTTTGAAATCTACACAAGCAAAAATAAAGTGTGAACGGGAAGGAAAGAAAAATAAGGGGAGCGTGGGCAAAAATTAGATAAATATATAGGAAAATTACATTAAAATCTCTCAATGTATAACACAAGTAGTTGTCAATATGAGAGTAATTCTTTTTTTAACTTCTACACTCACCCCCCCAAAAAACAAATTCTGTTAAAGTTCAGAATTTCGAGAATATTACAGTAGAAAATGGAAGGCGGGAAAAAAAGTGTAAACGGGAAGGGGAAAAAAAGGGGGGAATTTTTTTTTCCTTCTAGACCATTAACAGTGGGTGTCAGAAAATGGTGAATAAGACTGCTAGGAACAACAAGAAATTACACAGCTTCAAAAATAATGCACTCACTGAACGGTTGTTTTGTTGAACCGATGTAATGTGAATACATGAATCTTTATGTGGAAATTAAATCCCATTTTTCGTACAGCGATTCGCACACCCGTATGCAGAACACGCAGGCATTATTAACGAGGTAGATATTAACTTCTACAGATGTGCAGGGAGAGTTTTATTAGAGAATTCACGGCAACCCTCCTCCTGGTGGGAAAGATCTGAGTCAGCCATATTGTCTGACTCGGAAGCTTCAAGATCATGTCCTCTCCTGTCATTTAACCCTCTTGGGAGCAACACACACACTAGTTTCTTAGCATGTTTTGCTTGCTCTGCATTCCTGCTCTGGCTTCCCCTATGCCTTTGCTGGTGGAAATGTCATTTCCTACTCTCAGCACCCCCTACAGGCTCAGATGACTAATTGTGCTGGAGTTGCTTGTTTGGGGCAAGATGTCAGGAGACAAGGCAAGCAACAGATGCGGGGGCAGATGAAAAGATTATGTGGGCCTCATTCATGGACTCATCATGCAGCCCCAAAGGCTGTGTATTGGACCCCCCCTGCATAAGAAACACGTATTTTGTTTTTGTTTTTTTGGCCATAACTTTTGCTAGCATTAAGGTATTACATTCTGGGGGTTTTCACTGAATTCCTAATGAAATTCTGCATCCAACGGTATACAGCATGATGGCATTATTCCTTAAAACTGTGATTTTAAAAACCACACTTTTTACAAAAGAAGTTTTATTTTCGGTTTTTACTTTTGAGGGCATAACTTTTAATAGAATAGATATATTACACTCTGTTTTTTTCATTGCATTTTGGGTGGAATTCCACATCTAAACGGTATACAGCATGACCATATTATTCCATAAACTCACAATTTTTGGAATTTGGGGTTCAGTGAAGACACCCCCCCTGAAGATGGCACCCGGGGTGCTGCGCCCCCCACCCCATAGCCAGCTACGCCACTGCTTCTGATGGCCTATTTTGATGGGTTTTCCTCCGCACTGGCACCTGATCCCAGCATTTCAACCAACAGAGTCCTGTACCCCAAAGTAGCATATACTGTAATTGAAATAACTTGTAGCCTAAATGTGATGAGAATTCTTTGAGTTAAGATTGATGGGACCAGATAGGTAACCCTTTTCATTCCTTTACAACACCATTTTCCTTATTTTGAAAGATGTTGGCAAAGAATGCTCCCACACATACAGAATTTCACATATACTTTTTGTAATCCTATGATTAGATGGGATTGTAACTGTATAGAGATAAAAAGCCCAATTCTAATCCTCCCAGCCCAAAGCATGAAGTACCACCGATGGGCCACACATGGGATGCTATTGGGGGAATTGTGATTCCCCCTAATTCCTTTATCCTAGTCAGCCAGGCAAACACATTTGAACTAACCTCTCCATAGGCTGCCAGGTCTCCAGTGGGTAGAGGTGTTTGGAAATGGTGTTATTTTTTGCAGATTTCTTGATTTGAAAGGCAGAAAAAGACCCATTGCAGAATGGGAGGCTTATGTAATGGTAAGTAAAGGGGATTTAAATCCCCTTTCCCTGCTGAAGCCTCCCGATCTGTAAACAGTATGTCTGTTTTCAGCCCTGCTTCACCAGTAGTAGGGAGAAGAGAGGGTTGGACTGTCAGAAGAGGAAAAATGAGAAGTCAATTTCCTAGCAGTGACAAATAGTTCTTCTTACCAAAAAAATAACCATTATTTCTTAGCCTATCATCTGGCCAGATGATAGGCTATCTCATGATGTGTCCTGAGCTGACATATTGTAAAGTTTGCAGAAATACAATTTACACCCCAGTCCTAACTAAGGGCGCAATCCTACACTGCGTTAAACTGGCATAAACTAAGCCAGCAAAGTTTGGCCAGCACGAGGGACCCTGTAAAGTATGTTTGGACCACTCTCAGAGTCAGAAAGGCTGGCACACTGACTCTGAGAATAGTCTAAATATGTTTTATAGTAGCCCTTGTGCTGGCCAAACTTTGCTGACTTAGCTTATGCCGGCCTAACTACAGTTTAGGATTGCGCTCTAAATCCTTCCCCCACTGATGCAGCCACACCAAAGGAGCATGCACTGTGTCCTAGGGGGAGGCAGTCACAGAGGTCTCCTCATGATAAGGGCGCCTTCATTCCCTTACCCTGGAGCAAGACTCAATTGCGCGAATCAGTTTCCTCAGATCTGTGCCAGCTATTTTGCTGGTGCAGGTCTGAAAAGAGTAAGAGAGTTCATGGACTTCTCCTCTGGATAAGGGAATAATAATTCTCTTCCCTGGGGTAAGCCTCTGTGGTGTGTGGGATGTGTGTGTGTCTACACATACCTGTTGTAGCAAAATTGCTGGTGAACAGGGGTTGTAGCTAAAGAGGTTCGGGGGGGGGGAATTGCACCAGGCAACAAATTTAGGGGGCAACAAGCTGAGCTTGACACTAGTGGCCAAAATGGTGAAAAACCTTGGTATGTTTGAATAATACCATAATGTTATAAATAATTGGAAAGGTAGTTTAATGCAGAGTGCAATGAAACAAACTGGAGTGTAATATCTTCTTTCTATTAAAGGTTGTGGCCAAAACCTGCAGAAAACAAAAGTACAACTGTGACATCACTTCCTGTTGTAATGTCATTTCGGTGGGGGGGGGGAGGGAATTTGGATTACACCGTAAGAAAGCTGGCATAGTGTAGTGGATAATAGCACACACCTATACATGCTACTAAGAAGTAAGCGCCATTAAATTCAATGAGGCTTACTCCCCAGAAAGTAAATGTAGGATCGCAACCTTGCTTATTTTACAGAGATCGTTGTAAGGAGAACATGCAAACAGTAGCAGTGAAGTGGCTTCATGCTCAGAAAACACCACACAAATGCCAAGTATGATTAAGGGTGCAATCCGGAGGGCGCCCTTGGGCCAGTGCTAGCTGCGTGCCCAAGTCCAATGCTAGTCGACGCTTGCCGCTTGCCCAAGGTCGCACCATCCTGCTTGTGCACCAACTGAACGCGGCTGGTGCAAGATCAGGTCTGGGCAGGAGGGAGGAACTGGGCGGGGGTGGGCGGGCTGGGAGGCATGCCGGCCAGGGGACGGGGTTGGGATGCGGCATCCAAGCCTCCGTCCCCAGGCCATGTGGCCCCAATTCAGGCTGTGTGGCTTTACTTCCTAGGCTCTGTGCCTGCTATACAGCAGGTGCAGATCCAAGGAACCCAGAGGGGAGGCTCCCCGGTGCTCCAAAGCTGCACTGGACACAGTTCAGGCCCACTGGCCTCGCTGCACCGGCACAGCCAAGGATTGCTCTCCGAGGCAGTACTGGCAGATTTCAATGTTGGCACACACAAAAATCAAGAGACTTTAGTTTCCTTTTATGACTCAGGACTTTTGTCTGGTGCTGCTTCAAGTTACGAAGGGCCAGTGCTCCCTTCCTTGCTTGCTTGAAGACCCTGTCATGCCGCTAGCTGCATTATTTTAAGCGGTCACTGAGGAATTTCAAATGCTAGAAAAAAAAAAGAATAATTTAGTTCACTGTTGTACCTTCTTTTTTCACACACGTTTTCCATGACCTTTGAAGGGAAGTGCTTGGATATTTTGTCACTGGCAAAAGGGTCAATCTTTGATTAATTTTTCAAAAGTGGTTCTCAGATTCATTATTTCATATTCATGTTAAAAATATCTTATTTTCACAGGAATCAAGAATAATTTTTTTAGTGTAAGTATTGGTTACATTAAATGTAACTTCAAAGTTTTGGTTGGAATTCATATCAGGTTTTATTAGAGACAATGGTTCCTATGCATAGTCTTCAAAAGTGAAGCCTTGAAATATTGTAATGAAGTCATTATTTCTAGGCCAGTGCCCTTATAGTCGGGGGAAGTACACACAACATACATAATTTCTCTGTAAATTACATCTGCCTCTCTGCAGAAATGGCAAAAGTCCCAGGCTACTGCTTCCTTGTTTTACTGTGTTTAATGCAAGCCATCTAATGAGCTCGGTGACAGCAAATTTAATATAACCTTTGTATGTTTTATGGCACAATTCTAACCTGGAGTTAGACTGGCGCATTTAGGCCAGCAAAATTTGGCCGGCACAAGGTACATCGTAAAGTATGTTTGGACCACTCAGTGAGGCCAGCACACAGACGTGCACCACCCTCCCTGACTCCCAGAGTGGTCCAAACATGCTTTATGGTGGTCCTTGTGATGGCCCTTGTGATGGCCAAACTTTGGTGGCTTAACTGTGGCGGCCTAACTCCAGGTCAGGATTGTGCCCTTAGTCAAACTTTTTTTTAAAAAAAAAACAGGCTGCACTCCTGCACACACTTACCTGGCAGTCAGGCCCATTGAACTTGGTGGGATTTACTTCTTGGTGGATAGTCACATGTGAGACTGCACCATTAGCAGCCTTATCTAAACAAATCAGAATAGCCAGGTTATTCCAAGAGACAGTATAACACATCACTGGCCTCATTGCCCATGGGCAGCATCTAGTCCACAAGGCCAGGGCCTGTCCAAGAACTCCCAGTGCCTGAAGTGGCCTACCAATTGCTGGCCCCTTTATGTGAAAATATACACAGTGCCAACACGCCCTCATCCTCTGTCCTGGATTTCTGAAGTTCTAGCCCAGTGGTCTTTAACATATTTTGTGCCACAATCCCAATCAATCAATCAATCAATCAATCAATCAGAGCCCACTATTGATCCACCCTTTCACCAACTACTCCTCACTTCATTATGCCTTCCCAGCACTATTCTCTGTACCCAATTGTTCTTATTATAGAGAGCAAAAAAAAAACTGACAATCAAGCCTGACACTAATGAAAGCTATTTAGCACAATTGCTAAGAACCTGAGCTGGACTGGGACACAATCCCCTGGTACCTGAGGTGCACCAGATGCCTCCCCCTTTACCTGCTGGTGCTCTAGTTCTTGTAAGTTGCTGCAATCCCACAACTGAGGCTTTGTGACCCCATTGGAGTCACAGCCCTAAGGCTGAAGAACACTGCGCTAGCCAACAAGTCTTCTCCCCATCACATGTCCTCTTTGGCTGTGTTCCCATGTCCTTTTTCAAATTCAGGGAATTGCAGAAGCAGCTGCAATGGAAGCGGACAGGTGAACAGAGAGGGATCACCTTCACTAACTCACCACCTGAGACATCCACCTCAGTAAGCCTCATGGATGGGGCAGCTCTGCTTTGGTCCCTATTACTGGAGCATATGAGCTTGTAAGCTCAAGTAGGGCAATATAAGGGACACTGAGAGCATCTTCAGCAAGGCGTGGTTCTTTCTTCTATGATTACCTGTTCTCCAGCCCTGGCTATTGATATGTGATGTCCAAAATAATGCCCATTACACTGACTATGAAGCCTAATATACATTACAAGACAGACCTTCCAGATATTAGAGTAACAACCAAGCAGAAGTGGCACCAGGGTTGACATTATTACACCATTGCCATCAGCCCAGGGTGCTCAGAAAGGACCTGCTAATTCAGGGGTCACCAAATTCTGACCTGTGGGCCAGATCTGACATTCACCCAATCCTTCCCTGGCGTGAATGGCTCTCACAATTCCACAGGGCTCGCTTCCAAAGACCCTGAATGCAGGGTCCAGGGGTACTTGCCACCAGCCGCTTCTGCAGAGAACTCCATGCGCAAGGCATGCTGGGGCAGCAGACCCCGGATGAAGCTAACTGCAAGGACCCCTGGGGGATGTAGTCTTTGGAAGCGCTCCTGGAGAAACGGAAAGTGCTGTTCGCACTGGGGATGCTTTCTCCATTGCAGTGGTCTCCAGTTTGGAGACCGCTGTGCTAATCCAAGATCACTTCTTCTCCCTTAGACTTCATGTAATGCTGGTAATGGAAGGGCAAGTACTACATGGAGGTCACTGTGCCAAGGGCCCCTGAAACCTGGGTATAGTCCTTCAAGACAGTGTTTCCCAAGTGTATGTATGTTCTGCCAAATTCCCTGCTGGGCCTCCCCAAGGGCCCCAATGCCCACACTAGGCTAACTAGTTTACTAGTTTCCAGAACAGCCTCAGAGATAGGCAAGAGGGAGGGGGTTCATTCACCCACTGGGCCTCCTCTCTCTTCCAGCAGTGTTGCTTGGGATCACCGGCTGGCCAGCCTCCTCCAGACTGCACTCATCACTGGCTTAGCTCACGATACCCTAAGTCTAACACCAACAAACCCCACCACCAAACAATAGGCAGTCAGCTTGCCAAGCCACAACTGCCTCCTCCACTTGGTGACTCCAGGGGCGTGGCAGCCATACAACAGTTCCCAATAGTCTCCCAAAACAACCTTACCTTATCTAGTCCTTCAGCCAGTCCCTCAGTCTGTCCGACAGTCCTTCAGGCAGGCAGTCCAGCCAGCACTCTGTCAGTCCAGCAATCCATCTGTCCAGCACCTACCTGGTGTTGCACCTACCTGGTGCCTATCCACCCTTCCTTTAGTAATCCAAACAGCACCTACCTGGTGCCCTCCTCCAGCACCTTCCCAGGTGCTTTACTGCAGCTCCTGCCTCCAACTTTATACTGAGGCTAGCCAATCAGTGTCTGTTGTTGAGCAGACTTTAATTCATCAGCCACACCCTTTTCCACCTGTGCCAACCTCCCAGAGCCCTTATCAGCCTGCAGCTGTGTTCCTGCTGCAGGAGTTCTGGGATTAACCCCATAATCCCTGGTTTACCTGGACAAGGGGCCATTGCCGATACCATTCCCTATATCCTCGGAGTATCTCCTGCCTTTTCCAATACAATGTACAAGCTCTACCAGCTTTGGAGATACAATTTTGATTGTTCCAATGTTTGGAAAAGGAAGTCAAGATTAGTTTATGAATGGCCATCCCAGCACCCAGTTTTGCCTTGGAATGTCCAGCTCACCCTCTTATTTTCATTTTAGGAATTCCAAAATCAATAGATACTGATATCAGTTCCAGGATATGCTCTAGTGAGACAGTTCAAGCTGCTGCAGCACAGAGCTAGCAGTATCTAAAATATCTTTCGCCCAGAGCAAAACAATAAAACCTTACTTTTCAAAAGCACAAATGTTTTTGTGTTATGCTGCAGTCAATTTCCTTCCCTTCAATTGATTTTATTCTACCCCATAGATAGGCACCGTCAGTGAATTTAAAGATTATCAGCAATATGTATTCTTGGAAGCAAAACTCTTGTCGTCTTCAAAGCAGTTCTGCCGACACTTCCTGTAAATGCAATTCACCATTTAATATCCCCAGATTAAGAAAAGCATCTCTGTGCAATTCAAATGCTGAGAGAAGCAAAAATTTGTAATGAACAAATAAATGATAAACATTACAATGAGGTTTATAGAAGGGCCAATGTGTCTTGTCGACACGGCTTAATAGGAAATTAATTGGAATGCTTTGTTCAGGGAAATCTCTCTTTTTGTCATTTATATTTATGCTGCTCTTTATCCTAAAAACAACCTTGTGCATCCTCTGCAAATTCTCATTCTACAGAGTCACTACATGTGAAAATGGATAAGCGGCAGAAAAGGCATTGCTTCAGTTCCCCTTTCCCAGCTTCATAGTACATAAATGACTCCTCTTTAACCCCTGCATCCAAGCAGCCATTCCAACAATGAATTTTTAGACAAGCTTGGGGAGAGCTACGACAACCACATCAGTGTCTTGCGCTTTGGGTCCATACACTAAAATCTGCAGGAACAAAAGGCCGAGAGCTGACCAGGAGAAATTATTTGACTGTGCAGGGAAATAGCATTGTACTGTGCTAAGTTCTTCAAGGGTGCAGTCTGAACCTGCGCCAATACAGCCGATCCAGGCTGTTGGGAGCCTGCTGGAGATCACCTGGGGGAAAGGGGATATTTTTTCCCTTATACCGCATGCCCTATGGGGCTCCTCGGAGCTGCTGTTGGATGCATGCAAATCCAAGCATCCCATGTGAGATTGCCCAGGCTGGGGACAGGTGTTAGGCATGCACTGCCACCACCAATTCCACCCCCTTCTGGGCCCACCCTTCCCCATTCCATCCTCCCTGCCCAGAAATGCCCTCTCCCACTCCCTGTGCCGTCTGATGCAAACGTCCCTTCCTTGGCTGGGTTCTGGCATTGGCAGGCGAACAGGGTCTGCTCCAAGTCAGCACAATTATGCTTTACAGTACATTTGCAACACTCAGGAACCAGCGCAGGGGCCCTAATGTTGCAATTCTAACCTGATAAGGGCGCAATTCAAAAGTCACTTGTGCTGGCCCAAATGTGCCGAAAAGTGTAGTTGGACCACTCTTGGAGTCAGTGCAGCTGGTGTATGTTCATGTGCCAGCCTCCTTGACTCCGAGAATGTTGCAAACACGCTTTACAATGCATTTGCAACACTCCTGGGCTGGCACAGTGCCAGCCTAACTCCAGGTTAGGATTGCCCCCTAAATCATCATTTGGATTGGACTGTAAATGGTAATTGGCTTCTAATTGGTGACAGAGGGCTGAATTACATGTGTATGTGCATTCACGATGTGTACACAGTGGATGGCTACAAACAACTCTTTGCCATGGGACTGCTGCTTAAACATTTTGCAATGCACAACACATTCAACAAAGAATCTGGAGGCCAGATACTTGCAGGCAGTTGCAGAGTCAATCTTAACATTTGTGTTAAGTGGATCATTTGTGGCTGAATAGAAAATGGCACACTAGGTGGCCAGAGGAACAGCCCTGCAGGATCAGGCCAAAAGCCCATCTAGTCCAATTTCCTGTATCTCACAGTGGCCCACCAGGGAGCTCAGTAGACAACAAGATGCTTGCATCCTGTTGCCACTCCCTTGCACCTAGTATTCTGAAATAGCCTACTATTAATGTAAGGAAGTTGCACCACCCATCATGGCCTATAGCCCATGGTAGACTTTTCCTCCAGAAATCTGTCCAGTCCCCTTTTAAAGGCATCTAGGCCAGATGCCATCACCACCTCCTGTGGCAAGGAGTTCCATAGCTTAATTACCTGCTGGGTAAAAAAAAAGTATTTCCTTTTATCTGTTTTAACTCTCCCAACACTCAATTTCAATGGATGTCCCCTGCGGGACACTGTTGCATCCATGCCAGGCAGAGTGCCTTCACCTTCGAGTGAGTAACATCACTGCTCCCATATTTCTCCCAAAATTTCTGAAAATGTCCACACACTTTTTGAGTTTTACCAGCTAACATGCAAGCACTGGGACTCTCCAAAGGGCAGACATCTCACAAAATAACACTGAATCAGGTACACAGTCATTTGAAATCTTCCCAGAAATATTCTCAGCTATAGAACTCCAGATAACAAAAAACTGACAACCACATGGAAAAGGTCTATACTGAACTGTCTTACAAACTATTTATCGCTGGAGTTGCCAATTAGCCCCAAATAGCCCTTTTTCTCCAGCGTTGCTTTTCTCATGCAGCCATTTCTGGTATGCCACTGGGGTGTGCCCTTTTACCATGTGCCCTGCCCAGGTTAGCAGTCTTGTAACATTGCCAGACCACCTGACCCACCTCATAGATCTCATGTTTTGGAATGCTTCTGACCTGCTGATCCTACTCATCACTCAATGCCTTATTACTGAATGACCTATATCTGAAGTGGCAGTAGCATAGCAAGGGCAATCCACCCCGGGTGCCAAGTCTCCCTGGCTCCTAGGCAAGCAAAACTAGACTAGTTTGCTAGGGTCCAATCCTATCCAACTTAATCTGTGCTGTATTTGCACAGATTACAGCTTTTAAGTAGGGTTCCCAGATACAAGCTGGGACAGAGTGCCTATACCTTTAACCATTGTATAGAAGAGGGAATTGGGGCAGGTGCAGTTCTTTAAACCCTTCCATGTTGAGTTGCACCTGCCCAAATTCTCTCTGCTTTACAATAGTTAAAGGTATAGGCACTCTGTCCCAGTTCGTACCTGGGAACCCTACTTTTAAGTGCCATGACTATGCAAGAGAGGCAGAGACCCAGGAAAGGAAAAGGGGTCTCAAGAAAGGCTGCTGGGTTTAGAGCAGCCTCAGGTCCTTTGGCTTGGGAACAGCCGTGTGCAGTGAGCGCAGGGAACAGCTATGTGCAGGGAACAGCTATGTGCAGGGGACGAAGAATGGGCCTACCAGAGTTCTTTGAAAAGCGCCTCCACTGCTGCTGCAGTGGCTGTGATCCTGCAAACACTTAGGTTGTAACCTATGGTCTTCAGCTGCTCAAAGCCCATGGATTGGAAGTGTTTGCGTGATCACAGCAGTGGGGCACTTTTCAAAGAACTCTGGTAGGCCAATTCGGCCTCACCAGACACGGCCTCACCACACATCGCTGCTTGAAAGGCCTACACACGTCAGCAGCCTTTTGACTCTTCTTTCTCTTGAGCCTACTTATCTTTCTATCCACCTAGCTTTTTCAACAGGATCTTCTTACCTGTATGTTGCAGGATAGTATCTAGCAGTCCAGTCCTTTGCATATCTCGGCCCCAGAAGCAGTAGTGTCCCTGGAGAGGGACAGGGTGCCAAGTTTTGCAAGGAGTCTTACCTTGCCATGTAAACAGCTCCTTGCCCTCTTTGCCAGTCCTCATGGGGAAAGCAACACTTCCTCATTGCCTACTGATAGCATTGCCTACTGACAGTGTGGTAGAGGAAAGGTTTACACAGCAAGGTAAACTCCTTGCAAAATGTAGTGCTACATCCCCCTCTAGGGACGCTGTACAGACGTAAGCCCTGCTAAGTTTAAGGGAACTTTAACTTAAAGTTCCAGCAGACATTACCTACATTAGGAGGTTAGTGAAGACAGGATTGCAACCTAAGTAATGTCTGCTGGCTCCTAATATCCCCCCATTTAGCACCTAGTCATCCTTTCTCCATAGCAGCTGGCTTCCCGATAACAGGTGTGCCCTCATTACACCACGGGCCTCCAAGGAAAAATAGTTTGAAAGAGCTTTTTAAAAGCCCAATGATTTGAATAATTACCTTTGGAAAGTCAAGGAGGATTTATTCATCATTCGTTCTGATTTAGACCCTAAATCATGCTGTTGTATCTACATTTAATCTGCGAGACGCCGTTACTTGCGCAATAATTGCCGTTCATTAGCAAGCAGAAGGCCAGACTCCAATGCAGGCATACATTTTTAAAGAGAAGTTTACCTTTCTCCAGAAGCAAATGAAAAGGGCAAAGTCATGACATAATTCCTCATTTACAATGGCAAATTTAGTCAAGGTTGTTGCCTCACCATTTATCACCAAGAACACTACAATTAAAACTTCTTTTGCACATAAATAGCTTTAAAAGTCATTTAAAGAGCCATTTAACCAAGGGTGGTAACTGCATTTTCTAAGAGTCCTGCTGGATCAGGCCAAAGGCCCATCTAGTCCTGTTTCCTGCATCTTCCTGCCCACCAGATGCCTCAGGGAGCACAAAAGACAGCAAGATGGCGGAATCCTGTTGCCCCTCCCTTGCACTTGGCATTCTGAAGTAGCCTACTAATGTAAGGAGGTTGCACCACCCATCATGGCTTATAGATGGACTTTTCCTCCAGAGATCTGTGCAATACCCTTTTAAAGGCACCTAAACCAGATGCCATCACCACTTCCTGTGGCAAGGAGTTCCACAAGATTAATTACCCACTGGATGAAATAGTATTTCCTTTTATCTGTTCTAACTCTCCCAATTTCAGTGGATGTCCTCTGGTTCTGGTGTTGTGAGAGAGGATAAAAGAACGTTCCTCTATCCACTTTCCATTCCATACATAATTTTCTTTATCTCAATCATGTCAATCAATCAAACAATCAAACAGGTACTTATATACCGCTTTTCAACACGAAGTTCACAAAGCGGTTTACAGGCAAATAGTAATAATAAAGTTAAATGGCTCCCTGTCCCAAAAGGGCTCACAATCTAAAAAAAGGCAGACCGCCAGCAACAGCCACTAGAAAGACTGCGCAGGGGTGAAGAGGGACAGTTACTCTCCCCCTGCTAAATATAAGAGGAACACCACTGGAAAAAGTGCCTCTTGTCCAGTTAGCAGGGGGTGAGTGAGATGTCCAGTGAGATGGTTAGATAGTGTCACCGAAGCAATGAACATGAAATTGGGTGAACTCGGGAAGCTAGTGGAGGACAGGGAGGCCTGGCGTGCTGTGGTCCATGGGGTCGCGAAGAGTCGGACACGACTTAGCGACTGAACAACAAGTATAATAGGAATAGTTTCCCACAAGTTTGACTAGTCCTCCCTGAGGCACCTTTTTTCTAGACCGAGGAGCCTCAAACACTGCAGTCTTTCTTCATAAGAGCGGGGCCCCAGCCTAGTAATAATTTTGATCGCTCTCTTCTGCACCTTTTCCAGCTCCGCTATGTCCTTTTTGAGATGTGGTGACCAGAACTGTACACAATACTCCCGATGAGTAATTTTGTGTTCTGGCGGATCCCTAGCACAGATAGGATTACTCATATTTTTAAAGTGCACTCATTAGATGTATGTTTTCAGGAATGCTCTAAAAGCATCAGCATTCTAATCCAAAATAAAAGCAGCCTACTTTAAAAAAAGAAAAGACAAGTGCAGACTTTCTAGCTGCATTACGGACAAGGACAACAAGCAGAACTCTCCCCTACAGCCACCCATTTATAATAGCACACTTTGATTCTAAATGCACCGGTTAAGTGAACAATTATTTTTCATTGTGGCCCTGACAAAAGATCAGGGACTGCATAAAATCAGAAGAATGGTTTACTAATGGATGATCTATGCCACGTTCTGGCGAACATGACATGTTAATTCCCTGGAAGGCAAAATGATCCCATAACCCAAATGAATTGGTGACATGCGTATTTATAAACAAGGCCCCCTGTTTTCATCACTTTTCATTCAAAGCCTTTATTACTGGATCGCTTGGCTGAACTGCCAAAGTTCAATTGATATTGTCAAGGTATATTAATTTACTTTCCAATGGTTTCTTCCCCACAGCTTTTTATGTTATAATGGGCCATTAAAAATTCAAAACTGAAATATGCTCCTCCATGGATTGTTACCTTTTTCCTCTGGCTCCGGGTTTTATGTCAGAGGGATTCATCCTCCAAAAGTGAGCCAATACTTCTGATTTTCACATAAGCAACATTAAATGTTCTTGGAAACTTGGTAGCACTGAAAGCAGCTGGGATTTGTGAGCAGAAATTTGACTATCCTTTCCCAGCTCTTCCTGGAGGGGAAGCTGGTACCCCCCCCTTACAAAGTATGTGCTCCATCACTGGCCACAGCCCCTCCCTGCAGGATATCGCTTAAAAAAGAAAAGCTGGTCCCAGTTAACCAAGGTACAAACACATGAAGTGCAACAGCTGAAAATGTGCCATGATAGGAAATGCAATCAGTGTAGTCTGTTCATGCAGACAAATCAGGAACAGTAAATGTGTGGATGGAGCGAGGGGTCACAGCAGCAGGTCCCATCCCTGGTCTTAATGTGTTCAGATCTTCTGCCTATGCAACTTGTGCACATAGATGCTTTGTTCAGAATACATGGGGGTGGTTGCAGACTTTGCCCCTTTTGGGGGTTTCAATATCCGATTTGGTCATGCGAACAGGTCTTGTGACTCTGTGCTGGTGACTCTGGTGTGTGTGTGTGTTGTGTGTCTAGCTCTTTGCCACCTCTGAGTTGCACCAGAGACCTTCTGGCCAATCTGAAAGCTGACATTCAGAAGGACCACAGCAGCAGATGTGATAGGAGAAGTTGGTTCCAGGAGGCAGGGGCAGGGAGGTGGAAGGGCAGAGGAAGGCTTAAGTTTGGGGGGGGGGGCTGTATGAGACTCATTTCTCGCAAGTCAAAAGGGCCCAATTCTATGCTTGTCTACTCAGAAGTAAGTTCCATTATAATCAATGGGGCTTACTCCCATGTAACTGTGGACAGGATTGCAGCCTCAATAAGTGGCCCAGGTAAAGTCACAACAGGCACACTCTATGACTCGTGAGTCAACTCAAGTCAGGGGGTTAGCAACTCAACTCATGACTTGGGTTCAGCGACCGGAGCACATCCCTGCTAAGTTCTGCAATAAAGAAATCTAGACAAAAAGGGAAGAGACAATGTTAGCATTGTGTAGAATTTTAGGTGGTTGTGAGTGAAAGGGTACTTGAAAATAGTATCAGTTTGGATAGGTATGGATGAAAGTGGGAAAAGGGAGGGGAGAGTGACAGCCCAATCCTACGGGAAGACTGGGCTGTCCAGCAGAGGGTTTTGCAACAGAAGATACTTCCACTGTCACAAAATGGAAGTGGAGAGCAGCGCACTGTATCAGTAGCCTTTCTGTGAGCACTGGTGCCATGAGAGGTGTCAGCTTTCCCTGTCTGTTACTGGACCTGTCCATGGGCACCAGAGGGGCAGGGGTAAAATGGAGGAGAAGGTATAGGGGGCAAAATTGGTCAGGAAGGGGGAGGAACAGGGGCAGGGAGGCTGCAGGAGGGGTAGATCTGGTGGTGATGGTTTCCGCTGGATCCAGTCCCCTCTGTAAGCAGTCTCCCTGCCCCCTTTCTCTCCTCAACTTGTGCCAGCTCAATTGCTATGCACTTCCAAGGAGAGTGATTATGAAACAGGAGGCTTATGGAGGGGTTAAGGGATTTAAATCTTCTTTTCCCTCTGAAGTATCCTGATCTGGCCCCTTCCTGGGTATAGCATGTGCCTTTTTAAGAGCGGTTGCACTTGTGGGGTGAAGCATGATTGTGATCAGAGAGCCATTCTTCACTCCCATCAGGGCAAAGTCCTGGCTGAGTTTGAAGAATGTCCAGCTAAGGAGCCAAGCTGGAGTCAGAAGAGACCATGTGCATTTAGGAAGGCAGCTCATTGGCAACACCTTACCCAAGGAAAACATAAGTTGTGTCTTGCCAAAGCCCCTGCTCCAAACTTTCCTCCCAAATTCTATGCCCGCTTAGGCTACTTAGTCACCCAAATACAGACAGTCCTGGCAATATCTACAAACTACTGGACCCCATCACCAACAAAGAGCTCACCCCATCCAGTGGCTTGCCACAGGTCTCCTCCTGGAGCTTCAGAGCAGGTGTCCTTCAATAATCGCCAGTCCTCAGTCCAATAGTCTTTAGTCAATCAGTCAAGCCAGTAAGTCAGTCCATATATCAGTTCACCATGCCAGTCCATTGTCCAGTAAGCCAGTCTGTTGTCTAGTCCGTTAGTCAAGCCAGTAGCTCAGTCCAATATGTCAGCAAAACCTCCACTCCTTCCACAGCTTCTCCTTCCTCCAGTTGCTCCTTATATCCCTGCTACAAGCTCCTAAGTGGCTGCAGCTGTGCAGCCCAGCCTCTGCTACCTCCCTGGTGTTAATCCTGCATTTCTTGAACCAAGGGCCACTGTCGGCACCATCCACTGCCTCCTCAGATTAATCTGCCATGTTTTCCACTACAAGTTGTCATCAACAGTGTTATCCGGCAACGAGCTGCCAGAACGCTAGGCGGGACTTACCACCTGATTGGCTGCCCGTCCGTGATGTGTCGCCGCCTGCCCGCCCGCCACACAGGCACCCCTGGCTTCACAGGGGGTGCCTGCTTGCCTGGGGGGCGCGCCAGGTGCCTAGGCAAGCAGCGGAGGGGCGCGCCAACCGGAGGGAGCCCGCGCGGTGGGCGGGCGGGCAGGCAGCGACGGGTCACAGACATCCTGTCAATCAAGCGGTAAGTCCCACCTAGCGTTCCGGCATCTCATTGCCGGATGACACTACTGGTTGTCATTATTGAGCTGGATCCAAAGGCGCTGTGTGAACAGAAGGCATATCTCCTTGGGAAAAGGGGAGGGGCCTTCAATGTTTGGCTAGTCCTTTTTACAGCTTCCTGTGACATATGGAATGCTGTTCTGAAGAGTCACCCACAGACACAGGGGGTGGAGGGCACTGAGGACTGCAGGAGGAAGAACTGGGGGCACAGGGGAGGCAGAGTGAAGGAGCAGTTGGGAAAGCCATATTTTGTGCCTGAAATTTCATGGAACAGAAAGTAGGATCTAAGCAACTATTCTTTTATTCACTAAGCAACTATTCATTTTATTATTTTATTCTTTTATTCAGTTAAAAAGAGTTCTGGACCAGATTCTATTCAAATAATTAGTTGTTGAAAATACACAATATTCTCTCTCTCTCTCTCTCTCTCTCTCTCCAATGTAAAAGGAATTTGCAGGATGATGGGCAGAACGTCTGGTTTCTAATGCGTCAACAGTGTATGAATGAAAGTACTAACACATGGTTTTTATGGGCCAAACTAGAGAAAAGGGAAAGTTTGTTGACCTAAACCACTTCATCATGGCATATCCTGCAGATTCCTATATCATTTTGCTGTTTTTCTTCTACAATTCATACTGTACCATGGGATTTTTTCAATGCTTGTGTTTCTTGATGAAGTGCAGCCATCTATAGCATGCAATGAATCCTAAAATAAGATTTATTGAATGTCAGCAGAACTTAAACTACATATTTCCTTCATATATGCTTGAGTAGACCTCTAGTGGCATTACGCTACCTAGAGCAGCCATTTTCAACCAGTGCGCTGCAGCACATTGGTGTGCAGTGAATGGTCTGCAGATGTGCCATGGGAGTTTGGTGAGGGTCATTTCTTAGCAGGGCCATTGGGGGATGTGACATGTGAGCCCCGCACCAGCAGTGTGGTGTGTCTTGTCAATGGCCAAAACACTGATGATGTGCCTTGACAATTTTAGCACCTTTTCAGTGTGCCAGGAGACGAACAAGTTGAAAATCTCTGCTCTAGAGTATCATGACATCTTTGCAAGTTGGAAAGGGAAATTTAATTTTAAATTCATGGCTAGATAGGTCTGCACAACTTGAGAGCCCAAATGTGCAGTACAGAGATTCTCAAACTTTGTACCACCATGACCATTTCTTTCACTCCGCAAACATTACTAGAAACCACTGGAGGCCATATCTGGGCCACACCATGCCCACAGCACACTCCATTGGCCTCTACAGGCTCCAGAATGCCTTGCAGAAGCAAATCAGAAGTTGTGGAAGCAAACAGGAAGTCACTTCTAATCTTTTCAGTGAGGCATTCTGGGACTCACAGAGGCCAATTAAATGGGGTCATGTGACCGGTGCCTCCCAGAAGTGGCCTCTAGTTGCTTCCAGTAATGCTTTGCAGCGCAACTTTGAACATAACATTGTGACCCAGCACACATCAGGTTGCAACCCACAGTTTGAGGAACACTGGTTTAGTACAATGTTACCCAGAAATGAACTGGATTTCCCATTGGGGTACCATTTTTATCTTGGCTAAATTTCACTAGTTTATCCAGCCCAACTTTTATTTCTCCACTTCAACTAGCAAATCCACCATTTCCTTATGTTAAAAAAGTATTTTAAAAAACTCCTGACTGTCTCATCTCTCAAATACAAGCAATGGGAACGGCTGACCCAAAATAACCTATGTAAAGAAGGGAGATTTTTAAACCTTGTTACTTTACTGAGTTCTACATACAATTTCCAGAAAGCAAGCTCCTTTAAAATTAATACAATTTATTTCTGAGTAGACATGCATAGGATGGCACTGTGAATGTGCATATGGAGTACAAATGTATGGCACAGGGCACAACTGCACAGGACACAATAAACGTGTGTTTGTATATGTTTATGCACACAGGACATGTGTTGGTGTTCACTATGTATTGTATGGCACATGTTGACATGAAAGCTGTCAAATACAATTCTGTTTTCTTGGGGTTCAGTTGTAAACAGCACCAAATCTATCTGGGGGTAACCCAGATTTAAAAAACAACAACGCTAATTTCTTTCCGGATTCCAAATGAGAGAAACAGATGTTCACACTGCATTTGCATGATGGAATTACTTTTCAGTTCAACTTGCATGGTCCTCCATGTGTTTTCAGGTGGCCTCACTTGCTTGAATGGGTTAGTCTTCCTCCATTCAGAAAGAATCCCACAATCCCACCTTCTTCCGTGAACCCTGGAACCTAGAACTGGCTCAAAATGTCACTCACATAACAATGGTGAGTGAGTTTGAAAAGTTTTGAAAGGTTTTGAATTTGATTCTAATTGCTGCGTGCAAAACTGGAACTCATATTGACAAGATGACCAAACAAAGGTGTCACTTAACAAAAAATATTTACAGAAAGTACATATAGGCCCCTCATTGCCAAAGCTGATCTGTAGCATGTTTATCACTTCACTTTTTCATATCCAGCAACATCTGTAAAGACATTATGGCTGCTGCATATCAAATCTGGGAAGGCCACAGTTTCAGCTTTCTTGCTTAGAAAATGGTCCTTGTTTTGGGGGAAAAGAAGCAAGTTTTTGTTTATAAAGAAGGAAGTTATATAAATAAAACTCTTGCCTTTCCAGATGAATAGAAGTGCAAGCCTAAGATTGCACTAGGCTGGCGTAAGTCCCTGGGAGGGTTGCAAGCGTGCACATTTGCGCCTTCTCAGGGGTCGGCTGGACCGGTGTGAGGATGTGTACCTGTCTATAGAGACTGAATCCAGCCTCTGCATCACCCTGGGAAGGTGCGTTTGCCGTGCCAGTGCGGGAGGTTGGGGAGGGCAGAATGAGGGCGGATTGGGGCAGGAGGAAGGTAGGGGGAAGGCAGGCCAGTGGGTGGACCAGACCTGGAGGGGAGTGGGTCCGGCCTCTGGCACTGAGGCCAGGTTCCTAACCTCTCCCGGGCAGCCAGGTGTTTCTGAGTACCCCATTGTGGTGCCTGGGGTTAGAATAATAATAATAATGCAAGTATTTATATACTCCCTTTCATGGATCACTGCCTTGTCGTGGCGAAGGAACTTGAATAGCTCAATGAAGCTGTGAGCTATGCCATGTAGGGTTACCCAAGATGGACAGGTCATAGTAGAGAGTTCTGACTAAACGTGATCCACTGGAGAAGGAAATGGCAACCCACTCCAGTACTCTTGCCAAGAAAACCCCATGGATTACAAAACTAAAAGGCTAAACGATATGACACTGGAAGATGAGACCCTCAGGTCGGAAGGTGTCCATTATGCTACTGGGGAAGAGCAGAACATGAGTACTAGTAGCTCCAGAAAGAGTGAAGTAGCTGGGCCAAAACCGGAAGGAAGCTCAGCTGTGGATGTGTCTGGAAGTGAAAGGAAAGTGCGATGCTGCAAAGAACAATACTGCATAGGAACCTGGAACGTCAGATCTATGAATCAAGGTAAGCTAGATGTGGTCAAACGTGAGATGTCAAGGCTGAACATCGACATCATGGGAGTTAGTGAACTAAAATGGACAGGAATGGGAGAATTTAATTCAGATGACCATTATATCTGCTACTGTGGGCAGGAATCCCTTAGAAGAAATGGAGTAGCCTTCATAGTGAACAAGAGAGTGAGAACAGCAGTACTGGGGTATAACCTCAAAAATGAATGATTTCAATTCAGATCCAAGACAAACCTTTCCACATCACAGTAATCCAAGTCTACGCCCCAACCACTGATGGTGAAGAGGAAGAAGTTGACCGTTTCTATGAAGATCTAGAACAGCTTCTAGAATTAACACCCAAAAAAGATGTCCTCATCATAGGGGATTGGAATGCTAAAGTAGGCAGTCAAGAGGTAATAGGAATAACAGGCAAGTTTGGTCTTGGAGTACAAAATGAAGCAGGGCAAAGACTGATAGAGTTTTGTCAGGAGAACACATTAGTCATAGCAAACACACTTTTCCAGCAACACAAATGGCAACTGTACACATGGACTTCACCAGATGGTCTACATCGAAATCAGATTGATTACATTCTTTGCAGCCAAAAGTGGAGAAGTTCTATACAGGCAATAAAAACAAGGCCTGGAGCTGACTGTGGCTCAGATCATGAGCTTCTTATTGCAAAATTCAGACTTAAACTGAAAAAAGTAGGGAAAACCACTAGGCCCTCCACCTATGACCTAAATCAGATCCCATACGAATATACAGTGGAGGTGACAAATAGATTTAGGGGTTTAGATTTGGTAGACAGAGTGCCTGAAGAACTTTGGATGGAGGTCTGTAACATTGTACAGGAAGCAGCAACTAGAACCATCCCAAAGAGAAAGAAATGCAAGAAGGCAAAGTGGCTGTCTGACGAGGCTGTCTCAGCTTTCCAAATAGCTGAGGAAAGAAGGGAAGCCAAAAGCAAGGGAGAAAGGGAAAGATATACCCAACTGAATGCAGATTTTACCCAACTGAAGGACAAATCTTGAAGCTGAAGCTCAAGTACTTTGGCCACCTCATGAGAAGAGAGGACTCTTTAGAAAAGACCCTCATGCTGGGAAAGATCGAAGGCAAAAGGAGAAGGGGGTGGCAGAGGATGAGATGGTTAGATAGTGTCACCGAAGCAACGAACATGAAATTGGGCGAACTCCGGAAGCTAGTGGAGGACAGGGAGGCCTGGCGTGCTGTGGTCCATGGGGTCGCGAAGAGTCGGACACAACTTAGCGACTGAACAACAACATTTATATACCACCTTTCTTTGGCCATTAGATTGCTCCTCTGGCTTTAATTCAAGGCGGTTTACATGGGCGGACTTTATCTCTAAACCTTCAAGGGTTGTTTTTTTTTACAAATTACAGAGAAGTTCTATCTTTCAAGAACTACAAACAACATACAGATGGAACTTTCGTGGTTTAGTCCTTCTTTCTTGGCCACACTGCTGGCTGATAAATGGCTTCTCTGCTCCCACCAAAGAAACAGCTGACTCAGCACAACTCCCCTCTCACAGGCAGCTGAAGAAAGCTTTTATCAGTTGCCCTTCTCAAGGTCTGCCGCTCACGGAGATTTCTGGTGTTGTCGAACTGGCGACCTTCAGATCTTATCTTCAGGCAAACGGAGGCTTTAATCCTCTTGACTAAACCTTCTGCTCACAGGATGTGGTGAGGGTGTCTGGCCTGGATTCCTTTAAAAGGGGATTTCTAGAAGAAATTTCTAGAAGAAAAGTCCATCACAGGTTACAAGCCATGATGGGTATGTGCAGTCTCCTAGTTTTAGTAGGCCATCTCAGAGTGCCAAGAACAAGGGAGTAGCAACAGGGTGCAGGTATCTTGGTGGCAGATGTCACAGAGAAACAGGAAGCTAGACTAAATGGGCCTTTGGCTTGACCCAGCGGGGCTCTTCTTACGTTCTTATGGCATTACTCAGGGTAAAGGAACATGTCCCCTTACTCTGAGTTGTGCTGCAGCCACCTCCAACCCTGCACTGGACACAGTACAGGCCAACTGCCTGCCTGTTCCAGCTCAGAATAGGATTGGGCTATAATAGATGTGTGCTATCCTCACTGACTCGGAGAGTGATTCAAACATACTTTACAGTGTTCCTTGTGCCAGCCAAACTTTGCTGGCCTAACTATGCCAGCCTAACTCCAGGTTAGGATTGTGCCCTCAGGATCCACAATTACAGTTATCTGCTGATACAATGGATACTGGGACTCCTATTAAAAAGATAGTGGAACATTAAACAAATTTTTTTTTACCTTGTTGCAGCAAAATCACTGATGTTCCCCAATCTTTAAAAAGGCATCCCCTGTAACTACGGTTTCATGTATCCACGTTGGGGTCTGGAACAGAACCTCACCAGATTCTGGGGCAGACCTGCAATAATAATTTACTGCTGCTGTGGAGAAGAAAAAAACAGCATGGCAGCTGGAGTTCCTCCTCCTTTGGCCTAATGGTGGAGAAGCCATACACCCTGGCAACTGGTGTCAGTCAGCTTCTTCCTGGGAGCAATCAAGCCTGATACAATATGCAATAGCAGTCATATGAACTTATATAAAGAAAAAATATTGGAATTAGAAGACCATATGCATGTTCACCTAGTGCATGTTCAGTTTCCACTCTCTGGGAGATACATCTTTCAGTAATGCTGCTACCAAATGTGTCAACCACAGCTGTCAGAAGATGCACTGCAAAGATGTGCAAATGAGGTCTCTCTTTCATTTCTATGGTAACCTCTCTGTGTGAATAGAATTCATAAGATTCCAAATATCCTGGCTAGTCTTTTGCACACTGAGCTACTAACAAAAAGATGCGGAAACAATGAAGCAACATGTAAAAAATATAGCAAGCTAGATCTATCACTCAAAAGTAGTGAATCATTTAAAATGTGCATCTATCTCCAACTCAACAACAACTAAAGCAAGCAGCCTCAGGCTCACACAAGAGCCTGTCTGAAGCAATTTTGTGAGATGTGCTTAATACTACCAAGAGCATGACTTGAACTCATGACATCTTTTTTCTTCCCCAAAAGAAGCATCTGTGCCCCGCCCCCACATTTGC
>JAJKFI010000001.1:33317652-33347726 GCA_029204185.1 Lerista edwardsae | reverse complement strand
TATTATTATTATTATTATTATTATTATTATTATTATTATTATTATTATTAAATGAATTTGATTTAGAATTATATCAATTATAATGTATAGTACTTGATTCAGGCAGAAGAAATAACCTCTGAGGGTTTTCAATTATTGACCAAGACCACCTTATTATGAAAGCTGGGTCTGCTAGGAGAGTGGTGGCTTTTTGACATGCCTTGACATCCATTTAAGCTCTCCAGACATAAGCTCCCCTCTCATGCCTTCCCCATACTTTATACTGACTCTATCCAGAAATGTGGTCCTGCTGCATCTCTGCATCTTGGCTGGCACTTTCACACAGAGGCTTCCCTCCCAGATCCTAACTCCCCTTTTCATTGCTTGCCTGCTGAGTGAATCCTCCCATTTCCATATCCACAGGCATTCTCTTCCCTTCTCCTCTTCTGCCTCCTCCATATGTAGGTCACAAAGTGGACACCAGTTCTGCCTCTCAACACTTCACATTGTGCTTGGTTACTCTCAGAAAAGAACTCTGGTCAATTTCACTGCACAGCAGTCGCTGAGCTGAGAAGGAGAGGCACACAGCATCTCTTGGCCAGAAAAATTATCCTCCCTTCTTCCCTCCCTCTCTCTCCAAAAATAAAAATTGGCCAGAAAAATTTCCCTCCCTCCTTCCCTCCCCCTCTCTCCAAAAATTAAACACACTGGGCAATTTTGCCCCCTCCCCAGCTTGCTTAACCCCAAACCACAGCTTCTTCATTTGGCTTTCCCTCTTTGCCCCCATTCTTCATGGTACCACTTTATGCAGACACTAACAGGCAAAGATTTTTAACTGTAACCTCCACCTGTTCCATCGACAACCTAACAATTCTTCTATTCTGTTTTATGGCTAATTTTCCCCCTGTTCCTTTTGTTACTTCCTCTCCTAACTAATGTTAGTTTGTTTTGGTTATTCTTGAATCCAGTCTCCTATTTCTTGTGCCAAGACTAATTTCACTTGTGGTATGACCAATGGTGTAAAAAGTCCCCATATATATATTTTCTCTCCTCCCACATTTTATGGGTCAAAACTTTTATGGGACTCACTTTTATGGGTCAAAAAACCATGATTCATTGATAATAATGCAGTAACCCCAGAAAATAATCTTTATTAGACACAGAAATGAGGCAAAAGTTAATGTGGTTTGTTCTAAACCAGTGCTCTTCAACCTTGGTGTCGGGACCCCAGTAGTGTCACGGAGCTTCAGGGCTCAATCCTAACCTTGGGTTAGACCAGCACAAGTCACTTATGCCAAGTGAGTCTGCATCACTCTCTGAGTCAGGAACGCTGGCAAATGGACGTTTTGAATTCTGATTTGAAGAGTGGTCCAAATGCACTTTACAGTGTGTTTGCGACACTCCTGGACTGGCACAAGTGACTTGTGCCTGCCTAACTCCAGATTAGGATTGCACCATCAGTTGTGGGATTGCAGTAGTTTCTGAAAAGGGTCAAGATGACTGGATTAGAGCACCATCAGGTAGAGAAGGAGGCATCTGGTGTTCGCCTTCAGGTACCAGGAGATTGTGTCCCAATCCTGCTCAGGTCACTTGTGCTAAAATAGCTTTCACAAGTGACAGTCTTCATGGAAACTTCTTTTGCTCTCTAATAAGAATATTTGGTTACAAAGAACAGTGCTGGAAAGGCATAATGGGGGTGGGGAGTGGGTGGTGATAGGCAGGCAGTCCTGGGAGGGGAGTGGGATCAATAGTGGGGTCCCCAGTCTCATACATTAATTATTTACATTTGGGGGTCTTGGGACAAAAAAGGTTAATGACCACTGCTCTAAACTGTATCATCAGCACCAACTAGAGGATGGTGAAAATGGATGGCTCCTATGAGGTTTTAGTTAGAGGTGCTCCTGAAAGAAAGGTTGTGATTTTGAACAGGTTTTTTTATCTTAACGGAAAATGGTACTCAGCTGATCCTATGGTACAGGGCTGCCTCTAGCAGCAGCGAGGCCCAATGTGGGGTATTCCTGTGGGGGCCCCCTGCGGAGCCCCTACTCACCAAGAAGAGCACTGTTTGTGCCACTTGCAAAGAATGGCATGTGGAAATAATTGGTGGTGATATCATAACATCACCACCAACTGCTTCCAGGTGGTCCACCTTGGGCTGTTCAGAGGCGGTGGGAGAGACCAAGGTAAAGCTGCCCTGCTCACCCCACTGACTTACAACCCATAGAGATCATAGCTGCAGCCATAGGCAATATGCTCACCCTGTGACTACACTGGTCACATTGGCTTAAAGCCAGCCATGCTGTGGTATCATCTCTCTGCCTCTGCCGCTTTGACTGCAGTGGATAACAATCTGCAGCTGATCCTCTTGGACCTTGCTGCAGCTTTCAATCTGTTGATCATGTTGTGCTAGTAGCAGAACTGCAGACTTAGCGAGTCACTCACAGGCAAGCGCATTCTGAACACAAAATCCCGAGTCGTGGTGATCAATAGTTTCTCATAATTCTGCACTGTTGGTTTTACAAGACACTAAAGCATTTTCTCTTGTCTTAGAGATCTGGCAGGATTGCTGCAACAGTATCCCGATGATATCTATAGCTCCAGGCAATAGAGACATGCAAGCAAAAACAATAGATTTGTTATCATTCATATCCATTATTGAAGCCCTCATTTGTTTCATTATTCACTGTGGAAAATCACATTAGTTTCATAATGAGTTTCATCAATTTTTGTTCCTCTATTCATTTTCATAACAAGGGGCGGGGTGGGGGGACTGTACTATAGCAAACCCGTGCACACACATAGGTTGAAATCCTACAGACCCTTACCTGGAGTAAGTCCCATTCAAACAGGTGGGGCTTACTTTTGAGTAAACATACATGAGCTTGCACTGTTATTGTTTCAAAAACAGCATCATTCTGGGACATTCAGAGGAAATGGCAGCTGCCACAAAACTCTACCAAAAGTTTTGCTGCTCCTTTTAAATGTTAAATATATTTTTTTAAAATGAAACAAGCCTGCCACTCTGCTGCACTAGAGATAAACCACCTCCCCTTATGAAGACAAATGAAGGTAATGAATGAAATGAAAGCCATTCAATTCATTTGGGACCTCTCTGCATTATTTCGTAATGAATGGATGAATGAATGCACACCTCTAGACAACAATGGCATAAACAGAACTGTTCTCATTGGCTGATGTACAACTATGAAATTTTTTCACTTGGAGACTTACCACAGCTTCCACATGAACTCAAGTCCTGTAGAAGGCTTATAGCCGTCAGAGCAAAACTGATGGATCTGATGATTTAGGGGCATATCGTGTTTTGATTCTGCTATTATTAGGATATTCAACATGTGATTCCAAAGTGGTAACCAAATCTGAGCCGAGAATTTCTCATTAATTAGCTTGACTCAGTTATGCCCACACATGAAGCCAGGTGAAGCTGCTTCTTCAACACTGGACAGCTTGAGGGGAGCGGGATGACAGATCAGTTTGGGGTGCCTCCTATCCTGTAACCCTGCCACTGCCCTGATTCACTCACATGAGGGCAGCAGTAGCCCCCTGCTGACTCTTCCAACACTGGTGCCAAAAGTGGGCACAGTTGCACTGCTGGAGATGTTGGCAGGAGGCAGCTGGATTCATCTTCTGATCTTTGTCCTTCCAGGAGAGTGATGGAAACAGAACCATCATGGCCTCCTCTGCCCTCACATTTTGTTCCCAGTATCCTCCCATGCCCACCTGTCTTGAAGAAGTGGGTTGGGTGGTAGAGAACTAAAGAAGTGGAGTTGGAGGACAGTGGCAGAGGAGAATGCAGGAATCAGAGGCATATGAGTGCTTTAAGAAGGGGGCAGAACATTTGGGCATTGCTTCAGCTGGATCTGCAAGTTCTTAAAGTAACAGGCTAGAAATAGAGATACTATTGTTCTGCTGGTGGCTGTTTACTGGTCCTTTCTTGGCAGCTTACTGGTCATCATAGCCCAGAATACTTTTCTGATGGAACATAATACTTAGAAGAGCTTTGTATGTTTAACAGACCAATCTTACTTAATTCCACACAGGGTAATGTAACTGTGCCAATTACAGACTTTCTCCCTAATCCGCCATGACCCTTCCTAATCCGCCATGACCCTTCCCCAGCTTTACTAAAATCATACTCACATCTGAAACATTTCTTTCATACCCTTCTAGAGGAAAAAAAACATTCTTTTGCTCAGCATAATTGGCAACTACTTCAAGATGCAATTCTATCTAATAACTACAAATCCTTTTGGTTCCTTGTCTCCCGAGCTAACTCCTCTTCCATTAATAATGCCCCTTCCCTTATTCCTGCCCCTGCCTGGGTAACTCATTTCACCAGTATTTTTTCTGCTCCTGATACCTATGATGTTCCTGTCCTCCTCCCCCCTAACCTACCGGAATGGCCTCCAGTTACCCCTGAGGAGGTGACTGCGTTGATAAACACCCTGAAACCCGGAAAAGCCCCAGGCCCCGATGACATCTTAAGCGAAATCCTATCTAGCAACCCCTCTTGGTGGTCAGAATCTTTAGCTAATCTCTTTACACTAATCAATCAATCAGGCCTCTTCCCTGATTCTTGGCTATCTTCAACCCTCGTCCCCATTTACAAAAAAGGCGACCCCTCTCAACCGGGAAATTACAGACCAATCAGCCTCCTCTCATTTGTTGGGAAGCTGTATTCCAAATACCTGCTCACTAGACTTACATCTTGGGCCCTCTCTAAAGCCCTTCCGAGCAAAGAACAAATTGGCTTTCGCCCGGGTGCCTCCACACTTGATCACGCTTTCACGCTTTCATACTTGGCTGAAAAGTATTCAGATCATTATGGAGCTAAATTATATACCGCCTTCGTCGACCTTAGAGGGGCGTTTGATTCCATCAATAGGGCCAAGTTGTGGAATAAATTGGCTAACTGGGAGATTGACCCTCGTCTCCTTTTTCTGATCCGGCGCCTTCACACATCTAACTCTTGTCGGGTTCGCCTTAATGGTTCAGGCTCTATGTCTGACGTGATATCCATTAACAAAGGTGTCCGACAAGGATGTATCCTTGCCCCTTCTCTCTTTAATCTATTCCTTGCTGATCTCCCCCTCTTCCTATCTAGCTGCAAAAATTCCTCCCCTTCCCTCAATGGTGTCCCCCTCCCTATCCTTCTTTATGCGGACGACGCAGTGTTGCTGTCAGTTACAAGAGCGGGTCTACGTCATCTTCTGTCTTCCTTTCAACAATACTGTCTAACTAATGACTTAATAATCAACGCGGAGAAAACCAAAATCCTGGTTTTCTCCAAATCTTGGGCTCCGCTTACATGGAAGATTGGTAATCTATCATTCCAGCAAGTACAAACCTTCAAATACCTGGGGATCACTTTTCACTACCGCCATAGCTGGCTTCCACACCGAAAATCAGTTATGTCATCAGCTTTAACACATCTAAATGCGATTGCCCGCTTCCATTTCGCTAGCGGCAATCAATACATCCCTGCGGCCCTCCATATATTTCAAATCAAAAGCCTCTCTCAACTGCTATATGGTGTCCCCATCTGGATAGAGGCTGCGAACCAAGACCTTGATAAAGTGGCAGCCTCTTTCCTGAGAAGGATCCTTGGGGTCCCCAATTTAATCAGATTATCCACCCTGATCCTTGAATTAGGAATTCACCTTCCCTCCACCACTGCATGGTCCCTTACTTTTAAGTTCTGGCTTCGTCTGCATTTAAATACACACCCTGACTCTTTATTAAATGATCTATTAAAAGACCCTTACCTCTCTAGATGGTTCAAACTTCTTGAATCTAAGCTTTTATCCCTTGACCTATCCCCTGAATCCCTCGCTGACACCAATCTTCATAAAGCCCATCAAATTATTAAATCCAAGCTTTGGGACCACGAATTCAATCATCTGTACTCCAATCTAAACCCTACATGTTCCCCCCTTTATTTTGGTCTTCCCCCCTCCCTTGGCCATCCCTCCAATTATTTCCGTAAATTAACCAACCCCAACAAGAGAAGAGCTTTCATGCTCGCAAGACTAAACATCTTCCCTTCAGCTGTTCATTCTGGCAGATTTGCCAACATCCCACGTGACAATAGATTCTGCCTATTCTGCTCGTTAGAACTAGATACAATGGATCATATATTACTTCGCTGTCCGGCCCACCAACCTTTGCGAGACAAATTTCTTGAACCCCTGCTGTCCTCACTGCCTGCTCCCCTTGTCGACCCCCTATTGACCCTCTTGAGCGATAATACGGTGACCATCTCTAATGTGGTAGCTGAATTCCTATATGCAGTTCTCAAATCCAAACCTCCCTCCCCTCTTACTACCCCTCCCCTTTCTGGATTTGTTCCTTTATGATATAGCTACTGCACTAACTTTTGTTGCTATTATTTTATTTGTAATGCCAATAAAGGTTTATGTATGTACTGTGCCAATGTGGTGCCCTCATCCTGTGTGGAACTCTTGGTCACCAGAGGTCTCCTTGGGACAAAGGAACATTTGTTCCCTTGCCCTGGGGAAGGGACCACTCAGGCCTGCACGGCAATATCGCTGGAGCAAGTCTGTGTAGATTTGGGGAAGGTGGGTTGAGCCCAGGAAAGGATTCGGGGGACACTGCTGTCACTGAACCCGCCCCCTTCCCAGGCCCGATCCATCCTCCACACTGCCCCACTGCCAGCATTCTGTCCATTTCCTGCCCCACTCCAAGTGCTCCACATCTCCCGCCTGTTCAAAACCAGTGCTCTTCAACCTTAGTGCCAGGACCCCAACCATGTCACAGAGCTTCAGTTGTGGGGGCGTAGCAGCTTACGAAAAGATTGAAGACAACTGGACTGGAGAACCGTCAGGTGAAGGGTGAAGCAGCCACTCAGCAGCCACTCTGCCCATTCCGCCCATTTCCTGTCCCACTACATGCACTCCACATCTCCCGCCTGCGTGGGCCTACCTGGTGGCAGGTGTCCAATGTCTGTCACTAAGCAGAGCTGGCCACTTATGGCTCCCAGCAGTGGCTGGCTCATGCATTCTGGTGTGCCGCCTTTGCAACAGCCAGAAAGCACATTATGCCACCAGAACACTCATACTGGTGGCATAAAACACCTTCACAGTTTGGCCATAAATAAGATAGCCTTTGAAGCTTGGGAGAAGTCTCTCTCTCTCTCTCTCTCTCTCTCTCTCTCTCTCTCTCTCTCTCTCAGACAACAGGGTCAGAGAGAGTGCTGTGAGTTGACTAAGCCTCCCCCCCCAAGCTTGCATGTTCTCTTTCAAGAGTTCTTATTTGTGACGGTGGATCTGTTGCCTCGTAGGGGTGCTTTGCTGTGTGTATCCACTGATGCCCTGCTTGTGTGTTTATAAATAAAGTAAGTATTACAAGAAACAGCATGAGTCTCCAGCATTCTCACATCGAAAGGAAACCAAACCCAGATGGTGCTGCCCCTTAGAACTTCTCACTGCTTAGGGAAACGGGGCGTTTGCAAGGATATATACATCTGCCATACAAATAAGAGGAAGATAATTGCATGTGTAATTGCCACACACTAGGAAAAAAAAACATGTTGATGTGTTGATGTTCAGCAAGGCAATCAGACAAAGAAGTGAATCCATAAGTTGAAAGGGTCAGAAATGCTCTGTCCATGGGAGTGATGTTGTGGAATCGTTACCTTTTTATTCAGATGCTTTCCATTGCTTATTCTAACGCACCTTTTCTCGCCTATGTCAGCCTCCTACTAGTCTTTCACTTGCATTTAAAATAGAGGAATTGGAATGCACATTAGAGCAAAAAGCAAAGTCTTCTGGCCAGTGATGCTGTGGTCAATATTTTATGTGGATTTTTTTTTTCTGATCAAAAGACACCCACCAGCGAATACCCAGTTTTGCTTTCTTGTACTTTCCAATTGCCTTAATTGGGATTCATGCTTTCGAAAAGATGTCATTAATTTTCAATTTTGTTTCTCATGCACAGAGAATGCCTGGGTGCTGTGCTGGGCACATGCAATCAATGAAAGCTAATTACAATAATGAGAGAAAACGACGCATTATGGTCCTCCTTCTCAGCGACTCGGAGGCCTCATGCAGGATGAATGCTTGGTACAGACGTCTGAAAGCCCCAGCCATCACCGAGGAAATGATAACTGCATGCCTCTTACAAAGATCTGTGCATTATCTGGGACACGATGCTTGGAAATATCCGTACAGATTACATTAATGGAAAAATTTGCTGAGAAAGGAAAGTTAGCAGCATTTGTAACAAACTGAAATGACACTAATTATTTGGCCTAACATGTCCCTGAAATAATTTTCAGGGAGACCAAATACACGATAATAAAGCAAATTGAGCTAATGCAATGGATTGGCATGGCTTCCCCCTTTTCTTTTTTTCTTTTTCGTTTAGGTGAAAGATTCCCTGTGTCTTCCTGAATGAGCAAACTAAAAATTGGTGTGGATTATCCCCCCCCCCAAAAAAAACACTGAATTTTGGCCCCAAATCCTATTCCTGTGCACTGAATTATTAACGGACTCCTGTTGGGCATAATTAGAGTCAATGAATAATGCATTTCTCCAGAACACAACATCCTAGCTAGCAAGATGGTTTGCAGGAGTGTGTTTTATGTTAGTAAAGGTGTCGGAAAATATCAGGCAAGTTTGTAACTATTACCTATATGTGAGTTTCCACTATTCTGAAGGGAAGCCTGTTCTGTAATCGTATGAGTAGTGAGCAAAGGTCACAGTTATCTATCAGACTTTAATCCAATACTATCTGCTGGGTCCTGTAAGTCAGAACTGAGGAGAAGTGTAGCTTACTAATTGTAATAAAACTAGTACAAAAGCACTGCATTTATGCTATGTGTATCCTGATCTAACTTTAAAGAAAGGAAAACGGTCCTTCAAGCCTGTTCAGTTGATTTGTCTCAGACCATGGCATTTTTACTACTGCCATTAGTAGTAAAAGTTGAGAATATTTATTTGGGGCTCAAAATATGCTTCTACTGCAGTGGTTCTCAAACGTTTTCGACTGGGACCCACTTTTTAGAATGGCACGCATCAGAAGTGATGTCATTAGCCTGGAAGTGATGTTGTGGCAGGATGTGACACCATCAAGCAGGAAGTGCTGTCATTGTAACATAATAAAATGACACTCCTGAAATGCAAATTGGCATTCTTGGACGGCAGCAATTGTACAACCATGAAACATCCCTGACAGAAAGCAAGATTAGGAAAAAATATGATGTAAAAGCACTGAACTAAAAACTATTTTTTTTTAAAAAAAAAAACTCACTTGAAAATTTAAACTATTAATACTCACAAAAGGAATATACTATAGCAAGAGTAAGGTCTGCAGTTTCCAAAATAACTGTTCCCAGCTTTCCATGACCCACCTGACATCAGGTCATGACCCACCAAGTGAGTCCCTGCCCACAGTTTGTATAACACTGTTCTATTGTATGCAGGTGTGTATCCCTTAATGACAGGGTTACGTTTCACAAACCCCATCATTAAGTGACTTGGTCGCTAAATGAAAATGCCTTACTGAGCTCTGGGATGCCTTGTGGAATGCCCAGGAGGCCTCCTCCCCAGGGCTTCTTTAGGCCTCACATTGGCTCACAGAAGCTTCTGGAAGGCACCTCTGGTTTTTCAGAAGCAAACCAGAAGTAGCTTCCAAAACCCGGAAATGACTTTGAGGTTTCTGCAGGCCATTTTGAATCACACAGAGAAACTGCGCAACATGAAGAAGGCTTCCAGGGCCTTCTGTGAAGCTTCCTGGCACCTGGTAAACAATTTATAAATAGCTTTTTTCTAAAACGCTTTTTAAAATCACCAAATGCTGACTAATTTCCACTATTATATATCTGGCTGGTTGTTAGAAGGTTGCTAAGCCACGCACAACTGTATTATATGAGATGGTAGAATATACAATGGGATCACAGGTTCACAAGATAGGAAATTAGAGGGACAGGACAGGGATCAATACATAAAACATGAGCGTAGAGTTGCATGAAGTCAGAGGATAGCAAAGTGCAGAGTGGACTAGGACCATAAGGGCTTTGCTGAAGGCATGGTTTAAATTTTTAGATATATTATGATGCCAAATCCCATGGAGGACATTAATCTAATTGGTTCTCAACATCTGTTCTTCACAGTTATTTAATCAAATGTTGGGAACCAAATAATTAATATACCCAGAGTCGAGGGTGCCAAGAATATAATTTAACTGAAGGCCAGTTCATTCATTTGATATGGATACATGACTCCATGGAGATAACGACTGTGAACCAGAATGGTACCCTGGTGGAACAGCGACAACCATTTGTGGCAGTTGGAAAGGTGCAGCCATAATCCCAACAAGACAGTGGCAGTCTCCACATAACTCCCCCAGTTCAAACTAATGTTTGTTTAATGTTGCATGTGTACATAAAAGACCAAAGGTGGGAAACCTCATTGTGCATATTTGAACCAGCCCCCAAGGCTTAGCATTTTTATTAATTTGAGGAAAGGAAGGCCTGTAATTTTTTGCCTGCCATCTCCCTTCTCCTTTTCCAACCTAGGGAGTAGTAGGAGAAACAACAGCAGTTGATTAAGGCAAGCAGCCCCAGCCAAATTGCGGCTTCAGGCAACTAGCTCAATATGCCCCATGAATGAGCCAGGCTTGCTACTGGGCATGCTGACTATGCGTTTCCACCAGGAACTGCAGCAGTAGGCCTCTGAATCAGAGCTATTCTCAGCTCCGAGAGCACCTAGGGGTGGGGCAGCGTCACCATTCCCCCAGCGAGGCCGCCCTGCCCCCATGCATCACCTGGCCACACCTCCCTGCACCCGGAATCCCTCCATTTAGGAACGATACAATCACAAGGGAGGGCAGGGGTGTGTGTGAAAAAGCGTGCAGACTGTTCTGTGCAGTGGCTCCTTGGCGCTGCCGGCACCCACTGCGCTTGTCTCCCCTTGCAGCACCCTCCTTCCACCTCTGCTCTGAATACCAGTTGCCAGGGAACAAAGGCAGAAGACATGTATGACATTCCTAATGGGCTTCCCAGAGGCAACGGGGGTGGGGGGTACACAGGAGTGGAAAACAGGAGTGTGGATTAGATGGGACGTTGGCCTGAGTCAGCAGGATTGTTCCTATGTTCTTCGCTTTATCAAACAAATTCAATCCAGTTCCATATTTTGGCTTTTTTTCCAGCTTCTCTTTATATTGATTCACAGGGAAACTTCCTTCAAGTGTAATGGATTATGAGGGATATTCTGCATTAGTTTTTTTTTTTCTCTGTCCTTGGGGTTTCTGAAATCTTAGCTGCTCAGTTCATCCAGCAACGTGAGCCTCTCAGTACTTGGGACCATGCCTACAGAATTAGACACCGCCAATTATATCAAATATGAATCAATGCTCATTCATAGTGTTTCATAGCCTTGCAAATGCCATTCAACATTACAAGAGGCATACGACAGAAACCGCTGTTTCACTTATTCTATTTTATAAGCCAACTTGCGTTCCTTTCCGGTACTCTTACTGTACTGAATCACTTGCACCGAAAAGATTTACACTGCAGTCCTTTGCACAGTATGATCTATGGCTCCAATCCAATCAAGGGCCTTTGGCAGTGGATCTTAGGCAAGCGACCCACATCCGTAACATATGATGGAACCATTGGCAAAAATGGCCAGCAGCACTGCACAGATGCCAGACCCAGGTAGCTGGTGGCAGAGTTGGACCATTGGTGGCTTGGGGGAGGTTCAGCATATGGAGCAGGCTGCAGGGGGTGAATATCAGTGGAATGCTGGATCTGATTTGATGGGTACAAACTGCAAGAGAGGAGATTCCAGTTGGACATCAGGAAGAATTTCTTGACAATAAGGGCAGTTCAACAGTGGAACAGATAGATTCTCCCTCACTGGAGACCTTCAAGCAGAGGCTTGACAGGCACCTGCTGGAGATGCTCTAGGAGGGTTTTCTACTACAGTCAGGGGCTTGGACTAGATGACCTTGTATGTCCCTTCCAACTCTATGATTCTATTATTTTTCTACCGGTCTGACCCCCCTTCTTCTCTCCTCAGACGCACATTTGCAAAATAGACTTGCATCTATTTTGGGTAATGAGGAGACCCACAGGTGATCAGGTGGCTTATGAGGTGTTAAGTTAAAAAAATTTACTTCTCCCCAGCTATCTGGTTGCACATTCCCCCACCATAGTATGCAGTGCCCACTCAGTGCAGTTGCATAGCAGAAGATGGAGGCTGCAACCTCTGAGTAGATACGCATAGTCTTTCACAGTGGTTGAGCATATGCTTTGCATTCAGAAGGGCCCAAATTCAGGGCCCAATCCAATTCAACTAGCATTGAAGCAGCTGTGCCAATGGGGCATATGCTGCATCCGGTGGAGAGAGGGCGGTCATGGAGGCCTCCTCAAGGAAAGGGAATGTTTGTTCCCTTACCAAGGGGCTGCATAGTGGCTGTACTCAGAGGCGTCATCCAGGCGGAAAGGCCCGGTACGCCGTTCCGCTAGTTCTGCGGAGGGCCCGGGCCGCTCCACCACTCCGGAGGACGGGCGAGCTGCTGCTGGGCCTGCCCTCCCTCCCTTGCATCCCGAATCGCTCTGAAATGGAGTGATTCGGGCGCTGTGAGGCTTAGGGAGGCATGGCAGCCCTCCGCCATAGGGGCGGAAGGCTGTCAATCATCCGGGCGTTCCAGTTCCTGGCGTGCACGGATGACATCACTGGCTGTACTGTGCTGGAAAGCTGGTTAGGATTGGACCCTCAGTCTCTGATTGATACAAGGCCTTTTGGTTCAGCAGCTGGTGTAGTTGGGTGGCTAAGAAGCTGAGCAGTGAATCAGGGCCTTCCTGGATCAGCTCTCCTCGGGGCCATGAACTAGCTAGCCTTAGGTAAGCTACTCTGCATCAGATTCTCAGCTGTGAAATGGGGATAAAATAGTCACCTTATTGGGTTGCAGTAGAGACTCCATCTGGCTAATCCATGCGAAATGAACTTTGTGAACTCAGAAACTGCTAAGACCAGTGGTCTTCAAATGGTGGGTCAAGAACCCCCATAGAGCTTTAAAAAAAAAGAGCAGTTTCCCCTTAAGGAGAGTGGCCCCAGAAATCACTCCCCAGAGGTGCTGCAGCATTTGCAGCGCCTCAGGAATTTAGGGGCATGTGCCCTACTTGGGGGGTGTCCAGAAGGGTTGGGGACCTAGTCTGTAGGCCTCCTTGATGCTTCATCGGCGCTTACTTCCTGGAGCCAAAAGAAATTGGGTGAGCTGAGATGGAAAACACAAATGCAAGTGGGGGGCCTAAGTACCTAATGTCAGAATGTCAGAAGTGCCTGCCAGGTCAGACCAAAGGATCATCTAGTCCAGCATTCTGATTTCTTACTGGCGCATCAGTTGCCTCTAGGAAGCCCACAAGCAGGAGAGTATTGCAGATGCCTCTTGCACCATTGCTCCCCTGCAACTGGAATTTAGAGGCATACCTCCACTGAACCTGGGGAGAGAAGGATCATGGAGCGAGAGTGAGATAAGCGGTGGCTGCCGCTGCTGGACCCTATCCTCCGTGTCGGACTGCGTGGCCAGCACAGAAGCTCTCAAGTCTGTGCAGGCAAAATAGCTGGCGCAGACTTGAGAAGGCCCATTGGCAAGCCAGCACTCTTCCCTAGGGGGAAAAGGATGCAAGCAGTGGCATTTCTACAGGGAGGGCAAAGCTCTAAGTCTTGCAAGAAGCCTGACCTTGCAGTGGAAATCACTCCTGTCCTGCACCGTTTTAGCCAATCCTCACAGGGAACAGCAACATCTTGGCGTTGCTTACTGGCTACAGCAGCAAGGGAGAGGAGGGATTTACATGACAGGGTAAGGCTTCTTGCAAAACCTAGAGCTTTGCCCTCCCTATAGAAACGCCTCTGGATGCAAGTCCCCTTCTCCTGAAGTGCCTGTTACGGCTGCCATGGTGCCCATAGGATGCAGAGTTAGCTGTTTTTGCACTGCTGCCCCTACGGGGGCCGGTACCATAGGATAGGGCTGGCCATCATTCACACAGCTCCCAGTCATGACTAAGTACATGATAGGAAAAACAAAACAAAGCCTATAGGGCTCGGGACTCCATTGGGCGAACATGAGCAGCCGTGATTTACACTTAGTGGAACCACTCTCCACTCTGCAGGTTTCTTTACATTTTCCACATCTGGCATGAAACAAAACAACACGTCAGCATTTAATGTGATATTTGCCATAATTACTTTGCTTTCCACTTCAAGCACCTTTGAACTTTTCTCAAGATTATCTTCACAGAGGCCAATCTTGCCAGTTGACAACATTCTTTAAACATTTTGATAACAGTTTTCCAACACTCCAGAAAAATTGGATAGGCCTTTTGTCATATAGCCCCCCTGTGGATTTGAAGGATTTTCAGCTACAGCGTAGTGGATAATTGTACTCAAGTGCATGATTTTTTTTCCTAGTGCCCATAATGTCTACCAGATTTGAGTATGTGCTGTATATTATTTCTCTGTAAGGAGGACTAACTAAAATAACTCTTTGATTTTACCGTCATAAACTCTCTAAAACGAGGCTCTCTAAATCAGGCTTATTTGGAATGTATACTTATGAAGCCATCTTATCCCAAGTCAAAGTGTTAGTCCACTTAAACTAGTCCACGGTTGTCTACTGCAATTGGCAGTGGCTCTCCAAAGTTAGACAGATGTTCTTCCCATCCTCCTATACCCATTTTTAAAACTGTAGATACCATGTATTGAAGGTGCAGTCCTAATCAACTTTCTAGCACTGCGCTAAGGGCAATGCTGCTCGGAGGCAAGGAAACAAACATTCTCTTACCTTGAAGAGGCCTCTCTGTTTTCTCCCCCCCCCCACACCCCAACAACATGATGCAGCACATGCCCCATTGGCACCGCTATGTTGGAAAGTTGGTTAGGATTGCACCCTGAATCTCTTCTACTGAATTGTGGTCCCTTCTCTTGTTTGTTTCTGTGACCTACTTAGCTGAGAGAACATATATTTTGGCATAAATGAACATACGAAGCTACACTGTTCCTGCAGGTACAATATTGTCCATGCTGTCTGATAGCAGCTCTTCATGGCTTGAAGTAAAGATATTTCCAGACTTCCCCTGGAGAAACCAAGACTAGAACCTGGGAGCTTCGACATGAGCTCTGCCATGGAGCTATTACCATTCCTACGGTGTACTTCGAGGCAGCACTTACCATGCTGCTCACCTTTGGCTATGCTGTTGGGCAAAGTCACAGAGCTCTGACCACAGACCAAAGTCTCCACCCTCTAAAATAGCAACACTCTTTTTAGCAGAGGCTTTATCTTGCATCTTTATGATCTGTGCTTTCCCATTCAGCTAGTTATTGCACCAGTGAAAAACTTACTTCGTATGGGGAAAATGCTTAATTCACTTCTACATTCGAAACAGGTGACTTGCTGTGGATGGATCCAGGACCCATCCGAGAGTCAGGTTACAGGACATCAATTTCCACCAGACATTCACCTAACCTACAGCGAGCCTTTCATTATCAGCAGCTATTTCTCTTTGAGGTATGAGGGGATTTATTACTCAGGCAAGTGAAGGGCTTGTAGCTGTGTCTCGAGAAATGCATCATGTGACTAAGAGCTTCTGTTCAAGCTTCCTTCTTAACCTCCTTTGTAATATACAGCCATCCTAACCAGGAACACCTTCCCAGACCTTTCCCAAAGACCATCGTCAACTCTGTGTCTTGGAGAGTGAAGAAAAGATGGTTGCTTTTGGTCAAGAATTCCAAATTCAGTTTCACTTCCTGCAAATGGAGGCAGGGAGCTTCAGTATGTTCCAGAGAAAGCATTCTGTTTAAAGGCTAAAAGAAATGTACAGTACAAAAGCATGCGTCTTTCCCAGACGGTCTCTCTTCCCATTCTTCCTTCATGTGATGCTCTACAAAGATTGCTTGAAATATATTTTCATAGTTAATGAATCTGTTCCTGGATCACAGGGACTCCACAGGCTGATTACACAGCAATAGACATGGAGCAAGGTGGTGATTGTGTGGTTGGCAAGTCAGGTGGTAAGTAAGGAGAGCGGTGGGAGGGCAAAACGGGGGAGGAACAGGGCTGGGGTGGGACCAGTGGAGGCCTCTTCCACTGAATCCTATCCCCTGTATAGGGCCTATGTAGGGACTTTTTGAGCCTGTGCCAGCCCAAAAGTGGATGGTGCAGACTTGAGAATACCCATTGAGCAGGCTGGGCCATTACTCAAGGTAAGATGACAAATATCCCCCTCCTCCAAGGACACCTCCAGCCTGCTTGGATCCAGCACAGGGCCCAGTGGTCAATATTTAGTGCCACTGCTTCTGTGCTGGATAGGATTGGGCTATTAAGATATAATTCTATTTTACTCTCCGGAAATACCTCTCTCTATTAGGTAAATTAGGCTAGGAGACAGGCCTAAGATCATCAAGAGCAATGGTTCTCAAATGGCCCACTTTTTAGAATGGCACTCGTGTCGGGACCCACACGAGTGGCGTCACTACTCTGCGAGTGATGTCATAGCTGGAAGTGACATCATGAAGCAGGAAGTGCCCTCAGTGTGACCATCAAATGACACTCCTGGAATGCAAACTGGCATTCATGGACTGCAGCAATTGCACAACCATGAAACATCTCTTGGCAGAAAGCAAGATTAGGTCAAAATATTACGTAAAAGCACTGAACTGAAAACATTTTTTTTAAACCCTCACTTCAAAATTCAAACTGTTAACTCTCACAAAAGGAAAATAGCAAGGTCTGCAGCTTCTAAGATGGCTGCTCCTAGCTTTCCACAACCCACCTGACATCAGGTCCCGACCCACCAAGTGGGTCCTGAACCAACAGTTTGAGTAACACTTATCTAGAGAGCTTGATGCCTAAGCATTTTAACCTAGGGCCTGATCCAACCACTATACCACATTGGGTGTACTCTTTGCACATGTTGCAAAGTCAGATTCCTATGATTCCAATTTTGTGTCCCTGAAAATGCAATAAGAGGCACATTTTAAAAAATATGTTAAAATTAAGGACTCCAAAACGTCTCCAACATCTTCGTAGTGTCTTCCCATGGATCAGGATTGGCAATGTATGGTGAATACAAGGCAAAAGTACTTTTTCTATTCTGTAAATCCAATAACATAAATATATGAAATTCCATTCTCTCCTTGGAGGGCGAACTGGTTTGCAGCAAAACTATTCTTGTTCAGTGCAGTCATTGTTATTTTAGGAAACAGTTTGTGATTGTTGATGAGAAAGGATGCACACTGTACATCTGGCATGGATTGGAATATGTCATTGTGGAAAGAGCGAGCTGTGTATGTAAATATGCCTGAGGCTGCAATCCTGGGCACATTTACTCCAAAGTAAACCCTCCCACACACACTCTGAAATAGTGGGGCTGACTTTCACATAAACATTTGTAGGCTCAGACCGTACATCCTGCACTGACCTCAATCAGCATCTCTCCCGCCTTTTTGAGTTTATTGTTATAAGTAAATTAAAAATAACAAAGGCTTCAATATTGAATCAAAATGTAGAACCCTAAACACATTTTCCCAGTGTCAATAATGTGGTCCTTAATATGACCTCAGCACATCTTGTTACTTTTTGGGGCAAGCCGTTCATGCCTATCTAAGTGCCCTAGTACAAAATAATATCTGATGTTTACTGCTGGGACCACAAACTGAATTATGGGGGATAAAGCGGGGAGAGTGTGATTCGACTTCTGTCTCATTAATTCCGGACATTCATCTTGTGTTTGTTTTGAAATCAACTTGTCTCTTATGCCAACCCCTTTCCTGTAATATTAAGGTTCCGAATGTAAGGATTAATTTTTTTGACTATATGGCATTTTGATCTTGTTCACCAGAAAGGGAACTGCTGGTAGCTTTTCAGAAATAGGGGGAAAGAGGCGCAGAAATTTTGCCATAGAGGTGAAATTCTCTTTTATACATTCAGAGAGGACAGCACAGAAATAGCTTGGGGGACTGATGCAAAATTGACCTCATAGTCAACGAACCAAGTGCAACGAACCAAGTTGCGACCTTGGTTGCAGCAATGCAACCAAGTGCTTAAAGTTGGCAAAGCTTGCTGGGCTTTCCTCAAATAAATAATGTAATATACAGGCATCTAGGGGCAGGGCTGGCTCTAGGAGCAGTGAGGCCCAATGTGGGGCGTTCTTGTGGGGCCCCCACACTCAGTGGTGGGATTCAGGGGGTTCGCCCAGGTTCTATAGAACCGGTTGTTAAATGGCCAGACCCCGCCGACTCGCTTACCTGAGCTGGCTTCAATTTTTTTTTTGCTCTGGCTATGATGTAATAGAACCGGTTGTTAATTTATTCGAATCCCACCACTGCCCACACTCCCTGTGCGCCCCCACTCACCAAGAAAAGCACTTGTGGTGCCACAAGTGGCACCTGGGAATAGTTGGTTGTGACATGATGACATCACTGCCAACTGCTTCCAGGAGGCCTGTTTTCAGCCATTTGGAGGAAGGAGCAGGTGGGAGGGCCCATGGTAAAGCTGCTCTGCTCACCCCACTGACCTACAGCCCATAAGATCCCAGCTGCAGCAGCAGGCAATCTGCTTGCTGTGCTAGTGCAGGCTCCCCCCCCCCCAAAGTGCGGGGCCCAATGTGATGACACTGGTCACATTGGCTTAAGGCCGCCCCTGTCTAGGGGTGTTCCTAGTGGATGTGCTGCCATGGTCACGTCCAGCCAGCTGTCCCCCCACTTGAAAGTAATTGCGGTGACATCATCATGTCCCCTCAATTACTCCTGCCCCCTGCCTGCTCCGACCTGCTTAAAAAAAAAAAACATGTCCATGGCGGCAGGCAGGTGGAGGGAGCAATTTTAGCCGCCTGCTCGGCTGATCGCCCGCCCCAAAGAGAACAAACCCAGCTGGCTTCATTCTCCTGGGGGGGGGGATGCTGCTAAAATGGCTCCCTCTGCCGGCCCACCCACCTGTCCGCCCACCTGCATGAACAAGGCTGGCCAGCTTCATTCTTTTTGGGGCAGGTGAGCAGCCAAGCAGGCAGCTGAAGGCACGCTCTCCACTCCCTCCCTCCCTTGTTTACCCGTCCACATGAACGAAGCCATCTGGCTTTCTTCTCCTTGGAGTGGGTTCCACTCACCTTCCCTTTAAATGCAAGCAAATCCAGGTGCCGGCTTCACTCATGGGGGTGTGCACAGGTGCACAGGAGGCTGGAGAGGCTCCACTCGCCCTTTAAATCCCTGCAATGCCTGGCACCAGCATTGCTCGCACTTAAAAATGAGGTGGGCAAGTGGGTGGCTCCGGGAGTGCTCAGAATGCTGCCCCTTCCACAATGCCACCCAGGTCCATGTGACCCCTGGCCCCCTGCCAGGTATGCCATTGCAAGCATCTCTCCATATCTGCTACCCTAGTGCCTGTGGATTCAATTAACTGTGTATTTGCAGAAGATAGGGTTACCCTGTATCCATGGTTTTTGTATCCATGGGTGGGGCTGGAATGGATCCCTCATGGATACTAGGGACACATGTGTATCTGTACCCCTTGCATTTGATCCACAGCTCACATTTGGTTAAAGATGCATCACCCGAACTTGTGTCCATCTTTCTTGCCTTTTACTTTATATTTGGGGAGACAGGTGTGTACACATGTGTACATGGTACTGAATGTCAGCTGGGACAGCATGACACAAGCCATCGGTGTGGCATTTGAATTGGGCTGATGGCAAGAGACATGGTTGCTGTAAGTATCATTGGGGTGGAGATAATGGTGATAACAAGCAATTTAAATGCACTAGAACTGCCTTCCATTGACATAGGAAGCAGCTTGTCTATCTAGTTTAGCCCTGTCTACACAGTCAGGAAATGTAGAGTTCATTCCTATGGGCTAGTATTGCCGCCGTTGCTGCTCAGTGCCAGCTCTAGGTGTTGTAAATGTGCCATAAAGCACCTTTATGGCTTCCAGTGAGTAGGGAGCACTGGCACTGGGCTAGCACCACGGAGGCTGAGCTTCACCATGGACCAGCAGTTCAGGTTTGGGGGGTTTGGGTAGGGCAGGGGAAAGGTGGGACTGGGTGGGTGGGGGGGAAGAGCAGCCCTGGGAGGGGGATGAGGCTGGCAACAGCATCTGCTGCTGCATTCCTAACCCTCCGTGTTGGGCTTGGAAGCCCGGCACGCACTACTTCACTCTCTGCCTGCAAAATAGCAGGCGGAGACTGGAGTAGCCCCACTGTGGGGCGTGCAGCTTTCCTCAGGGGAAAGGGACAAACATCCCCTTCTCTCAAGGAGAGTTTGGCGACTGCCAGCAGCAGTGGCCATTTTGGCACCCCTGCTCCCACGGGGGCCCAGCAGCTTAGGATCAGGCTGTTAGTGTTCCTACCTGGAGACACTAGGGATTGAACCTTGGACCCTCTGCATTCTTCTAGCACTGAACTACAGTCCCTTAAACTGACTTGAGAGTAAACGATTCCATACATCCGTGGTATTCAAACTTTTTAGACTGGGCCCCACTTTTCAGAATGGCACTTGTGTCAGGACTCATCGGAAGTGATGTCATTAACCTGGAAGTGATGTTGTGGCAGGAAGTGACATCATCAAGCAGAAAGTGCTGTCATTGTAATATAATAAAATGACTCACCTGAAATACAAATTGGCATTCTTGGATTGCAGCAATTGTACAAGCATGAAACATCCCTGACAGAAAGCAAGATTAGGACAAAATATGATGTAGAAGCACTGAACTGAAAACAAAATTTTAAGAACTCTCACTTGAAAATTCAAACTGTGAACACTCACAAAAGGAATATAGCAAGAGTAAGGTCTGTAGTTTCCCATATGGCTGCTCCCAGCTTTCCGTAACCCACCTGACATCAGGTCATGACCCACCAAGTGGGTCCCGACCCACAGTTTGAATAACACTGCCATACATTATACTAACAATGTATTTTAAAAGAACTTTGTCAGAAATAAGTGAACACCTTTGAAAGTAGGCTCTTTTTTTCCAACTACTCAAGGACAGAAGATACAGTCATGCCCTGGTATTCGCTGTGGTTCCATTCTGGACACACACACACACACCCGTGGACAGAGGCATCATCCTACCGGAACAGGGCGGTACTCCGTTCCGGTAGTTCCGGGGAGAGTGGGACAGCGTGCGGCAGACTCCGCGCGCTGTTTTTGCCCTCCTGACCGCCCCTGGGCCTGGATCACTCTGTAAAAGAGCAATTCCAGGCGCAAGGAGGCGTTGCCGGGTGCCGCAAGGGGGCAGGGAGCTACAGCTTACCCGTCCGTTGCGGCGTTCTGGATCCTGGCGCCAGCAGCGTTCCGGTAGCCGACACCAATGAATGACATCACTGCCTGTGGATACCTAAAACTATGGATACTGGGGACCTTTTTAAAGATAGGGGAACATCAGTGATTTTGCTGCAACAAGGTAAGAGATTTGTTTAATGTCCCCCTATCTTTTTAAGAAAGGGATGTGGTGGCGTTTCGGTTAAACCACTGAGCTGCTGACCAGAAGGTTGGCAGTTCAAGACCACACGACGGAGTGAGCTCCTATTATTTGTCCCAGCTCCTGCCAACCTAGCAGTTTGAAAGCACATAAAAATGCGAGTAGATATATTGGTACCACTTCGTTGAGAAGGTAACAGCATAATATGCACCTTGGCGTATAGTCATGCTGGCCACATGACCACGGAAACTTGTCCTCGGACAAACGCCAGCTCTTTGGCTTAGTTTCTTAGATGTGCACTGCCCCCCTAGAGTCGGTCATGACTAGACCATTTGGTCATGGGTAAACCTTTACCTTTACCTTTATCTTTTTAATAGGTGTCCCAGTATCCATTGTATCCATGGATAACTGAAACCATGGATATTGAATCGGTGGATTCCAGGGCATGACTGTATAGGCCTAAAAGAGTGATAGAAAGCCTCTTCCTTATTCAGACATACACTGAGTACAAGCTGACGGGAAAATTGTCGCTCAGCTATTGTTCAGACCAGACTAGAAACAGTGTTTTTATTCCATGCATCAGCTACCTTTCCACCATCCTTCTCCTTGCCCTGACATGGAGTTAAAAATATAGAAAGACCCACCTTTCTTGTGTGTCCAATAGAGATTGATAGTTTCTGCATGAGACGCCAGTTACAGGAAATAGATTGTGGAAATCAGCAGTCAGCACAGAAGGGAAGCCACCTAGCAGCAATAAAAACACCACCACATTTCATTTCCAAATGAAGAAACTCTTTGAAACTGGAATGGCATTTAAAATATATAGAGAGAGATGGAAATATAACGACACATGGGCCATATATCTTATCCACCACACAAAATCCCTAGTTCAGATGAACGTTACGGGGAATAAAATGTGATCGGTTCTGTCAAGATGGGGAGAATCAGAAAGTTTAAATATATTTAGGTTTAGCAGGATGACAAATGGTGGCTCTTCCCCAATTGATCAGCCAGTGATGGGACATTGTAGCCTAAAGAGACATGGATTCCTTTGAACATCATCCAACTGGTTGCCATCCATCATAGAATGCCTTTTTTTTTTAAGCTGTGAAGGGGGCCACAGGCAGAGGAAGGGTAAAGGACTATGGTGATCATCTGAGTTTTGTGGGCATTCTGGAAAACGACTGTAAAATCCATTGTAAGTGTCCCTTGGTTTTCCGGTTGGCTTGAAGACCAGGCCTGGTTGTGGAGGGGTCCCAGCAGGGGATGGCTCACCCAGCCCCGCCCAGCAGAGGGTGGCCAAATCCCAACTCTGAGTGGGGAGGGGATTGCTCCACTTAGAGTCCTCTGCCAGTCAGCTGACCTGCTCCCTCCTTGGGCAGTGAGTTGGATGGCCGTGTCCAGTAGCATACCCAGAGGGGGTGACATGGAAAGTACAGAAGGCATCACCACATGCTATGTAAGCAACTCCTGCCACTCACCAGTGGAGCCATCCTGGGCAGCAACATCAACTTTTGATTGATGGCAGATGCCTTATGGTTCAGTGAGCGCCTGCACATTGCTGACCCTGTCTGGAACGGCTCCAACGGCGAGTGGGATGGGCTGCTTACACAGCAAGTTGCAGCACTTGTAGTACTTACTGCACTCCCCTCTGCTAAGCTACTGGCTGTGCCATTGGCCTCACCCCTCTCTTCTCCCTTGGGCTGAGTTTCCAACCCCAAAAACCTCATCACCAGTTTGGACTGGCCCTAAAAGTCTGTCTTCCTGAGCTTGGCCCCTCCCTGCAACCTCAACCATCTGCTGTTTCCCATGGGTGGCTCCTCCCTCCCTGCCACATCTGGCTTTCCTCCACATCCCAGGCTACTCCCCTGGGAGTACCGTGTCAACACGGTTCTTGCATGGAATCGTCTTTGCCAGCTTCACCCTCATGTCTGGTAAGCTTCAAGTGAAGAGGAGCAAACGTTCCCAACAGCTTTCAACCCAGCTGAAGGAGGGTGACACAGAAAGAGGGAATGGCAGAGCAGTGGCTGGAAAGAACATGGAAAGAAATAGAAATGTAATACATCTGGTCTTCAAGGAAACTGTGTGACTTTTGTGTAAGAAGGCAAAATATTAAAATAGACTGAGTGACCGTGGAGGCTCACATGAAAGTGTTCTCAAGTGCAATGGCGACCACTGCCTGAGGAAACGAAAACTCCAATAGAATTAAAACTCCAATAGAAAACTCCAATAGAATTATCCCAGAGAAAGGACACAATGAGGTTGGTGAGAAAGGAGAAATTAACATGGAGAAAGAGAAAAGCAAAAGAATATATGGGAAATTGTGCTGTGTAGTGGCTAAGAGATATAACTGCACCTCAGAAGGCCTTCCCTGCCTCTGCTGTGAACTGACTAGATCAGTGCTCTTCAAATAGTGGGTCGCAACCCACCATAGAGAGCCAAAAAAGGCCATTTCCCCTTAAGGGGAGAGCCCCCAGAAATTACTGCCCAGCAGCGCTGCAGCGACTGCAGCACTGCAGGCATTTAGAGGCATGTTGTCCAGAAGGGTTGGGGGGGGCCTGCTGCCACCTCCGCAGGCCTCCCCAGTGCTTAAAATAGCCCTATAACCAGATTGGAGCTTACTTTCTCTTTTTGTGCAAAACAGGAAGTAAATTCCAATCTGGCCCCCACCCCTGCCCCTCCCCTGCAAGCTTTTACAATGTCTTCAATGTCAGATTATGACTTTGAAGACCTCTGCAACATGATTCTGCACATGTATTGGTTCCCCAACAGCAGACGGGAAAGCAATACAGGAAAACTCCAATAGTCCGACCTCTAGTTGTCTGACATTACTGACAGTGTAGCATCAAAATGCTGATTATATGCTTTCCAGGAGCGCTTCTGGGTACCAGCAGAAGTGCAGTCACACCTAAGTCAGCGAGGGCATCACTGAAACAGGCTATGGAAGCTGCCCCCTGTGTACCCCTGTCTCCTTGCCATCCTTCTCTCTCCCTGACCTGTTCTGTCCACCCCACCTCCCTACTGCCATCTGCACTGATTTATTGGTGTCAGTGGTTGTTAAAAGGCCACTGGCACATAGATGTGGCGGCTCCCCATTTCCAGTGGCAGCTCAGCCATGTTGAATGGCATGTTGCATTTTGGGACAGCTGTAAAAGACCTTGCACTGCCACAACTCTAATTTCAACAGCGCAAGGCCCTCACATGGACTGTTAGGGAAGCTAAGTAATCCCAAATCACATCTTTACCTATCCGTAGCCCACACTCTCTCCTTTGTTCCATTATCAATAGGTCAAACATAGTCTTCTTTGCAGGAGAATGAGAGGCAATTTCAGATTCCCTGAATCTTTGTTGTGCCATTGAACAGAGACTGAGATCCACCCATTATGCTTGTCAGGGGGATGCTACCAAAAATGATCCTTCCATCCATCCATCCATCCATCCATCCATCCATCCATCGTATGTATATACCGCTTTACAAAAAAAATGTTTACAAATTTATTTATTTGAAGAATTTATACCCCATCTTTCCCATTCCAAAGCAAATGTCCAATGTAGCTGACATAGGCAGACTAGTCAAAACCACCATTTTCCAATGGGTTTCTTTTTTTTTACAAACATTTTTTGTTGTTCAGTCGCTAAGTCGTGTCCGACTCTTCGCGACCCCATGGACCACAGCACGCCAGGCCTCCCTGTCCTCCACTAGCTTCCTGAGTTCGCCCAATTTCATATTCATTGCTTCGGTGACACTATCTAACCATCTCATCCTCTGTCGCCCCCTTCTCCTTTTGCCTTCAATCTTTCCCAGCATGAGGGTCTTTTCTAAAGAGTCCTCTCTTCTCATCAGGTGGCCAAAGTATTGGAGCTTCAGCTTCAGCATTTGTCCTTCCAGGGAGCAATCAGGCTTGACTTCCTGGAGAATTGACCGATTGGATCTCTTTGCAGTCCAGGGGACTCTCAAGAGTCTTCTCCAACACCATAATTCAAAAGCATCGATTCTTCGACGCTCTGCCTTTCTTATGGTCCAGCTCTCACAGCCATACATGGCTACTGGGAAAACCATCGCTTTGACTATGCGAACCTTTGTTGGCAGGGTGATGTCTCGGCTTTTGATTAAGCTATCTAGGTTCACCATAGCTTTCTTCCCAAGAAGTAAACGTCTTTTAATTTCATGGCTGCAGTCACCATCTGCGGTGATCTTGGAGCCCAGGAAAATAAAGTCTGTCACTGCTTCCATTTCTTCCCCTCCTATTTGCCAGGAAGTGATGGGAGTGGTTGCCATGATCTTAGTCTTTTTAATGTTGAGCTTCAAACCAATTTTGGCACTTTCCTCTTTCACCCTCATCAAAAGGTTCTTTAGGTCTTCCTCACTTTCTGCCAGTAGAGTGGTATCGTCTGCATATCTGAGGTTGTTGATGTTTCTCCCAGCAATCTTGATTCCAGCTTGTGAGTCATCCAGCCCTGCCTTCCTCATGATGTACTCTGCATATAAGTTAAATAAGCAGGGTGACAATATACAGCCTTGTCGTACTCCTTTCCCAATTTTAAACCAGTCGGTTGTTCCATGTCCAGTTCTAACTGTTGCTTCCTGACCCGCATAAAGGTTTCTCAGAAGGCAGATCAGGTGGTCTGGAACTCCCATCTCTTCAAGAACTTGCCACAGTTTGTTGTGATCCACACAATCAAAGGCTTTAGCATAATCAATGAAGCAGAGGTAGATGTTTTTCTGGAACTCTCTTGCTTTCTCCATGATCCAGCGAAGGTTGGCAATTTGATCTCTAGTTCCTCTGCCTCTTCGGAAACCAGCTTGTACATCTGGTAGTTCTCGATTCGCATACTGCTGAAGCCGAGCTTGTAGGATTTTGAGCATGACCTTGCTAGCATGTGAAATGAGTGCAATGGTGCGGTAATTCGAGCAATCTTTGGCATTGCCCTTCTTTGGGATTGGAATGTAAACTGATCTTTTCCAGTCTTGTGGCCACTGTTGGGTTTTCCAAATTTGCTGGCATATGGAGAGCAGCACTTGGACAGCATCCTCTTTTAAGATTTTGAGTAATTCCGCTGGAATGCTGTCACCTCCACTAGCTTTGTTGTTAGTGAGGCTTTCTAAAGCCCACTTGACTTCATGCCTGGCAAATTTTACCCTTCAAATGAACATGATGTGGCTCAACGGTATTTCGATTTACCCAAACTCGGCTGAGTTCACCTTTATCTCCGCACTTGGTTGTAGTATTATTGATTACATTTTAGTTTCACTCCCCTTGTTGAATCTGGTGGATGGATTTTCGGTGGATGACCTGATTTTAAGTGATCATCTACCCTTGAGGGTCTGGTTTAAAATCAACGTGCAGGCGTGTACGACTTGCCCTCTGCACTCTGACAAGGGGCCTATGTTATTTAAATTTCGCTGGGATGACAATACCCTTCCCAGGATTCATACTTTACTGGAATTTGAAGTGAATAAGAAACATTGTACTAGTATGTTAGCTTCCACGGATTTTGAGATGGTTGTGCGATCTTACGAATTATTTTCAAACCAAATGATTGAGAGCCTGGGTTCTCTACAATCGACCATAGTTACCAGAAAAGGCCTCTTGCGTTCAAATTGGTTTGATCAGGAGTGCAGGCAGGCGAAAGCCCAAGTACGGACAACTTTTGCCAAATTTAGAGCTCAGAACTCCCAAAAGACACTTAGGGAATACTTTGAGACAAATGTCGCCTTTAAAAGCTTGATTAGAGAGAAGAAAAAGGAATTTTCTAAAGACCAATGGCATAAGTTGCATTCTGCTATAGTTCAAAATGATGTTAAAGCCTTTTGGAACATCACGCGTGGGAGCTTTAGAAATGCCCCAGATCCAATAAGCAATATAACAAATCAATCCTGGATTGACCACTTTTCCAAATTACTTTCTGTCATGGATAAGGAGGATGTACCTAATGCCTCCCCAGATATAACAAATCTACCGACCTGGCCACCGGTAACTGAGGAGGAGATTTTGCCTCTTATCCAAGGCCTTAAGCTGGGTAAAGCTGCTGGTGCAGATGCTATCCCAGCTGACTGGATTAAGGCAGACGCGCCTTTTTGGACTCTTCTGCTAAGTAAACTATTTACTGCTGTAAATGTCACGGGACTTTTTCCTAAAGCATGGCTCAATTCTGTAATTGTCCCAATTTACAAGAAGGGGGATCCTCATGATCCTGCAAACTATAGGCCGATTAGTCTTTTGTCAATTGTCGGTAAGCTCTACGCCAAATATCTGTTGGACAAGGTGAGCTCGTGGACCCAACAATATAACATCATTCGGCCTGAGCAGATAGGGTTCAGAGGAGGCAAATCAACAATTGATCATGGTCTCATATTAAAACATCTGGCCACTAAATATGTTGTAAACCTTAAATCAAAAATGTATGTGGCCTTTCTTGACCTCAAGTCGGCGTTCGATTGTGTGGATAGGGATTTACTTTGGCACAAATTACAAACCCTCGGAATAGATAAAAGACTATTATACCTTATCAAGGGTTTATACTCCAACAACGTGTGCCAAGTCCGCACCTCTAAAACTGGGAGCTTAACAAAGGAATTCCCCTCTAATAGAGGGGTTAAGCAGGGTTGCTTGCTGGCCCCAATTTTGTTTAACATTTTTTTAAATGACCTGGTTCCCTGCCTAGAAATATCTAATGGCCATCCTCCTAAATTGGGAAATCGTCATGTTTCGATTCTTCTCTACGCCGACGATGCGGCAGTTATTTCTCGAACTCGTATCGGCCTCAAAAGGTTGCTGAATAAAAGCTTTGAGTATTTTACAGCTAATAAGCTTTTACTTAACTATGAGAAATCCAAAATTCTTGTGTTCGCTAGGACATGGAAGCCAAGAAAATGGAGGCTCAACAATGTGGAGTTAGAGCAAGTAAAATCATTCAAATATCTTGGTTTTCATTTTACATACAACTTGTCCTGGACGGCACAACGCAATTACGTGCGTACGGCCGCTTTTTCGTCTGCTCAGGCCATTTGTAATTTCTTTTTCAGCAAAGGTGGTTCATTCATCCCAGCGGCAATTAAAGTTTTCTCAGCTAAATGTATCGCTATTATACTGTATGGTATCCCATTGTGGATTCGAGATCTCAATCACTTAATTGAACAAGTGCAGGCATCCTTTTTGAGAAAGATACTGGGTCTGCCGCGTTGTGTCCCGTATGCAGTGCTATGTTTAGAATCTGGACTACGAATGATTGAAACTGTGGCTTGGATCCGCGTGACAAAGCTTTGGCTTTCAGTTTTTTACTCACAGGCTGACGACGACCTGACTCAGTGTATGATTTTGGATACTTACTTTTCCGCGGAGCCCTGGACTTCTAAACTTGTTGAATTGGGGTTTGATTCAGATCTACTCGGCTCGGTCTCACAGTCCGAAGCCTTTAGATTGATTAAGGGGAAATTATTAGAAGCGCATGACCAAAAATTACTGAAGATGGCCAACACTCGCTGCTCGCCCCTTTTTCTTCAATTACGAATGAATATTGGCCAAATACCACCTTATTTGTATATTCTGGACATCCCTGTAAGACGTAGGGCCATGACGTTGGCCCGTTGTAATGTTCTACCTTCTGAAGTCCTGTGGGGTCGGTTTAAAGGGGTACCCTATATTGAAAGACTCTGCCCTTGCCAACAGGATAGTATTGAAACTCTAGTGCATTTACTCTTTCACTGCCCTTTACACTTAAAGAGCAGAGAGTTATTTTTCCAAGCTCTTATGTACAAGTTAAATCTGGACAGAGAAGAGGTGACCTTAAATTTTTTATTTGATTCTGAGGATCTTGTTGTGGTTAATCAACTGGCTCTCTTTCTGGTGCGTATTATTAACACTAACAATCACCGTATTGCTGGCTCTCTTGAATAGGTGATATAGCTAAACGGAACCACTGTGGTTATCAGGAACATTTAGATCGGCCTTATAGAGTTCCTCTGTGTATTCTTGCCACCTCTTCTGAATCTCATCTGCTTCTGTTAGGTCCTTGCCATTTTTGTCCTTTATTGTGCCTACCTTAGCATGAAATTGTCCTTTGACATCTCCAATTTTCTTGAAAAGATCTCTAGTCCTCCCCATTCTGTTGTTTTCCTCTATTTCTTTGCATTGCTCATTTAGAAAGGCCTTCCTATCTCTCCTTGCTGTTCTCTGGAAATCTGCATTCAGTTGGGTATATCTTTTCCTTTCTTCCTTGCTTTTGGCTTCTCTCCTTTCCTCAGCTATTTGTAAAGCCTCGTCAGACAGCCACTTTGCCTTCTTGCATTTCTTCCTCTTTGGGATGGTTTTAGTTGCTGCCTCCTGTACAATGTTACAGACCTCCGTCCAAAGTTCTTCAGGCACTCTGTCTACCAAATCTAAGCCCCTAAATCTATTTGTCACCTCCACTGTATATTCGTAGGGGATCTGATTTAGGTCATACGTGGAGGGCCTAGCGGTTTTCCCTACTTTTTTCAGTTTAAGCCTGAATTTGGCAAGAAGAAGCTGATGATCTGAGCCACAGTCAGCTCCAGGTCTTGTTTTGACTGCCTGTATGGAACTTTTCCATCTTTGGCTGCAAAGAATGTAATCAATCTGATTTCGATGTAGACCATCTGGTGAAGTCCATGTGTACAGTCGCCG
>JAJKFI010000001.1:33292505-33308155 GCA_029204185.1 Lerista edwardsae | reverse complement strand
GAGAGAGAGAGAGAGAGAGAGAGAGAGAGAGAGAGAGAGAGAGAGATGGAACAACCTATAAGCCATGCTTGCACCTCCTTGAAATCTGGTGAACCAGTGCACGGATGTGCACTGACTCTCCGAGGCTGGATCCTATCTGCCCAGACGGGAAAATTTGCATCAGCCAAGGCAGGGAGGTTAGAGAAGGTGTGGGTGGGAAGAACGGGGGCATTTGTGAGGGGGGAGGACAGGCCAGAGGGTGGCCTGTGCCTGGGGGGGGGGTGAAATATAACATAAGCCAGATCCTAACCTCCCTCCAGCCACCCTAGCATTACACCTGGCAACTTGGATTTGTGTCAGTGATTTCGTTGGCACACATCCAAATAGCCCCACAAGTGTGGCTGCTGCACCATACGGGATAAAGGGATAAATACCCCTAACTCCAAGTTGTGCCGCAGCCATATCCTAACCTGTGCTGGATACGGTGCAGGTCAGTTGGCCTTCCTGTTCAGGCTGTCCATTCTTTGGCTTTCCTCCTCGTATTGGCCATTTGGGCAAAGCTAGCAATCCTCTCCCGCCTGAGAGTGCAGACAGACTGTGACTGCCACAAAGGGATCATTACTGACAACCCAACTGAGGAATAAAATGATGAGCTCATGCTTTGCCAAATCCCCAATTGCTGGGACATTCCAAACAACGGTTTTTATTTTTCCATTTTGGTATGCTTTTCTGAACGGGAACAACTAGTAACACGCTATTTGCAGCAAACCTTTTCGTTTGGTTTTGTTATGTTTCCAGAACTCCTGGAAGCAAAACGTAGCAAAAACCAACAGCCGACAGTTGTTTTTTCCCCCCCTTCTGACTTTTTCTCACTCAGTTTGATAGATACGTCTAACCTTGAATGTTCACCCACATCTGAATCAGCTTCAAAACATCCTGATACTTGCACATTGCTCCTTACGAGACTCCAGTGCCTCGTTGACCTTATATCACTGTGAGATTTGTTCCCTTGAGTACCATATAGTAACAGTTAGAGTGTGAAGTTCAACAAAATAAGCTACTAACACTTGAAAAAAAAGAGGCACAGTGCTGAAATCAAACTCTTCAGCAGCAAAACATCCGAAGAATAACAAGCAGTGTGTCCTTCCCTTCAGCAGTCCATTGGCGTTATCAGGGAAAGTTCAGCCAAGAAACAACCTTGCCAGCATCCTGAAATCAGCCGGGGACCTTACAGTGCCCTTCAGCGTGTAACTTCAGTCTAGAGGGTTAATTTCCACCAGCCATGGGCATTTCCAGATCCTCTTCAACAGAAAGGGGGCAGAACACCAATAGTCAACATCCCAGAGTAGATGAACTTTAGGGCAATCTAGCAGATTGCTCAGTAGTGCCAAAAATGCTTTGCCTCCAGGCAGTCCTGCGATCAGTGTCAAGAATCTCTAGGTAGGGTGCAAAATACTGTACATACTGTATCTGAAAACTGAGCTTCTGCCTTCCAGGATATAGAAGGCTGAGCTTGGTGGTCCACTGAACTGGCTCCAGTGGTGGTCCTATCTGTACTGTGGGGGGAGGGCAAGTGCCCCAGGCGCCGTGCAGGTGGAGCCGGTGGTGGAGAGGTCGATCGCCTCTCACAGAGGTAAGCAGTGGGAGAACAGTTTGGTGCACCCACCCACCCATGCATCTGAATGGCTCCAAAATTGAGCTTGCCGTGGGGGCAGCGCTGGGGGTGGCAATCACTGCACCTGGCCCCGGGGCAGAAACTTGGCTGGATCCACCACTGACGGGCAGTGCAATCCTACACTGCCCGTCGCATCGACACTACATCATAGCATCGACATGATGGATGTAGCGTATGAGTAGCGTTGGCATTAGAGCACCTGTCCTGTTTTGGGACGGGGATTGGTGGGGGGGAGGGGGTTGGGGGCAGGACGTGGGCAGGTCCAGGATTCTGCCATATGGCCAAATCCTATGCCTGCTTGGGAGACCGCACAGCCCTGATTTGGGCCATGCGGTCTCCTCAGATCTGCAGCTGCTGTTTTGCAGGCGCCGATCCGAGGAACGCATAGGGGAGGCCGAAGCCTTCCCTACGGTAAGGGAGTAAGTGTTCCCTTGCCACGGGGAGGCTCCAGCCTCTCCTAAGCAGCATTGGATTTGGCACTAGCCAGCCAGCCTTGCCAATCCAGCGCTGCTTAGGATTGTGATCTGAGTACACTAGCCACCACTGGCTAAGTATAAGGAAGGCCCCTATATAGTGCTCTAAACCCCATTTCCAACACAGTCCCTGTACAGACTTTCAGAACAGAATGAAGCTCCAGCACAGCAATCGGGGTGCCCTACTTCTTTTGTCTGGCTCGCAGCAAAGAACGACAGGTATATAGAAAAAAAATGCCATCCTTTATTCCAGGTGCATTTCGAGGGTGACTTGTTCTCAGGGGAGATATATACCCATTACAGAAACTAAGTGTGCAATCCTAAACTGGAGTTAGGGTGGCATAAACTAAGCCAGCAAAGTTTGGCCAGCACAAGGGCCACCATAAAGCATGTTTGGACCACTCTTGGTGTCAGTGAAGATGGCTCACATCTATGTCCTGGCCTCCCTGACTCCAAGAGTGGTCCAAACATACTTTAAGGTGTCCCTTGAGCTGGTCAAACTTTGCTGGGTTAGTTTATGCCAGCCTAACTCAGTTTAGGATTGCACCCTGAGGCACTGCAAATCTACCCGTATCCTACAGCCACCTAAAAACAAGACAGCCTCAACATGCATTGGTAGGGGCATTATTTTTTTCACAGATTTAGTGAGTTGAAAGCAATGTAATGTGTTTTTATTCTGAGTTCTCATTCCAAGTTCTCATTAATAAAAAATGAGAACTTGGAATGAAAATTTTCAAAGTGTCATAGGTAGGTGATATAGTGTCAGCAGATGTGATGACAGTACTTCTAATTGGAAAAGTAATCAATTTTCATTTTCATTACTGCAGCAGCATCACAAATCAGAGCATTTAAAAATGTTGCACCTTACACAGGCTTACTTCTACAATTGTATCCTTTCTGTAGATCTTTTCCTATTAATCTATCAGTATCTCAATACATTATTTCACTTTCTGTTGTATCTCCAATTATGCTCCCTATTTCACTTCCTTTGTTTGAATTCAAATCGTTCTTTTATTTGCTTTCCTCAGATAAGGTGGAAACCTGGGAAACAACTCTTTGTTCCGAGATCTAAGTTCTACATGATTAGGACAAGAGGGACATGTTGGGAGAGCTTCTTCCAGTGTCACTTCACATAAGTTTGTCCTCAAATCACAGAATGATTGAAGTAAGTGGTGCCTACTTTGATTATCATAATCAGTTGAAGAAACATGAGTACCTGTACTAATTAAATTCGTCCAACATACTGTTCGATGCTGCCCAAGACATTTACTGCTGAAGTCAGATTTTTAATGTATGCTTCCGCAGCCAACTTCAATACTCTAACTCAGCAATTTTCAAGCTTTTTTCATTTCATGGCACACTGACAAGGTGCTAAAATGGTCAAGGCACACCATCAATGTTTTGACCATGGACAAGGCACATCACACTGCTGGTGTGGGGCTCACATCCCCCATTGGCCCTATTAAGAAATGACCTTCATCCAAACTCCCGCGGCACCCCTGTGGTCCATTCACGGCACACCAATGTGCCGTGGCACACTGGTTGAAAATGGCTGCTCTAACTACTGGAACACCCAGACTCTGGATTCCAGTCTATGCAATCAGTGATCATTATGTTTGCGATCCTATATGGTACACACTTAGGTGGGAGTAAGTTCCACTGAGCTCAATGGGTCTTACTTCTGAGTAGATATGTCTTGACTGCGGTTGGTTTATTCTACTCAAAAGTACAATTTTGTTTATATGTTTCCAAAATTGGTGACAAAGGCTGCAATCCTATCCACACTTACCTGGGAGTAAGCCCTATTGATTATAATGGGACTTACTACTGAGTAGACATGCATAGGCTTGGGCTGTAAGCTGTTTAAACTCTGGCTGAAATATACTGAGATTTTCCCTTTATCTTTCAAAATAAATATGTTTGTGGTCCTGCACTACCGCTGCTTCCTACAGGAAGTCAAGCCTGATTGCTCCCTGGAAGGACAAATCCTGAAGCTGAAGCTCAAGTACTTTGGCCACCTCATGAGAAGAGAGGACTCTTTAGAAAAGACCCTCATGCTGGGAAAGATGGAAGGCAAAAGGAGAAGGGGGCAGCAGAGGATGAGATGGTTAGAGAGTGTCACCGAAGCAATGAACATGAAATTGGGCGAACTCCGGAAGCTAGTGGAAGACAGGGAGGCCTGGCGTGCTGTGGTCCATGGGATCGCGAAGAGTCGGACACGACTTAGCGACTGAACAACAACTACTACTACAGCTGCTTAGTAACTATATTTATCCACAAGAGAAAGAAACAGAAATCAGCAGCATATACAAAATATCAAGTGAAATTACAGATTAGTGCTGAATTATAGTTCTCATTACAGACCGCTAGGAAGGAACGGTGGACCAGATCTAATTCAAGCCATTTCAATTTTTTTTTTTCCAAATGAAGGGTAGAAGGCAAGCTAAATGAAGTTTTAGGCAAGACTTCAGCGACTTTTGCTGCTTCTTGTAGCAGGTATCTTTTTCATTAAATAATAGGACATGCAGATCATTCTTGGGCCTTCCTTGTACCAACAGCCTTTCAACCACACTGCCTGCCTGCTTGACCATAGCAGAAGCTTTTCCGTGCCAAGGCGAACAGTGGCAGGCCTCCAGATTTGGCTTCCGAATTGGATTCTAACCACATCAAGAGAAGAAAGCCTGCCATTTCCTGCTCCTAGGCCAATTATGTAGTTGCCAGCTTGTCAGAAAGGATGGAAATATCAAATATACTGTAACAGCATTGTGGTGACCTGAAGATACCAGCAACATGTGTTTCCTTTTTGCTGGATGGGCCACCTTCTAAGCCCACCCACCCATACAGGGTAACTTGGTATAGTTCACTTACCACGAACTTCAAAGCAAACAGTGAGTTTGGCGTCCTCTTCTCTAAAGTTCCTTAAGCTAAACTGGAGGTTCCTTCGGTTCAGTGGTGTAACTGAAAGAGAATCTGGATCCCTCCAATTTGAGCACTGGAGTTTCCAGATTAAAAACACCATAAAAAAGTCAGAATCTCAAAATTGTATGTATGCTAAACCTAACTATTGCCTTTGACATTCTTCCAATACTTTTCATAAGTGCCAGAGTGTGCTTGCTGAACAGCAAAAATTTATTCTTATCCCCAGTGTATAAGAAGCAATGTTTAAAAACTATTTTTGTAATGCTTTCATAATGGTACGTTATGTGCACGATTCATGATAGAGTCGTAGCCACGATAACTTGATCCTTTTAAAATTAGCCTGTAAGTAGCTCAATGCAGCATATATATCCTGGCATGGTCAGTGGGGGGTCTAGGCTACAAAAGGTAGTCTAATCTGAGGAATATAAGGCATATACATTTTTAGTGTAAAATCCAAGAATGAGATTAGGAGGATAATGTGGTTATTGCCCGCTGAGTGTTCTGAGAAAGTGGGCCCCTAATTTATATTTCAAAGGGTGTAGCAGTCTGTGTACAAGCAGATCTCACATCCTTCAAGAGCCACTGGAGAGGTGATGAGATTAAATGCATAGACACGGTTCATCTTCTCATAAATTAACATCTGTCTTTAGAAGCGTGCACATTTGTGAGCAAACATTTTCCTTGATAAAACTCAACAAGGGTAAACTGCAATCTCATTTCACTGATTATCATTTTCAAAACAGCCAAACAGCTGCTACTCCTAGCCTGCCTCATGCCACAAATCGCACCGAAAGAGAAGAAGCACATCTAGCAACTATGACATGGTCCCTGTTCATAGGTTGTAAAGGCTGTTGAAATCATGTGAATGAGCATGGCTGGGATACAAGGAGCTACTTTAGGCATGCACAATGATTTGGGCATACCTAGTGGAATTCCCTTCTTATTGGCTTAAAAATTTTTTCCTCTAACACACAACAATGGCAAGGACCATTCAATCAATATAATAGCAAAAGATCTTGCCAGATATGTTCTGTAGGAAGGAAATAATTCAAGTACTGTAAGAAAGAAAAAGAGTTTTGTTGGAAATTATCGACCATCTGAGACTTTCCTTCCCAAAGATGTTGTTATTTTGGTTCATTAACATCACATTCCAGAGGCAATGTCTCCAGCTCTTGATTGATGGCAATCATTCCTGCTCCCAAGCTTTCTCTAAGAAAATCCTGCTGCAGGAATCCATTGATGGCAAACCACAACCATTTAGTTCACTCTTGACTAAAGTCTGCTTATGGTTTGTTTTTTCAAGGTCACATTAGCATTGGAAGTGATTTGCCAGGAAGCATTTTGGAGGCTTCTGTTGGTGAAACATGAGCTCACAGCTTCCTTAGGCCCACTGAAATAGTTGCATGGTTCTTTGCAATCACATGGAAGCAGTTGTGTGGTTTGGGGGATCCTGGCTAATACCTCTGTTGACATTCATAATATTAAATGAGCTGCCATCCTTGTAATTTGTTTCCAGTACGGCGCACACTGAAAAACCCTTTATGTCCACCTTCTTAAACATACCCTTGGAGCCAATGCCAATTTCAGGTCCAGTGGAAAATGGATTCTGGAAACCTAACTCAGTATTCCTATATTTTGGATTCCTCTCTTGGCTTTGAAATTAATTAAGCTGTCAGAACTCGAAGGCACCTTCCGACATATACCCCTGTGCAGTTGCTCTTTTTTTCCACATGGAATGTCTTCTCTTCAGTGCCCCCCTTCAACACCTGGAGTCTCCAAATTAATGGACACCTTTCTTCGCAATACACTTGGGACCACAGGGCAGGAGCTGAGTCCAGAGAATAGCCTTCAGAAATGCAGGTAAGCCCTCCTGTGTCCTCACGAGGCTCCAACATGGCCAATGGGTGACTCAGGTCTGAAATGGGGCTTTTGAAACTTGGGCTTCTTCCTGAGCACTGCCTAGTTTGCTCCTACTGGCTTGTTCCCCTGCTCTACACATACTTACCTTGTTTTTTTATTCCATTTCACCAGGTTTGCTTTTTGTGGACACCATATAGTCACCATTTCCTGGGGCTATAGAGGAATGTCACTAAAGAGGACACTAAAGAGGAGTGTCAAATTGGCATAAAGCACCAGAATTTTCACTTTGCAGCACTTTTTGCATTCTTCTGTATGTGCGGCTCAATTCTCGCAATTTCTTCTTTCATTCCTACACTTACAAGTGCTCAGGCACCAGGCAGGATCTAGTCCAGAACATGTAAGGGGGGTGCTTCCTATACAACCTCATAGTTGGGAGCCCACTTCATTGGGCTGAGGGGCTACAAAGGCCCAGCCCACACCCCAAGCAGATGGAAAGGGCCACAATGTCAGCACTACTGTAACTGTTGGTGGTCTGAGTTTTCTTTTCTCTTCAGCAAGCACTATACTGCCCTGTAGTCGGGCTTGGCAAATTGTTGTTTCTCTGGCTGAAACCAAAACACCAGAGGATTCTTCCCTTTGCTGGGCCTGGGCTCTGTAAACCTGTAAACAATAAATGTTGCGGCTTACTTTAACTCCTTTCATTTTCTTTCACAAGAAAGTAAACTTACTTTTTATTTACTTTCACTTGTCTTTCCAAGCTACAGTCACAAGAAGTGTATTGAAAATAATTGGGAAGCATCAACTTGTACAGAGTTTCTAAGATTCTCTAAAGGTATTTGTTTCACTGGTCTTGGGAAAAATAAAAATAGTATTTCATCAACAGAATACTAAAATGGCCATCACTGAAAGAAGCAGCATTGAAAATCGATGTAACCTTTAAAAAGTTTTATTATTTCTACTCTTGTAGTAGTAGTAGTAGTAGTAGTAGTAGTAGTAGTAGTAGTACAGAAGCTCCCCTACTTATGAACGTTTAATTTAAGTTTCAAGATACAAACATATGTGAACATATGCCCGTAACAGTGAACACTAGTACTTTCCCTAGTACTGTTCCTGAATATTTCCCATCTTATTTCAGCCAGCACCAGCAAGTCCTGTGGATTTGGCCCTTTGGTAATTTTTTTAATATATATTTCGCAGCATATTGGTGATAATAGTTACGTTAGACATTAAAAAACCACTTACAGACAGACTCTTAGAACCAAACCTGACTCTTAAGTAGGAGGAATATCTGAAGTAGTAGTAGCAAAGGCTGAAGGAGATGCTGTAGTAGTAGTAGTAGTAGTAGTAGTCGTCGTCGTCGTAGTCGTCGTCGTTGTCGTCGTCGTTGTCGTCGTCATCATCATCATCATCTACATTTCCACAATTGAGAAATTCTGAAAATGGATGCCACAACAAAGGAATAGGAAGATGGTTCTTTTGATCTAACAATCTAAAAAAGACCCCAGGAAATATCATCAAGAACTATTTGAAAAATGTTGTTCTGGGATTAAGAGTTACAGTTGCTCACCTTCTGTTAAATGTAAGAGAGCTACCACTTTTTAATTTGTTGGTTGTGTTGCATTTTTAAAACAAATAGTGATTAGTAATTCTTTTTAAAACACCCTTTTAATGCAGAGATGATTAACCTGAAATGTGTCCTGGAGTAGTTTAACCGCAAAGAAAAATAGTCAAAATTAAAGAAGTGGTTGTGGTGATCAAGGGCGCAATCCTAAACTGAATTAGGCCGGCATAAATTAAGCCAGCAAAGATTGGCCAGCACAAGGGACACAGTAAAGTATATTTGGACCACTCTTGGAGTCAGAAAGTTTAACACTGGCCAAACATTGCTGGCTTAGTTTATGCCAGCCTAACTCCAGTTTAGGATTGCGCTCCGAGTCTCTAACGAGTCTGGAAAATAAGTTTTTTTGAAACCATGTCAGCCTTCGGGTTTGGAGCCGAGCAAAGCAGAGCAGGGGTCATTAATATTTTATCGATATGTTTCGTACTATCTTTCTTATATAAAAGAATTCTTCTGAAATGGATTGCATAAGCCTGGAAGTGATAGGACTACTACTTAAGAAACTATGTCAGTGGGTGTTTCTTGTCCCAGAAATGTATAGCAATTGCATGGATGGACAATATTTCACAAAATTTCAAATTGTGCGGGACTCTTTAAGAACACAATCTAGAACAATTATTGAAGGAATGGCATTTGCAGGACAAATGACAGGCATTTCAGGGAAAGTGCCCTGAAATAGTTTCCCGGATGCTTCTTATCTTTAGGGGCAAAGGGCCAAATCTGATCCAATTTTCCAGCCCTGATGTAGCCGTCTCAATGGGTGTGTGTGTGTGTGTGCTGCATTCTGTGGTGCAGAGGAAATCATGGAGGTCTCCTCAAGGTAAGGGAACATGTGTTTGCTTACCTCGGGGCTGCAGGCTGCAGCTGCAGCTGCACCAGATAGTTGGATAGGATTGGACCCAAAAAGATTGGAGATCTTCTCCATACATAAACAAGCATATAAATAGTTGGCCGGCCACCCAGGTCAAAAAATATAATCAAGGCCTTGTGTTCATTCCCATGTACAGGCTGTAAATTCTCTGCTCTGTGGTGTGTGCCACTGTTGAAAAATGTCAAAGAGGCCAGCAGACATTCAAATGTGTAACAGTGAAAAGAGAAAGAGGAAGCATTTCTCTTTTGCATTTGCATATGCATTTATTCCAAAATCCAGACAACTCTGAGATCCCGACACCTTCCCATCCCAAGCAGTCCAGATAAGAGATAATCAACTTGGACAGTGTGGCAGTTCTCTATGCCTTTAGGTCTACCCCACTTGGGGAGCTGATGTGCATTCTTCCCATCCAATTCCTCAAGATGCTTTTCATTCAATGAAAATTTTCATTTCATCAAAGAACTTACTTCTTACTATTTGCTTACTTGTAAAGCTGAAATTATAAGAGTGTGATGCCCTGGTATCGCTCATCTTTATATTAAAGAGGCTCTGGACCAGTTTGGAGAATATTCTGACCAATCACCTCATCATGTGGAGGGGAGAGTGTGGGTACACATGTACACCCACCGACAGAGAGAGAGAGAGAGAAAGAGAGAGAGAGAGAGAGAGGCCATCCTAACCTTGAGTAAAGCCGACACAGGCCAGCAAAGTTTGGCTGGCACAAGGGCCACCATAAAGCATGTTTGGACCACTCTCAGAATCAGGGAGGATGGCGCACATCTGTGTGCCGGCCTTTCTGACTCCAAGAGTGGTCCAAATATACTTTACCACGTCTCTTGTGCCAGCCAAACTTTGCTGGACTAACTGTGCCCACCTAACTCGAGGATTGCGCCATTGAGGACATGAACTTCCAAAATCTAGACCCAGACCCTACTTATTATACTCTACTTTGATTATTCACATTGCCATTCTGCAAAAACATCTATTCCATGAAACTCATGAAGATGGTCGGTGGTTTGTACATCTTTAGACTCTTCCGCAATCCTGCTCTCCCCCCCCCCCATGATTAAAGGAAATGCTGTGAACTCTTGCAGAACAGAGGAAGAATCCAGGCCCTGTGCACATTGTGAACGCGCACATCCTTTATTGTGCAGTGCCAGTTGGACAGGAAGAGCATTGTTTAAATGGGTCCCATAATATTTGCAAGTGCAACAATGGCAGTGTTGATTAATCATTTGATGTTAAAGTTTTGTATTATGGCCAGACAAAAGTTTGACATCATTCTTCTTAGTGGCACCAGCCAAAGGTCCCAATTTCTATTACGGTAAACTCTGAGTTGCACTGGAACACTCTCAGGGGTGAGGGTGGGAAGTCAAGCTCTGCTCCACTCCAGCTATTACTAAGGCTTTTGCTTCTTTATATGATGTGGTAGTTGTGGTAGTTCCCTGCCTCCTGGGACTGGTTGGGTCTCTCCTCCCCCATCCTTTGCTGCCCCCCAAATAGTGATGAGCCTATTGGAATCTCAGTGCATCTTCCTCATTCAGTCACTTCAGCTCTGTTTATGTCCGGCCAGTCTTCAGGGCCGCAGGGGAGTAGCAAGTTGCGCAGCTTCCAAGATCAATCACATGAACCACACCCGTTCATTATCCTAATGGACGCCTTTCTTGAAACAAAAGCCTCTCCTTCCCAAATGCCAGAGCCACGTGGTCGTTTTCTTTTGAAGAACGGCATCGCCACTAAGAATGCCAACAAGATGGACTTTTTATTCCAGAAAAAAAAGGAATAAAAGAAATGTCAACCATGTGAAACTTTTGCAGGCTCATAATGTTAAACCAAAATACCAAATGACTAATCAAACATGGCCATTGTTGCACTTACAAAGGTGATTGCCCCCCTCCCCCACCAGGTTTCCAAGTGTTGTATAGTATACACTTTCCCATTTCAGTCACCTTTCTTCCAAAAGTAGTCTAGCAGAAGGTATTCCAACAATAATGGCCCAATCCTAGTTGGATGCAGCACCGAAGGTGCACCAAAGCAGCACAATGACCTAAGCGTATCCTAAGCGTATACAGGCAACGCCAGTAATGCTGGCCCAGCCCTTCCCAGTGATCTTAACAGAATTCATAGCAACTCTGACTCAGCCTATCATCCAGGGAATTATGTCCTGGCATTAGTGCATCTTCAATGAGTCTTCAGTGCAAGGAGCCAGTCACTGCACCCACCCATCTCCAAGATCAGAGGCCAGAAAAGCACTGCCAGGGTGAACCAAGCAGGGGCAGGGTCAATGAGTAGCCATTGCCAGCAGGATGACTGTCTCATATCCCAGTGCATGATGCAAACCTCCCTTCAGCTGACCCAAGCCACTTGCATCAGCTGAGTGCTGTCATGATGAACATGCTTTATGGCCAGCACGTATGGCACAAGGCCAACATAGGCACTTGCATAGGCCCTGTAATGCCCGAACATGCCCCCAGTAAGCCACACCTGTATTCAGCTGGCACAGGAGCTATTCTGGGCGGAGGGAAGGTGAGAGGGAGGGTGGAACAGGGTGGGAAGGGTGTTCTGGCAGGCGGGGCACCCTGGGGAGAAGGGTGGAGCCTGGATGCAGCTGTTAGGGCTGTCTCCGGGCTGCACAGCTCCAATTCAGCCTGCCTGAATTCAGACTGCCTGCTAAACAGCAAGTACAGATCCAAGCAGCCCCATTGGGGAAGCTGGCGCCTTCCTAGGGGTAAGGGGACATTTGTCCGGCCTGCTCCCAACCTGTGTTGGATACAGCACAGGCCAGCCGGTCTGCCTGTTCCAGCAAAGGTTAGGATTGCACCCCCAGTCTTGTCAGCACACATGTCGAAGGAATACCTTTATCAGCAGAGCAAATGTGGAAAGATAGCTCCCTCAGAAGAGGGCAACCCAGTGATGTCATTCAGGGGGAACGGACCAGAACGGGCGTTCCGGATCCTAACGGGCTCCATGGCTGGTTCCGGCTTCCCGACATGTGCCAATCAAAAGTGAGTTCCTGTTCCTAAATCATTTGAATGACACCACTGGGGCAACCATGTGAAAAAAATGTACAAGTCTCTCCATGTCAAAGGGACAAGTCCCTGTTAGGAGTAAGCCAACTGGAAGGAATCTGTTTGCTGGGGGGGGGGGAATAGTTTAGGTCCCAAGGCAAGTCTCAACAGCACTCAGGCTAAGCAGGGTTCTAATCGGTCATCACACAAAATCTCAAGATCAGAGCCAAGGCAAGATGGGTTTGAGCCCAACCAAAGGATTTGCCCCAACCAGCAAGGTCCAGAGGGCAGAATCAGCATTGTCTTGGAAGAACTATGGGTTAGGATAATCCAGTGTTGCCGCTGTCTTCAGAAAGAGATGAGGAAAAAGCTCTCAAGCCGCTTCCTGCATGAATTGCCTCTCCAGGCATCACCGCAGGAGGAGTTATGGTGAATTGGGCTGCCGGGACTCAAAAGCTAGGCCTAAGATTCAGGGTACAATCCTAACTTGGTTAGGCCATCACAGTTAGGCCAGTGAAGTTTGGCTGGCACAAGGGACACCGTAAAGTGTGTTTGGACCACCCTCGGAGTCAGAGAGGCCAGCACACAGACGTGCACCACCCTCTCTGACTCCGAGTGTGGTCCAAATGCTCTTTATGGTGGCCCTTGTGCCGGCCAAACTTTGCTGGCCTAACTGCACTGGCCTAACTCCGGGTTAGGATTGCGTCCTAAAAGATGTACTTGAGATAGTATGTTCTTTTGAATAGTACTTTGAAACTGAATGAGAAAAGAAGGCATCCTTTATCCTGAAAAATGGCAAAAATGCATTAGTCCAGCCAGCTATGTAGATTGCCTTTCTTCAAATGACCAGTGCTTGGCTATTAATATTTGATGTTGCCTTAAACAGTAGCATCTCTAGGGAAGCAGCTCTTGGTCCTACAGCTCAGCTTGACTGAACATTTTCTTTCACAGAAGTGTCTGATAATTCATTTGCTTTGATTAAATCTTGCCTGGTGAGACCACCCACCCCGACATTATTAAACTATGCAACGTGCTGGAAAATGTCACGTACGCCGCACAACATTATAGCGGATGTACGACAGAGGCTAAGAATCTGAATTGCAGATCAGAAATTATCAGAAATGCCACAGTTCAACCCTCACCTCTGTAACAAACTCATTAGATGCCAGGCCGTCCTTTCTCAAATTGTGGGTTGCAACCCACTGGAGGGCGGCGAACCCCTTTGATAGGTTGTGATGCGATGCTCACTATAGCACTGGAATGCTGTATGGGGAGCCTCCAAAGGCTACTTTCAGGTCACGCTGAGACTGGGACCCAATCCATTGGCCTCTGCAGGCCACAGAATGCCCATGGAAGTGATGGGAAGTGACTTCTGATTTGTGGGTGCAACTTCCGGTTTGAACGGAAGTCACTTTCTGCTGCTTCTGCAGGGCATTCTGGGGCGCACAGAGGCCAATGGAGTGGAGTCTGCAGTCCAACGTGCCCCAGAAGCAGCCTCTGGGGGCTCCCAAGAAGCCATTGCAGTGCTACAGAGAGCACCACATCGCAAGGTGGGTCCCAGTACTAAAACGTTTGGGACCCACCACCTTAGGCAAACCACTTCCTGTGAGCCTCAACTCTCCAGCCGCAAAACAGGTATAATACCAGTGGTGAAATTCAGCCAGTTCTCCCCAGTTCTGCAGAACCGGTTGCTAATTTATTGATATACAAAAGTTAGTGCTGTAGTAAGAAGCAGTACAATGGAAGGAGGACATAGAACTGGTTGTTAATTTATTTGAATCCCACCACTGTATAATACTCCTTATCTACCCTCAGGGCCAGCTCTAGGACTGGTAGGGTCCAATGCAGGGCATTCCCATGGGGAATGCCCCCACTCACCAAGAAAGGTGCTTGTGGGGGTGCACACAGCACCTAGAAATAGTTGGTGGTGACATGATGACATCACCGCCAACTGCTTCCGGGGGCCCATTTTGGGCAGTTCGGGGGAAGGGCAGGTGGAGGGCCCGAGGTAAAGCTGCTCTGCTCATCCACTGACTTACAGCCCAGAGAGATCCCAGCTGCAGCAGGAGGCAATATGCTCACTGTGATGGTGTGGGGGGGGGCAAAGTGTGGGCTCCAATGTGACAACATTTGTCATATTGACTTAAGGCCCTGTCTACCCTGCAAGGTTATTGTAAGGACTGCATGAAGATGATGCATATGCTCTGGACAGAAAGTGCTCTCCAAGTACTACCTCCTCCATTATAAAAATTGTATACATTTCCTCGACATTTCCTGCCCTTGCCCCCAGCTACTTTCCTTTCTTGCTTGACATTCTTATTTTTCATTTGTCATTGTTGGACTTCTCTATTCTTCTATTATTATTTTATTATTATTACAATTGGCAATATAATTCCAAATTCAGCTTATTTTTTTTTTCTCTGTGCATGTTTTTAATCTCAGTTTTGGCTTTCAAAAGAGATGTTGGCAGCCTGTTGCTATAAAATTACAAGAGGTTTGGGAACTCTGCAGATGGCAAAAGCAGTTGTGTGTGCTTTCATTTCTTCTGGGTTTCTTTTTATAACAGGCATGGAAGCTACCAGATCATATTACCACAGCCCATTTTCTGACATATTGGAGGAGATTTGCAACGGGAATCAAAGGCAAGATACAAACCCTGTTTCTTACATACTAGAGGTGACATGAGATTCCTTAATTTTTGCTAATTCAGTCTTCAGTTCAGTCAACTTTATGAGAAGAGGAGCTTGTGGAAGAAGGCATCGGACTTCTGCAGGTCCTGTCTTATATTTACGTATTTGGTTATTTTCCACATTTTTATACTGCCCTTCCTCCAAAAAGGCTCAGGGCGGTGCACATAAGTCTTCCCCTCCTTGTGTCCTTACACAACACTGTGAGGTTGGTGAGGCTGAAAGTGATTGGCCCAAAGTCACCCAGGAATCTTTGTGTCTGAGTGGGCTTTGAACCTGGCTTTTCCAATGCATAGTGGGAAATTAGAGCCACTGATGACATCATGAATATAGTCTTATTAACCTTTGCTTTCCATTGGTGCTAATTTCTTACCATTATTACCAGCAACCCTTGAGTGAAAGGCTAAATCTCTCTACAGAAATTAAGGACAAGCATCTGTGCTTTCTAATTGGCCTATAGGTATCTTCCAAGCTCCAATTATAGCTGTTCCCAAAGTCCTACTCAGACATTGGTGTTGTGAATTTGTGGTAATTATAGCAGAGTTGGAGGCTCGCGGACC
>JAJKFI010000001.1:33218054-33292495 GCA_029204185.1 Lerista edwardsae | reverse complement strand
ATGCCAGTTTCAACCAGTTCTGGAGTGTGTGGTGTGAAACTGCAACAATTGGGACCACTGTTAGTGCTGGCAGGGACAGGGACTGAGGATGGGGTGCCGAACTGTGCCACAGTGATCATGGTCCCTACCTCAGCGGGGGGGGGGGGTCACACCAGCCTCTTGGCTGCAGCCAAGGCCTGCAGCTCCCTCTGTGAGCCGCCCTAATGATGCAAAAAGCCCCTTTTTTTGCACGGAAAGCCTACCAGCATGTCTCATATCCTGCCTGGGGTTCCCCTTCCCCCAGGTAATGCAACAGCAGCACAAATTGGCAGTATAAATCCGAGCAGCCTGGATCAGGGCGAACCAGGCTGGGAACTGAGGTTAGGATCCGTCCCAAGTTCTGGATTCTGGCTCCACCCTTTCCCCAGGCCGCTGCCCATGAGCCTGCCCGTCCCCCACCTCCCCCTGCCCATTTTGTCTCATCCCCACCCTCCCCAAGCCCTGCAACAGGTATACTTGGCCAGCCTTACCAGGTGCCGATGGGCCTGGGTGTCGGCGCACAGAGGCCAGATCACATCCTTGCACTGGCCTATTTCATCCGAAGTCATCACAAATGTGCTTTTCAGCATGTTTGTGAGAACACTGGGCCAACACAAGGGACTTGTGACAGCCCACTGAGTGCTCTGGATTGCACTCTGAATAATACTGCTAACCAGGATGACCTGTGTTTTTGCTCACTTTTCTATGTTATCCCATTAGGTCTATAGTCCATTAAGTACTTTTCCCTTTCATTCAGCTACTTTGAGTACAGCTTTGTTTCTTTTTTCAAACCTGGTACTGTCAAAGTTGTGGGACATGGTGGCACTACGGGTTAAACCACTGAGCTGTTTACCAGAAGGTTGGGAGTTCAAGACCACGCAACGGAGTGAGCTTCCATTGTTTGTCCGAACTCCTGCCAACCTAGCAGTCCAAAAGCACCTAAAAATGCGAGTAGATAAATAGGGACCACTTTGGTGGGAAGGTAATGGTGTTCCATGCGCCTTGGCGTATAGTCATGCCAGCCACATGACCACGGAAGCTTGTCCTAGGATGAACACTGGCTCTTCAGCTTAGAAACGGAGATGAGCACCGCCCCCTACAGTCGGTCACGACTAGACCATTCGGTAGTGGGGAAACCTTTACCTTTACTATCAAAGTTATAAAAATGTTATCTTCGCTAATTTAACTCAGCAAAAGCTCTCAGCATAGGAAAAAGTTGCATTAAATGGAGTTTTCATGAGAACCATAATTAACAGCAAAGATTGTCATTATGTAAGGGTGAGGGCTCTATTAAATGCCACATTGGTACTTGGGAAATAAAATGCTATTCAATATTATGACAAGTAGTAAAGAACGATGGCTTTTAAATGTAAAAATACAATAAATGAAAATTAAGCCTTGCAAAAATTTCTATAAGTAATTTTTTTTCGAGCACTAGCAAATCAGACCAATAGGTTGAAAAATCAATGCCAGCAATTCGTGAATATTTGCAGATGAGAATTACACCAAGGAAACAATTAAATTGAAGAATTGAGCCTGGAAGTAAATTGATCTAAAAAGGATTCTTAAAACGTGTCAGTCCTTTCTGGAATTTAATCAGCATAACTAAAAACTGTCATCTGAATAAGTACATCTGGACTAAGAGAGATGGCTCCATAAATTTAACCTCTTTCATTTTAATACTAATTCTGTGCACGCCAGCAAAAAAATTCTCTTTTTTATGAGTCATTTTTGTGACAACCTCAGAAAAGCTGACGGTTTCTATCCATTACACTGGCAAAATGAAAGGCATTCAGATGATATTCCATATGCATGTGTTCCTTTATTGGGCATCTCTCTGAAGCTGGATTTCGCCAGCACTTTAGTTTATACACATTTCTAAATGAAAAACTATTCCAGTTATTCCCTTCTGTATGGGAAATTAATAATTCTCCTTCAGCAGCAAGCAAGGATTTAAAATGGAACATTAGCTGAATGCTAAGAAGCTCTCGCCAATGCCCAGGGGGAACCTGCTGCAGAGGGCTGGTTGACTGGGGGAAGGTGGAGGTGATCGGCTATCACAGCAACTGCTATCATCAGCACTCTGACATCTTCTACAGTTTTAAAAGTCTGTGTTCTCCATCTGGAAAGTGTAGATTCAATACTTCTAAAGATGGTCAATAATAAGGCTTCATCTATTCCTGTATGGCATTGCAAGGTCATAAGGTACAGTGTATTACTTGAGACTGCCAGAGGTTTCAAATTTTAAATGCTTCCCCAGGTAAACAAAATCTTTTTGTTGGTTTAACAGAAAAAACAACCACCACCCAACAATGACTAACTGCAGGGCCAAGGGGGGCTTGCACTGTATCACATGGGGGGATTTTGCAGCCTGGAGGTCTCCTTGAAGTAAGGGGACATTTCTCCCCTTGCCGCAGGGAAAGCCCTAGCTGAGACAATGAGGGTGCAATCCTATTCTGGAGTTAGACCGGCCCAGTTAGGCCAGCAAAATTTGGCTGGCACAAATGCCTCCGTAAAGCATGTTTGGACCACTCTTGGAGTCAGGCAGGATGGCGCACATCTGTGTGCTGGTCTCGTTGACTCCAAGAGTGGTCTAAGCATACTTCACGGTGTCCCTTGTGCCAGCCAAATTCCAGGTTAGGATTGTGCTCTGAGTCTACTAGCACCTGAGCCAGTTGAACTGCTGGTACAAATGTGATTGAGGGTGGAATCCTAACCAACTTTCCAACATCAGGGTGAGGGCAATGCAGCTCTGAAGCAAGGGAACAGATATTCCTTAGCCTTGAGGAGGCCTCCATGACAGCCCCACAACTGCAAGATGCAGCACATGTCCCATTGGCACAGCTATGTCAGTGCTGGAGAGTTTGTTAAGATTGCATCCTGCATCTGTGTCGGCAGATCTGGCCCATGAAAGGGAATAAGATACAGTGAGCGCCAGAGCCACTGATCCCACCCACCCCAGGACCTGATCCACCCCTCCTTTACCAAGCCCCATCTTCCCCTGCCCAATTCCATCCCCTTCCTGCCCTTCCCCTGCCCTTCTGCTGTTCAGCATAGTGCTTACTTGCTCCAGTGCACCACTTGCTCCATTACCGGAACCCCCACAGATATCAAACTCCATAGGTAATGAAACCTGTGGATTTATGAACCTCTGCACCCTCCAAACGCAAATGGAGCTGTGCTCCCATCAGGTTTGGAGGGTTTTCTGAGGCCTGCAAACCTGTGCACGACTGCCGCAGCCTCTGTGGGCCTCAAAATGGCTGCTTAAGGTGGTGGTGGGGAAGACAAAAATCAGAAGTGATGTTTTTATGCCTTTATAAGGCATTTTGTGGCTTGTGGAAGCCTCAGAGGGCTGGAAATCCACAAATGAAAAATCTGTGGCTAATCAGGCGCTGCCTGTAACTAAAAACAAAGGATCAGCATCATCCTGTTCTCTTGCTTTAATTCCACATATGAATCTCCCAACTTTCCCTAACCCTTGACTATGTAAATAGTTGTTAGAAAGGTTCTTTCACCTCAAAACAATGAAGGATGTATTGGCAGGTGATATGCCTAATTATGTCTTGATACCATCAGGGCCGGCTTTAAGCTAGTGTGACCAATGTCATCACATCAGGCCCTGCGCTTTAGTTGCCCCTGCACCAGTGCAGTGAGCATATTGCTTGCTGCTGCCATCAGGATCTCTTAGGATTGTATGTGGATCAGTGAGGCAAGCAGAGCAGCTTTACCTTGGGCCCTCTCAGCTGCCCCAGCCTCTCAAGTGCCCAAAGTGGGCCTCCTGGGAGCAATTGGCAGTGACATCATCCTGTCACCACCAACTATTTCCAGGTGCCACACTTTGTGTGTGGCGCCACAAGTGCTCTTCTTGGTGAGTGGGGGGGCCCTGTGGGGAGTGTGGGGGGCCCCACACGAATGCCCCGCATTGGGCCCCGCCACTCCTAGAGCCGGCCCTGGATACCATAAATTTTTCTTCAGTGACCTGGCAGAAAGGGGTGTTTGTGCTATCTTTGCTGTCCCGTGTGCACTGGGACTGTGTTTAACCTCTGTAGACGGAGTACTATTGCTTGTGACTGTAACTGTATAGAAGACTGATGGCATATGGTTGTACCTAATGAAATGTAAAATTGCCTTTTGAAATAAACAAAAGAAGAATGTTAAATCATTTCGAAAATGAGAAAAATGTTAACTGTGGGTCTTTCCTCTTTGAGCATAAATGAGAATGTTCTCAATGAGCTGGTTTGTCCTTGATTGTAATTGGTGTCATAGGTGCTGCTTGATGTTTTCGTGCAATCAAAAGGCACCTCTTAATATACAGATTTAAATACTCTGAGTTAGTTTAGCAATACTTGATTACTAAGCTTGAGAAAATATTCCAAAATCAGGGTGGCATTTTAATGGTAACTACATACAAACTGTTGTATCTTCAGTGTTTAGAAGTACTGGCAGTCTGGACCTTGGCCATCACACTATATGTCTCCACATCTTTGGTTCATGTTCCTGATTGAGAGAGTGTAGAGCTTCATGGCAAGATGGCTGATCTCCATATGGTCATTTCTTCTAAATATTATGGGCCAATTGGGAAGCACTGCATGGCTTCTGATGACACATTGGACTGAGATGGTTTTTGGCACTCTTACACAACTATAGGAGTATGTTCTATCCTTCATTCCAAGTTCATCTTAGAAGATATCATGGATTTACAAAACACACATCTAGATATGGAGCGGCCCTTCACAAATATGCTTGGGTCAGATATTTTTAATTGACTTCAATAACACAGGGACATAATAATTGCATGACACATCGCTGGTTAAGTACATTCCAAATTTATGCAGAGTAAATATCAACATATTTTTATTTCCCTACCTGCCAGACTGTAGTGCTTATGGATTTCTTAAGTTGGAAAGAAAACAGGTAGAAAATATTTGCAGAATAAACAGGAAATTTTCATTAATTGTCTTGGACCAATTTGCACTGCATCAAGTCAGAATCCTTGGAAAATATCAACATTTCTTTTTCCAACAATACAGATCACCATGGGCACATATAATGTGAATTTCATTGGCCAGTATGTGCCTTATTGTTTATCTGATCTGGGTTTTAGACAAGTAATATTCTGAAGGAAAATATTATTATAGAGATGAAAGATGAATTATAGTCCTTCTGATGAAGAAAATTAGGATAGGTTCAGAGTGATAATTTATTGCACAGTTGCTTTAGCGAACACATAGCTTTAATTTTAACCTGGAGTTAGGCCAGCACAGTTAGGCTGACTGTGAGAGTGATCCAAATATTTGTTAAGGTGTCCCTTGTGCTGGCCAAACCTTGCTGGGCTAACTGTGCCGGCCAGGTTAGGATTGTGCCCAAAGTGAAGAAACTACTAATAGTGTGAAGTATACAGATGGTGGGGGATAGGATTGGGCTCATACTATGTGGCAATTCTTTCTAGAAACAAAGCAAGAGCACGTCTAAACTTACCATTGTGACCACTGACTTCTGGTGGACAAAGTGCCCTTCCAGTAATGCAGCTAAAGGCATAATCCTAATAAACTTTCCAGCACTGACATAGCAGTGCCAATAGGTCATGTGCTGCATCCTGCAGTTGGGGGCAGTCATAGGGGCCTCCTCAAGGTAAGGGACTGTTTGTTCCCTTAGCGCAGAGCTACATTGCCCTTACCCCAAGGCTGGAAAGTTGATTAGGATTGCGCCCTAATTTTTGCAGAATGCCACATTTCAGTTCTTTGAATTCTGTATAGCTGCATACTGGTAAACAACCATGTGGTTGATCAAAAAAGCAATTTTCCATCTCTGAGTGCTTCCAAGCCACATTAAAGAATTTGTTTCAGCCACATCTAGTCAGCATATGAAAACATACACATCAAATGTTCTATCATGGTGGATTCCTGGGAGAAAAAAAACATGACCTCTAAGAGCAATAAAGTTTTCCCTTTTTTGGTGAGTTAAATCCTCTGCAATTTTTATCTTTTAGGGTCTATAGTGTACAGCTATTTGACATCCATTGTGGGTGCTTCCCCTGAGGATATTATACTGCATGTGTAGTCTTTCAAGTGGTTTCTGATGAAGCTGATTGACCTTTAGGGCGCATTCAGACATCTGCCTTGTTAAATCCTCAATCTTCCATTGTGACAGCCCATTTCTCTCTTTTTCCTCCTCGAGTGTCTCTCAAAATGGTTTAGTGGCATATCGAGCACGCCAGTGATGCACTGCCAATATGTCTCATGATCCTGCAGCTTCCCTCCCCCTAAAATAAATTCTAACTTGGCCTGTGATGAATCCCAAGTACAAGGTTGGATTCGCGTGACAGGTGTGTGATGGTAGCATCTATTCATTTGTCTTTCCATTTAAACAAAATTGCTTTCTGATAAACTATACCTGGGGAGTTAGATTGAGCTGTGCTGTGCTGGAAATGTTTATAATTTGGACATAAAAATCAGACCAGGCATGTCAAAAAAAAAAAAAAAGCACATTCTGCAACTGGAAGTCGGGCTGTCAAAAATCCTTTAAGAATAATAGCACTTCCTCCTGTGAATAATATCCTGCATTTCACACACACCCCGCCCACAAAGTATTATTTTCCAAAGGGAGGGGGAAACCCAACTTCCACTAAAAACAATGGGGAGAGCAACCTATATGGCGACCAACAGGGATGAATCCTATATTGCAGGAATGATACTGCCCTTCTGATAAAAGAAAAATCTTCACAAGAAGCAAGTAAGTTTCAAGCTGCCTTGAACTTGCCTAAGAGCACAATCCTAACCTGGAGTTAGGCCGGCACAGTTAGGCCAGCAAAGTTTGACCAGCACAAGGGCCACTGTAAAGTATGTTCAGACCACTCTCAGAATCCAGGTTAGGACTGCGCTCTAAAACCGTTAGTAAAAATTCTCTAAAAAACACACAGGTTATCTTGCACGAGAGATTCTCTAGCACAGTATGTATGCGGTCAGGCCATAAACATGTAACTCTTACAACTAGATTGCTTAAGGAGCAATCACTTATGCATAAATCCCTTATGCATTAGGTGCTGATAATACAATCGGTTGGAAACTAGTGTTATCTTTGCTAATGTCAAATCTCTGTATTGACTCTTCGGTCATCTGAAAGGTTCATGGTTTCCAAACAATTGTTCCCTTACCCGGGGGTAAGCATCCACAGTGCAGGGGATCTCCATGGACCTGCACTGGATAAGTAGTTGGCGCATGTCAACATTGGAACTGTGCCATGGGATTGAGTCTGGGAATTGGAATTGGATAATGATGGCGCTGGAACCACCAATCGTGCCCCATCCATGGGCCTGATCTGTCCCTGCCCTACCCCATTGCAGGGATAAGAGGGTATCACGATACCCAGGCCCTTCCAGACTGCCCCAGGAGTCGTGGGATGATGTCCCCTCCTGGCCACCAGCAATCTTCAGTGGCCCAGGAGGCATACTGGTTTCGCCCAACCAGTAGTGTAGCCCAACGTCTAGACTGGATTCAGCTAACCCCCGCTCCCAACACACGAGGCACACCATGGAAGAAAATATAATGATTTATTAAAACTACAGGTTATAGCATAGAGGCTTAATAAGGCCTTTCAAAGCAGGCCAAAGCATGGCATAACTACATGATGCTTAATCTATATATATAAAGAAGAGCGTATGTAAGTATGTGTGTATGTTCCACATAGGCTCCGCAACGCCTGGACCAATTCGCGCCAAACTCGGCATGCGGGTGCCTTGGCCCCCCGAGACCGTCGCTGCGTGGTTTTGGAACGGATCGCGCCCCCATGGGCACGGGTAAAAGCAAATTTGTGGTTCTGTATGGGTGGCTATGGGCTGAGCCGCAGCATTCCGAGGCTCTGATGATGTCATGATGAGATGCAAATGACATGCAGGCAGCAACTGAACTCTTTACAGTTGAAGACAAACAGCAGCAAATAGGTTTCCCGCAGGCAAACCGATACAGGGCCAGGGAAATGTGTTCTGTGGACATGTGGGCGGTCCCTGCTTGGCAGTGGACAGTTGGCACAAGGTGCTGTGGCTGTTGCTCTCACTCTGAAAGTTTACTTTCACTGTATAACATAAGGCAATTGGGCAGGTGCAACCAAAGCCTACAAAGATGAAACAACAGCGTACACAGGAAACACCTGAGGGGAAAAAAAAACAACTTGCAACGCTATGTCACAGAGCTGCTACATCTAGAGCAACAGAAACAGTACAGCAGCATGACAAAAGACTAAACGATAAGAGAGACAGAGCTGTTACATCTAGAGCAACAGAAACAGTACAGCAGCAGGGAAGGGACATATAAACACCCGGGCACACATGTGAGTGGGGGGGTCAGGGATGGGACATATCAACACCCGGGCACACATGTGTGTGGGGGTGGGGTCAGGGATGGAAATATAAAGACCCGGGCACACATGTGAGTGGGGGTGGGGTCAGGGATGGGACATATCAACACCCGGGCACACATGTGTGTGGGGGTGGGGTCAGGGATGGGACATATCAAGACCCGGGCACACATGTGAGTGGGGGTGGGGTCAGGGATGGGACATATCAAGACCCGGGCACACATGTGAGTGGGGGTGGGGTCAGGGATGGGACATATCAAGACCGGGGCACACATGTGAGTGGGGGTGGGGTCAGGGATGGGACATATCAAGACCCGGGCACACATGTGAGTGGGGGTGGGGTCAGGGATGGGACATATCAAGACCCGGGCACACATGTGAGTGGGGGTGGGGTCAGGGATGGGACATATCAACACCCGGGCACACATGTGAGGGGGGGGGCAGGGATGGGACATATAAACACCCGGGCCATCTGTATGCCCGGTGAGTCAGGGGGGGGGGGCCGGGATGGCACCTATAAACACCAGGGCGAAGCCGGGTACATAAAAGCTAGTGCAAAATAAGACAACACCTATCACCTAGTCTAATTACATTCTACCGATCACTTACCCTGCAGAGGACAGAGCCAGGTGTCATGAGGACAAGATGGTCTCTTTTCCCAAGACTCAAAAGTCTGAGTTTTTGTTCTTACTTTTGCCCCACACGTTCCCAGCCCCCCTTGTTAGCCAGAGGCAAAACAACTCCTGGTACGGAGAAAATGTCCTTGGGAGGTTTTCCAGCTAGAGGCCCCTCTATCTCACCCCAGCCGCTGAGCCAGACAAAACAGCCTCCAAGGGAAAACTTTCTCACTGCCAGGGTCCCGAAGGGGTGGGGGGAAAGAAAGGCATGGGCCTCAAAATGGAGCTGAGCCGGGCCTGTTTCCCTGCTGCTCACGACAGGGGGCTAGAATCTTGGTATGTACAACTGTGGCCAAGACCACCTTCTCAAGGCCCAAGCATCTGTGGCTTGTCTTTGAGCAGGTGCACTTCTATCCTGGCACAGTTGTCCTGCCGGAAAATAATTAGTTTGATCAGTTGTAGGGAAATGATAGCGGGAGAGTGCTTCTGCTTATGGACTTCCCAAATTCATTGATTGGGTACTGTGGATCCACTGTGGACCTTTGGCCTGATTCTTATGTTCGTCTTCTGAAACTGCTAAAGAAACTTGCTTCTAAACTGACCATAATCTAAACTGATCAACCTAGTAATCTGATCATACCTCAAAATTTGATCATTCCCTTGAGGATTCAACTGATAATTGAGAGACATATTGATAAAATCTGTTTAGGAAGCAGGAAGGTGTTTCTTCCGTTAACAAAATATGGGTAACATACTAGTGTTATGTGTCTACAATAACTGGCCACACAATCCAGAACAGCAACAGTTATATAAAAGTTGTATGCCTCCCAACAACTGCAATATCATTTCCATTCTTTCTCCAGGCTCCCATTTTGAATTCAAAGCAATTTACCTGAAGTTCAGATGCTGTCAGTGTGATTTAGTTTCAGTTTTATGGCAACTGCAGGTCTCTAATAAGTATGCTCCTTTCATTGATTTTGTTCCCCTTCAGCTGCTGCTGTAAATGTAATTGAAATTTCTCTCTGTGTGTGTGCGTGTGTGTTTTCCTGACCTACCTTCTTTTTACTGATAAAGGAGCAATCAGCAAAGTGTCCTATGAGTTTTATGTACCCTATTAATAAGAAATGCCATTCCTCTTGGAAATACCCATCTTTGAACATGCTTTAAGTTGGCAAGGCAGAAATACTTGATATGATGCACTTATCATAATACCACTTAATTTTTCCATTTATATTTTGTCAGTTTTGCACGATTTGCATGTTCACGTTGCCAGCCAAGATTTTGCACAGAGACAGTACATGAATATCATATATACTGTGTGTGTGTGTGTGTGTGTGTGTGTGTGTGTGTGTGTATGTATGTGCGTGTGCACAGCTCTGCATACTGATGAGCCATTTGTCAACCAAGCTACTGATAAAAAAAAGTTCCTTCCAAGAATAAACAAGTGCAGCAGTTCTCAAACTGTGAGGCACAACCCACCAGTGCATCATGACCTAATTTTTGGTGGGTGGTTAACCTGACAAGTTGATAGCGGTCAAGGAAAATGTATCGAGCTCCTTGGAAATGGAAACAGAGCAGCATGTGCACCTTTAATCGCGACGGCTTCAGTCCATTTCAAATCACAGGCCAAGAAAACAATGGCACCAGAATGGTCCTGATCCAATGAACACAGGCCCCATCATACTCTTGGGGAAATCCCCCCTCTACAAGCTAATGAAGAAAATGAATTGGGCTCTATGGAAAGCAGAACTGACCAGTCACGGAACTACCATTGGGTGTGGGGGGGCAAGGGACCCTGGATGAGGAGCTCCTGGGGTGGGCAAAAGGCTGTGAAGAGGTACCTCACCGCTCAAAGAGGCACACTGTTTCAGCCTACCCACCCTCCCTTGGTCCCTTATGCCTCCAAAATGGAGCCTGGCGTGCCGGGACAACATGTCAATAGCCGGGGAGGGGGCCAAGAGCTGATGCTACAGGCTCAGAGTGTCGATCCAGCCCCTGGCGGAACCTGGGCTGGGCACGCCACTAAAACTGACTCATCTGTGCATGGTTACTCATGAATAGGCAAACATGCCTCAACTCTTATTGAAAGTCAGTCTGCTGAACATGTGGCTCAACAAATGCTCCAAAATGAAGTCCCATCTTCCATAGTCAAAAAGGATAAAAACAGAGACTTGCTCAGGTGGTAAAGTGAAACTCTTTTTGTCTTAGAAAGCTAAGTGGATCCTGATAGAGCAGTGATGGTGAACCTTTTGGGTCTGTGTACGTCCATACCATCTCGTTGCGCTGGTCCCGGGGGGCCAGCGGTGCAGGTGCAGGCCTGTCGCTCCTTGGCGGCTTTGCGTCAGCAAGCAAAAAGGTTGTGGGAGGCAAGCAGCTGGTTGCAGAGGCGGTTTATTCTGCTGATCGCCTTTTCATTCATGAACCCCCCCAGTTGGGTTCCGGAGCCCCCCTCAGTTCAGTTCAATGGGGCGCTCCAATCGCTGCCCTGGTTCCTTTCACCCGGTGGCGGGTGCCCCTCTAGACAGAGGAGCGGTGGGTGCAGGTGGTCTTGTCCCGTTGCAGGGGTTCGTCGTCCGGTTGCCTGCTGCGACACCCTCGGTGCGCAGAAGTGCCGGGTGCTGTGGTGGCCCAGGCGTCCTGACAGGCCCTCTGTGTCTCTGGGGTGCGCCGGGGCAGATCGGCCCAGGGAGGGTCCCTGTGCCCCACCACGGGGCTCGAGGGGATGCTGCGCCTGCTGCTGCTCACCCCTCGGGCGGGCACCCCCAAGGTCAGGTGGGTCAGCTTCGCCCACCCAACCTCCTCCCCTGCTGGCCCCGGCCAGCTCTAGGTATGGGCTTAATAGCCCGTAAGGGGAGGGAGGCGGCCAACCTCTCCTGCGGCCAGCCAGAGAGAGCGACCTCTCCTGCGGCCGGCCGCCTAATGAGCTCCCTGGCTGGCTGGGGCAGGCCCGCCCCTTCCGGGCCGAAGTCCCATTGGAACTCTTGCAAGAGTTCCAATGGGGTCGGGAGCTCTCACGAGGCTGGGCCGCGCGCTTGCACAGTCGGTCCGGGCCTCGCGCTGCTGGCTGCCCCAGCTCCCCAGCCTCCCGTGGCTGGGCTGGGGGGGGGGAGTTGGCCGTGGCACTGCCGCGGCCCGGCACATGCTTGGCCGCTGCTTCCCCCTTGTGGGCTGGAGCGGCGCCCCTGACGAGCCCCGGCTTGGGTGGTTGCCGGCTGGCCAGCTCCAACATTCACGGCCCGGCCAGCTCACCTTCTGGGGGCTCCTGGTGGGGCTGCGCCCCCCGGGGGCGCCCCCTGCTGCCGGGAGCCCTGGCAGGGTGACAGTCTGGCATGTCAAAAATTCAGAAAATGCCTCTGCTGGCGTTTCAACCTCCCCCCACCTCCAGCAAAATGAAAACAATTCTTTACATATGCTTTTATTTTTTAAAAAGTACAGTCATTTGTGGTGGTATGTATTATATAAAGAAATGTAAAATGTCAAATAATTTCATTATAAAAATGAAATATTGTACTAATAAAGCAAATTCAGAGGTTGGCAGGTGTTTTTGAACAACAGTGGGTTGGGTCACATAAAATGTTGTGGTGTGTCACCTTTGAAACAAATATCATAGGTTTGCCATCACTTTGATAGAGTGTCATTTTAAAAAGTGGGTCTCACTACTAAAAATTTTAGGAACCACTGAACTAGTATATATTCTTCTTTCTCTCCTCTCACAAAACCTGGGCTAAAACCAGTATGAATAAAGGCCTAGTTGTCCAGAACGATTTGCACACAGGCCTAAGTATCGTAGGGAAAAGGGAATTTTTAATATCAGTGCCATTGACCGGCAGGTAGTGCTACTTCCATGCAGCAGGACATGAAGCGGCATCAATGGGATTTTTGTCAATGGAACACCTTCCAAACAGTCTTTCCTCTGTTATGCAATTACTGGATTATGTTCTCACAGGTTGTGCGGATTTGTCATTGATGCAGAGTTAACGTACTGAACTGAGGCTGGAGTTCCTTTGGTTAATTAGCATTTGCACTGCTGGAAGAAAAGCTCTTCAATCTTCAAAATCTCTGTGCTTCTTAGGGAAAAGAAGTTATCTCTGACATGAAAGAGGACAGATCTTGTCTGTTGTTATTCGAGACACAAGCAACTCTTGTTTCAAACGTTACAAATTTTTGAATGCAGACGTTTGTTGTGATAACCCACTGAATCCTAGTCGGACTCCATCAGAGGCGCCACGCCCATATGGTGCGGTGTAACACCTACCAGGGGCGCCAGTGAGAGACCTGGCTGCACCACAGAAAAAAGAGGTGCAGAGCTGGGCCCTCCTGCCCACCCTTACACTCAGTGGTGTCATCCTCAAACGACGTTCCGGAACGCTAGGTGGGACTTACCGCCTGATTGGCTGCCCGTCCGTGACGTGTTGGTGCCTACCCGCCCGCTGCGTGGGCACCCCTGGCTTCGGAGGGGGTGCCTGCTTGCCTGGGGGGCACGCCGGGTGCCTGGGCAAGCAGCGGAGGGGCGTGATTGACGTCACGGACAGCCTGTCAATCAAGCGGTAAGTCCCGCCTAGTGTTCCGGAACTTCATTTGAGGATGACACCGCTGCTTACACTCCAAAATGGAGTGCTTCCAGAAGCAGGGGATGTGGCAAGGCTGCACAGGGGGCGTGGTGATGTCTTTCATCATTGCCCTGCCCCAGGCGTGATCAGAGCCCGCTCTGGCTCTGGACTCCATGTCCCTCCCGCACTTGTTGACAAGAGCAAAAACCCTGGAAGCCTTAGATGCAGAACAGCAACAAAGTGTGTTTGGGAAGCAAACTGTACCTAGCAAATATTTTAATACCAAGTAGCAAAAGCCAAATCCCTTCGGTGCCAGTCTTAATGCAGAAGGCATGTTGCACTTTTTGAATTTTTGTATGAAGCAGAATTGAAAGGCAAATAAAGCCATTTCTGAAATATGTTTAAAAAGAGACTTTTTAGAGCTATTTCTTCTAGTGCTGCACAATCTCCTCTGTGTTCCATGAGTCACACAAACTCCTCCATCCGGCCAATCGTGAACGCCATCCAAGTAATGATTGTCCAATATTTTGCACTTTGGATATTTCTGTCTGCCCTGATGTACCCAGAATTCCTCATAATTCCGGCACGCATGCATAATATCAAGCGGCTGCTTGGTTATGCCATACACAAGCACATGGGGGAAACATATACCCATCGTATGCCATTTGCCACAAATTTAATCAAACATACCTATGTTGGGGACGACGACGACTATAGTTGCTGCAGCAATTTCCTCATTTTTCTTTTTTCATTTGCCTTAGGAGCACAGCAACAGGGGTCACTGCTTCCTGGGGTCACATGGTTACATTCCAGGAGAGTAGTTGGCCCAATCCTATGCCACCAGAATGAGCATTCAGACAGCGTAAGGCACTTTTCAGTGTTGCATAGCCTGACCACTGCCACAAGTGGCAAGCAGCTGGCTCTGTGCACCCGCGGCCTCTAGACGCTTGCCAGCACAGGTAAGTGTATGCTGGGGGTAGGAGGGACGTGAGGAGAAGTGGAACTGGATGAAGAAGAAGGCAGATCAGGACATGGAAGGGGGTGTTCAGCAGTAGAAGCATCTGCCAAATCTAACCCCCTACTCAGGCTTGATCCCCCAACCTAGGTCCATGCAGAGTTGTGCCAGCTATAGAGCTGGCACAGGTTCAAGTAGACTTACAGTAGCTTACCCTATGGGAAGGGAATAAATGTTCCCTTACGCCGAAGAGGCCTCCAGAGGGTAAAACTCCCTCGCAGGATACAGCAGACACCACATTAGCACCACTGCACAGGGAGTTAATTAGAATTGGGCTGTGAGAGTCTCACGTAAGCGTAGCCTCTAGGGCAAGACTATGGACCGAGAGACAATCACAGCACTGGCTGGAGCAGTCAGCAGGAGAGAGGTGGTGCAGTTCAGGGCAGCAGGACAGGAGACAAGCAGGTGTGGACCAAAACAACCACTTTTCTCTCCACAATGTGCAGCACATGTACAAACTGACTGCAATTGACAAACAATTTGGCACATGCCCCAAACAAAACCCAAAGATCCTCAAATGGATTTGTGAGATATTTCTAAGGTTGAGAGGAGCAATCTCATTCAGAGTGTACAAAAAGCATGTGTGCAATCAAGGGACGTTTGACAGTTGACTGCCATTTTTGCAAACCTTAAAATCCTTCTAATTTCTTCCTTCACATTGCAGCTGCCTCTTACAGCAGCAACAGAGCCCTGATTTGCACATCCAGTTGCTGGCATGGTAGCGTCTTGAAAATTCAGCCATGCCGAGCCTGCTCCACGTGATGATCCATTTGTGCGAAGTGGCTCTTCTGTGTGTGTTTCTGGACATGTTTGCAATGCCGTCTCCCGTCCTCTTGTCAGAAGTTTGCAATGGCACAATGAAACTTACCAGAATTAAGCAGGATAGGAATGCATTCATTATAGTACATCAATGTGAATTGCATCAGAATGTGAACTTCCAACTTTTTCACACTACTAAATTTGTCCTCTTGCTCTGCTAAATTATCAAAATTCAGGGCGCAATCCTAACCTGGAGTTAGGGCAGCACAGTTAGGCCAGTGAAGTTGGAACAGCACAAGGGCCACCGTAAAGCGCATTTGGACCACTCTCAGAGTCAGGGAGGATGGTGCACGTCTGATGGCGCATGTCTGTGGTCCAAACATATTTTATGGTGTCCTTTGTGCTGGCCAAACTTGGCCGGCCTAACTGTGCCAGCCTAACTCCAGGTTAGGATTGCGCTCTCAGTTATTTTGTGTATGTGTATGACATGTGTGGCCCACAGCGTTGGCTGGAAAAACATCCCCTTATCCCAGAGAGACCTCCACACACCTCCTGACTTGTGCTGAGCACAGCTGAGTACCTGTGGCCTGGCTGCACCAGCACAGGTTAGGATTGGACTGCCTGTTCCTCTAGGAAACACCGTGATCATCATGGCAAATGCAACTGCCAATGTGAATGCGATCAATACAAGCTCTAATAGACATACAGTCTGAAACATTGCCACACCATGTTATGCCAAGATAAAATTATATCCCCCGGTTCCCTGGAACTTTGAAGAAAGAGGCAACAACAGTGCCTTTATAAAGATAAAATTCAGCCCTTAAAAAAATATGTTGCTTTCCCATTCAGTGAGAATACAATCAACACATTGAGGCAACCTCATTTGAGGTCTCTGTTCTATTAGCTTTGCATGGTATCAATATATCTTTATAATCTCAGCTTGATGTTAGCTGCTAGAATATCTATAATATTAATTAAATGCCGAGCACCATATTGGTTACAGTATATCACAGAGTGATTCACTTGCATCCGAAAGCTGTGTCTTAATGTTCCATTCTGGCTATACTTAATGCACATGCCTAGATACCATTTGCTGGCAGTGAATCGACTTATCACCTAATTACCCTCACTAATTCAGCACAAAGATTAAGCAGGAGCCTCGTGCGCCAAAGAACAGCAACTTCAAAGTTATCTCCCCCTGCACACACTGGTCCAACATGCATTGAAGGATAAAGGCAAACAACCTTCCAAAATGTTTCCATGAGAGAGCCACAGAAATGAGTTCCCCTTGAGGAATAGGGGGAACACACTCTCTCCTCCTATCCTGCTCCTGCAGTCGTGACTATTTTATCCTTTAAGGGCCCAATCCTATCAGGCTTAACAGTATAAGCACACCACCTGCATCTCTGTTGCGCAGAGTGCCATAAAGAGCCTCCAGCAAGCCATTACCACAGGCACTGGCTGACGCCATGGCAACGCTGGCCCTGCGCATCCTGGAGGGAGCACCACAAGCTGGCGAGCAGTGAGTACACTGGTTGCCTGTGTTGCAGTCTTTCCGGGTGGGCGGGAGGGCATTCCGGGGCGGGTGGAACAGGGCGGGACCAGCAGCGACTCTCGCCGCTGGATCCTGACCTCCGTGTAGGGCCCTGCAGCCTTACATGGAGGGCCTTGCCTCTGCGCCTGCCAAATAGCTGACCTGACCTTACGCTCGCCCTGTGCCCTTACCACAGGAAAAGGGGACGAATGGCCCCTTCTCCTGTGGAGCCTCCCACAGCAGCCTAGCTGCCGCGGGATGCAGCAGTAGCAGCCTGGATCCAGGGCACTCAAGCAACTTAGGATTCGCACTAAGTTGCTGTCTCTCAAACTGTGGCTAGGACCTACTTGGTGTGTCATGACCTGATGTCAGGTGGGTTGTGGAAAGCTGGGATCAGCCATCTTGGAAGCTGCAAGCCTTAGTCTTGCTATATTCCTTTGGTGAGTGTTAACAGTTTGAATTTTCAAGCGAGTTGTTTTTTTTTACTTTAAATTGTTTTTAGTTCCGTGCTTTTACATATTTTGTCCTAATCTTGCTTTCTGTCAGGAATGTTTCATGGTTGTGCAATTGCTGCAGTCCAAGAATGCCAGTTTGCCTTCCAGGAATGTCACTTAATTGCACTTCTTGCTTGATGATGGCACTTCTGGCCATTACATAATATCCCTGGCAGGTTAATGACATCACTTCCCCTTGGTCCCAACATGAGCACCATTCTAAAAAGTGGGTCCCAGTCTAAAACGTCTGAGAACCACTGCTTTAAGGTATGTTTTAATCATTCTGGTAAATTAGAAGTGTTATTGATAAACAGCCCAATCCTATCTTCCACTTCACCATAGTAGGAAGCTTTGCTACTTGTTGGGGAGGGGGGGCAATCAGAAAGCAAGCCTGAGGTAAGTAATTTTTAACGTACCTCTGTGTAGGTTTTTGGGCCACCTAAGTGTCTCCTCGGACCCACACCAGCTATGGAGCTAGCAAGTCCAAGGAGACTTAGGGGGTGTTCCAGGGCAGGGTTGCGGAAATAAGAGCCAACATGCACAACTGCCACCAAATCTACCCCCTCCCTCCCCTGACATGTCCCCAGTTAATTCCCTGATTCTCCTGATCTTTCCCTTAACTGCCCATGGTCCACCCTCACCACCAACGTTAGTATATATCTGTTAGTTCTTGCGCCAGCCGAACACTGTCGCAAATGTGCCATAAAGCACGTTTGTGGCAGCGCTGTGGCGCTGGACTGGCACACGCAGCAGTGCCAATGCTCGGGCGCTGCTGCAACCGTCGGCAGCGCTGGTCGTGTGCCAGTCAACTGTCGGCGGTGCTCAGTCGGTGCAGGGCCTCCGTGAGGGCATTCCAGAGGTGTTCTGGGGGCTTAACTGGGTGGCGCAGTGAGCAGAGACAGACAGGGGTTGTGACGCAGGACAATCCTAAACCCCGTCCCCAGCCAAAGCGGCCCCAATTCAGGTCACTCCTGTCCACATGTGCTGCTATTTTGCCAGCGCAGATCCGAGCAGGCCAATAGGGGTGACCGGGGCTTACGCAGGTGCAAGGGAAAACCTCCCCTTGGCCTGCACTTTGTTGCTGCTGCCTCCTAATGGGCTTTAGGATATAGCCCTGCTATGTTGGCCTTGCTATGTTGGCCTTACTTAATTGCACTGTTAGAGTCTTATTCCAGAATTGGAGATATCCCAGTCTAAATCCCTACTAAACTATGGAGCTCAGTGAACCCAGTCACCACCATTCAGTTTAACTTACCTCACAGTTGTTGTGAGGATAAAATGAGTGGAGGTGATATACTCTGTCCTCAGGTCCTTGAAGCAATGGCCAAATTATAATGTAATAAAACCAAACACCTCTACAGTTGGAAGGGAGGTGCATATTAAAAGATTGAAGGTACAATCTTAACCAACTTTCCAGCACTGGCATAGCTGTTCCCATGGGGCATGTGCTGCATTCGGTGGTGGAGAGGAAATCACAGAGGCCTCCTCATGGTCAGGGAAAGTTTGTTCCCTTACCTGGGAGCTGCATTGTCCTTACCCCAGTGCTGAAAATTTGGTTAGGATTGCGCCCTGAAACACTTTTTTTAAACACTTTTCTACAAACACGTTAGTGCAATCGCAGGGCAACTCAGGACTGGGATTGGGTAACATAGAATTGTTTAAACATGTATGACTCAACAAGCCATTTGACACTTAAATTAAGCAAAACATGGTAAGTCAAGTAGTTCAATAATGGCAACACAGAATGAAAACAAGGATCAATACAGAGGTTATGAAGTCCTTTCACAGCTCACTTGACACTAATTGAGAGATCCAGAATCTCCTTGGAATGTTGTATTCCTCTCCCTACCCATCTAGAGGAGGCCTCACATACGAAAGGCGACTGAACCAAATGTAATTAGACATTTCTGTAGGCATCTCTTTTTATAAAACAGTGGGAAGACTCTCTGGCATGATGAGTCTTCCCAAGAAAGATGACAAATAATACCATGCCTCATGGAAGCTTAGCAGAAGAATTGAAAAGCTCATGGGAATGAACCGGCACATTATACTCTGTGTAGGACTCTATAACTTCAGAATGACTCTGAGGGACAATATGATGTGCCACATCTGACCTCCATGCCCATAAACTAGCATGAAGTTAGGAAGAAGAGGCCTAATTTTCTTGTTTAAAAGACACATTTCCCCACACAGGATTTGGGTCAACTGCAGATTAGCTGTAACAGTTGGAGAACTGGTCTCAGGTGTGAAATGACTTCTCTTGCTAACTGAATAAAGAGACTTTTGAAGTGGTTCTCTTATATTTGGTGGGGAGAATATAAGAGATGAATATTTGGAGATGAGAATCATCATTTCATCTCAACTGCCCTTATTCATCCCAGGATAATGTTTTCTGGTGCCTTCGGGCAAAAAGGCGGGATATAAATCTAATAAATAATAAATAATAATAATGGTGACAGTTTTCTGGTGCCTCTCCTTATTTATTTTTTATGACTATGAGCCCACTGGGGACAGGGAACCACCTTTTCATTCTATTTGCTATGTAAACCACTTTTTGTTGTTGATGATGTTGATGATGAAAATCATAGAATAATAGAGTTGGAAGTTACCTACAAGGACAACTAGTCCACCCCTCTGCCTGTAACAGGAAATTGTCCAAGGCCATCTATAGCAGGTGCCTGTTGAGATCCTTCTTGAAGATCTCTAGTGAGGGAGAATCTGCCACCTCCCACTGCAATCTGTTCCATCACTGAATTGTCCTAACCATCAGGAAGTTCTTCATCTCATCTTCCTTTCCTCTTTTTTGGAAAAGAGGTATGTAAATATTCATCATTGTCGTCGTCATCATCATAATCATCACTACCTATTTTGATGCAGTCTTCCATTGGGTAAACAAAATCTACTCACCAACATTTAGGAAAACCATGGGAGCCTCATGGGCCAACACATTTATCCACCAATCTCGCAAGAAAAAACAACTTGCAATGGAATAGCACATTTGGCCAAACACACCATAAAATCCGAGTAATGTGGAGGTTTCTCCCCCTTGCAAGCACATTGTTTTCATGCCGAATCACAACGCATTGGTTCCTTAATAGCTGAGAGTGCCATATGATAAATGCTTATCCTTATAAAGATTTAATTAATAATCATATGGATAGTCAGTTTAGTAATGATCAAATACTGAAATATAGTATTTGAATACAGTTCAAATACTGAAATATAGCAGTTGGAAGAGCCATTTAAGTAAATGATGGTTTTGGTTTTCAAACTGCAGAGTGCTTTGAAAGCAATAAATCAAGGCTAAAGTGGTTTTGAAGTAAAAGTGATTATGATTAGTCATGGTACACATGGGTCTTCAAATTAAACATAAGAAAAATACCTCCATAATACAAAATGAAGAAAAAGGTTGTTTGTTTATTCATTTTTCTGCTTGTTCCAAACTTCTTAAGCTGGAAGCAAAAAGTCTACATACTTGCCAGCTGAAGAGTAGACATTCTTTCTAAGCAGAACATAGAATGCTTCAAGGTCCAAGTAAGCTAATATGGAGAAACTAGCACTGTATAAAGTACAGGCGTGCCCCGTATCCACTGGTTCGTATCCACTGATTTGGCACCCTGTGAGACTTGCACCACCTTCTAAAAATCCTCCAGGTCGATCTGTACACTTTTCTGGTCGAGGGCCTTCTAGAAGACAGAATAGTATTAATCACACTTGGCGAGAACCCCAGCCCGCTTAGCCTCACTCTTTCAACCTCCACACTGTCAGATGGAATTTGTGGGGTTGTGGATGTATTAGCGGGTCCTGTGACAATAGGTCCGGTTGGACCGGGATTTCCCAGGGATCCCTGATGGACATCTGAATCAGATCTGGAAACCATGGTCTCCGTGGCCAAAAAGGAGCCACCAGAATTATGTCTGCTCTGAGCGTTCTCACCCGCCTCAGGACCTGCGGTAAGAGAACCACTGGGAAAAAGGCATACAGTAAACCCCAAGGCCAGGGGGACAACAGGGCATCCACATCCTCTGCCCCTGGCTCCAAGACTCTTGTGAAGAAACCTTTTACCTGAGCGTTTAGGGCAGAGGCAAAAAGGTCCACTTTGGGTGTCCCGAACCTGTGTGTTATCTCCCTAAAGACAAGGGGATGCAACTTCCACTCTGACTTATGTAATTTTTGGTGGCTGAGCCAATCTGCCACCGTGTTTTGCACCCCGGCCATTCTATCAGGGGCAGATATGGTTGCAGAACAGCTTGAAGTTTTCTTGAGTGGAAACAGGCCTAGACTATCAACCAATGGCACGACACCATCATGCCCATTAGACGAGCTAACGTCATGACATCCACCTGCTTGACAGTTAAGACAAGAGATAAGAGTGGTTGAGAGTTAAGACAAGAGACAAGCAACCTGTCCTGCAATTCTGGGAAAATGGATGCCCTGAATGTCCTAGTGTTGAACAGAACCCTTTTGTTGACAAGGTGGCATTGAAACCCCAGAAGGAACAGCCTGATTGCCCTCAGTTCTAACAAATTGATGCTGAGCCGTGACTCCTATGGAGTTGTGAGCCGAATCAGTGGATACTGCTGAGCCATGTCTCCACTGTTTCAGTTATCCATGGATACTGGGGGCGCAGTCCTAGCCAACTTTCCAGCATTGGGATAAGGGCAATGCAGCTCTGAATAGTTATTCCCTTACCTTGAGGAGGTCTCCATGTCTGTCCCCCAACTGCAGGATGCAACACATGCCCCATTGGCACAGCCATGTCAGTGCTTGAAAGTTGGTTAGGATTTGGGCCTGAGTCACCTATTAAAAAGATAAAAAAAGGTTTCCCCACAACCGAATGGTCTAGTCGTGACTGACTGTAGGGGGCAGTGCTCATGTCCATTTCTAAGCCAGTAGAGCCGGCGTTTGTCTGAGGACAAGCTTCCGTGATCATGTGGCCGGCATGACTATATGTCATAGCGCATGGAACGCTGTTACCTTCCCACCGAAGTGGTCCCTATTTATCTACTCGCATTTTTACATGCTTTTGAACTGCTAGGTTGGCAGGAATTCAAAAGATAGGGGAACATTAAACAAATCTCTTTTTTTTTTACCTTGTTGCAGCAAAACCACTGATGTTCCCCTGTCTTTAAAAAGGCGTCCCCACTATCCACGGTTTCAGGTATCCATGGGAGGGTCCGGAGTGAAACACCAGTGGATAGCAGAGCATGGCTGTAATTGGGATTCTTTTTAGTCCTAAGCCAAAGAGCAGCATCAGGACTCCTGCATATGCTGTGGAACTTCATCAGAGAATGTGCCCCAAAGGAACTTTGGACATTATTTCTGATGCAATACCCACAATTCTTTTAGAAACAGTAGGGGGGAATAACCTCAGTGCCTTCCAATGACAGGAGGATGGACTACCTTAATTTTAGAATCCGAACATCTGCAATTATATGATCACAGGAGACCAGAATCATCTTGAATATCATCCATCCTGTGTTTAGATTTGGCTGGTCAGTTTCACAAAGCTAAGCAACTAGTTAGAACCGAGATTTTCAACCAGACCACCCTGAAAAGGAAATTGACAATTGCGCTTCGAAGGGATCCTGCATTCAATGGGGAGAGGAGGCTCCACTGAGGGAATATGAACTGCCATAAGTAGATTTGCAGCAATGTAATACCGTCTTACTAGTCTTCTCCTATAGTTATCTAACTACCTGTCAGTAGCTAAATTAATGCTTATCTGCCTCTCAGGAGTGTCGTAAGGCTTAAATATTTAAATGTTTCTAATGTACTCTTGAGGTCCCTGGGTGCTGCATAAAATGCAATAATTTGCCCATTATTTAGAGGCAGGATTGATTCTGTCTATCACAATGTTTGAAATCCCAGAGGATTTCAAAAGCCCCCCCCTCCCTCCACCCCTAATAAAAATGCTGATGAAAGCCTGTTTGCAGTGCCATTATTAACCCAGCGTAGTTCGATTGCAACACAATTGATGGAAAGGGGAAGGGTAAATCTTGTGTGCCTTATGGAACTCAGAATGAGAAAGAAATTGTTTCAAAATTTGATTTTAAAGAGGGAATTGTATACAAAAATGCTTCTTAAAGTTGACTGAAAGTTATTTAAGCATACATTAGCTGCTGTAGAGCTGGTGTAGTGTAGTGGAAGAAAGCTCAGCCTGAAATTCAGAATTTTCATACTTTTATTTTGGCATCTAGACTTCACTAGGGACGCAATCCTAACCAACTTTCCAGCACTGACCTAGCTGTGCCAGCGGGGCCTGTTCTGCATTCTGTAGTGGAATAGTAGTCATGGAGGCCTCCTCAAGCTAAGGGGATGTTTGCAGTAGTGCTATCCAGCCGGTACACTGGGCGGGACTTATGTTTGATCGGCAGTCCGCCCGTTGCATCACGCTGCGTTCCGCCACTTACCCGCTTGCCCTGGCGGGCGGGAAAGCAGCGGAACACGGCATGACGCAACGGGCGGACTGCTGATCAAACGTAAGTCCTGCCCAGCGTACCAGCTGGATAGCACTACTGGATGTTTATTTCCTTACCTTGGAGCTGCATGGCCCTTACTCTGCTGCTGGAATGTGGGTTAAGATTGCACTCTAGGTGACCTTCAGCAAGCTGCTTTTCTCCCAGCCTCAGCTGCAACCCTGGGGGTAATAGAGCAAATCTCTACATGCCTACTCAGAAGTAAATCATATTGGGTAAAACGGTAATCCCATACACAGTGCTCTTCAAACTGGTAGGTCACGACCCACCAGCGTGTGGAGCACTGCCCTGTTCCACTTTAAAGGGCGGGGGGGAGGCAGTGACATGCAGTTGCCTGCCCAGAAGGGGCATTTTTATTACCTGAAGATAGCACCAGGCTCCGGGTTGAGGGAGCCACATAGAAGTCTCCATAAGGCTCTCCAAGGCTCCAATGTACTTTAAAATGCAATCAGAAACCACTTCCGGTTTTGTGATCACACACTAGAAGTGGCTTCTGATTACATTTTAAAGTACATTGGAGCCTTGGGGAGCCCTGTGGAGGCTTCTGCAGGGCTGCCCGTAACCCCCTCCCCCGGAGCCTGGCGCTATCTTCCGGTATTAAAAAGGCTCTGCAGAAAGTGGTGCAATCCTGGGGATTGTGTTGCTATTGTAGCCCCACCCCGGCAAACACTTAGTTGGTCTTCTCCTCCCACAGAGGACTTTGAAGACTACTGTATACACACTTAGTTGAGAGTAAGCTCCAGTGGCCTCAATGGGATTTACTTCTGGGTAGATGTGCATAGGATTGGACTGTTATCTTACAGGGGTGTTTGTAAGGACAATGCCAAGATAATGCGTGTTGCATATTCCAAATGCGAGATACAAGTGCTAAATATTCTTACGTTTACAAATCCACTCCTTTCCTAGTTCTTATTCTTCATAATGGTCAGAAGAGACACTTCAGAAAAAGTCGGGGGGGGGGAAGGAGACTGAAATATTTTATTTGTTTGGGTAGGGCCCATAAACAGGGACTGAAAAAGAATGGAAAATAATACTTGGCATGAGCCATTCTAGCCACACAACCAGATTAGTGTAGGCAAAAGAACATGAAATTGATTTACATTTCATACTACAATAGTAGTCATAAGGAGGAAGTTCCTCTGTATAGTCCCTCCTACCAACGAATATTATTACTGGAAATTGAAAGAAATATGAGTTAAAATTTGCATGGACTGTTCAGCCAAATTTGCTGGGTTCTCCAGGTGAGCCATGGGGCTAGCTTAGCTTGAATAATTCCTAGATAATCAGCGGGTCTCTGGGTTCAGTGCAAGAAAGAAATTGTGGCAATCTGAATTTATTTATGGCAGGCAAAGTCCCCGTTGTAAAGTTATCTTTAGTCACCTCACTAAGCACAGAGCTGATGTATTTTTACGCTTAAAATTCATCCTCAAAGGATAGGATGTACAGTATAAATTCTATAAATTAGGTACATTAATGTTTCTGCTCTAGAACAGCACAACTGCTGCAAAAGGGCTCCAATGATCAGACAGTTTCAACAAATAATGGAGCCGTGTTACGCCTGGGATCAATGGGCATAAGAGCCCAGTTGGATCAGGCCAAGGCTTGGATCCTAGCTTCCTGTATCTCACAGTGGCCCACCAGATGCCTTAGGGAGCACTCAAGGCAACAAGATACCCATATCCTGTAGCCTCTCCCTTGCATCCAGGAGAGATAGGATACCTCCAGCAGTGTTATGCTGCCGGAACGCTGGGCGGGACACCCAGGTGATCGACAGCCCACCCGTCGCATTCCGGAGCGTTATGCCTTGCGTAACCAATTACGCCGCTTGCGTACGTTACACAAACGGCGTAACGCTGCAGAACGCAACGGGTGGGCTGTCGATCACCCAGATGTCCCGCCCAGTGTTCCGGCAGCATAACACCGCTGGATACCTCCTATCATAGAGGGTAGGATTACCGTCTCAGAGATAGGATAACTCCTCTAAAACCCCAAAGTTGCATATAGTTATCATGACATGTAACCTGCAATAGACTTTTCTTCTATAGATCTGCTCAAGTTAGCCAGGTGCCATCACAACATCCTGAGGCAAGGAGTTCCACAGATTAATTTCTTGCTGGATAAGGACATATTTTCTTTTGTCGGTTCCAACTCTCCCAGCACTCAATTTTAGCGGATGCCCCCTGGTTCTGGTGTTGTATGAGAGGGAAAAGAGCTTGCTTCCTCACTCTATTCATCCCATGCATAACTGTATATGAACCAGAACCCATTGTGGTAGCTTGCTAGGTGGCATTAACTTCAAAAGGGCAGAGGTAACAAAGCCTTGTCTTGTGTGTGTGTGTTAAGGGTTTGTGGGCAATAGGGACAGTTGTGCTCTCCTGTAAAATATAACAGAAACCAGTGGATCACAGGATGAACGTGAGTCAGCAATGTGATACAGCTGCAAAGAAGGCTAATGCAATTTTAGCCTGCATTAATAGAACCATAGCTTCCAAGTCACAAGAAAAGTCGTTAGTGCTTTAGCACACTAACGGTCCACTTGCCCCATCCCTGGAAAGATAGACAGGCTGGGGCTTGACAGTGATTGACTGTCAGGCCACATGGAGGCAGGACCGCAGGCTCCAGCATGGGAGCGTGTTCTGTGCAGTCCCAGACAGCAAGCCCACCCGCCTGCCCTTGAACTAGTCTGAGATTAGCTGGTCACTCTAGGAGGGTCCGGGTAGGAATTTTTGGCTATCCTCCTGATTGGCCTGTGGAAGATGGTTTTTTCGCCTACCCCAGACTGGCCAGGGGTGTCATTCAGGGTGGTGGGTTTGTGTTAGGCAATTATTTGGGCACTTGGCATGATAGGTATGGGGTAAAGGGAGACCAGACACTCAGTGCCTATGCCAAGGCAGCAAGGGGGGGGAGTATCAGCAGCTCAGATGTTGCCTATCCGGCTCAAAGAGTGGCTGGGAAATCCCCTCAACTGGCCCTGTGAAGGCCAGTTGCCCGGTCCCTTGGGGGGCAACTAAGACAGCCCGGCTCAATACAGAGCCTGGACTCTGTATTGTATGGTTTCACCCAAAGAGATCAATAGGGGTGGAGGTGGCTAGGACCTTCACTCCAGTTAGTGCCCCACACCTGTAAAAGGAGACACACTTCCCCTCCTTTCAGTTGGTTAGTTCCCTGCTTGCAAATTCTGTGTATTTAACATCAATAAAGTGGCCCAGTTAATATCTAAGCCACAGTCTGCTGTCTTTATTTAAGGGTGCGTGGGTAAGTTGTGGTTCCGCTTTCCTCCTCATTGGTGCAACCTCACCGGGAGTACTGTGTTGAATTCTGGGCACATCCATTCAAGAAAGATGGAAACGGAGCTGGTTCAGAAAGGAGCAATGATGATGATCAGGAGGCTGGAAAACAAGTCCTATGAGGAAAGGTTGAGGGAACTTGGTACGTTCAGCTTGGAGAAGAGAAGACTGAGAGGGGATATGATAGCACCCTTCAAATATCTGAAGGGCTGTTATAAGGAAGAAGGGACAAATTTGTTCTCATCTGCCTTTGACAGTAGAATTAGGTCCAATGGGTACAAACTGCAAGAGAGGAGATTCCGGCTGGACATCAGGAGCCAGATAAGTGCACTTAGACAGTGGAATAGATTGCCAAGGGAGGTGGTAGGTTCTCCCTCACTGGAGACCTTCAAGCAGAGACTTGACAGGCACCTGCTGGAAATGCTCTTGGAGAATTTCCTACTATAGGCAGGGGGGTTGAACTAGATGACCTTGTAGTTCTCTTCCAACTCTATGATTCTAAAGAAACACCATTTTAAATGTTGCCAGTTTGCTAGGATACTCAAATGTTCATCATTCTGATGGATTTAGATAACATTGCGATGAGTAAGTTTTTGATAGCTCGTCTTCTTGTGACCTTACTTACCTCTGATAAATATATAATGTTCATATTTTGTTGACCATCTGCTACCAGCATTTTCTGGTTAAACACATTTTGAATGTTACGTATGTTCAAAGAACACCTTCTGGGAGACTGTTGATAAGCTGCTACGTTTGCACAATCTATTATTAAATAAAACGTACCTGGTTTGCAAGGTCTGATGGCGCCCGGCCAGGTGTCGTGACTAGAATGGCATAAGTAAAACAGCTGGTATTAAGGTCACAGACCACAGGAATGCAGGTTTAGTCTTGAGCTTCTCCAAATTACTTTCTTAACTAGAAAACATATGTGTGAAAAATAGGGGAGGTGTTACGTCATGGGCAGCCCAATCTTATCTAAATCCCCCTATTGCAGGTATAGCTGTGCCACAGGAGCTCAGGCTGTATCCATTGAAGTCATTCAATCCCTTATGCTGCCACCATGTTAAGGTCCTGACCCACTCCTGGGTTCACTGACCTTAAGTTTCTTTGCTTTAAGGGTAATCCCCAAACCAGAAAGAGAATAAAAGTGCCAGACGGGGTAAGGAGTGTTCAGTTTCCTCATACAAAACACACAGGACTACAGTGAATTAATAAAGTATGACAATTTATTAACACCCATAAAAACCAAATTCCAAATTACAGAAAGGCAATGATGATTCTTACTAGAGAAGCATATATTCAGTGCAAGTGAAAAGAAACAGAGCATAAAAAAACCCAGCTCCTGAGCCTACCCCGACCTCCAGCCAACAAAGAGGTGTCCCTCTTCTTTGCTCAGAACTCTTTTATAGCTCCAGGCCTTAGCCAGATCAGCTGGCCAGCATTCCCCAATTCATAATTATGGTAGCTTCCTTTCAGCCGGTACAAGGAGAAAGTCAAGGTAAGGCTTTAAAGGGGCCACTACATTACAAAGGGGGAAATTGAAAAGGTCTCCTTGGGGCAGTAGCGTTGCATGAGGCAAGTATTGTGCCTCCTAACATGCTGATTTTCTCCTCAGGAGTGAGGTTTCACTGCACCCCACAGTGAAGGTGGCCTTCAGTTGAAGCTAGGAATGAGGCACACAAAAGTCGGCAGCACCCCACCCCTAAGAATGATGGCATTCTCTTCAGAGACTGGGCTTTGACTCCCCTCATCCCCAGCTTCAGTTGAAGCCAGGAACAAGGCACAATGAAGCCAGCAGCTGAACTTCTTAGGGGCTGAAATTGTGTGCCCCTAAGAACTTTGACTTCCTCCAGAAAGTCAAGCCTGATTGCTCCCTGGAAGGACAAATCCTGAAGCTGAAGCTCAAATACTTTGGCCACCTCATGAGAAGAGAGGACTCTTTAGAAAAGACCCTCATGCTGGGAAAGATTGAAGACAAAAGAAGAAGGGGGCGGCAGAAGATGAGATGGTTAGATAGTGTCACCGAAGCAATGAACATGAAATTGGGCCAACTCCGGAAGCTAGTGGAGGACAGGGAGGCCTGGCGTGCTGTGGTCCATGGGGTTGCGAAGAGTCGGACACGACTTAGCGACTGAACAACAACAAAGAATTTTGTGTCTGGGGCAACTGCCCCTGTGGCCCTGCCCATGCTACACCACTGCCTTGGGGTAAGTGAATATTTGCTTACTTGCTCGGGGAAAAGTCTTCACCACCCTGGAACTCCTTGAATTTACACTTGCTATTTAGCAGGCTTAAATCTGAGCTATGTAACAGTGGTGGTAAGGGAGAACATGTGCAAGAGCTGCCGATATCTCTGCAATTCACCTCCTCCCACTCTTTTCACACCCAACTTGCCTTATTCCAAGGCTGTTGCTCACACCTATCTATGGAGGTTCAGTGGTGAGCCTCCAGTGCTGGTGTGGTAACACCTTAAAATGGACCTCCACCAGAGCCATACGCATACCATTCCCATCCAAAGGTGTGTTTCATTTCAATATGTGGCCTAAATCTTGTATCATGCGCGCTTTCCCAGTGAGCATATGCCCCAAAGTATCTCTTGAAAGTGGTGCTGTTTATGATGTGACCTTTGTAAGATAATAGACCAACTGCAATGTATTCAGGACTTTTCTGCTGAACAGCTAGGGGATTAGTGTATGCGTGGAAAGGAAGTTATCCAAAACCTGCATTTCCAAAAAGAAAAAAGAAACCCTTCCTATTGTGAGTTAGGTGCAGATACAGTACATGAAGCACTAAGAGAGTCAGAGCGCAATCCTAAACTGGAGTTAGGCCGGCATAAGCTAAGCCAGCCAAGTTTGGCCAGCACAAGGGCCACCATAAAGCACATTTGGACTACTCTCTGAGTCAAGGAGGATGGCTCCCCCCGTCTGTGTGCTGGCCTCTCTGACTCCAAGAATGGTCCAAACCAGTAGTGGGATCTAAATGATTTAGCAAGGGGAACTCACTTTTGATTGGCACTTGTGTCAGGACCCGCCTGCCGGAAGTGATGTCATAGCCGGAAGTGATGTTGTGGCAGGAAGTGACATCGTCAAGCAGGAAGTGCTGTCATTGTAACACAATAAAATGACATGAACTGTAAATTGGCATCCAAAAAACTAGACCAACCACTCCACAACAGTTTCAGCAGGCATCTGTGCATTTTTAGGTGGGCTAGCAAGCCCAAAAAACTAGACCAACCATTCCACAACATTCTTCTTTCGTACTGCTGCGGGAGGGAGGAGGATGGGGAGAACGAGGGGGAACGGGGAGAAGGCAGGCCACGCCGCGGAGGGAGCCCAGGCCTACCTGCTGCCGTCTCCCGCCGCCTCCAGTTCAACTGTTGCAGAACTGGGGGCGGAGCGCGCACACAACTGAAGAAAAACAATGTAAAAAAAACACGGAGAAAAAAATAGCCAGAAGCCAGCCGACGTCAGAGAGTGGGAGGAGCCAGCCAACGTTCCAACAAGTGGAACTCTGTTCCCCTGCATTCCCCCTCAATCCCACCACTGGTCCAAACATACTTTCTGGTGGCCCTTGTGCTGGCCAAACTTTGCTGGTTTAGCTTATGCTGGCCTAACTCGGTTTAGGATTGCGCCCTCAGAGATAGAGGGAGGGTGTTGCGGGGGGAGGCGTGTGTGGCACGCACTGGCTGTGGTTGGGTGCAGTGGTATGGAAAAACCCAAGCGCTTTTTGGCCCACCAGCCTCCCTTGTGCTCAGACTGCTCCTAAATGGAGCAATTCTGGGCACAAAGAGGTGAGGCCGGGCGATGCTTGGGGGTGGGGTGGCCACGCTGGGGGCGCAGCGACATTGTCCTGCCTCAGGTGTGCTGAGAGCCAAGTATGGCTCTGAAAAGAGTGGGATAAGACATTCATTTCAGGGGTTTGGAGTTTGGACAAAATTGGGTGACACGGGTGAAATAATGGCATCTTCATTCTTGCAAAGGTACCCAAGATTTTGCATAGGCTTCGTCAATCAAAATCGATAAAAGGTAACAGTTAACTCACAAGATAGTCAATTGCATTCTATCTTTATTTAATATTGATTAAGTAAATTATTCCCAAAAGACTTCCTTAGTAATGGTTACTGAAGCTGCAGGTACAACCCATTGCACATCAGATTGCATAGATCTGCCTGTATGATTTCAAAACAGTGTAACACATAATACCATCTAGCAAACACCACTATCTCCTTGGTTGACCTAACCCCGTTACCTATTAATATTACTTGTTTCAGTGTCGTGGCATGCAATTACAAAGCAAAGAATGTTTTCATCCTGGAAACTGGGTTAGTAGCCTGTAAGGCAGAAAATATGTGCTTGTTTTTCAGAAGCTCTCCCTCAGTGGCATCCCTATTTTATATCACAGATGCTTAACAGCCCAATCTCCTCTAGCACTGGCAGAGATAGGCCACATGGCCACACTATGTCCAGACCTGGGACTGGTGGTTTCATATCAGGCCCCAGCCTGCCTAACTGGGGCTACTTGGATCAGGGTGGCGCAAGACTGAGGAGCTCCACATTGTGGGGGAAAGGCTCAGGAGGGAGGACTAGAATATGGTCAGTGGTGTCAGCCTACCGGTTCGCTGGGCGGAGTTTTCGCGGTCGCTGGGCGGGTTTCCACGGTGATCGGCAGCGTGCTCGCTGCGTCCCGTTGCGTTATGGCGAAAGCACGCCCGCTGCAGCAGGCAGGCTTTCGCCATTACGCAATGGAACGCAGCGAGCACACTGCCGATCACCGTGGAAACCCGCCCAGCGACCGCGAAAACTCCGCCCAGCGAACCGGTAGGCTGACACCACTGAATATGGTGGCAGCCTCCACTTCTCATCCTGCCCCTTCTGGGCCTGATCTTCCCCCCTTTCCACCCTCCCCTGCCCAGCAACACTCCCTCCCTGCCTTCCCCCCACCCCTGCAGTGCACAGAGCAGCTCTTACCTGCTCCAGCGGCCACCGCTCCAGGTCCAGTGCAGGTGGGACAGCACAAGCCTCCCCACCAGCACCCCTGACTCGCAGCACTCCTTCAACCCAGGTACTCTTTATGGCATGTTTACAACCTCCTAGGTCAATGCAGTGGCCACTGCACTAGCATAAGGTAAGTACAGGATTGGGCCATGAGTCACACAGACAATATTCAGTATCCCTTGAGATGCCTTGCGTTTCCTTGAGTGATTCCTTGAGTGCAACCCTAACCTGGCGTTGCGCCGGCACAGCAATCTTGCACCAGGCCAGTGTTGTCACAAATGTGCCATAAGACACATCTGCACTGCGGATCCGGTCCCTGGGCTGGCGCAGGCAGCAGCTCCGGCGCACATGTTCCGCGCAGCCTGCCAGTTGTGCCGGCTGTGTGCTGGCTTAGGGCAGAATCCTAAATTACACTGGATTGGCGAGGCTGGCCGGCCTGCGCCAAATCCAGTGTAACTTAGGTGCACTGGGGAGTCTCCCCAGGGCAAGGGAAAGTTTGTCCCCTTGCCCCAGAGGAGGTTCCAGCCTCCCCAGAGGTTTCATCAGATCTGTGCCCGGATATTTAGCAGGCGCAGAACCGAAGAAGCCGCACAGCCTGAATTGGGGCCTCCTGGCCTCCTGACGGGGCCTTGAATGTGGCCTAATGGCTGCATCCCAGTGCCACCCCCTTCACAAGGACCACCAGCCTGCCCACCACCAGCCTGCGCAACGACGGCTTTCCATCGCTTTTTTACTTTTTCACTTTTTTTATACCACCCAGATCCAGATAATACAAACCTTGATGCGAGATTGTGTGAAAGAAAAACCATTTCACAAAGACGTTATCCTATTAAGGGCTCAATCCTAACCTGGAGCGAGGCCGGCACTGTTAGGTCAGCAAAGTTTGGCTGGCACAAGGGCCACTGGAAAGCATGTTTGGACCCCGCTTGGAGTCAGGGAGGGTGGTACACGTCTGTGCATCCTAAGTGGCAATGAATTTTGTATCTCAAGATCAGTTTATTGCAGATTTAAAAATTTAGGGAGCAGGTAGAATAAAGATAGGGGAGTCAAGATGCTTGGAAAATAAACGCAACAGGAAAGGGGCTCGTTCCCCTTTTGGTTTGGATTCTGAATAGAAAATGTAAACTGCATTAGAATCATGCATAAGGGGAGTTGCAAATTCTTTTTAAGGCAAATTATAGAGAACAGAAAGGAAATTGGAAATGACTCAAACTCACCTTTAGTTCTGAAACAGCATCCTTTAATACCCCATATATATGAAATACATTTGCAAGCTTTTCAGAGAGCCTGAAAAGGGAAGGCTAACTAATTGCACCTTAGAGCTCGCTGCGTCTTAGTCGGCAAAGTACCTGAAATGGAGACGTTAATAATCGGGTTTTTACCAATATTCCCAGCAGAGGTCATCGACGTGAATGGCAGCAAAAGCCATTTAACAGAAACAAGAGTCATAAAATTCCCATCATTCTTGATGCTGACTAGGTTGTATTTGAATAACCTGAAACAGCATATTGAATTGTGGAATGGACTGAAAATAACAAATCTAGTGCATCCAGGAAATAAAATACCGTATGCGAGGAAGTTGCCTTTGCTCACAAATTGCCAAGGTAACCAAATGTCTAAACAAGGAAGACCAAAATGAATGTGTGTTTGTATTTGACAGTATGTTGACTGGAATCGAGGATATTTATTTATGTCAAGGTAGTTTAAATCATGATTTACATCACAAAATTTAGTTTCCCAATAGTAATTTATATATTTCCCAAGCATATATTTCCTAATTTGCAACCTAACCATCAAACACTTTAATTTACAACCAAATATAACATTTATACTATCTTTTTTTTGGGATATACATACATAGAGAATATTTATTTATTTTTTACTTTCAAAGTCCAGTCCTATGGTTTCCCCTGCCATAGCAGTGCAGCCGCATTAAACAGGTTGCACTGCATGCCGTGGTACATGGTGGTGGTACTTGGGAGGCTTTGGAGACAAATGAAAAATTATTTTCCCTTACTGCTCTGTAAGCCCTACAACTGCCAATAGGTCTCCTCAAACCACTACCAGCTCTTTAGTCGACACAAGTCTGAGGAAACGATTGGGGTGTGGCAACTTGTTCCAGCAGGTAGAGCATCTGGCACAAGTCGCCCACATTGGGTGCCACCGTTCCCACCTCCCTGCTATGCCCTTCCCCCAATTCATTCCGTCCACCCTGCCGCCTTACCTCCTTTGGCGGGCCTTCCTCTCACCACCGCCATGTGTGGGACCTTCATATTGTCTCTGGTGGACGTCCATCAGATTCCCACACTTCCAGATTACCATTTGCAAAGGCTGGAAAGCAAGTTCCACCATTGGAATGGTAGTTCTGGGGGCAGCAACACAGGACAGGATTGGGCCATTAGAAAACATTGTGTAGCGAACTCTGCATGCGTGAGTGTGTGTGTATTGTTTATCTAATGGAGCACTTTATTCACTGTGGGCGTCAAGCTGCTGTGCCTTATGAATGTTCACTATAAGTTAATTACACACACAAAATAGCATGCTTATTATATTTCATTAAACAACTATTTAAATGTTATAGAAATTTCTCACATTTACCATAGACTCCCAAGTTCCCTAGGCAAAGCTCAAAATCTGACTAATTACAACAGCTCAATCCCAATTACCATTTACCATTGCCTAATTTCTATTTTAATTCGATGGAAGACTTCAACATGGGGATGGAAATACTGTTTTTCGCAGCCCCCGGTCAATTCCTCAGCTTTGCAGGAACAAGATCAAATAAAGCAAACATTTTTTTTTCTCTGAGCCTGCAGAAGATGCAGCTTCTGCAGTGAAAAGCTGACTAAGCACTTCAAGGAACTTTGGTTCCAGGTGCTTAGCCAAGGGTTTCTACCAGTTCAATGGTGACTTTGTTTCAAAGATCATCTGCAAATATGTCCTGCTTGAATGATTCACCTCCAGCCCTAAATATATTGTGGCTGACATGATTGAGGGGTGATTATTGGACAGCCATGTCAGAGAAGCAACATCTCCCACAGCAGATAGGCATCCATCTCTATGTCTGGCATTGAAAATAATGAGATTATTAGAGCCCAATTTGACTTCAGTTCAAAGAACTTTTGTTTATTATGTACTCAATGAACCCTGACTGTAATGTTGATTTCTACCAAGGGCATTCTGGGGCAGAAGGATAGGCTTTCCCCTGGTGGTTCCAAAGAGGAGCGCTGTTCCTTCTGAAGAGCTGACAGCAAAAGGGGAGGCAGGAATGATGGCTGCAAGGCCACTGCCAGTGCTGGTTTGGATATACAGCAACCCCCCCCAACTACTCTCCTCCTCCTCCCACTTCCTGAATTCAAAGAGGAAAAGAGGAATGAATGTGGAAGGGGGGTGAAAGGTGGGCTAGAGCAGCCATTTTCAACCAGTGTGCCATGACACATGACACGAATGGTCTGTAGGTGTGCCATGGGAGTTTGCGAGAGGGTCATTTATTAGATGTGAGCCCCACCAGCAGCAGCAGCAGCATGCTATATCTTGTCAATGGTCAAAAAGCTGGTGGTGTGCCTTGGCAATTTTAATACCTTGCCATTGTTTTGTGAGAAACATTTCTCTTGTTTCCTGGAGAACAGGTGCTTAAGTATCGTGTAAAGGATACATTAAATCCACCAGATGCAGCATCCGGTGTATGCTCTCTGTTCTGTGAGAGGTGCCAGGGATGAATGGAGCCCTGACTGTGCTCATGGCAGGGCGACAAAACTGCACCCCCAGCACATCACCACACCTCCCTGCACCCGGAATAGCTCCATTTTGGAGCAGAACGGACACAAGGGAGGGAGGGAGGGAGGGCCAAGCAGCACGCGGGTTAGTCCGCAGACTCCACACAATGGCACCCCACCACTGCCGGCGCCCATGGCTCGTGCCACCCCAGGCTACACTCTTCCTCTGCTTCTGAGTGGCGCTTACCATTCTGCCACATCACCACTCCTCCTTGCCCCCAACTTGGCTGTAGGGATGCTCTGGGCAGTCACATCTGACTAGAACTCCTGCTGCAAAGCCTGCTGGGGTGATGAGCAATAGACGTGACTGCCCAGAGTGTCCCTGTGGCCAGATCACATGGTGCAAGTGAGGCAGCGGTGCAGCTGAACAGTAAGCACCATTCACATAGGGGAGTGGTGCACCGCGGGCTCCAAAATGGAGCATTAAATGATTGCTTTCACCAAATGTTAGAAGATCCAAAATCTCCATTACCTTCTCTCATATTTGTCACATTTGCAACACTGTAAACTATGACAGAAAACTGCATGTGGCACTTGGACATTTGTTCACAGCTTATTAAGGCTTTTATTGCTGCTACTTTTATGTATTCTGCTGTGTGAGCATTTCCAGATGCATCAGTTTCTGCTGAACAATATATAATCCCATCTTTCCATAAACTCATACTAGGAAACTGCCATATACTATCAGGCCCTGGATCCGTCTGTGTGCCGGCCTCTCTGACTCCAAGACTCTCCAAACGCGCTTAACAGTGTCCTCTGTGCCAGCAAACTGTGCTGGCCTAACTGTGCTGGCCTAACCCCAGATGGCCTAACCTAACTGTGCTGGCAAGTTCTTGAAGAGATGGGAGTTCCAGACCACCTGATCTGCCTTCTGAGAAACCTTTATGCGGGTCAGGAAGCAACAGTTAGAACTGGACATGGAACAACCGACTGGTTTAAAATTGGGAAAGGAGTACGACAAGGCTGTATATTGTCACCCTGCTTATTTAACTTATACGCAGAGTACATCATGAGGAAGGCAGGGCTGGATGACTCACAAGCTGGAATCAAGGTTGCTGGGAGAAACATCAACAACCTCAGATATGCAGACGATACCACTCTACTGGCAGAAAGTGAGGAAGACCTAAAGAACCTTTTGATGAGGGTGAAAGAGGAAAGTGCCAAAATTGGTTTGAAGCTCAACATTAAAAAGACTAAGATCATGGCAACCACTCCCATCACTTCCTGGCAAATAGAAGGGGAGCAAATGGAAGCAGTGACAGACTTTATTTTCCTGGGCTCCAAGATCACCGCAGATGGTGACTGCAGCCATGAAATTAAAAGACGTTTACTTCTTGGGAAGAAAGCTATGGTGAACCTAGATAGCTTAATCAAAAGCCGAGACATCACCCTGCCAACAAAGGTTCGCATAGTCAAAGCGATGGTTTTCCCAGTAGCCATGTATGGCTGTGAGAGCTGGACCATAAGAAAGGCAGAGCGTCGAAGAATCGATGCTTTTGAATTATGGTGTTGGAGAAGACTCTTGAGAGTCCCCTGGACTGCAAAGAGATCCAATCGGTCAATTCTCCAGGAAGTCAAGCCTGATTGCTCCCTGGAAGGACAAATCCTGAAGGTGAAGCTCCAATACTTTGGCCACCTGATGAGAAGAGAGGACTCTTTAGAAAAGACCCTCATGCTGGGAAAGATTGAAGGCAAAAGGAGAAGGGGGCGACAGAGGATGAGATGGTTAGATAGTGTCACCGAAGCAATGAATATGAAATTGGGCGAACTCAGGAAGCTAGTGGAGGACAGGGAGGCCTGGCGTGCTGTGGTCCATGGGGTCGCGAAGAGTCGGACACGACTTAGCGACTGAACAACAACAACAACCCCAGATTAGGATTGTGCTCCCAATGTCTTTGATAGCGGACCATTTGTGGAGTATTAAGAGATTTCAAATGTAGGCGCAACATGCCTGCAGTTAGATTTAGAGCTCAATCCTATACTCCCGTTGTATACTCCTATACTCCGTTGTGTCAGTGCTACGCTCTTACGCCGGCCAAATGCTGTCACAAACATCTACCCATGTCAAGTGCATCAGCGTCGGCAGTATAGCGCTGGACCAGCGCAAGCAGCTGCGCCAACGCTCAGGCACTGCCGCAACCGCCAGCAGCACCAGACTTGTGCATTGGTGCTGGGCCATGCTAAGGGCATTCCGGAGACGTGCCAAGGGCGTAACTGGGCAGTGCAGTGGGTGGAGATGGGGGTTATGACCAGTAGTGTCAGCCTACCGGTACGCTGGGCGTGTCTTCCGGGTGAGCGGCAGCACGATTGCTGCGTTCTGTTGCGTTCTGTTGCTACAGTGGGCGGGCTTTCGCCGTTACGCAACAGAACGCAGCAATCGCACTGCCGCTCACCCGGAAGACACGCCCAGCGTACCGGTAGGCTGACACTACTGGTTATGACTCAGGACGGCTGTAGTGCCAAATCCTAAACCCCGTCCCCAGCTTCAACGGCCCCAATTCAGGCCGCTCCTGCACATGTACACCTGCAAAACAGCAGGCGCAGATCCAAGCACCCCATTGGGTGTAAGGGAAAAACCTCCCCTTGGCCTGCACTTCGCTGCCGCCGCCTCCTAATAGGCTTTAAGATACAGCCCTGTTATGTCGGCCTTACTATGTTGGCCTTACTTAGGATTGAGCTGTTATTTGTGCTAGGCTATTTCTGAAAAGAAAATTTAAAGATATGTAAGATTTCGAGAATTAAAACATCTAATTTAAAAGTAAAAGAAGGACAATAGTTAATGTTTTGAGGCATCCATTTTGATGCTGTCTGGACTGAACTGTAGAAAAACTAGGAGTTGCTGAATGGTGTCTCATTCAATCCATTATTGCATATTTCTGGGCATATCTCCAAAGCTTACAAGGCAGGACCACCTGGACATGGTAGTGAGAAAATGATTGGTGTTTCTTGTTTGTATCAGAACAAAGTTCACGTAAACACCTGTTTGTAATCATGAAACTTGGAAAGAAATGCAGGGAGCTGAGAGTTGTGGAAGTGCCTGTTTTATTGATCATATTGAATTATGTATCCTATCAGTTTGTTAAAAAGAGATATATTCTTATTAATGATGATGATGATGATGATGATGATGGAACTGCCACAGCTCCAAACTGCTTCTCTTCATCTACTTGGTGCTAAAGCACCAAGTAGGCAGGACAAAGCAATTTGGAGCCTGTCCACCATTCCTATTCACCCCTTTCTTTTACTTATGATGGGCAACCTCCCTAACCGTGCCACCTCTTTTTGAAATAAGCAGCATTCAGGTGATGCTGGGAATTTAATGTGAACCCAGCACCCTCTGCTCCTATTACTTGCAAACAGAAGCAGCATGGAGTAGGAAGGCTGCCTGCTTCTTTCATCATATTGATGCAGTGACTGTCAACCTTTTGCATCTCACAGCATACTGAGAAGGCACTACATTTGCCAAGGCACAGCATCCAGTTTTGGACAATTGACAAGGCACACCATGCTGCTCTTTGGAGGGGGGCTCTCATTCCCCAATGGACCTAGTAATTAATAACCCTCCCCAAAAAGTCTATGTAGCACACCTGTGGACCATTCACAGTACACTGGTTGAAAATCACTGAGTCAAGGGAAGGCAGGATGGGGGCGTGCCTGCTCATTTGCTTGCTTGCTTTCTCCATCACCCATGGGGCTGCTCACACATACACAAGTACATATGCACACAGAGACCACATTTGGAGCAAGATTCAGGCAGCACAGGGGCATGGGCCACTCCTGGGTCCAGGTTTAATCTCCAGGTACAGGGGTGAAACCTTGGGGACCAACTGCCAGTCAGTGTTGCCAATGCTAACCTCAATGGTCTGAATAAGGAAAAACAATATCAGGAATAAGGACTGATCCAGTTGCTTCGGGGGTTTTTTGTTTGTTTTTTTAGCAATACCCCATGTATTAAACATATGCTAACAACAGTATTAAATGCATGCTAAATAACACATAATCTGATGTTTAGGTTGACTTGGCCTGGACCACAAGCTGAGCAGTTGTAACTCAATGTTACAGCGTCTACAATCATATCCTCTGAACAGATTTTTGACTTCTCCAACCCACTTCATCAAATGCACACCTTAATTCCAGGTCTATTTGATCTACTCAGTCACCCAGCTTTTCTTTCATCCACTTACAGTATTTTGTAATTCCATTACAGTAATAATTGAATTTGTCTGGAACAGCTTCCTTTTTATAAACAGCAGGTCACAGACATATGGCCTTGGAATTGTTTCACTCTCTGTTTGTAATAATGTCTTTCTTCTTTTAAAGAATGAAGGAATGTTACATATGATCCCATAAAATTGCTGGCCTTGTTTTAGTTAACTTTCCTAAAAAATTTCTGCATTACAATTTAACAGCAGACTTATAACAGCCAACATCCTTTTAATGTTTGCATCAATGTATAATAAAAGATAAGGAAAAGGGGCTTTTAGCAGAGGATAAAAAGTTTATGTTCTTCAGAACTTCAGTTCCGTACCCACAAATGCTTATTTTGCTATTTTTTCCCGAAATACCGAGATGAAAAAATCAGTAAGGTTTTAATTTGCACAACTGCTTCATATCCACTGGCAGTATAACTCAATTTAAAAGCCCATTTACGAATATAACTTTAAAGAGCAAATTTGTGATTATTTGACCCTTTAAAGTCTTGATTGCCCAAATGATTAGAAGCAGATTATACTGTAATCTTTTCCACAATCTGTTTCTAAAAGAGTAATTATTTAGTCATTTTAAGAATCTAGTTAAAGTGTGCATTGTTATTTTAAAAGCAGGATGAACTGCAACTGAGGCTGCGGGAATAATGTAAAACAGCCTTCTACAGGTAATTCCGTAACTTCCTTCTTTTTTCAGCCATCTGTAGACCACTACAGCTCGTGCTGTCTAACCAGTCCCAGCTCCCATGAGATTAGGGGTGCAATCCTAAACTGAGTTAGGCTGGCATAAACTAAGCCAGCAAAGTTTGGCCAGCACAAAAGACACCGTAAAATATGTTTGGACCACTCTCGGCCGTGATGGCCGTGAGCCATCCTCTCTGACTCCGAGAGTAGTCCAAAAATGCTTTATGGTGGCCCTTGTGCTGGCTAAACTTTGCTGGCTTAGCTAATGCCGGCCTAACTCCAGTTTAGGATTGCGCTCTAGGTGTGAGGGGTATATGAGTGCATGTGCAGAGGTGGTCAAGCATTGAGGCTGATCAGAGGAATGGCTCTCCTAGAGGGAGGGAAAAGTTTTTCAGGAGCCTGAGCTCCTGGGTAAAGCAGCACCTCCCCCTCATCTTCACAGCCATTCACAGCAAAGCTCTCCGAACCATGAATGGCTGGGGCAAATATCCACCTCTGCCACTTTCTTCTGACATTCTCTGATGCTCAGGCCACAATTCTAAACTAAGTTAGACCGCCATAAGCTAAGCCAGCAAAGTTTGGCCAACACAAGGGCCACCGTAAAGTCTGTTTGGACCACTCTCAGAGTTAGAGAGGCCAGCACACAAACACGCACCATCCACCCTGACTCCGAGAGTCGTCTAAACGCTCTTTATGGTGGCCCTTGTGCTGGCCAAACTTTGTTGAGTTAGCTTATGCCAGCCTAACTCCAGTTCAGGATTGTGCTCTCACATAAAGGACATGCCTGTCAGCATACGAACAAGCTATATATACAGTGGGCAATGATAGAGGAATTGACGACTGCCACTTTGGAAACTGGAGTGTCCTACGATAGGCAGAATGTGAAGGGAACATTTTGAGTTAAGGCGAATGATTGGATGCAGTCTCGTGTGGATGTGTGGGTCAATGTCCACATGATTCACCTTCTCCCCAGTTAAAATATTGGTGCATGTTCTGGGAACAATTTGCTATTTATTACACTGCCTGGAAGCAGATTTGTTATTACACCTCCCATTGATATGGGGTCTGGACAGTTTCATGAGAAAAACATACAGGCAGCTCTGATGCTTGCGAGAAAAACCAGAGACACAGGCACACCTAAGGCTATTTTCTTGATTTAATCCATGATGCATCTCTAGCTTTTTCCCCCTCTACTTTATATTAACACATTTTTTTAGTCATATTATACATTGACTCTGAAATATAACAGTCTTCTGTGATTTCTTCAAACATGCTGCACCATCGCTGCATGTGAACAGCACTTAGAAAGCATGCTAATTTAATGCATTTAAAAATGCTTAATTTTTATTACTTATTTTTACACCACTACAGGCCTATAATGAAATTGCTATAAATGAACACATTTAAATATATAATAAAACATATGACTGAAATCAACTCTCTCTATAAACAGCCTATTTAGTCTGTCCTGCCATCCTATGATCCTCTTTCTGTTATTTGGAGACATTGACATATCATCTCCCATATAATTTCATGAGGAAGTCTCAGTTCTAATGGACCATTTCCGTATGTGCTCCCTGTCATACCTTGGTACAGTCTAGGGAGGATTCTACCTTCCCAGAATCTCCAAATTCTAACACAGGCTCCATTTGGCTATCAACAGTTTCTTCTCATGTGGCTAAAACATAGAGCTGGTGTGATGATGTCATCCAAGCTGGCCAGCCTATCATGCTATTAGGGAAGGGGAAGACACACTGGAAGTGGGAGCAGAATCTGAGCCATTCCGCCCTAAATCTGGATGGTTCTGACATATTGTCTGGATAAGCCCACAATGCTTGCTGTTCACATTAAACCATGTCGTACATCTACAACTGCACTAGGGTACGGTGTTGCCTATTATTTATTTCTATTTATTTGAAGAATTTATACCCCGCCTTTCCCATGCCGAAGCAAATGCCCAAGGCGGCTTACATGAGCAGGTTAGTCTAAACCACCATTTTTTTCAATGGGGTTTTTACAAATCTACAGTATTCCTGTGATCCGCCAATCCTCAGGCCCAGATGTTGCCTTCACAGTGTGGTTCTCTCCTTTGGCTGCCTGCCATCAAGTCTCAGCAGGCAATCCAAGGTGGTGGGACATGAGAAAGGCTCCTACTCCTGCCTCTTGGAGTCAAGAGCAGTTTCAGGAGACCGTCAACCAAATGCTTTGTTCCCCCCCCCAAAAAAAAATCCCAAAGGACATACCATGCAGGACATACCACCGGAACAGCAGCAATGGCCATCCTGATGAACACATCTGGAGGCTTCATAGGAGCCTCCAGAGGAAACACAGTCATGGAAGACAAGACTGCGGAGTGACTCATGTAGCCATCACTTCCTTCCATCTTCCACATCCACAAATGAAAGCTTTCTTCCAGAAGTGCTCTAGAAAAACGCTTCCACCTGAGGCTATGCAGGGTGGAGGAGTATAAGAGTAACAGGATGACTTAACTGAGAGAGTTTATGCTGTTGCTGCCACTGCATGAAGAGGGAGGCAGGGCTTATCCCTGAGCAGTCTGATGGCCCTGGATCTCAGAGTCCCACCCAATGTCTATGTTGGCCAACGCTTGACACAGAAAAGGCCCCTCCAAAAAACTTGACACTTCCGGATATGGCTGAGGAACTGCCAGTCAATGCAACCAATATTGAACAAGGTATACCATTGGCCTGACTGAAGGCAGCTTCAGAGATGAAGGTGGGGCATCTGGCACCCAGGCTCACAAATTTTTAACCCTCCATACACTCCCTGGCCTCAGCAAGCTTCTGAAAGGCACTCCCTTGAATCCATTCAAGGCATGGTACTTGGGGCAATTGACCCCCATCCCCCTTAGCTATACCACTGGGCAGCTTTCCTAAGTACCCTCTCAAACAGCTTTGGGAACCATCTACTGTTGCTTTTGGAAAGTTAAAGATTTTTCTATGTTCCAGAATTTCCTCTGGTGTCCTACAAACCTTCAACTATTATAGACTTACAAGGACTCTGAATGGATGACCTAGTTCTATACACGAAGCACATGATTCCCTAGCACTCATCATAGTTGCATATACAACCTTTTTCTTTCAAAGCCTCCAGGAAAGATGTCACAACTTCTTGAGGCCATGCAGAGCTAATTCAAGCATTCAGCTTGCCCCCAAAACTGTAAGTCTGTGATAGGAAAGTGGGCAGAAGGATTCTGGAGCTGACGCATAGGGTGAGCATATGCAGCTGGCCAATTGTGGACATGTGGATTCAAACCAGGCTATGGAAAAGGTCAACCAAGTTTAAAATAAGCCCAAATAAGTGTTGTGTGAGTGGGATGAATCAGTGGTGTAGCTAGGTCATTTTGCACTTGGGGCCCATACATTTTTGACACACACACCCAACAAAATCCATATACTCATCATGCAGGCCAACAGGCTACATGTTTGGCACCCCTGCATAAGACACTTGTATTTGGGGGTTATTTTTTTGTTTTTGGGCCATAACTTTTGCTAAAGATATTACACTCTTTTTTTACATTGAATTCCAGGTGAAATTCCACATCCAACGGTATATAGCATGATAGTAGTATTTCTTAAAACTGTGATTTTAACAAGTGAAGTTTTATTTTCAATTTTTAAACTTTTGGCCATAAGCTTTGCTAGAATAGAGATATTGCGTTCTGTTTTTTCCATTTAATTCTGGGTGACATTCCACATCCAATGGTATATAGCATGATAGTATTATTCCTTAAAACCTCAATTTTAAAAACCACAATTTTTACAAAAGAAGTTTTTCTATTTTTAGTTTTTTTTTGCCGTAACTTTTGCTATAATAGAGATACTACACGCTGTAAACTCACAATTTTCAAAATTTGGGTGGGCTCCCCCCAAGGCTGGCACCTGGGGCACTACACCCTATAGGTAGCTACGCCACTGGGATGTATGAAATGCAACAATAGATGGCTGCAAATACTTCAGATATCAGTATTCTCTAGCCCAATATTGCACTTAGAGCAGAGTACAGGGCAAGTTTTTTTCTTCCTTTCATAAATGTTACATGGACCCAGATCACCATAAAACCTAGTGACCTAAATGACTATTAGAGTGAATTGCTTCTATGAATGTTGTCTGAGTGCATGCAAGAGTGTGGCCTGGGAAGATAGAATTTTCTTGAATGTATAGCTGGCAAGTTAAATAATTTAATATGCCTTTTTTATTATTAGAGTTAACTAGATCAGTGGATCATTCAAAGCTTGGGAGTATTTTCACATCGTAGGTCATGGTGCATAAATGTAATATAAGGGGATTTTTTATTGGCAAGATACATTTTATGAAAAACATCTACAGACAACAGATTTATTATTTATTTAGAGGTGTTTTTTTATTATTTCAGAACACCTTTCCCCCACAATCACTAGGTGCCCAAAGTGAATTACTGTCAGTTTAAATATATAGAAATCAACATAAAAAAAAACATCCGGGCAAGAATACAAAACATTAAGATTTCCAGATTTTGCACAGATGCAAGGGTTCTACACTAAATATATAATAGTCCAACATGCTTAACAGCCCAGTCCAAACAAGGGCTGGGATAGACAGGCCAGTGGCCTGTGCCATATCCAGCCCTGGTTAGGAGGTGGCTGTGGCACAACTCGGAGTAAAGGGACGGTTGTTTCCTTACCCCAGGGAAAGCTCCAGCCACCCCTATAGGGCTACTCAGGCAGTGGTGGGATTCAAATAAATTAACAACCGGTTCTATGACATCATAGCCGGAGCAAAAAAAAACCCAAAGCCAGCCAAGGTAAGTGAGTGGGCAGGGCCCGGACATTTAACAACTGGTTCTATAGAACCTGGGCAAACCCCCTGAATCCCACCACTGGGTCTGAGCCAGCAAAATAACTGTAGAGCTGTGTAGAGCCGGGAACTACATGCCGGATCCTAGCTCCTCCCCACTCCCTGGGCCTGTCTTTCCCCTCCCCATTCCTCCTTCCCTCCTTCCCTCTTGGAATGAGATCTCACTTGTAATAGAACTTGGAATAAAAACACATAGCATAGCTTTCTGCCACTTCAAATCAGGAAATCTGCGTAATCAGGAAATCTGCGTAAAAAATAACGCCCTCTCCCTTTAAGACACCCCTTTCCATTTCCACCAGACAAGGATAAATAGCAGAACAAAAGAGAAGACAAAAGAGAAGACAAAAGAGAAGACTTTGTGGAAAGCTCCCCCTTTTTTTTAGTGCAATGAAGTTCAATCCTCTTGAGTTAAACAAGTCACTTTCTGTTGCTGGGCTCCACTTAAGATTCCGCATTAACATGCAGTGGGGGACGTGTGTGATTCTGTAAGCCTTATGGAGTGAGAAGGACACTTAAAATTTAATGAAGCCAATGAATTCAAATAGGCCTCAAGAAAGGGATTCTGGTACCTAAGGAGGTGCTTTTGATCAAGGAAGCAACTTTGAATGGGGAAAGAAAGTTTCTTCTTCATCCAGACTATACTTCTTGGCCAGTTATAGAAACTGGGCCTTCTCCCCCCCCTCCCACACACACCCATTTCTGGCATTAAAAACAGATGCAGGCATTGGTAGTGAAACATAATGAAGAGCTGGGTTGGTAGCTGCTTAAAAGTTGGTGTCATAACATAAATGAATGTCTACCATAAATGTCTACCATAAATGAAGAAAAGTCTTTGGCGTCATGAGGCCATTGCATTGGGACAGCCTTCAAACAACCAATTCTCCCTGTCACTCATACCACATCTTTTGGCATCAGCTACTTACCCTACATGGGCATGTGGTGGTGCAGCAGGTTAAACTGCTGAGCTGCAGGTTTGCTAACCGGACGTTTGGCAGTTTGAGACTACGCGACGGAGTGATCTAACATAAGAACATAAGAAGAGCCCTGCTGGATCAGGCCCGCTAACTCACTAGTCTTCCCATAATACTGTTGTGAAAGGCTGCCAAGGAAACTGGCCAGGGGAAACATGGGGCTTAATCTCTGATAGGCCAGTGGCCACACTGATTCAATTTCTTTTACTATTAGAATACATTCTAATCTCCCGTTGCTTGTCTCAGCTCCTGCCAACCTAGCAGTTCAAAAGCACATAAAATGCAAGTAGATAAATAGGGACCACTTTGGTGGGAAAGTAACGGCGTTCCGTGCGCCTGGACATATAGTCTTGCCGGCCACATGACCATGGAAGCTTGTCCTCCGACAAACACCAGCTCTTCGGCTTAGAAACATAGATAAGCACCACCCCCTACAGTCAGTCACGACTAGGCCATTCAGTCGTGGAGAAAACTTTACCTTTTACTTTAACCTGCTCATACAGTCAGTGTCGAGAATCTACATTCTGGTGCATTTTGGTTTCAACAAAAGGGACATTTGTCAACATTAACAATACTTTAACAATAAAATTACAGAGCCTAGCCTGCAAATAGCTAGCAATTACAAATCAGTTTTGAACTGCAAACTGTTGTTTTCCATTTGGAAGACATGAATCGCAAAAATGGATCCATTATCCGCTGTTTGCATGTCGCAGGTGTTGCTACGAGCATTTTGCTTCAAAAATAACTCACTAGTCTTCCCATAATACTGTTGTGAAAGGCTGCCAAGGAAACTGGCCAGGGAAAACATGGGGCTTAATCTCTGATAGGCCAGTGGCCACACTGATTCAATTTCTTTTACTATTAGAATACAATTTGTGGATTAATACAACTAAAAAAGGAATCAAATTATATGTTAAGAAGGGATTGATTTTAGAAATGTCTTAAATGGCTGTCGGAGCCAGATGGCAAGGGAAAGATGCCCATTAAAGGATTATAATAGGACTATATAGAATGGTGTTTTTCTGTAGGCATTTAATGTCTGAGAATGTATTCTAACAGCAGGGATAATTTTTTTCCCCATTTTATTGTTGGAAATAAACTATCTTTAGAATAGTTGAAGATCTCCAGTTCAGTGCAATGAAAAATGCTTTCCTTAAGAGTCCTCTTTCCTTCAGTAACCTGACAGCCAATGTGCCGGGCATTGCAATGAATACTTAAACCACTCAAATGATGTGGCATGTCCTTTGGGGTGGTTCTAGTGGGGGCACCTTAAATGAGAATTGCAACCAGGCTGAGGTTTTAAAATGAATAGACTCTTCATCTTATGGGCCTTTTATGACAGTGTATCCACTGCCAGGCCATTTTGGGAGGTTGGGAGTAGGGATGTGTTGTGGGCAGGGAGGGGAAGTTTTGAAAATAAAAAATGCACCCTTGGAATAAAAACACATAACACCTTTTCTGCACTTTTTCCTTGGGGAAAAAAACCTGCAAAAAATTAAAAATGTTTCCAAACATCTCTAGTTAGAAGGCAACTACTGATTTAATTTTGCAGGAGCTTGAGATCCTGTGTAAAGCAGCCCCTCACATTCAGAGCCATTTGCAGCTCAGAGAGCAAAATCTCTGAGCTGGCTCCCCGAGCCATGAATGGCTCTGAATGTGTGGAGGGAGGGCTTTACACAGGAGCTCAGGCTCCTGCAAAATGTAGTGATTTGCCCACCTTTAGGAACACCACTGGCAGATACTCCATCTGGTCATAAGCTCTGAGCCATAGTCCTCGGACCCAGTTGCAAGGGCACAAATGCCGGCCTCCCTGCTCCAGCACAGTTTAGGATTGGGCTGCCCAAAATATCCCACCTTATTGCTGCATTTTCTGGAAATAAAAGCAGCAGGCTCTGGCATCACTATGATTGCACTTCCGGCCATGACATCACTTCCAGCGGGTCCCAGGCAGATTGTCGTTCTAAAAAGTGGGTCCAAACAGTTTGAGAACCACAGATCGAGCCAATATGATGAGTTGGTGACATTTCTAGTCCACTGATCTGGGGCAGTGAATGCAGCATATGTACAGTAGTAAACAAATGTGAATGACCTTATTTTCCAAGCCATCCATTTACCATCTCTTGATGCATATGCGAGTGCCAGCATTCAAGCCTCCCCCCCCCAAAAAAAAATTCTCCTAGCACTTGCTGCTAACTTTTAGACTGACAACCCAGACAGCTTTCTTGGCATATCTAGGGTACTGCTGAAATCATCACCATATGAGTGGACAGCTTAAAAGCTTCACCCTCCTGGACACAATTTTCTTAGAGCCTGACATTTTTTCCCCCCTGTTGACATGTCCCATGTGTGTAAGGCCAACTCCATCAGATGTATTTTTAATAGAAACTCGGCACTTTATTCTGAGCATCTGGACAATTTGGAAGTCTATATGTGTTTGCCGAGCGAATCTATTTGCATCTAGGTCCCTTTTTTCAGCATGTCTATAAAACTGCATATGTTTCGGTATCCTTAAGAGGGAGCCGATAAGTAACTGAAATTAACATTTATGCTGAAACAATGATTTGAAAGGACTTACTATTCTGTGATAAAGAGCAAACATCTCTGCATTAGATTTTTGTTGCTTGATAATAAAGATAATAAAAATGAAAAAGAACTCCATATTTAAAAGAAATGCCACTGGGGTGTATAATTAAGAAAAAAGATTATATTTTAATTCATCAAAGCTATCTTATGAAACTCATCCTTCACCTCAACACAGTCCATTTAACACATATTACTTCAAAAAGGCAAGACATAAACTATATGGGAACAGTAAATGAAGGCGATAAAATGGGACTGGACAATTCTTTAAAAAGAAACTATAGACTTCCACATAAACAAGAAATGCTGTTTAGGAAGATGAGTATTGTGTTGAAAATTTCCAGCTCTCACTTGGTTGGTTGTCAATGGGAAGCTAATTTGGAATGTAAAATGAAAGTTGGGGATTTTATATGCCTTCTACAAAATGTAATCAAGTTTCATTATTTTTCGGTCTCATAACGTCTTGCTCATTTCTAATTAGATATAATTACCATTCTGTCATGCTGTTAGCAATTGCAGAAAGCGTAACGCTGCACGTTCAGACAATCCTAGCTAACTGGGCTAAGAGGCTTCTCTAAGTGTTGGCTCTATAACAGTGGTATTCAAACTATGGGTCAGGACCCACTTGGCGGGTCGTGACCTGATGTCAGGTGGGTCACAGGAATCTGGAATCTGCAGCCATCTTGGAATCTGCACACCTTACTCTTGTTACATTCCTTTTGAGAGTATTAACAGATTGAATTTTCAAGTGAGGGTTTCTTTAAATTTTGTTTTTAGTTCAGTGCTTTTACATAGTATTTTGTCCTAATCTTGCTTTCTGTCAGGGATCTTTCATGGTTGTACAATTGCTGAAGTCCAAGAATGCCCATTTGCATTTCAGGAGTGTCATTCATTTATTATGTTACAATAAAAGCACTTCCTGCCATGACATCACTTCCAGTGGGTCCTGACACAAGTGCCAGTCTAAAAAGTGAGTCCCCGTCTAAAAAGTTTGAATACCACTGCTCTATTTTATTTAACAAAGAAAGAACAGTTGCCCAGATACACCACCATAAATCCCATGAGACTCTGTGACTTGGACTAAAATTGGATCAGGTTTACAACAATCAACAACCGCATCAGGCAAAACCTCCTCAAGCAGGGGCACCTAGCATACCCCCTTCAAGCACAGAGGAGACAACAAACTTGTCCAAAGGCCCTTTGGTGACATCACCCTGGCTCCAATCTGAGGTCACCTCTAAGTAACCCCAGTTTCTCATCTCCACTTACAGGAATGGGGTTCAAGGCAGCCAAATTACCCCAAGCCAAAGAACCTTTGAAGTAGCTACCTGACCCCTGTAAGCACAGCAGTAGCAAAACGGCTACCTCTGCATCCTACAGGAGTTGCGGTAGCCATTGGAAGCACCTTGGAAGAAGGGCAGTGGGCCACCAATGGGCCTCCTCAAAACTGCACCAGATGTTTTGCTGGCACAGAATTGAGGACCACCACATCAGTCCATGTGGCCCGATACGAAGGATAGGATAGATACGGTGGCGGAGGCCATCACCAGGTCCACCCTGCTCTGTCTCTACTCAGTTCTACCATCCGCACCCACCCTGAAAGAGCTCACCACAGAGGCGGCAGTGAAACGTACTGCCCGTTAGCTCCATGTCTGGTCTGCCTGCTGCTGGGGCCTAGAGCTAGACCAGCACCAGTGGTAAAACCTTACCACCTGTGGTACATATGCCTTAACAACACCTTTGTGACAGCAGCACCAGCAGTAAGGGCTGACCACTGGTGCTGGGCCACATAGGACTGGGACCTGAGTCCGACTCTCACCTTAGACATCAAATCCCTTCTCCGATTCCCTACCCTACACTAGTCCTTCCAGTCATGGCCACCCTGGCTAAACCAACCTTAAGGAGAACCTGAAGTAGGGGCAGGGAACCTTCATTCCAAGGGTCCAATCAGGAGTAGAGCAAAAAATTCCTATTCTTCCCCTAATGGTGACCAGCTAATCTTAGGTAGGTGGGCTCTGTTTAGATTCTGAGCACTTTTCATGACCTACCTGTATCTACTAAGATGACAGGGATTGCAAGGCTAGTTTCCCAAAGCACAGCAATATCTTGTATTGAAGGTAGATTGAAAACAGAAGAGTGTTTGGTAGGCAAACCAAGGCGGGCTAGGCACTAGCATGAGCTAATTTAAGAGTTGGAAGCAAGGCAAAGGCCCTGAGATGGCTTTCACAGGGAAAGTGGCTCAGAAGGTGCTTGTAGTAGCACTTGTAGTTTGTAGTGACACTCAGAGAAAGGGTGTAGGGAAGAAGGGAAAGGCCTATCTTGAGTGCCAGCTAGCAATGGTTTGGTTAGAATGGGGATGCTTAATACAAAGCCAGCAGGTACCTGAGCAATCCACAAGTAGCAGAAGAAGGGGAATGGGAGATAGGAGTGATCTTCGACTCATATTTTTATAGGCCAAATACCCATAGGGCAACATAGAAGTTATTGTGGGGTGAGCAAATCAAGGAATGTTTCTTTGTGGTTTGTGCCAGGTTATTGGGACTGTGAGGCAAGGTTCTGCCCCACCCTCTTAGCGTAGTGCATTGGGCACTACCACTGCTTGCAGTACTGAGGATTTAAGATGTGGTTCAGTCTTGTCATCCTTTTGATAGGCATGAGCCATTGGACAATATCCTAACCTTCTCATTACTTTGTGAACATGTAGTCTCTGGTGTAGTGTGTCTCAATCTGTAGGTTGGGACCCATTAGGTGGGTCGGGAGCCAATTTCAGGTGGGTCCCCATTCATTTAACATTATTATTTTTTGCCTGTAAACCACTTTGTGAACGTTTTGTTGAAAAGTGGTATATAGATACTCATTGATTGATTGATTGATTGATTGATTGATTGATTGATTGATTGATTGATTGATTGATTGATTGATTGATTGATTGATTTCAATGTGTATTGTATTTTTCATATATAAAATTTTAGGTTACCATTGCATGTGACTGTATTTGGGGAAATGTTACAGATCTGTACTTCTAACAGGCTACTATATATAGGACTTTAACAATGACAGTCAATGGGGCTTACTCCCAGGTAAGTGTGGATAGGATTGCAGCCTTTGGAATGTTTGACTAATTTTTAAAAAACAGATCAGCAACTGCTTGGGAGGCTTCTTCTTTATTTTTATTTTTTTAAAATTTTATACTTACTGTAAACCTTTAATTTACTTACATAATTTGATTTTGTCATATGGGGGGGATAAAAACATTTTTGCTCAATGATGTCACTTCTGGCTATGACATCATGTCCAGGTTAATGACATCACTTCTGATGGGCCGTGACAGATTGTCATTCTAAAAAGTGGGTCCTGGGACAAAAAAAGAACCCCTGCGTTAGTGCATTTATAACAAGTGCATTTCCAAGTACCTCAACACATGCATGAAAAGGGATCCTGTAGTCTTTTGTTCAGGAAATACATGAACTTGACAGACTGAGCTTCTGACCAACACATGCAAACTTCCCATGAGCCATTGCATGAAACCAAAGTTTGGCACAGGGAATCCAGCAGTCCATCTGGGGTTTACAATTTTGAGTGTATATTCAGTTTGGAGCTATTTTACACCGTCAGAGGGTTAGATAATTTAAAATAATTTCTCTCTCAAAAATTATGTATTTACTAGCTTTTTGGTACCCGGCGTTGCCCAGGTAACAAATGTCATAGGGACTATCACCAATCAGCTTAGTGACCCTGAAAACTGTGGATTTGACAGTAATGTCGGTCATTTCCGACATTTTGCTTTGTACCCCTTCTTACCCCCCCCCATGCCAAGGGGGGCCAAACCCGGACTCCAACAGTGTCAGAAGTGTCGCCACTTGTCTCGGCGACTCCGAAAACTACAGATTTGATGCCGATATCGGCTGTTTCGACCATTTTCATGTGGAGCCCCCTGCGCACCCCCACCCCTGGGGTCGCCAGGGGGTTGTGCCCCCGCAGTGTTTGTTGCCAGGCCGTAATGCGTACATGTGCCGGGTTTGGTGCCAATTGCTCCAGGCGTTCCAGCGGGTCAGTGTGGACATTTTGTTTCGCACCCCTTCTTGCCCCCCATGCCAACGGGGGCTGAACCCGGACTCCAACAGCATCAGAAGCATCACCGCTTGTCTCGGCAACTCCGAAAACTACAGATTTGATGCTAATAAAGGCCATTTCGACCATTTTCATGTGGGGCCCCCTGCACACCCCCACCCCTGGGGTCGCCAGGGGGTTGTGCCCCCGCAGTGTTTGTCGCCAGGCCGTAACACGTACGCGTGCCAGGTTTGGTGCCAATCGCTCCAGGTGTTCCAGCGGGTCAGTGTGGACTTTTGTTTCGCACCCCTTCTTGCCCTCCACGCCGAGGGGGGCCAAACCCAGACTCCAACAGCGTCAGAAGCATCACCGCTTGTCTCGGCAACTCCGAAAACTACAGATTTGATGCTAATAAAGGCCATTTCGACCATTTTCATGTGGGGCCCCCTGCACACCCCCACCCCTGGGGTCGCCAGGGGGGTCGTGCCCCCGCAGTGTTTGTCGCCAGGCCGTAACACATACGCATGCCAGGTTTGGTGCCAATCGCTCCAGGTGTTCCAGCGGGTCAGTGTGGACTTTTGTCACTTCTTGCCCCCCATGCCAAGGGGGGCCAAATCCGCACTCCAACGACATCAGGAGTGTCACCACTCATCCCGGCAACCCCAGAAACTACAGATTCTACAGCGATTTCGGCCAATTTCGACTGTTTTCATGCTGGGGCCCCCATATACCCCCACCCCAGGGGTGCTGGGGGGGCTGACCCCCGCAATGTTTGCCCCCAGGCCGCAAGGCATGTGTGTGCTGAGTTTGGTGCGCGTCGCTCCAGGTGTTCCAGCAGGGCATGGGGGACATTTTGTTTTGCACTCCTTCTCGCCCCCCCCACGCTGAGGGGGGGCAACCCCAGAATCCAACAGAGTCGCGGGTGTCACCGCTCATCCCGGCGACTCTAGAAACTACAGATTCAACACCAATTTTGGCCATTTTCAACCGTTTTCACGCGGGGGGCCCTGTGTACACCCACCCCCAGGGGCACTAGGGGGGCCTGACCCCCGCATTGTTTGTCACCAGGCCGCAAGGCATACGCATGCCAAGTTTGGTGCACATAGCTCCAGGCATTGCAGAGCCTATGTGGAACATACGTACACACACACACACACACACACACACACACACACACACACACATTCTTCTTTATATATATAGATTCTGCTGATTTTCATTTTATCACACTGGTGAGTTACCGTACAGGCAGCCTCACTTTCACTTTCTCACATTTCTGGCTTTATGAATCGATTCCTTCTTTAATATCTTTTGCAGTTTTCCAGTGAGATCGTACTTCAATAAGGCAACGTTTCAGGAAACAGATTTACAGCGCTGAGGTGTCTTCACATACTGAAGATTTAAAGGGGATAAAATGGCCAAGTACCTTTTCTGCAAATTAGGGAAAGATAGGGTATAGATAACCATTTTTGAGTTGATGGTAAAAGTGCGACGGAATGCTTAAAATTGATGTAGCCAGTTATGCATGTCCACAGGAAGAAGAGTGTTCAGATAACAGGTCTAAGAATGCCTACATCTCTGTGAAGTGTTTCCATTTTTCCTCACAAACCCAGTAAAAACTGGTGGTTGTTTTGAGTTCATTGCTAGCAGACAGCTGCCAGAACTGTTACCAGGAACTGTGAAGTGAGGAATAAGGCAGGAACCTTCAGGTGTCACTAAATTTGATTAGAAAAAAATAATAATTATAATCTGCAAAATACTTGGTGGTCATAAAAAAACCCTTCCCCAAATATAGCCCAATCTGGCTCTAGGCTGACCCGGAGCAGGCAGTGGAACAGACAGCCATAAAACAATGGTTTCTAGTTGGTGGGCTTCCATCTGCTTCACTGACACAGCTAAATATGTTGGAGGATTATCTAATGTTATGTAGAAGGTCAGCAGGTGCATTCGAAGTTTAACTTTGGAAATAAGAGAACAGTTTTCAAACTGTGATCCAAAAACTCTGAAGTCCCTTGAAAGCTTACGATAGCATAGCTATGGGGTGTGTGTGATACATATTGCAGACACTACAACGTTCCATATAAACAGCCCCCACTCACTGTCGCAGCCATTCTGGGCAGTAACATCAATGCACAGAAAGTTGCTGATGCTGCCAGAATGGCTCCAACAGTGAGTGGGAGGGGCCGCTGACATGGAATTTTGTGGCACCTGCCATACTTACCGTGCAGCCCCCTATAGCTATGCGACTGCATAGGTGTTCCCATTAGAAGACCAGTATCAACAGACAAGCTTTCCTGAAAAACGCTTGTCCTCCAGTATGCATTTTTTCTACCAATGAAGAACCACAACGATGTGTTTGTAGGGTTATATAACTATGCTGTAGGGTCTACAAAGCCTAGAAATAAACAGTCCTCATGAACAGTAGGTACTCCTTAGACTTTCCCCAGAATCGAAATTTAAGGAGATTTAGGACATAATAATCCTAACCTGGAGTTAGGCTGGCACAGTTAGGCCAGCAAAGTTTTGCTGGCACAAGGGACACCGTAAAGTATGTTTGGACCACTCTCGGAGTCAGAGGAGCCAGCACACAGACATGCGCCATCCTCCCTGATTCCAAGAGCGATCCAAACACTGTGGCCCTTGTGCCAGCCAAACTTTGCTGTGCTAACTGTGCCAGCCTAACTGCAGGTTAGGACTGCGCTCTTAAGTGGCTGAGACACTTCATTGAAAAACAATGTAATAAATCAATGGTCTTCAAGCTTTTTTGTGCCATAATCCCAATATATAAATTTTTAAATAAAGCATGAGATTGGGGACCCACCTTTGATCCTGCCCCTCTGCTAAGACCCTATCTGCCTATCCTACCCCATCGCTGCCCACTTTCCACCCCTGTTATGCCCACCCGGCACTGTAACTATAGTCACACTGTCAGAGGCGGATCTAAGGGGGGGGGGAGCAAATCTGTAAGTTTTGCAAGAAGCCTTACCTTGCAGTGGAAAACACTCCTCTCCTGCACCGTTCTAGCCAATCCTCACAGGGAACAGCAACATCTTGGCGTTGCTTACTGGCTACAGCAGCAAGTGAGAGGAGGGATTTACATGACAGGGTAAGGCTTCTTGCAAAACTTACAGATTTGCCCCCCCTTAGATCTGCCTCTGCACACTGTTAACTATAGCACTGTAACTGTAAATATTCTTGTTAGAGAGAGCAGAAAAAGTTACCATAAAGCCTGGCACCAGTCAAAGCTATTTTAGCACAATTGCTAAGAATCTGAGCAGGACCTGAATACTAGTGATTGATACTAGTGATTGACCTGGACACCATCTCCTGACACCTGAAGGAGTATAACAGATGCCTCCTCCTTTACCTGATGGTGCTGTAGTTCAGGCCGAATCCAACCCAGAACCGGAATGGCAAGGCCAGCTGGCCAGCACCATATCCAACGCTGGGTTGTGGTGGCTGGAGCTGCCCCGTGGCAAGGGAACGTTCACTTCCTTACCAGAGGGGAGGCTCCAGCCTACCCAGTGCGTTCCTTCTAAACAGCAGGCAGAGAGCCGAGGAGACCGCGCGGCCAGAATCGGGGCCGCACAGCCTCCTGGATGGGCTTAGGATTCAGCCTTATGGCCAAATCCAGAACCAGCCCACCGCCTCGCCGCACCCAGAACCTTCCTCCCCCTGCCAATCCCATGCCCATCCCAACACGGAGCCTCCCTCACGCCGGTCCTGTTGCAGTAGCGCTGATGCAGGGGTGCCGCTCGTTCCCCCCCCTCGGCGCTACTGATGTTGCATTGAAGCTATCACTTAGCGTCGACACAACGGGCGCGGTTGGATTGCACTGCCCGTAGTCTTTAACCTTTTTCATTCCTGTAAGTTGCCGCAACCCCACAACTGTGGCTTCATGACCCTGTTGGGGTCCCGATCCCAAGGTTGAAGAACACTGTATAAATGATCCTCAAGAAAAAAACTGGAAGAGGCAAAGAGGGGAGACTGGTTTCGGACTGGCTGCTCATGACTATCCCTCACCAGTGGTGCTGATGCAGCTGTGCTGACAGAGCAGATGCTGCATTCAGTAGTGAGTTGGGGGGTTGTGATCAGACAGCCAGAGAAGCGCCTTCTTCCTTCTTTACAATTTGAGCACTGTAATAGTCCCTGTGCACATAGCTCCTGCCAACCTAGCAGTCTGAAAGCATGTAAAAATGTGGGTAGATAAATAGGAACCACTTCACTGGGAAGGGAACAGCGTTCCATGTGTCTTGGCATATAGTCATGCTGGCCACACAACCACGGAAACTGTCCTTGGATGAACGCCAGCTCTTTGGCTTAGAAATGGAGATGAACACCACCCCCTAGAGTTGGTCACGACTAGACCATTCGGTCGCGGGAAAACCTTTACCTTTTACAAACCTTGAACCAGATCTCAGTCTCACAAGATTTTGCAACTCTTTTTGGCTTCCACTTTGGGTTCTGTAGGCTTCTAAGGACTGCTCAAAGCTAGATAAATGTGCCCCGGGCCTGTGCCTTGATTGGAAGCTTCAAGTAATCAGGATGTATCGAAGAATTTTAGACTCTTATCCACAGCTTTGATTTCTGTTCTTCACACATGACTGACTTACAAAGCAAAGATTCTCCATAGGACTTCACCTTGAGAGAAACATATCCAGTCCTCTAGTCTGCTAGTACATACAATATCACAACTGAGCCAGTGATTATGATCCCCGTCTTATGGAGACAGAAATTACTAACATCTGTTTGACTTGTATGTATTGATGGGGCTGGCTTATCTTAGGCAGAAACCTTCAGCTGTTTTCATTTTGTGCAGCACCCTAGAGAGATTCTAAAATTGGGACCATCGAATCAGAAAAAGCCATTCAAACTATTTCCCTATTCTTCAAGATTGAAAAGTCTTTAAAACTTACAGACAGAAAGCTACAGATAATATTCTGTTCTTTTTTTATTTTACTACTGTATATTTTACAATGTCTTCTAATCTGCTCCTCTGACTTTTCCAAGATCCCCAAGGTTCATGCTTGTCTAGACCATCACCTTCCTGGTTATAAATAATAACAGAAGAATTTCCAGAGTCAGGGTAACTGCTAATTAATCTCATTTTCAACAATCAAACTGCTGGAAAATTGGATTGTGCCCTTAATGTGACTGGCTGTACACCTGACAGCGTGAGTAGTCACTTGCAAATGGACCTGAATGATGAAACAGACACTAGTCTTGGACAATTAAAGGGTCACAACTTCATGAATCAACTTAGACCCAATCCTACCTCTGCCAACAGTGCTAAAAAGGTGTGTGCTGTAGCCAGCAGTGGGGGCAATGTGAGGGCAATCAGGAAGTAAGTAGAACACATTTATATTTACCTCCACATAAGCCCTGGGGCCAGCTATGAGGGTGCAATCTTAACCTGGAGTTAGGCCAACACAGTTTGGCTGGCACAAGGGCCACTGAAAAGCGTGTTTGGACCACTCTCGGAGTCAGGGAGGATGGTGCACGTCTGTGGGCTGGCCTCTCCGAGAGTGGTCCAAACTTGCTTTATAGTGGCCCTTGTGCCAGCCAAACTGTGCTGGTCTAACTAACTCCAGGTTAGAATTGTGCCATGCGTCATCTTAGATAGCAGGATGTGGGGCTGCTGCCTCTTGTGGCAGAATGGCCATCGATGGAGTGCTGTGTGCTGTGGAGTGCTATTTTACAATAGCGGAAGGTTCTTCTGCTGTCCTAAACCCCTCCTCTTGACAGGTCAATCCTGCATAGGATTGAGCTGCTATAAGACATACAACTGGGTAAACTTGAACTCAACTCTACTATTCTTGCAAGGACTATTTGTTCTCACCACTCCCATAACTGCCTGGTTCAAAGCCAAATATCACTCTTCCCCTTCCATAGTGTCTTGTAGTACTAAGGAAATATTGAGGGCAGGAATGTCCATTCCCTCTTTTTCTCAAACTCAGGGAAGTTTTTTCAAACCGAGGGAGCAAATGGATACAGTAGACAGCAATGAGTGGCACATCAGTCAGCCTCATGGGTGAGCCAGTTCTGGTGCTAAATTCCCAAAAGAAAAAATGTAGAAACGAACCACCTGACTGATGATGTCGCTTGACAGAAACTCACCCAGAAAATAGACTGACATTACCACCATCTACTTTTTTGCTCCATAGCAACAGAGCATGAGCTCTGCTTAGGGATGGCCCCATACGAAAAGCAGGTTCAATGTGTTTTGCAAGTGAGGTTCCTTTGCAATCTGGCATCCCTCTCCAAATTCTGTGCAGCTGTTGGAATCCTTTCTAATCTGAGAGCAACTTCAACAAATTCTTTTGGATCAATCATGCTATTGTTAGCTTCTTTATTAAACCACTTTTGGCATTTTATATATAGGCTGTCAGGGAGGTGGGCTTTCCCCCATCCCTCTTCCTTTACCATCACAGGGGAGTGAATGTATTGGGAATGTTGTTTTGATACAGGAATGCTTTCTGGAGGATATTGCTTTGAAATGGAACATTCTGTTCTGGGATATCTGGGGATGTTTGAAATGGAAGATTCTTTTTCGGTAGGGTCCAGGGAAATAAAGTGTGAAATCATTGAAGTCAGCAGGAAAGTCAGGGGTCTGTCCAGCTAAAAGAATAAAACTGCCATTTTAAGGCATCAGGCTAACGAAAGAGTAACTTCTCAGGTGTTTGCTATCAAGGCTTATCTAATCAAAATGGGAGTTGCAAGGACATTCTCTAAGTGCAGTTTATGTGGGTACCTGAGCTACATGCCCCATCACTGTCAGTTCTGGCTCAGCAGATTTAGGATTATTTTATTACGTTGAACCCATGAGAGCTTTTATTTATATAAGTACAGAAGTGATCCTATAGGCTGCCTGTCTTGTGTTTGGTATGCAGAAGGACACATCTTCTGTGGAAGACCATCAAGCTTGTCCAGGGGACCTAGAATATGTAAGTAGATGCAGTGAATTGAGTTTGTTTTGCTGCTGCCTTTGAACATACAAACTCATTCTCTCCCATGGAACTCTCCTTCGATAGCCCTGCTGTGGTATGGAGGGATTTTCTCTGAACTTAAAGCTTCAGTAAACCTTTTTAAGGAAAGTGCTGAAGTGCATGAGAATTGTTTCTGGTGGAAAGTGGCTGCCTCAAAATAACCCTTGAAGGATTTGGGGTAAGATCATTGCAGATCTTTTTCACAAAAACAAACACCCTTCCCTGTGGTTTGTTGAGCTGTGAGGTGCAGAGGAACAGGGAACAAGGAGGCGGGAAAGGTAAAGTGCTCAGTGGCTGATGAGCAGACAATGTTGCCTAGGAGGTGGGGTGTGGGTTCTTTCAGCTTGAGGCTATGCAAATTGCGCTCCCCTTGGCCTGGAGTGTGCTGGATACTTCTGGCCTGATGGGCCTGACCATTACATGGGCCCTGGCAAAATGGATGAGAAGTGAAAAGAAAAAATAAAGTGAAGCACAAAGCAATGAAGAGAAATAGGACAAGAGCTAGTAGCTGACGAGACTAAAGGTAAAGGTTTCCCCATGACCAAATGGTCTAGTCATGACTGACTCTAGGTGGCGGTGCACATCTCCGTTTCTAAGCCGAAGAGCTGCCGTTTGTCTGAGGACATGTTTCCATGGTCATGTGGCCAGCATGCCTATACGCCAAGACGCATGGAATGCCATTACCTTCCCACTGAAGTGGTACCTATTTATCTACTCACATTTTTAGGTGAAAATTGCTAGGTTGGCAGGAGCTGGGACAAGGGACGAGAGCTCACTCTATCACATGGTCTTGAACTGCAAACCTTCTGGTCAGCAAACTCAGCAGCAGTGGTTTAACCTGCAGCAGCACCATGCCCCTCAGCTGATGAGACTAATAAGCCTTATAAACCAAGAGACACACAGTAGAGGGGGCTCCCCAGGTGGGGCTTGGTGCAGCCTGAGCAGAGGGCCCAGACCTATGCAAGGGTCCAGATCTGTGTCCAGCCAGCTTCTCAGACAAGGAAGATCCACCTCTGCCACTGCTCCCTGCAGTTGATTGGAAAGCTGGGGCCTAAGGTCATGGCCTGCACCCTTGTAATTTTGCTCTTCTCCTCAGCTCTGGCCCACTATCGCCAAACAAACCAAATAGTATAGTACAACTGGGTTCCTGTATCCACAGATCTGGTATCTGTGCATTCAGTTACCCATTGATAGGGAGGGTGCATGCCCATTACTGTACTTTCCCATTCTGTGCATGTGCAATGGGGAACATGGTGTTGTATACGAGTTTGAGTCTTTCTTATTTAACAGTCTTCCGTGGTTGAAGATTGCCTGAATGTGCAGGCAACCAGCCTGCAACTAGCTTGTATGCTACAGAGAGAGTAACAGGAAGCATTAATTGCAACCAGCCTACATGCTACAGAGAGAATAACAGGAAGCAGTTGCCCTCTAGCATGCAAGCTGGTTTCCTGTATGTTTGGCTCTTCAGTTAAGGAAGATTGTTAAACAAGAAACACACTGCAAGTGCTTCCACATAAAAAAGGTACAGTAATAGGCACATGGGAAGCATGTAGGGGCTGCTATACATACAGGAATCCCCTATATCCACAGGGGCCCATCTGTGGATATAGGAATATAGGATATAGGAATTTGCATAGGAATCCTATCCTTGTACTTATCAGATTTGATTACATATTCAAAAAAAGAGGTTTGGATTGACGAAGCTCAGGAATACAAACAGAGCTTGACAATGTATTTTGCGGAATCTCATATGCCTTCCAAAAGGGACCAGCTGCCATTTTAATGAAAACAGACTTAATAACCTACCTGCAGAAAATTAATTGACTTCAGCTTATATGTCGCAACATTTTATGCTGCTATTTGAGACTTTAGCACCACCCCACAGTCCGCTGTTTTACTGGAGCAACAGTTTAGCCACAGAAGTGCCAATATATAATACTGCCGTCAATAAAAGCTAATCACTAAATAAAGTTTTAAAAGACAAACTTCCTGCCCCAGATGGCTTTACAGCATTATTTCTGTATAATGATGCTCCTGATAAGAAACACCTTGCTAAGTACATTTATGTGCAGTCTGGGCTCTCTCAATAAATACGTTTTAGTTCAGCTTTCAGTTCATTTTGCAATTATATGTTGATTTTGTTAGTTGGTTTCAGAGTTTATAATTTAGTTCTACTGCATGCGCACGTGCACACATACAGAGAGAGAGAGAGAGAGAGAGAGAGAGAGAGAGAGAGAGACTGTTGGTTCACAAATGGCTCAGAATTATATGGAACCCAACCCCATGGCTCCTTTTACAATCCTGGATGCCGATGCATATATTGCAGCATATGTAATATATCCACCAGAGTTTCCTCATTTACTTCATCATGCTCCTATTGCACATGAACAGAACGGGAAAGTCTGCATGCACAGGATCAGGCCCTTTCAAGTGATGTTTCTCCCTGGAATTTGTTTATGGCAGTTATGGAATTCCCATCCCAAGTAGATCAAACTGGGTTTGTTTGTTTCTTAATATGGGGAGCTCCAGACTGTCGTTTTTAGGCAAAAATGTCCTGAACAAATTTTTCATTGCAGAAGGCCATTTAATATACTTATGGCTCAATCCTATCCCCAAGTTACTCTGGGGGAGTGTGCATGCTGGGGGGTGTAGTGCACTTTCTGGTTGTTGCAAATGCAACATGCTAGAGTGCGCAGCCTGGCTGCCACTGGAAAAGGCGAGCAGTGGGGTCCTCATGGTGGCAAACCAGGGACATTGGCTGCCACAGGTAAGACTGTGTAGGGTGCGAGAGGGTAGCAGAGAGGGGTAGAACAGGGCAAGTGTGGAAGGAACAGGAAGTCAGTGGGGTGGGGAGGAGGGCAGGTTGGGCCCAGGAAGGGGTGGGTTTGGTTGCAGCAGTATCCACCAAATCCTAGCCCCTTTTATGGGCCCAATCCATCTTCACAGGTCCATGTGGACTTGCACCAGCAATATTGCTGGTACAGGTACAAGTTGACCCATGGGGCAGCCTACCCTAGGGCAGTGGTTCCCAACCTTTACATGAAGGTAGGGAACCCTGTAAGTCCTTGCGGGGGAGGGCGGTGACAGCAGGGACAGCCTCACAAGGATCGCACCACTGCTGCCACAAAGAGCTCTGTTAAGGTACCTGAGGGGTAGCGCGGCCATCCAGAGGGGGCAGGGGGCGGCAATCCCCTCTGTGGGCCACGCTGCTGCCCCAAATAGCTCTCTGCGATGATCACACTCACTTCAAGGTTTGCACAAGCCCAGACAGGGGTCAGACTGCTTCAGGAAGCTGTTTAGGGCAGAGGGATGGCAGAGGGGATTGCTGCCCCGCCCCCTCAGAATGGCCACGCTACCCCCCCCAGGTACCTTAGCAGAGCTCTTTGTAGCAGCAGCGCAATCCCTGTGAGGTTGTTGCTGCTGTCACTGCTTCAACCCCTCCCCTTAAAGGGGTATACAGTGATTCTGGTTTCCCTGGGGAGGGGGAGGCGCCCCCAGGAAGGGAACATTTGTTTCCTTTCCCCAAGGAGACCTCTGGAAGTCAAAACTCTCCCATTGGTTGCAGCAAATGCCACATTGGTGCTGCAACATTGCTGTGCAGGGAGTTAGCTGCCCTATCCTGTTTTTCGTGATAAATGACAAAGTGACTTTGATGGTGTCTAAGGTATTGATGGTATTGATGGTGTCTAAGGAGAGAAACGGGGTGGGGATACAACTCTGTGTGCTGTCCTTATCATTGCCTTTTATTAACTGCTGGGGACGATATAAATAATAAAAATAAATAAATAAAATCACTGCATGGTCACAGCAAGGGCCACGGCATTCATTTCAGATTGATGTCAGTACAACCAAGTCCATGATTTCCATGCTACAGAGACAACAGATGATTTAGTGGGCCTCGCAGTTGGGCGAACGTACTCTGGTGTAGTTTCCTTCACATACTGTCCTGATAAATAACGTTTTGCTTCTCCATTAAAATGATGTCTTGAGAACTTTAGGTCTATAGTAAGTACTGACTGTCTTTGCAACTTCCAAACATTTTACTGCGTGTGAGCCACAATGAATCAATCTGAGCTATGCCAGATGGGATCTGGTCCTACGATGTCTCATTCTTTTGCTCACTCCATGATATTTCATTCCAGTTGACACTGAAATTGGAAAGTCTGGCATATTTGTTTTTAAGTGGTCACCAAGCATCTAGGTAGATTCTTTTTTTAAAAAAAAAGCAAAGGATTAAATTCTACAGAATTCCTGTTTTCCCAAGTGTTTGGTTTAGTATTTATATATTTTAAAAAATGAAATGAAAACCAGAAACTTTTATGTCCTCAATGTTTTGGAAAACGTACGTCATTCTGATGATGAAAGACGTGAAGAAATCTAGGGGGAAATTTCAATGAAACAGATGACATTTCTCAGTAGACTGTTTAACATACTTTGGAAATATGTTGATTCTTATGTACTTATGCATGCATAACCATGGGATATTTGCCAGCGTTACTCAGTGTCAAACACATCTTTCAAAAGCTGATTAATTGACAGATTATTTAAAAACATCTTTTTAATTGTTTTTGGTTGTCACCCTTTTCATCATTAGTAGGGCAAACTGACAAATTCTCCATGACATATTTGTGCTACATTGGCTTCCAGTGGCAGCGAAAGTATGGAATCAAGATTTTTGAAAACAATATATGTATGGAATATTGTGCTTGCCATCTGTTTGCTTACACTGAGAGCTGCGGAATTCATGAAGTTTTCAAATGTAGCCATTGCTTTGGTTACAAACAAGAAAGACCATGACTGAAATGGGGTGGGTTGTGCACCAATGTCTCCCATTATGAGAACAATTTCAGAGCGCAACCCTAGCCTGGAGTTAGGCCGGCACAGTTAAGCCAACAAAGTTTGGCCGGCACAAGGGACACCATAAAGTATGTTTGGACCACTCTGAGAATGGTCCAAATGCGCTTTACAGTGTCCCTGGTGCCGGCTAAACTTTGCTGGCTTAACTGTGTCGGCCTAACTCCAGGTTAGGGTTGTGCTCTCAGTTTGTTCTAATAGCATTTCCCTTGGTTAAGAAAAATGTGCACATTCTTGGAATGCCTCGTTTACAAAACCGTGCTCTGTCAAAAAACCCGTCGATTTCCCAAAACGACAATGTCCCCCCAAAAGGAAATTAAAGCTGTTAGAAAAACATCAGTAGACCATAACAAATAATATAATTACTACAGACTCCTACTTGAATAAATCTGACAAAATGAAGTCTTGAAGCATCATTTCAATCACTACGTCTTAATTATGTACTTGGTATGCTTGTTACTACTACAGGTGCCTGACTCCTGAGAATACAAATCCTTATCTCAAAGAGTTGCTTGTGAATTAATTAATGTGTCTTCCAGCTGTCCCCATTTTGCTTGACGAAATAATATGAATGCAATTTGTTCAGTGCGACGCTCACACACGCGTATTGGCTGAACCGGAAAGTAATGTGTTATCTCGACATTTTAAGCCCAAATTGCTTCATGTGAAAATCATTACATCTTTTCTATTTGGCATAGACAAAGGGAACATTACCACCCACCCCCCCCCCAAAAAATGTAATGTCTGCATCAAGGAAGCACAAATTGCGTACACAGAAATTTGGTGCTGATTTAGTTTTTTTAATGAATTTGGAAATGTTTAAAACTAGCCTGACAGCTCATTCCTAACTAACTTCCTGTGCAACGATGTAGCAGTACCAACGCAACTTCCCTTGTATCCTGTGAGGGAGTTTTGGCATACTGGTAGGACTCCTTGGAGTAGGGGAACATTTGTTTCCTTGCACCAGGGTAAGCTCCAGCAGACAACATAAGTCAACTCAGACCTGCCCCAGTCCTAAGATGGTGCACTTCCGTGTTGAGACATGAAGGTGGATCAAGCCCAGAAAAGAAGATTTGGTTTGGCAGCACCTAAGTCCACCACCAAAGTCTTTCCTGGGACCAATTTGCTCCACTTGCCACTTTCATCTCCTCCACGTTCACAGAGCACACCATTGGCGACCATTTTGGGTGCCCCAAAAGGTGGCAGCACTCCTGGAATGTCACTGGACCTCATTGTGCTTGCTAAAACAGGTAAGGCAGCAGCAGGGATGGCTATGGGTGAAATGGGTTAGGGAGGGGGGAAGCAGGCTGGGAAAGGGAGAAATGGGGAAGGGGAGCCTGCGGGAGGGGGCTGGATCCAGCAGCAATAGTGTACGTCAGATCCTATTCTCCGTTTTTGCAGTATTCCTGCCCCTTTCTCTCTTCAGATTTTTGCCAACTAAAGAGCTAGCATAGATAAAAGGAGACCCATTGTATTTACACCCTGTTTCTCCTCTAAAGCCTTCAGATCCCCTGGATATAGTGTGTGCCTTTTTGGTGTGGGGTGGATAGAATTGGGCTCTAGAGTTAGAAGGACATTCACATCCTGTGTGTGCATTCACTTACCTGGGTTTTGTTCCACCAATATTTGCCAGTTGAAAATGCACTCAGGACATAATTCTAACCTGGAGTTAGGCTGGCACAGTTAGGCCAGTGAAGTTTGGTTGGCACAAGGGCCACCATAAAGCATGTTCGGACCACTCTTGGAGGCAGAGAGGATGGCACATGTCTGTGGGCTGGCCTCTCTGACTCCGAGAGTGGTCCGAACATACTTTATGGTGTCCCTTGTGCTGGCCAAACTTTGCTGGCCTAACTGTGCCGGCCTAACTCCAGGTTAGGATTGTGCCTTCAGACTTTTAGAAAATGGACTTGTTCAGGTCAGGGAAATTTCAGTCAGGTCCTGTCCCTGTCTATGGCAATCATTTTGATTAGCTCTACTTCTGAACATGCACACCTGACATAGTATCATGTAAATTCCTGAGAAAACATTTCTTGAACTAAGTGGAAAATACAGGAATCAGAATTTGGAGGTAGAGGAGAAATCCTGTCAACTGCTTAGAAAAACAAATGATGGACATAAAATATCCATGTGGCAGTACAATTTGACAGTGATAAAAACCATGTGAAAACACAGAATCTCATGATAAATGTAACGTTTGCTCAGGCTCTAAGTTCTGTGATTATTAAGTTCTAAGGTGCTATTGAGGCTGCAATGATGAAATATGCATGGGCTTATTTTAAAAGTCAACCTGAGGACTAGACTCCTTGAAGAATAGAGACTGTTTGTTTTCTGTATTTTTATACTTTCATTCCACCAAGGAACTCACATGGAGTATGGTATTCATGCTGTACCTATCATGTGTACATATCAACATTCATCCGCACACTGCTCACAGATTGTACTTGTATGGAGTATAATGTGCAACAAGGTGTTGACTAAGCTCCTGCTTCCGATATCTGATTGCATGATCAGATCCTTCTGGTGTCTATGCACCTGTCTCTGGACACTGGGGTCCCATCCTATCCAACTCTCCAGTGCTGATGCAGCCTCTATGCAACCCCAAGGAAGGGAACAAATGTTCCCTTACCTTGAGGCGGCCTCTGTAACAGCCACCCTAGGATGCAGCGCACACCCCATTGGCATGGCTGCGTTGGTACTAGAATATTGGATAGGATTGGGCCCTCAGATTCTGACCTGCCTCTACAACTCAAGGGTTGTACTCAACGTACAGGTCTTTGACAGCACACATGTTTTGCATGCAGAAGTTCAGAGGCATCTCCAGGTAGGCCTGGAAAAGAGCCTTCTGTGGAACTCTGGAAAACTATTGCCACTTAATGGAGGCCATACAGAGCTAGAGTAACCAATGCTCTGATTCAATTTGAGGCAGCTATCTACATACAAACAAGAATATAAGAAGAGCCCAGCTAGATCTGGCCAAAGGCTCATCTAGTCCAACTAGTGTATCTCACAGTGGCCCACCAGATGTCTCTGGAGGCACTCACAATAACAGGATGCCTGCATCTTGTTGCCACTCCCTTGCATTCTGAGGTAGCCTACTTCTAATAACCTAGTTCTACTATTGTACTTTAGACCACACCCTTGTTTCCACTCCATTCCAGCCCACAAGCAGACCCTGGTGAGGCCTAATATCCTATGAGGGTGAAAGTACCAGGATTCTGGTACTGAATGTGAAAATTGAAGGTCAATCGGCCCTTCCATCACTACCACCATAGCCAACACCCGCATTGATCCTGGGCTCAAGATTGCAGCTTCCAATTCTCAATTTTGGTTTTCAAAAAAAGCAGTGAGATGCATCATTAACACCCAATTGCACACTGGCATCCAGGTTAAAGCTTAGAATCTTGTGTAAAACCCCGGGGAGTCTCCTCCCCGAGAGAAGACCCCAAGTGATACTGGAAGCACTGCTCTAGGGCTGAGGTCATTGATTCCATTTGTAAGTGAAAGATGAAATGATCAACATGCAAAATTCTGAAGCTCACCTGCAGCACACCCCTTGGATGCACATCTGGAAGACACACATCCTGAACATCCGCCATGAACGTCCATACACTGCTTGAGGCTTTGCTTTGGTTTAGAAACTTCTACTGAGCCACAATGCTTTCAATATTTAAAGGCTACATGGGAATAGATTTATGGAAGTCAAACCCTGCCAGCACTGTTTTGAAATGTACAGCTGGAAGACCACCAGCTCCTTACCACTTTCAAAGCAACTAACTTGATGCTGGAGGAGGGAAGACTGGGTACCACATGAGCTGTATTTGAGCAATTCTCAATAGCTGCTCATTAGAATTAAAACAATCATACTAAGGAGAAAACAGAACTGCTCAAAAGCATAAACTACACCAATGTAGCCAGAGGCAACATACACTACTGTTATTCCAAGTTTGTTTTCCATGCTTTAATTACTGCATGCCTTACCCAAGATAATGCTGTTTCCATAACCAAGCATACATTATCGGACAGTTAATACAGGCATTAACTGGTAGCTAATATTCCCCAGTCTCTCAATATGTGGAACTCTGAAAGCCTGGTGGCAAACAGACTGGATTGCCATATGGTGTGTTCCAAAACCCAATGACCTTACGCTCTTCTCTGCATCATTATTTGCTATTATATAGCCACTTAGAAGAACCTTCATTTATTTTAAGCTTGCTGGTGTTTTCAAATGCACAGAGTTAGCTTTGATGTAGACATCTCGGGCCTTTTTTTTTTCTTTTTTTTTAAATCCTATCAGCCATTTATTAAACTGCAATTCTTGCAAAATGGGGAAAAAACCCCAGAGCATCCTATATGACTCGGGGTGCAATCCTAAATGCCTGTTAGGCCAGCAGATGTTACTTGTGCTGGCCCAGCACTGTCACAAATGTGCCATAAGGCATGTCTGTACTAGTGTGGCAGGTGCTAGTCCAGAGCAAGGAGTCGCGCTGGCACATGGACTCTACTGGGCTACCCAGGTAAGCTGGGCCCATGCCAGCCAAGTTCAGCTGATAGGAAGCTTGGAGAGGGGATCTGTGCTGGCTCATAGGGGGAGGTTAGTTTTGTGCTGTTTGGCTACAATCCTGTACACATTTTCCTGGGAGTAAGCCACCGTTGGTGTGGCCTCTGTGGGCCTCAGAAAACCCTGTGGACCCAACTGGAGTGCAACTCTGGTCAGGTTCACTGTTGGGTTCAGAGGGTCCACGTGGACCCTCGCTGGAGGGGATGGTTTGGCACCTGCGGATTTTTGAACCTGCAGGTCCGCCTGTATTTTAATTTCTGGAAAATATCTAAAATATCAAAAAGTGGTGTTTTGCTGTTTTATCTGGATATGTTAACACCCAAAAATGTGATGTTTTGTGTTTTTATGCATTTTTAACAGCAGCAGCAACAAGAAAACATTGCTTTAGGATAGGATAGACCAATGGTTCCCAAACTATGGGTCGGGGCCCACCAGTGGGTGGTGAGCCAATTTCAGGTGGGTTGTGAAGCACCTAGAGCAGCCATATTGAAAAAATGGGAACATGGGATGCTGGAAAGGGTAGGGCTGTGTGGTTATTTTGCTTGTGCCAAGGTTGTAAATAAGCCTTTTCCCTATCTGATTCACTTATTGCTGCATTCTGAGGAAGCAGCAGGCTCCAGCATCACAGTGATGGCACCTCTGGCCATGACATCACTTCTGGTGAGTCCCGGACAGATTGTTATTCTAAAAAGTGGTTCCCAGTGCTAAAAAGTTTGAAAACCATTGGATTAGACCAGACTTCTGAGGAGTGGGCTGTGATTGTGCCACTCAGATTTTAAAGATTAGCATAATCAGATCCTATTAGCCCAAGTAAGTGGTGGACACCCAAGAGGACTTCAAGAAACAAGAATTTGACCATGCAAGGTAGATATTGCCTTTATCCTGACAGATTTATACAGAAGCCTGCTGCATTGTGGATGGAATAAACAGAAGCACCAACTCATCAACTGTGTGGTCTTTCTTCCTCTGATGGTATTACTCTGCATAAATCTTTTATAACAGAACACTCATGAACTAAACATTCACTGATTCATTTATATTTAGTTGCTCGTTCATTTATTGTGATGTAACAGGTACTCCAAGAGACTTGTTACCTATCACACACACTGATTCTGAATTAAAAGTGGACTTTTAATTTGTCTGGCATAAAATCATTGGGAGAACAACCTTCATCAAAGGAATTTGCTGACTGTTCCACACAGATCTGCATCACGTCATGTATATTCTATTCCTCTTTAGCTGCAGTTAGCTCTACTGCTGGCACATAAAACAGCAAAGCTGATGAGAGTTTATGTCCAACATCAATGATAAGTATTCACCAGTGCATTTTCCCTCTTCTCGTGTAAACAGACAAGGCTTTATCATCAGTGGCACCTTCTCTCAGACTCTTCCCAAGATTAAATATTTATTAAATAGAAACCAGCAGTTGAATTATACAGAAGGCTTCGTAGGTATGAGAGATAGAAAGGCAGCTGTTTTGTTTGTTAGGGCTAGAGGGAAAATAGGTACAGGTAGATAATCCCTTATCCGGACATTGGAAATCCAGACTATTCTGAAAACCAGACAACTTTGTCCAAGACTTTAAAAAAAAAACTTTCTGTAGAAAGGAGGTCTTGTGCTAATTCCCATGTACAGGCTGTACGTTTTCTGCTTTGCAGTGTGTGCCATTCTTGAAAATGTCAAAGAAGCCAGCAAGACACCCAAACAGTGAAAAGAGCAAGTGGAAGCATTTCTCATTATATTTATGCAATTATTCCAAAATCCAGACAAATGTAAAATGCAGACACTTTCCTGCCCCAAGCAGTCCAGATAAGGGATACTCACCCTCTTAGGGTGCAATCCTAACCTGGAATTAGACCAGCACAGTTAAGCCAGCACAGTTTGGCCAGCACAAGGGGCACCATAAAGCTTGTTTGGACCACTTTCAGACTCAAGGAGGATTGCACACATCTGTGTGCTGGCCTCTCTGACTCTGAGCATGGTCCAAACACACTTTACTTTTTTTTTTTTTTGAGATGATTTTATTAAATTTTATGATTATAAAGACATAGGCAAGGACAATTAAGACAAAGGATAGGAAGACAAAGGATCAAACATTAGGAAAGATTGGGAGAGTACAGAGAGTTGCTTAGCATAAAAGTTAATATCATAACTATAACAATTTCCATCTGAAAAGATATGAACAATCACATAACAATGCCTCTATCTTTCACCATTAATTCCAATTATTAATAAATTCAAGAAAAACTAACTTGGTCAGGAACCAAAGTAAACAATACATATAAATGTATATCTCTAATTTCTAATTAAAGCAAATAACATAAAAAGCAAATGTGGAAGAATATATTGTTCAAAAATGCATAAGAAGGAGAAAAGGGAAAAGAAGCTGAGAAGTAAAGCTTTCAATAGTCCTTTATGACTCTATCTTGTATATTTCAAACATTTTCACCTAAATTTTAAACTTCAATTTCTACCCAAAATAGATTAGAGTACTCTGTTCACTTGCTTCAACATATATTTCTATAACAAACACGTGCCTGTAAAAATTTAAACAAATTATGTGATTCTATATAAAACGCCTAAAACTATCTTAAACCTTCAATTGGGTCTTAATAATTCCTCCATTTTTCAAAAAAAGCAATATCTTTGAATGTAAGTCTGAGTTATCACGTACTTAAAAAAAAGAAAAAAGAAAATCCAAAATTTGCTTTAAAATTATAATCTTAACGCAAAAATACAAACTTACAGTTTTATTACTTATCTAAAATCAAGACCCAATATTAACTATCTTTTTATCACACACAACAAAAAAAGAAAAGAAGAGCACATCCTGAAACTATCTTAAGCCTTCCAATAAATCTTAATAATTTCTTTATCTTTCTAGAATGAAATCTTTAAAAATAAGCTTGATTTATCACGTACTTAAAAAAAATCAAAAGAATTTCGCTTTACAATATAATCTTGACGTAAAAATACAAGCTCATAAATCCTATTTCATTCTTAGAATCACAGCCCAATTATAATACCATATTTAACCAAAAATAGAAAAAGCATCTCAGAATCCACCTCTTATTATTTCCCTTATTAACATCATTTTATCTTTTAACACAAAGTTTTAAACAAAATTTACCCATTCTTCAAATTTCTCCACTCTTTCCATTCCAAAAAGCCAAATTAACACCCATTTAGAAAAGACAGCAAATATCTAATTAAGCAGTTGTTCTTTTGCTCACACCAAAAGAACATCAACTCACAGACTTCTGCCACTAAAGCCTGTGAGTTGACAATAATGTCTCTGTGTGCCATCATTTCCTTTCCAGTCTTCTTCAAACGCAAAAGAAAACACTTCATCTTGAAATAGAAGGGGATCAAACTTTCCTTATTAAACTGTCCAATTCTTCTTCTGTTTTATTGGAAACTCTCCCAATCCTTCAACCAAAGTTCCTTCAGTCTGGATCGATGTGAATTCTTCCCTTATTTTTAAAGTCCGATTTGCCAAATTTGTTCTTAAGATTCTTAAAGTCTGATTATAAATCTCTCCTCTTCTCTCAGTGGTCTATCGCCTGACGCCATTTTAAATCCGTTGCGCAGCAAAAAATTCAAACTCTTCCATCTTAGAATACAGAACAGAGTGCTCAGTATATTTGCAAACTTCTCTCGCTTCGTGAAAAAAAAAGCAAATATAAAGAAAAGCAGAAAAAAGGATGCATCTCAGTGGGTGATCTTATCTTGTAACTTAAATGAAGTAAACTCCACTCCACTGGTCTTTCACTGGCCCGCTACCAAATTGCATATGCAATTAACGCCTCGTTGTTACCTTCATAAATCATTCTCCTTGCCAGTTTTCCTCCAATATTGTCTTCACTAGGGCTCATGAAGACTTTTCAGAAACCTTTCAGATGTAATCAGTGGTGTCATTCAAATAAATTAACAACCGGTTCTATGACGTCATAGCCGGAGCAAAAAAAACCCCAAAGCCAGCTGAGGTAAGCAAGTGGGCAGGGCCCGGCCGTTTAATAACCGGTTCTATAGAACCTGGGAGAACCCCCTGAATACCACCACTGGATGTAATCCATCCAGCCTTCCACGATATTCTCCCTCTCCAAACGAAACTGCCAGGATGGTCTGTATGAGCAGAAATTTCTTAAGCCCTCCAGTAACGAGCCAGGCACCATACACCTCCAAATTGGCCATTTTAGTGGCTAGGAGCCAACGGTTCACCACTAGCCCAGCTCTCCTGCTGAAGCTAGCCCCAAATCTCTATGCAGAGGTCCGGGAAGAGAACAAAAGCTTCGGCGGCTCCCCGTCTGCTGACAAGGAGCCACCGCCATTCTGGAAGCCCCGCCCACCCTCTTCGTCCAAACACACTTTACGGTGGCCCTTTGTGCCAGCCAAACTTTGCTGGCCTAACTGTGCCGGCCTAACTCCAGCCTAGATTGCACCCTTAGAGTCAAACTAAATATGATCCTAAACACCCTAAATCCCAAACATGCTTGTTTTAAGTAAATTGTGTGAGGGGGTGATGAATGGGGCCAAAATTGCAGGTGGAGATAGGAGGGCTTTAATATGATGTCCCCACTATGGTTCTAATCCCAATCATGGTACCCACCCCATATGGTACCCACAAACAAGTTGTTTTATTATTGTACTACTTCATTACAGCCTATGCTGGGCTAGTTACAGTCTGCAATTTGGGATCTAGCCAAGATCCTGGGAATCACAGAAAAATCGTTGTAGGATTCTTGTATATAAGCGGTATATAAGTACCTGTTGATTGATTGATTGATTGATTGATTGATTGATTGATTGATTGATTGATTGATTG
>JAJKFI010000001.1:33202950-33218044 GCA_029204185.1 Lerista edwardsae | reverse complement strand
TTGATTGATTGATTGATTGATTGATTGATTGATTGATTGATTGATTGTTCCAAGCAACATTGTTTTCTGGAGCTGAGCTCAAGGCTAAGAATGTTTAGATCTTCAGACTTGTAGGCACTACTCTAAGGGCTCCAATGACAATTGGCACAATATTGATCTTCTCCCAGAGGTGCCCAAATTCTACTCTTGATATCTTGTGATCTTCTTGTGTTCTTAATCTTCTACTGCCACCTGGAATTGCAATAGAATGACCCAAATATGATTATTCTTTTTCTCAACTACTGTTATATTTGGCATATTGATGATGATGATGGGAAAAATCCATAGTATTTAGTTATGGATAACTATAGTTATAGCATTTATCAGAGATTTTCATATTAATTTCTTTCAAAGATTATTCGATCTTTCAGTTATCAAAAGCAAACTAGAAACCACTTACTTTATTGCCTCACTGCATTAATCTGCATTTATTTGCATACTTACTCTGAATTAATCTGCATACTTAAGTTGCATCAGTGTAAAAAGGCTAAAGACTAAAAAAGAGATTTGTGTTCATTGATACATAACATTGGGTGCGTATGTTTACAAGACCAGTACAGAAGTATTTACACAGATACAGGTGTGCAGGAGACGACCATTTCTCTATCTTCCTTGCACATCATTTGCATTCAGCTTCTCCTGCCACAGTGTAACATCTCTCCTGTGGCCACCCTGCAATGGGCCATCTCCTCAGAAATGAGCTTTCCCGCTGCTTGATCAGCTGTCTGATCTAATTCATTAGCTTGAGAAATCAGTAGTTCCCAAACTGTGGGTCAAGACCCACCAGTGGGTTGTGAGCCAATTTCAGGTGGGTCATGAAGCACCTATAAGCACCAGCCATATTGAAAATATGGGAAGACGGGATGCTGGAAAGGGGGAGAGCTATGTGGTTGTTTTGCTTGTGCCAAGGCTTTTTTCTTTCTGATTCACTTTCCTGCTGGAAATAACCCAACTTAGCTTAGAAATATATAAGAACATAAGAAGAGCCATGCTGGATCAGGCCAAGGGCCCATCTAGTCCAGCTTCCTGAATCTCACAGCGGCCCACCCCAAGTGCCCCAGGGAGGCAGGAGACAACAAGATGCTTGCATCCTGTTGCCACTCCCTTACACCCGGTACCTGTAGCCCACCACCTTTGTAAAGAGGTTGCACAATCCATCATTGCCTATAGCCCACAATGGATCTTTCCTCCAGAAATCGGTCTAATCCTCTCTTAAAGACATCAAGACCAGATGCCATCACCACCTCCTGTGGCAAGGAGTTCCACAGATTAACTACCCGCTGGGTAAAAAAGTACTTCCTTTTATCTGTTTTAACTCTCCCAACCCTCAGTTTTAGCGGATGCCCCCTGGTTCTGGTGTTGTGAGAGAGGGAAAAGAACATCCCCCTATCAACTCTATCACTTCCATGCATAATTTTGTATGTCTCAATCATGTCCCCCCTCAGGCGCCTTTTTTCTAGACTGAAGAGCCCCATACGCTGCAGTCTTTCTTCATAAGGGAGGTGCCCCAGCCCCGTAATCATTTTTGTCGCTCTCTTCTGCACCTTTTCCAACTCCACTATGTCCTTTTTGAGATGCGGCGACCAGAACTGGACACAATATTCCAGGTGCGGCCTTACCATTGCTTTGTACAATGGCATGATAATATTGGCTGTTTTATTCTCAACCCCTTTTCTAATTACCCCGAGCATGGAATTGGCTTTCTTAATTGCTGCCGCACACTGGGTCGATACCTTCATGGAATTGTCCACCAGCACCCCAAGATCTCTCTCCTGAGCTGTCACAGACAGCTCAGAACCCATTAGCCTATAGGTGAAGTTTTGGTTTTTGGCCCCAACGTGCATCACTTTACATTTGTTTACGTTGAAACGCATCTGCCATTTGGCTGCCCATTCCCCCAACTTGGAGAGATCCTTCTGGAGCTCTTCACAATCCTCTCTGGTTTTCACCACCCGGAAAAGTTTTGTGTCATCTGCAAACTTGGCCACCTCGCTGCTTATCCCTGTCTCTAAGTCATTTATGAATAAGTTGAAAAGCACGGGCCCCAAGACAGATCCCTGGGGCACTCCACTTTTCACCTCTCTCCATTCTGAAAATTGCCCATTTACCCCCACTCTCTGTTTCCTGGCCCTCAACCAATTCTGGATCCATAAGAGGACCTGCCCTCTTATTCCCTGACTGTGAAGTTTCTTCAGCAGCCTTTGGTGGGGGACCGTGTCAAACGCTTTCTGAAAATCCAGGTATATGATATCCACAGGTTCACCCACATCCACGTGCCTGTTGACCTTTTCAAAGAATTCCAAAAGGTTTGTGAGGCAAGACTTACCCTTACAGAAGCCATGCTGACTTTCTTTTAGCAGTACTTGTTCCTCTATGTGTTTTAGGATTTTATCTTTGATAAGGCTTTCCACCATCTTACCCGGAACAGACGTTAGGCTGACCGGCCTGTAGTTTCCAGGGTCCCCCCCTTCTCCCTTTTTTAAAGATTGGCGTGACATTGGCTATCCTCCAATCCTCTGGCACCGTGGCCGTTTGAAGGGACAAGTTGCATACTCTAGTTAAGAGGTCAGCAACTTCGTTCTTTAGTTCCTTAATAACTCTTGGGTGTATACCATCTGGGCCTGGTGACTTATTTATATGTAGTTTATCAATTTGATCTAAAACATCTTCCTTATTCACCATTATCTGCTTTAATTCCTTAGTTAGGAAGGGCTGTTCGGGCTGTGGTATCTGCCCAAGTTCTTCTGCTGTGAAGACGGACGCAAATAATTCATTTAATTTCTCTGCAATCTCCAAGTCCCCTTTTATCTCATCTTTCCCTCCCTCACCATCCAGCGGGCCAACCGCCTCTCTGGCAGGTTTCCTGCTTCTAACATATTTGAAGAAGCTTTTATTATTCCCCTTTATGTTGCTAGCCATGCGTTCCTCAAACGCTTTCTTGGCCTCCCGTATCACCGTCTTACTTGTCTTTTGCCAGAGTTTATGTTCCTTTTTATTCTCCTCACTGGGGCAAGACTTCCATTGACGGAAAGAAGCTTCCTTGCTCTTTACAGCTTCTCTAACTTCGTTTGTCAGCCATGCAGGTACCCTCCTGGACCTTGCTGAACCCTTCTTTCTTTGCGGTATACACTCCCGCTGGGCGTCTACTACTGTCACTTTAAACAGCCTCCACGCAGCCTGGAGGGATTGGACTCTTTTTACCTTCCCTTTCAATTTCTTCCTAACTAGCCTCCTCATCTGAGGGAAATCTGCCCTTCGAAAGTCCAGGGTAAATAAGCTTAGTTGGCTTAGAAATAACCCAACTTATTGCTGTATCCTTAGGAAAGCAGCAGGCTCTGGCCTCACAATGACATCACTTTCAGCCATGACATCACTTCCGGTGGGTCCCAGACAGATTGCCATTCTAAAAAGTGGGTCCTGGTGCTAAAACGTTTGAGAACCACTGTGCTAAATCAAAGGCATGTTCTTCCTCAGGAATACACCCTCTTGCTCAGCATCTGAGCAGTCTGCATCCAAGGCCTCTAGTGCAGAAATGGGAAAGAGCAAGGAGACAGAAGCTACAGAAATATCTCACAGCAAAAGAAGCTTCCATTTGACACTTCATCCCCAGAGCATATCCACTCAGTGATGGATTCTGAGAGACTTTGAACAGAGAAAAGGATGATGTGAAATAGGACACAAAAGGAATTCAGTTCCATACCTAGTGCCTCTGCTGAATCTCTCTCTCTCTCTCTCTCTCTCTCTCTCTCTCTCTCTCTCTCTCTGCAGGCTGCATGTGTGTGATTTTGCACCACTCAAAGGGAAACACTGGTTGGAGGATGCGGGGAGGTGGGAGGATGGTTTGCCTACATTACGTAGAGAACTCAATTGATCCATATAGCGCAGCACTGTTGGAGAGGCGACAGTGTGTATAGATAGCAAGTGTGTAGAGGCACCACTATTATATGGAAAGTTTGGTGATTGTTTAAAGGCTTGTGGGTTGCTGTCTCCTACTGTTACTAGACCTCTTGTGTGACTTCTTTTCCTATTTTGTTTTCTTCTGCCTGTGTGGCAATGGCTGCAGTTCTCTCCATGTTTCAGTAAAGTTCTTAACGAAAGTTATTTTGCTGTGTGTGGAGCTGCTTGAATCCAGCAGCTTTGCTATCAAGCATTACATGCATATGCATTACATACATATCATGGACTGGGAGCTACTCTCCAATGCTAGAAGTCTCTCCTAATGGTAAATGTATTCTTATTATTAATTTAAAAATGTACAGTATATACTGCAACAAAGCAATTAGCATCACAAATGAAAAGATGAGTCCTGCCTAATGCTGCGATCCTATGCACACTTTACTGAGAGTAAGCCCCATTGAAAACACTGTTACGTGCTTCTGAGTAGACAGGCATAGGATTGCCCTATGAGAAACATGCAAAGAGACACAAGCAAACAGCCATAGAGAGAGATGCTATGCTGGGATAAATAGGGACAGTTGCCCTTCCCATTCTAAATATGAGCGTTCATGCCCCTTAGGCCTTAGCCCACTTAGCAGGATGCTGATTGAGGGATAGACTCCATTTACAAAGAATTACTCATATCTAGTGGACTAAAGCAGCAGATATCACCAATATGCTGATGACACCCAGCTCTCTCTCTCTCCAGCTCTCTCTCATTCCAGGAAGGCTGTGAAAGTCCTGGAATACTATCTGGAAGCAGTTGGGATCTGGATGAGGGCCAATAGGATGAGACTGAATCCAGAAAAGACAGAAGGGGCCCCTGGTCAGGAAATCCCTAATGCAGCTACTGCAATCTCCCTGCTCTGAATGGGGTTACGCTTCCCCTGCAGGAGCAGGTATGCAGTTTGGGAGTGGTCCTGGACTCACAGCTGTCCCTGGACAGCAAGGTGGCAGAAGTGAGCTGGGGTGCATTTGCCCAGTTTCGGCTGATGTGCCAACTGCAGCCGTACTTGAGTCAACTGGACCTGACCATGGTGTTCCACGCCCTAGTGACTTCCAACATTGGATTACTGTAATGCACTCTACATGGGGCTGCCCTTGAAGATAGCTTAGCAGCTGCCATTAGTGCAGAATGCGGCTGCCAGGGGGTTAGGGAGCTAGGCAGTTTGATTCTGGGGTCAGCAGTTTCAGCGACTGCACTGGCTGCCCACACAGAACCATATAGATTGGGATAAAATGAATGACTCGCCTCTGGGTGCATAGCTAGATTTGTTTCCCGCTCCGTATGTAAGTAGCTTAGGATAGCGAATATGAATTTATTGCATGGGGTCCTCACTGCAATATTCTAAACGCAGACTGTGTCAATATCACAAACTTCATTGCTGAGCACAAATCTGAAATCAGGTGTCTGTAGTCCAAGGTCAACAATATCAGCGAGATCACACTGGATCTAAGCAGTATTTTGTGCATGCATTTCCCAAGCCGGAAGAAATCCAGGCATGGAAATCTACTCCCATTCCCAATACACAGTGGGGGCATAGAAGTTTTAAAAGAAAGACATTGAGGGATTTCTTGGTAGCAAAAGTCTACTTACAGTCTTTCACAATGACATTCTCCCCTAACCTAATTTCCAGTTATAGCCTCAGTACCTACTCATAAAAAATCAGTGTCACCTTGAATTCCCAACTGTTGTCGAACTGAGATGATAAAACAATCCTTTTGCTACCTGCAACCTGCAACCTGATTGAAATCCTTGCATTCCCCGGCTGACATTGCTTCTCCATGCCTCTGCATGTTCACTGATTATCACTTGGAGCAGATGGCGTTCCAAACGGATCCTAGGAAAAATAAATATAGATAGAGCACAGTGATGAGAAAAGGTTTGTCGCAAACAGAAAGCAGGATCATATTTCACCTTCTTCTCGTGAGTCATTACACTGATATCCCGTAAAGTCAAGAAATGAGGTAAAACATCTGCTTTTAACCTACAAGGTCCTTCATGGTTGCAGCCTCTCTTGCTTAGCTAATCTTTATTCTCGTTTAGCTTGAAGTCAAGTCCCTTTGTCCTCAGTCCTGCTAAAGACCCTTGTTTAGTAGCTCCACAAACAGTTGAAATAGCAATTCATGGCGTACCTGGCATACCTGGGGAAGGTCAGAGGGGGCAAATGCCCTGGGAAGTCACCCAGTGGGGGTGGGGCTGTGACCCCACCACCATTCTTTTTTTGGGGGGGGTGCATTATTTTTTTTCTTTTACATGGCCTTATAAGTAGGGTCACCGGATCCAAAATGGGACAGAGTGCCTATACCTTTAACTATTGCATAAAAGAGGGAATTTTGGCAGGTGCAGCTTTTGAAACCCCTCCAATATGCTCCGCACTGGCCCCAATTCCCTCTTCTATGCAGTGGCCCAAGCTATAGGCACCCTGTCCCAGCTTGGATCTGGTAACCCTACTTATAAGGTGTTCTGGACGTTGCTGGAGGTCACAGAAGGCCTAAAAAATCATTTCCCGTTTTCACCCAAAAATTGTTGTTGTTTTTACACCACAGGGGAGACAACATTTTGTGGTCCTTGACCCAGGCAGCACAAAGGCCAGAATTGCAACTGTCTTATTCATTACAATGTTCAGAAGTGTGGCTTTTTGGATTATGGATTTCTGGTGCTCTTCCTTCTCTGCCCCTGGTGGTCCATTGGCTGGGTCCACAACTGGCCTGGTCATTTGCATCCCGCTATAACTGGACAACAAACAAACAAACAAACAAACAAACTGTAACTGAGACACAAACCTCATGTCATATATGCTAAGCCTCTTAACCTAGCCCTAACCCTAATCCCAAAAAATTGAAGGCAAAAGGAGAAGGCAGAGGATGAGATGGTTAGATAGTGTCACCAAAGCGATGAACATGAAATTGGGAGAACTCCGGAAGCTAGTACAGGGAGGCCTGGCGTACTGTGGCCCATGTGGCCCATGACTTAGCGACTGAACAACAACAACAAACCCTAATCCCATTTTTGCATTCTATAAAATAAATAAGTAAAAAATAATAAGTAAAAAATAAAATAAATAAGTAAAAAGTAAAAAAGTACATCCAATATAAATATACTGTGCATATATTGGAACACAAATGTCTGGGACACAAAAAGAACAGACATAAATGTCCACTATTGGGATGCATTGAGCTGGAACACAGGATGCTGTGGTTCTATTACTTAACTTGTCTATATTGGCCAGAAGCAGCTCTCCAGTATCTCAAATAGCTCTACCAGGACACACCAGGGCTGAACCTGGGACCTTGTACATATACATCATGTGCTCTACCACTGAGCTATGGCACCTTCCATATACGTATAACAACATGCCAGTCCTTTCTCCATGTACTAACGTTTAAGACAAATCTTGAAGATTTTTCCTTCTTCCATTTTATGTTCAAACCAAATACAAACATTCAGTGTGAAAGTGTAATGGGTTTTGAAATAGCAGTGACAAGAATGAAAGGCAAATGATATAGGAAGAGCCCTGCTGTGTTTTTTTTTTATAAAAGCCAAAACCAAGTGTACTAATGAAGCTCAGATTTAAACCACATTTAATTTTAGTCCTGCACTCATTAATTCAAATGTTGAAAGGTCTCCAAGCCTAGTCACCATAAAGCAATTCACATAAAATCACATAAATCATGTCACTACCTTACCTTTGCAGTTAAGTACATTATTTTAATTCCTAATGCACTGTCTCATCCAGTAGGATATTAAGAATGTTTTGTCCTTGGAATCCTTACTGTACAATTATTGCCCAGTGGGCAGTCCAATCCTAATCTGCATCCTAAGCCCGTTAGGAGGCAACAGCAGCTCAGCACAGGGCAAGGGGATGTTTTCCTCTTGCTCCAAGGTAAGCCCCAGCCAGCCCTATGGGGCTGCTTGGATCTGCGCCTGCAGATTTCCAGGCACAGGTCCACGTGGCCAGCAGCGGCCTGATTTGGGGCCGCCCATCTCGGGGACAGGGGTTAGGATATGGCGCAAGGGCCGTGTCCCATCTCCGCCCCTGTCACCGCCCACAGCACTGCCCCATAACAACTCTGGCACACGCTCAAAGAAGTCCTGCACTGGCCCAGGCTTTAGAAAACCCCATGGGTGTGAGCGGAATGCATTTTGATAGCATCCAAGAGATCCTCTTTGGGTTCTCAAGACATAGGCTTGGAACCCGCAGTTGGTCAAATCTGCGGGTTCTGAATCTGCGGATAAAGAGGACCCAATCCATTGGGTCTCCTCAGACTGTTATGTGCTGGGTTTGTTGGTCCAAATTCTATTGTTTGGTACTGAACTGAAACAGAGAACTAAGTTTTGCAAATATTTTCATGGCACTTAAAAGTATCAATTTTGTGAGATTTCTTTATTTCGGAGAGGGTGCTCAAATGAGCATGAAAGCATTGGTGGGAAGAGTAATGTATCCCTCTTGATTCAGAAAGTAGGCCAATGCTATCTGTTTCTGGAGCGACTATAGCTGGATTGGGACTTCAGAGTGAGAACGATGCCGCATCAATTGTCTTCATTGATCTAATTAAATCTGAAGCACAAATCATCACTTTTACAGCATGATTCCTAATTGGTTGAGATCATGGAGTGAAGGAGAAAGAAGAAACCTCGGTAAAGTACTGATGACCATATAAAGATGTCTTACAGAGTCATTCATCTTTCTGTGGTGATGTGTGCCTCTGCATAACCAAATCACTCACTCACTCACTCACTCACTCACTCACACACACACACACACACACACAAACATACACACACACACTGATGGGCATGAGGGCACGCAAACAAGCAGGCACATCCCCATCCTCCCTTCCTTTTACTTACAATGAACACACGAGTGCCTGTGCAACTTCCCTTCGAAAGTCACCAAAACCACACACACTTGGGGGGCAAGGGGTGTGAATGAATATCTACAAAAGCAAGTAAAACGTGTAGGCCGTATTTCTTAGGATGCATTTCATCCCCCTAAAATGTTGTTTGAGATGAAAAGCACTAAAAAGCATGCTGAGTTGGCCATTTGGGCCCATCTATACATTATTTTGAACATAAGAATTGGGCCCATATTTTCTTTAAAAAATAGCACTGGTAGAAGTGTTCAAAGCTAGGACAAGTAGATTTAAACATAGTTTTTACCCAAGTGCTGTGATCAGGCTAAATGCAGAGTTTTGAATCTGGTGGTCTTAACAAATGTATACTTCATGTTTGCATGGTATTCATTTATATATTTAGTGTGGTTTTAATTGGTATTTGTATATGTTATTTGGTGTTGTCCAGTTTGTATGATGTGAAGAGCACCTCATTTCGTTGTTCTCCTACCTTGAGTACAATGACAAATAAATTTCTGTCTATCTATCTTCTATCTAAAATGCCACAAAAATGGAGCAGGATAGGTGGCTTTAAAACCTAACCCCTTCTGCAGTTCCTATACCAATCATGGACAATATTTACCATTTGATTTTGTACTGTCATTATGACACAGAAGGCACTTATTCGGGATTGAAACCATTGTGGGGCTAAGCACGAAAGTTTTCCACTGTAGTTTTGTGGCATTTTGTACACTTCCCTTCCTTTTTAAAAGGAAACAATGGATCAAACTCACTTTCCCAAACTAGCATCTACTTTGGCCCTTACAGCCCAATCCTAAGGTGCCAGGCCCCCTTAGGAGCAGTGGTAGCTGTTTTGGTACTGCTGCATCCTATGAGCACCACGGCAGGCATAGGAGGCACCTTGGGAGAAGGGGTCATTTGTCCCCTTCCCTTGATTAAGGGCACTGGCGCAACAATGGGCCTCCTCAAGTCTACGCCGGGTATTTTGCTGGTGCAGATTTGAGAACCTCCATGTCAGGGCAAACGGCCCAACATGGAGAATAGGATCCAGCGAAGGAGATCCGCCCGTCTCCATAACCCAAATGAGTACACCGCCAACAGTGGCAAAACTTACTGCCGGGCAGTATGGCATCAGGTCCTTCTGGTGCCAGGGCTAAGTGCTTACTGGTGCAGGCCCAGCATCAGCTATAAGCCCTTTCTGCCAGTGCTAGAAGTTCCTTATGGCAATTTTGCGACACTGGCACCGATGGTAAGGGCCTACTGTCAACGTTAGGCCCAACAGGACTGGTCCCTTAGACTCGAGTGAAGACATATCTTTCGTATAGCAAGTTGCATCATTTGCATCTTGTTTCAACTCATTTCTTTCATTTCCCTGTCTAATTTTGTCTTCTACTGAGAAACCGTCCATCTCAGCTCCTTCAAGTAGGGGTTTTTTTAATGAAATTATTAGCTCAAATGTTACAAGCATGCCAGTTTTAAGGAGATAACACATGCTATGTTGGATGCATTCCTTAATGTCCTATTTAAATTGAAGGAAAGCAGGAAATCTACACTTTGTTTTAAACTGTTCTTGGTACAGAAATCTGAACACTTATTAGTGATATCGTTTGAAAGTTTAGGCTATACACTAGTGGCTTTGATAAGATGTAATGGGGTGAAAATAAAAGCCTTGCAGGTTTAATGGAATGTGTCTATATTGGAGTCCAATTGATCTAAAACTTTGTACAGTGTACATTAAAACATTGCCTTGAAGCAGCCACATAAGCATATAATATAAAAATAAACCGTGATCCCCAAAATCTACTTTTCTTGCTCATTAAATAGCAATTATTTCAAAATGCAAATGCAACCTGGGTACCATGCCTGACTACATCTTCTTTAATGGACAATATATTTGGGCCTAAATCCTGTAATAAGAAAAGAACAGAAAATTTTTTAATTGCTGGTCACTTTAAATAATCAATTTTCATCATAATAAAATAAGCACTCATAATTCACATAGGTGCAGTTCTCCCTTGCCTGACAGGTGGTCCTCCAAATTTGTTTTTCCTGGCATTGATATTTGTCTCTCTTCCATAATGAAATTAAATGGTTTGATACTTTCATGTATCAAACACTATATATTTGGACCGAAGTCTTTGGCATAGGTGAGGTGATTTAACACTTCAAACTGGCTCAGAGCCCAAGCCTATCCCCTGCCAGCCAAGAGTGAGCAGTATCACATACATACCATACTCTATGCCATGGGCTAGGTGGGACTAGGCAGCCCAGGAGATATAAGCCCAAAAAAAAAAAAAAAAGATCGACTTACTACTTCTCCATAGGCTGCTTGGTCTACACCAGCTCTTTTGTTGGTATAAGTCCAAGGAGCCTGCTGGGGTAGGTTCAGGCTGGGAACATGGATAGGATCTTGGCACGTGCAGCTGCCACCAAGCTCCCCTCCTTCTCCTGCCCTGCCCAATCCCCCGCTCATCTACTCCTGCCACCTGCTCTGCATGGGATAATTGAGGTGCAGCAGGCTGCTGTCACCCCACCTGAGGCCTCCAGGTATTTGCATTGGTGGCCTACCAAACAATGGCGCACACTGACATGCGCTATCATCCCTGACTCAGAGAGTGGTCCAAACATGCATTACGGCGGCCCTTGTGCCAGCCAAACTTTGCTGGCCTAACTGTGCCAGCCTAACTCCAGGTTAGGATTGCACCCAGAGTGTACTATCCATTCAAGACTAAAGAACTAGGCCTAACCTTTAACCCAGAGAAAGCAGAAGGAACTATAACCTTCTAGTGTCATGTAAAAGTCCAGGAAAAAGAGCCATCCCGAACGATGTGAGCTTTTCCGTCAACTAACAGAGAAAACATTCATTACGCTGGGAAAAGAGAATGAAAGCACATTTCCCTCCAACAGCATTTCAGATCCCCAGCTGAAGAACTTTGCCGTGGCTCAAAATGCATTGGATGGCCTTCATTACTTAAGGCTAGCAGCCCGGTCCTGAACCCATTACAGTGAAATAAATTACATTGATTTCCCTGTGACAAACTTTCAGCAAGTTAACACCATGGTGGCACCGGGACTTCTCCAGTATCATCTGCTGAATGGCTGATGCTCATTGCTTGTAGCTTCCCACAGCTGATGATCCCCAGCTACATACACATGCCACAGACCACGTGTTTAAACAAAGATGATGTGTTTAAGGGCCAAAGGAGACATGCTTGCAATGAGTCATGGCGGGAGATAAAGGTTGTTTTTGAAAATAACAATAATAATAATGTGCAGAGACATTGCAAAATGTAACAGACAGGGTGGGATGAAGAGGTCTTTAATATTTCTCCCCTACTATGGTTTGGATCCTGATCATCCCCACCACCACCATCACCCCCCCCCCCGTGTACTATGTTATTTAAAAATAGTGTATGGGTCAGGATCAGCATCAAAACTACAGTAGGGCAAAGTACTAAAATCCTTCTCCTCTCTCCCTACTAGGAGGCTTTGATGTCACCTACCCATGAACTTTTTGTTAAAAAAAAATAACCTGAGTGGATTTTGTTGTACATTAAGGCACATGTATATTTAGCATGGCCCTAACCCACGGTGAGGGTGAGGGTGAGGGTGAAAGTCTTTCATCATGATTAGGGTGAAAGTCTTCAAGAGATTAACAGTGCTGTCGAGAATTCTTTCTATCCCATCACACCAATGTTAACCCTAAAAAGCATGCTTTCCACCATTCACGCCTAGGGCACAATCCTAACCTGGAGTTAGGCCAACAAAGGTTGACCGGCACAAGGGCCACCGTAAAGTGTGTTTGGACTACTCTCAGAGTCAGGGAAAATGGTGAACATCTGTATGCTGGCCTCTCTGACTCCAAGAGTGGTCCAAACACATTTTCAGTATCTCTTGGGCCCGCCAAACTTTGCTGGCCCAACTGTGCCGGCCTAACACCAGGTTAGGATTGTGCTCTTAATTGTTTTATTTTCAGGTCAAACATGATTCCATTAAGAGACAGACAGAGCCAGGAGACAGAATAAGAAAGAAAATGAATTTCTGACCCTGATCTCACTCAGAGTCTTCCTGGAATAAAGCCGTTGAAGTTCATGGAGCAACAATGATATATGGATGTGGAGGAGACACACACCACAGGTCCATTATACAACCTGATCCAACAATCACGTCAACCTTTGTGTCGTTTTCATGCGCTTTACTTTGGCAATTGAAAATCCTCATAGAATACGCGGCCCTTCATGATGCTAGCAGGTGTTCCAGATGGAAGCCAACCAACTGAAAACCAGGAACCTGCAAAACCTCAGCTGTGTCACAGTGGAAAGTTGTCCATGACAACTACTCATGCAGACTTATTTAAACACATCCCAGAGGCATTTTGCATTCCTTCTATTATGCAGGCCAAGAAACTACAAAGAGAGAAGAGGCTAAGAAAACACACTGCCTCCCCCACACTTATACTCACATGTGCCTCATTCACAACAGAACATGAAAACAATACTCTAGAATCAGAGAATTGGCCTTCCCACACAGTATCAGGTGGTCAAAGAGTTCCGCATTCAAACACTACATAATTTAATGTAATGTCTTGGCAGGATTGGCTTTCAAGGAGATCCAAAGAAAGCAATATTGAAACAACTTCAATCTGAACATTGTTCCGTCCGCCTTCCCACCCGGTCTCAGTGGACTCAGCAGGGCATTCTGTCAAAGAACTCTCATCTCCTTTCTTGAAATAGCATCTGCCACATAATTTTTCTGACTCAAGTTTTATGCTGCTGGCGGCCAGCTGATCTTCAGTGGCTTTTCCAATTGGCTGCATCAATGATGATTCCACACTTCGCATACACTATTGAGAGTTTGGTGCTGAATGGGGCAGGTTGGGGGAGGAATAGGGCAGAGACTGGGGTGGGGAGGAGGGCGGACCAAGGCTGGAAAGGTGGTCGTATTGGTGGGAATGGCGCCAATATACTATTCCCCTTTCCAGCTTCACTCCCCCTTCCTGGGTCCACTCAGGCATGTGCCAGCTATATAACTACCACAGGTCCATGTGAACCCATTCAATTGGCAAGGGCTTACTCTCAGGCAGAGAAAAAATGTTCCCTTCAGTGACATACAAAGAGGATGGCTGGCAGTACCCCTGGCCCGGGTGCCAGGCTACAGGGCGTTGTCCAAAAGGTTGGCCCAAGATGCTTAAAGTTCTTTTTTTTAATATAAAGAGATCATTTCTTTTAAACTTTTTTCAATTGTTTATTGCTAGGATTATATATACTAAATTACAAAGTTATATATAAATATACAAATATACAAACATACAAATTTTGTATATATATTTAATATCTATACAAAGTTCAATTAAAAAAAAAATGTTCACTGTCTGTGCTTCTTTGACTATTATTGCTATTTATTTCCATGACTATTATTGGAAATAATTTTGTCATGGGGGGTTGCCAAAAGTTTATGGGCCCATGTGCCAAATGACTGTGGTTCACCACTGTTTCATCTACCTGGAGGAGTCCTTTAGGGCCTGACACTCCCCTGTAAGACACAGCACACACCCCATTGGCAAGACTGCATCATCACGTGGGGAGTTATGTAGAATTGGACTGTGAATCTCAGTTTTTGGTGTATGGTTATTGCTACACTAAATAATCAGTCTGCTGATTATTTTATCTACAAAGGAGCTTCCTCCATTTTACGAAGCCATGATCACTGACTTTTAAAAGCACCACTGTCAGGGGAATCATCCATTCTGCATTACAGTCCTACATTGATACAGCTTAAAAATGTGTTTTTAACTAAACATGTCTAATCAGAAGTGACATTAAATTTAATGAGATTTACTTTCTGGTCGTTATGCTTGAAACTGCAGACCTAATGCCAGTTGTGCTCACTGAGATAAATGAATGTAGAAATCAGTGTGGAAGTTCAACCTACAGTTTCAGAAAGTAGTATTATTACTGATAAGAAAAAAAATTCAAAAACCAAAGCTATACTTTTATATGCGTGTGTGCCTTTGTCATAACTGCTTGGCATAGACTGTCAAACAGCCTGTTCCAGTTTGAGTTCCCTGCCCCCTCCAATTCAGCCACACCAACGGCACATGTTACATCCTGCAAGTCACCTCATGACCACAGGACCACATTCAGGTCTTGAGGCCACCTCAGGATAAGAGAAAATGTGTTCTCCTGCCCCAGGGCAAACCTCTGCTGCATTGATAGCTCTCTCTCTCTCTCTCTCTCTCTCTCTCTCTCTCTCTCTCTCTCTC
>JAJKFI010000001.1:33175709-33202940 GCA_029204185.1 Lerista edwardsae | reverse complement strand
CTCTCTCTCTCTCTCTCTCTCTCTCTCTCTCTCTCTCTCTCTCTCTCACACACACACACACACACACACACACACACACACACACACACAGGAAATTGGGCTAAGGTGCTTACATTGCCTATCCACAGTTATTCTTTCCCACCACCCTCTGTAGAAAATACATAGAAAATAAGTGGCGCCTCTTCAGGCCACTTAAAGCAACTCATGTGTGATGATTTAATGTGAGGAGGCTTAGTAAGTTTCACCGGCATTTACTTTCACCTGGTTAAATTAATTTTTCTTAATGAAGCAGCATTTATACTGTTATCAAGCAACAGAGTGGAGCAAATTTAATGTGTGCATTCCAATCCAAGTGCATAAGGCCACTTCTGTACACTCCAATAAGTCAGAATCAGATTAAACATTATACTGATCATAAACCCAGTGATGACTGCCATTTTTGTTTCTGGAAAGTTTGCTTTATGGACCTTGCCAGGCAGGATTTGATGGGGCTAAGGTCAAAAACCCCAGCTGCACAAATAGGTCTTCCTTTCATATTGTCATATACTATAGGTTCAGCATTTGAAAATGCATGACAATGTGAAGTGGGACTGGAATGCATTTTTCATCATTTTCTTCTTTCCCAGTGTTTACATTGCTACAGGCTCTCCAGTTGCAACCACATGTCCCTCAATCAAAGGCCTATAAAGAATAAGGCACACATGATGAATGTAATCTGTTACCTGCAATCAGATTTCTAACCAGCAACACTTTTTCAAAAACATGGATAAGTTATACAGTTGCAAAGGCCTAAACAGAGGCATCTGGGCTGTGTCACAAAGGACAGGCATTCCTAGAAAATGAGACCAAAAAGCACAGTATAACATCTCAGGCTCCCAGAACTGAATGCAAGCAGATTTTTATCAGTCTGGGCAGTGAGATCATAATTTTTAAGCAGCCCTCAGACCCTGGCCAGATGCCAGTCAATCCTCGAGGCAGATTTTCACAGTGACAAAATGGGTTAGTGAGATTTATTTGGCACTGCATGTGCCATGTGGAGTCTCAGCTGTAAAGGAGAGCAGGGATCCAAGGCTATTGTATGGAGGCTAGTTCCAAGCAAACACATAACAGGAGAAACAATTCAGATACAAGAAAGAGGAGCTCCTATGTTCTTCCACTAATTCCACTGGCCTCCTCAGTTGTTCACATTCCCCTTACTTCCACTATTGCCTCATCTTCCCATGACTAACCTAATTGACAATACTGGACAGAAATGAGTGACCTGAGAGACAGTGGCATTCCTAGAGGGGGGCAAAATGCCAAGTCTGGCAGGAGCCTGAGCTCCTGTGTACTGCAGCTCCACCCCCTTGCCTTCAGAGCCATTCGCAGCTTGGAGACTAGCTGGGAGGTTCTGAGCAATGGATGGCTCTGGAGGCAAAAGGGAGAGGCCACATTGCACAGCAGCTCAGGCTCCTGCAACACGGGCAGCGCAATCCTGCCCCTTATGTAGCGTTGACGCAATGTCAGTGCGTTTGATGCTACGTCACTAGTGCTGACGCGGGGGCGCTGAGCAGCACCCCCACGTTGGTGCTACTCAGGCTGACACTACGAGTAGCGTTGGCCTGAGAGCGCCCACGGCGGGCCTCCCTCACATAGGCTGAAGCTGGCCAGCGCAAGGGAGGCTCTGTGTCAGGATGGGGCTAGGATTGGGAGGAGGAGGGTGGGATGTGGGTGGGGGTAGGGCGGGACCTGGGCAGGCTCCAGATTTCGCCCTAAGCCTGGGTGGGCTCTGATTTGGGCTGTGCGGTCTCCTCGCATCTACGCTTGCTGGTTAGCAGGCACAGATCTGAGGAGCACATAGGAGAGGCTGGAGCCTCCCCTATGGTAAGGGCGCGAACGTGCCCTTGCCGCGGGGAGGCTCCAACCTCCCAACCCAGCGTTGGATTTGGCGCTGGCCAATCAGCCTCGCCAATCCAGCGCTGGGTTGGATTGCTCTCTGAGCATCCCCCCATACGTACGCCACTGTTGAGAAAGTGATGTGCTAAAGACAGAGGAGGCAGAAATGGAAGGGATACATGCAGTAATGTCATTCAGTAACGAGGAGACAGAACGCGAGGCGGGACTTACCGCTTGATTGACAGGCAGCCCGTGACGCGTCGTCACCTGCCTGCCCGCCGCGGGGGCTCCCTCCAGGTGGCGCGCCCCTCTGCGGCTCGCCTAGGCACCCAGCACGCCCCCCAGGCAAACGGGCACCCCCTCCGAAGCCAGGGGTGCCCGCGCGGCACTCGGCAAGGCAGCGACGCGTCAGGAACCGGCAGCCAATTAGGCGGTAAGTCCCGCCTCGCGTTCCGTCTCCTCGTTACTGAATGACATTACTGGATACATGGATGTTCACATGAGGGTAACTGGCAATGGTGCTGGAGGGCTTTGGGGAGTCTGTTTGTTGTGCTCAAACAGCATTTCCCCCTGCCCTGCATCTACATAACAAATTACAACTCAAACCAGGTGTTTGAGTTTCAAAAGCACATTGGGCAATAACAGTACAAACACTGCCATTGCTTTTACCAGATGAGACCACTTCCAAAGAAGAGATGTGAAGCAGCGGCTGCCCTCCCAATGTGAGTTGATGGTGGGGCTCATTAAGAAGAGTCATTGCCTGACCTAAGTAGAGGCCCAAATATTTAGGGCTTTAATGTTTTAGACCAGCACGTCCAATTGTGTCTGGACAGTAATGGAAACTTCCTACAGATTGTAAAAAAAAAAGCTCAGAATGTGTTAGCTTTTAAAAAGTGGGCTGCTGCCTAACTTGCTTTGCCAACTGAAGCTTCTGAAGGCTTTTCAAAGGCAGCCCAGCAGAGACGCATTGCAATACTCAAACTCAAAGGCTACCAGTATAAATGGGAAAGAATTTATATAAAATCTCGTAGCTGTTGAAAATGTCACACGCAAATGAAGACCCAGCATTTGGGACAACCTGCGCAACACACTACCTCCACGCTTTTGCAGGCACATTTGTTGAAGGAGGAAGAAACCGAAGGCATGTTTGTCATTTATCAGCAGAGATCACATTCTTAGGAAGAAGCATTAGAACTCAACCTTTTATTTCTTTTTTTTAATTAAAGCCCATGTCTGGCCCTTGTAAATGCCAGTATAGCTGTTGCTGCCAGGTAACCCAAACCACCAGCTTTAGGTGCCAGCACATATGGATCCCAGCTTAGCCTGGTGAACTATTTCCCTCAGAATTCATGTACACAAAAAGGACACCAGGACCCTGCCTTTCTGAGCAATAGGCTCCCTTCTGGAGAACTCTGGTCAAACCTCTCACCTCTCTGACTGTGCTGTTCTAGTCACACCCTGGAGGGAAGAAGAAAATCCAATTGTGCAACTTCCTGTCTGTATTGCCAGCAGACGACAGACGGGTGGCTAAAGAAAGAAGGCTAAATCCTGAAAGAAAGATCTGTTTGAGTGTGGTTCTTGAAAGATAGAACATTCTGTAAATTGTAAAAACCTTCGGGTTTGTGAAAAGTCTGCCTATGTAAACCGCCTTGAGTTGTAATCATTAGAGAAATCTAGTGACCTTAAGAAAGGCGGTATATAAATACATGTATTATTATTATTATTATTATTATTGTTCCCACTGAATGTAACTTCTTTTGTTTTTGCTATCACTTCCAGTGTGTATTTGCATACCTCCCCCCATGCCATGTATGTATTTGCTGGTCATACTGTACAAAATCTGCATTTTACCTGTTTAAATGTCACAGTGTAACCTCCTGCTTGCATCTGCTCTTGCTATGATGCCAGTATCTGCATACATCCTTCTGGCATGGGACTGTTTGCATTTTTGCTGTTTCCAGAATCTAGACTTGGGCATCACCTTTCCTTCCACATTAGACGGATTCCACTTAATTGAGGGCCAGGAACAGGCACATCAGCTTTCATCCCAAACCCTTTCAGTCACCAAGTTACACATCCTGCACACTAAAACAGGATACCCCAGACCCCATTCTTGTTTTCCTTATACAGGCATACTGTGGTATTCATTGCTTTGGTATCCCTGGTTTCAGTTATCCACGGATACCATGGATGCTGGGACACCCATTAAAAAGATAGAGGAACACCAGATGGAAGTAGTTGAGGATTTACCGCATATATTTTTTCATTGCCCCCTCCATACAGCGGCCCGCAAGAGTTTTCTCACTAGGATGTCTCAGTGTAACTCAGATCTCATCGATGAAAGCAATATTACATTTCTTCTTACATTGACTGATTCTGATTTACTAAAATGTTTTGCGACCTTCCTGTGTGATATTATCAAAGGTAATGTGCAGAGAATGCCTACGAGTTAACGCAACTAATTTTATCGATTGGTTTTATTGTATTGTATTTTAACAATTTCTGAGTTTTTATATGCAATGTCTCAATGCGGGGCTTGTATACATTATGCAAGGTACCCAATTTGAATAATGTTTTGATATGCCAATAAAGGTATCCTAAACCTAAACCTAACCTAGAGGAACATTAAACAAATTTCCTTTTTTAAATCTTGTTGCAGCAAAACCACTGATGTTCTCCTATCTTTAAAAAGGCGTCCCAAGTATCTACAGTTTCAGGTATCCACGGTGGAACGGAACCCCAGCGGATACCAGGGCATGCCTGTAGTATACTTAATTAGCTTATGCCCATAGCTGCACATAACAGCAAGTCAAATACTCCTTAAATATAGAGAGATCTTGAGATATAGATATAGATTCCTGTGTGCAATCATCACCTGTATGTGTTGCAATTGGAGAGTCTCTCCATGGCTTAAAACCTTTGGATTCCTTCAAGGCCACTCCAAATTCCCCTTCAGGAACAGTACTGAAGCTATACTGCAGTTGAAATCCTCTTTGTTACCCCCCTTTCCCACCTTGCTCCTTGTTTCTAGTGGCAGCTGGGGTAGAAGAAGGCTCCCTGCCCTGGAAAGGGAACGCCTAAAAATTCTTTCCTTTAAAGTGACTCTTTTTCCTGATTTCTTTGGATGCACCAAATACACTGCATTACAAGCAACCACCACCATAATTTTAGGGCAAAGAAACATATCTTTAATATGCAATATTTATTCTTTTATAAAACATAATAAGAAAAGAATATATTTATTCTTTTATAATAAAACCCTGATATTTGAGTGAAATATCAAATGACAGAGTGATCTCTGTCAAGGAGCATCCTAACCTGCCCTAGAACAGGCAGGCAGGCCTGCGCTGTATCCATCACAGGTTGGGAGCAGGCTGGAGCCTCCATGGGGCAAGGGCACATTCATCCCCTTACCTCAGGCTAGGCACCAGCAACCCCATAGGGCTGCTCAGATATATAGCAGGCACAAGTTGAAGCACACCACATGGTCCAATCGGGCCACACAGGATGGAGACAGAGGTTTGGATGCAACCTAAGAGCTGCCCACCGGGCTGCCCTCCTTCTGCCTTCCCCCCACCCAGAATAGCTCCTGAGCCAGCTGAACTTGGCTGGTGCAGGAGCAGCTTACCACGGGCATGTTCCAGCATTGCAGGGCCGACATAACTGGTTGTGTTGGCCCTGCACCAGAAGTGCTGGTGTGGATGTGCATTATGGCATCTTCGCAACAGTGCTCAGCTGATGCAAGTGGCTTGCTTTGGCCAAAGGGGGGGGTTAGATTGTGCTGCCCATCTCTTGAGGAACAGGGATTTTCTGCAGTACACTCGTTTGTTATCCAGTTTTAGATCCCTGTTCCAGTAGAGCTGTGTAATTCATTAATTCCCCTAAAACCAGCTCCATTTTGAACAGAAGACGCTATAAGCAAAATGAATTCCTATGCATGTTTACTCAGAAGGAAGTCTAACAATGTTCAGTGGAACTTACTTCCAGGTAGGACTGCCTAGGAGTGCAGCCCAAAGTCATTATCATTAATAAGCGCACTAACATTTTTAATTAGAATTACCCGATAGAAATGGGGACAGAGTGCCGATACCTTTAACCATTGTATAGATGGGGGAATTTGGGCAGGTGCAGCTCATCATGGAAGGGTTTCAAAAGCTGCACCTGCCAAAATTCCCCCTTCTATACAATGGTTAAAGGTATAGGCACTCTGTTCCAGTTTGGATCTGGTAACCCTAATTATAATAAATGTCCTTTTAGCATGACAAATATGATGCGAGACAACTATAGGATGTAAACATTTCAGAAGGAAGGTTCTCCTCCCGTTCCCTAGATCTGATGAATGAAAGAGACATAAATGGGCTAATTGTTTTTGGTGCTTTTGGCTGGCCAAGATATTGGACACCTTTCCTACTAAATGAGCAACCCCCTAATGATGGGTCCAGTGTTCATACTATATAGGCATCATTAAGACTTACTAGATTGATTGTCTGGATCCAGTGTTTTCAGACCAGTCACTGGAACATGTCTGCAATTTGTGCCAATGAGTACCCCAGCCTAACTAATATTTATAAATTGCATGTGAAATGTGAATGAAATGTGGTCTTTTCAATTTCCTTGATGCAAATGGTTTAGGCCTCCTTACCTCATGCTGATGGTATTCATTAATTAGACTCACACAAATCTCATTTTAAAAAAATTGGAGTTTCATTTCCAATTTCTCATCACTTTCTCTTGTTAGCAGAGCTTTCATTAAAACATACACACAACCAAACTATGAGCTGTGCAAATTGATGACACATAACCAACAAGGATTGATTTTCTACATCGCAAAACAAGGGAAAACATAATGGAAAAGAAAAGATTTAATGAGCATTTTTCATCCACTGAAACCTTATAGATACTGAATTATTGACCATGACAGTAATATTGTTTGATTGTGACAATCACCTTTCTCTTCTGTTTCCAAGAGGATACATGTACAATAAAATATAAACATATACAAAAAAATATAAACACAAGCCTCATTTTGGGGGGATTCTATTCACTATTATTTTAAGCAATCTCTCAGCTGGAATTTTAATTTGTTCATCTATGTACCACATTTGTATATGGAACTTAGGATGGCATGAAATAGAACCCCTTAATGATGTGTTTTATTGCAACAATTCCATAAATTAAGCCACTTGCTCAACTTGAAAGGGAAACAAATCACATTAAGCAGACATGACACTTGTTCTCATTTTCTTATTTTCCACAGGAAAAATTCTATTGCCAGAAATCAACTTTTGGAAACAGACTATTACTAAATAATGAAGTGACTTGAGGAGAGGAAATACAGGTGTGTGTTTCATTTTCAGCTTTTTCCCCATTTTTCTTCCTCTCAGAATTATCCCTGCAACACTGCATTTGCTAAAGTTTACCATAAATTTTAAAATAGGAAGTTATATTGCATGGGCTTTCAGTGGGGTTGCTGCGGGAGGCATAATTGTATTAAATAGAAAGTTGGATCTGATATAATTTGGAGTCCAATCTTAAACTTACCAGCCATTGCTGGGTCAAACGTCCACTCTTTCCCCAGAGTCTTCCATTCTGTGGAATCTTTCCCCCTGATAAGGGAACAAATGTTCTATTACCCAGAGTTCAGCACTTTGGCTAACAGAGTTCATATTCTGCTTGTGAGCAGCCCGATTAGGCTGTTAGTCATGAATAACTTCCTTATAGCCTGATCCTAAATCAGCAGCTCCTGAGGAGCAGGAGTGCCAAAATGGCAACCGCTGCATCCAGAGGCTGCCGAGGCCACCACTGGGGTCTCTTTGGGGTAAGGAAGCATTTCCTCCCTTACCCCGAGTAACGTTGCTGTGGTGCCAATGGGTCTCCTGGCTCTGCGCCCACGTTTGAGCAGGCACAGTGTCAAGGAGACCTATGTTGGGCCTCCCATCTCATGCGGGGAGTATGTGGCTTCCGTACGAGAAGCTGCCGCCATCCCTGCCCCCCTCATGAGCCTGATCTTCCCCTTCCAGCAGGCCTTGCTGCTGCAGCGCCAGGCAGCCGTGCCACCCACACAGGTGGTAGTTACTCTCCAGGTGCAGTAAACATGCTTTTCAGCACATTTATGACAGCTGGAGCTGGCGGTACGAGCATAGCAGCAGCAATAGAGCCCTTAGGATTGTCTCTTAGGTGCAATCCTAACCTGGGGTTAGGCTGGCCTAGTTAGGCCAGCAAAGTTTGATTGGCACAAGGGCCACCGTAAAGCACATTTGGACCGCTCTCGGAGTCAGAGGGGATGGAGCATGTTTGTGTGCTGGCCTTTCTGACGCCAAGAGTGGCCCAAACGTGCTTTATGGTGGCCCTTGTGCCAGTCAAACTTTGCTGGCCTAACTAGGCCAGCCTAACTCCAGGTTAGGATTGCGCTCTTAGTCTTTTTATTATTTTTTATTTTAATGCATTTATACCCTTCCTTTTCCCTGCACTGTGGGTGCCCAAGGCAGCTAACAAAATATATACAAATCATCATCCTAAAATACTATAAAAGCAAACACTACAACAGCAAACAATACAACCATCATAAATGGCAAAAGCAGTTAGGACTAGGGCTGCAATCCTAAGCATATTCACTTGGGAGTTCGACCCATTGAATACAGTGTTTATTTTACTGTCAAATAAACATACCGTACTTTGGATTGTGTTGTCAGTAAACGTGCTTTGATACGGCACTTTTTAGTTTGCATTTACATTTTCCGTTACTATTGCTAGAAAACCCAACATCTGGAAGCACCTAGAGGATACATTCCCTAGAGTACATTCATGGTGGTTTTGCAGATGACTGTTCCCATCACAACAGAAAACGAAATAAAAAAAGCTTCTACTTGTTTTTATTGTACCTTTTCTTTTTCCTTCTGAAACAAATGTACAACAAACAGATCTACAATCCTCATTCATTTTTTTCAATTCAATATCCTTTTTTTTGATTAAACATGGAAATGCTCTGGGACTATTGCCAGATACCTGTAAGTATTTGTTCCTGGCAGAGCATGGAAGAATGTACTGTTGTTCAGCAATATATAACACCTGTTTTACATGTTTTACATTCAGAAGGTCCAAGAAAAGACACATGGGAAAGACACCTGATGGGCAGCCCAATCCTGAGTTGCCCAGCTCCCATGGGAGCAACAGTAGCAAATTGGCTACTGCTGTATTCTGCAGGATCTGTGACAGCTGCTGGGGTCTCCTTGGGGGAAAGGGACATTTGTCCCCTTCCCCTGGGGAAAGCTCCGACACCCACAATGGGAGTCCTCAAGTCTCCCCTGGTTATTTTGTTGGTGGCAAATTGAGCAGTTCCATGTTGGGCTACCTGGCCTGAGTCGGGCATTGGATCCAGTGGTGGAAGTCACTTCTGGGTCTGACCCCTGCATGGACCCGATCCTACCCTCCCCCTGCCCTGTCTTCTCTGGGTATCACAAATGTCCTTTATGGCACGTTCGCAACACTTTTAGCCAATGTTACACATGTGTCGCTGACAATAAGGCCCTTTGGATCAGGCCCTGAAACTCTGCTGGTCACAGTAGACAATGCTAAGCTAGATGGATCAATAATCTGTCGAGACAGAAGTCACATTCATACACATGTGAAAACCTGACAAGGTCCCAGGCAAGTTGACCCACATGTTTAAGGAGCTACTATCTGAAACTATCATAGAGGTGACTCCATGATTGTCAAGGATCAAAAGCTTGTAAACAAAAAATGGATGCTAAAATCTGCCAAGAATATCTCCATGTTTTGAGACACAAGAACCATGTCAAGTCATTTTTGTTACGTAAAAATATATGTGATGCTGTAAATCATAGAACACCAAAGTCCTGATTCTATGAACCAAATCTACACAACAATTCGTAAGACTGAGAGTGCAATCCTATACTACACTGGAATGGCAAGGCCGACAGACCTGTGCCATATCCAGCACAGTATAGGGAAGGCTGGAGCCTCCCTGTGGCAAGGGCACGTTTGTGCCCTTACCGTAGGGAAGGCTCCAGCCTCCCCAGTGTGCTCTTCAAATCTGCGCCTGCTAAACAGCAGGCACAGATCCGAGGAGACTGCGCAGCCCAAATCAGGGCCGTGTGGCTTCCCGAACGGGCTTAGGATTTGGCCTTATGGCTGAATCCCAAGCCTGCCCCCCTCCCAGGTCAGCACACCTGCCAGCATGCCCACAACCTGCCCACAGCCCCTCCCTTGCACTGATGCCTTCCCTGCGCCAGCCAGCTTTGGCCAATGCAAGGGAGGTGCAGCACGAGCGCAACGAGACCGGCGCTGCCTGCAGCGCTGGTCCCATTGCCTTAGCACCGATTCTGGGGTGCTGCTTGGCGCCCCTGCGTCGGCACTAACTGCGCAGCACTGACACTATGACATAGCATCAGCATGACAGGCAGCAGGGGATTGCACTGCCCAGATGAGTTCCAATCGTGCATTTCTACAGTGCTTGAATTTCAGCTTTTTCCATATTACTATAATAAATATATCTGTGGTATAATATACTTAAATGTAATAGGTTTTGGGCGACATCTAGCCATGCACTTTTAATACCTGCTGGAACCAGCGAGAAGGATTTCAGTGTATACCGAACTCTTCTAATGGAGTCACTGGGTCTTGAAGGTGCTTAACTTTGGAATGAGTCCTGCCATTCGTATGCAACGCTTTGATCTGGATACGCTTACAAATTAACCCATGTACAATATGATCAAAAATGTTTTTGAAATTCAGAAAAGCCTTTGAAATTCATCAAGAAACATGGCATATTAATGCAGAAGGAAAGCGTTGTTTTATTTTAAGAATCAAAAGAAACAAATTAGTTGCTAGCGACTTACTTTTTCAGGCAATGCTGAGTAAAGAAAATCTTAAGTTTTGTTTGCCAGCCAACTGTAAAGAAAACGAATAAAAAAAGTTTAGCTGTGGTGAGGACAAAGATTTAAGCAGGGGCTACATTGTTATATAATGGGGAGAACGCAGAACAGTAAACACAGAACACAGAACAATTTGTATATACACTACTGGATTCTTACAGTCCTATGCATGTTTATTTCAAGTTCATCTGTGTTCAGTGCAGGTTACATTGCATCTTTACTGACTACAATCATTGATCTCTTTGTTTAATCACTCAATGATATGGAAAGACCCAATTTTAGTACTTTGGCCACCTCATGAGAAGAGAGGACTCTTTAGAAAAGACCCTCATGCTGGGAAAGGTCAAAGGCAAAAGGAGAAGGGGGCGGCAGAGGATGAGACGGTTAGAGAGTGTCACCGAAGCAATGAACATGAAATTGGGCGAACTCCGGAAGCTAGTGGAGGACAGGGAAGCCTGGCGTGCTGTGGTCCATGGGGTCGCGAAGAGTCGGACACGACTTAGCGACTGAACAACAACAATTTTTAGTATAAATAGTTTCAACAGAAAGTAACCTTTACCTAAGTCATGGTACATGGTTCAGCCCAGCTCACAAAAAACATCAACTCTCCTGGGTTTCAGACAGGAGTCTCTCCCAGCCCTACCTAGAGATGCCAGTAACTGAACCTAAAATCTTGTGCATGGTACTCTACGATAGAGCTTTGGTACTCTGCAAATTCTCTGTAAGTAAGCCAGTTCTGACTTCCCAAGACATTTCCACAGGCTGAGACAATCTCCTACTTGATGACAGAACATTGTTCCAGTATCTCTCACAAACAACTGAGAGATTTGGAATCCAAAGTTTGTTTGGAATCATATTGGGCCTCATCTACTTGCATTGATCAAAACTGTATGCATACCCCAGAGGTGGGTCCAGTAGTTTCAACATTCCTCCACTTTCATGCGTGAAGGAGGCAGCATGCAACTGCCAATTCCCCCTTGGGTATCATGACCCTGACACCAACCTGAGGTTGTCTTTCAGTGATCCCAGATTTGTAATGACAAACTCTGGGAAGGGGGTCAAAGAAGCTCAGAGCACAATCCTAAGCCGTGCTGGAATGGTACAGGCTGGTGGGCCTGCACCGTATCCAGCACAGCTTGGGACTACGCTGGAGCCTGCATGGCACATTCGCATGTCCCGGGGTAGGTGCCATCCAGCCCTACGGGCTACTTGGATCTGCATCTGCTATGTAGTTCCCCAAGTGGCCTGAACTGGGGCTGTGCAGGCTGCATCCAGGCTCCACCCCCCTCCCAGGGCAGGGCTGCCTCGCGGATCGTCCTACCCATCCAGTTCCTCCCAAAGCCCATCTAGTCACAGTGGCCGACCAGATTCCTCAGGGAGCACATAAGACAACAAGATACTTGCATCTCAAAAGATACTTACATATTGCAAGAAGATAATTGCATCTTCTTAAATTAGCAGGGATTAAAAATGCCACCCAGAACAACACAACCACCCAGAACACTATGATTGCAAATTGAGCTGAGAAGAGCATGTCTTGTACACAATCTGTTTGGGAAGGACCATTGCTCAGTCATAGATCACTTACTATTGACACAAAGGATCTCAGGTTCAATCCTGGCACCTCTGGGCAGGGCAGAGAAAAATGCCTGTGTGAAGCTCTGTAGAGGTATTACCAGTCACTGTTGATGATACAGGCAGCGCAATCCTCAGCGCAACGGGATTGCGCTGACACTGCGCACTTAGCGTTGATGCGGGAGCACCGATCTGCACGCCCACGTTAGTGCTTGAGCAACAGGACTGTCACTGCAGGCAGCACGGGGGAGGCTCTGCGCCGCAGTGCCACAGGGATTAGAGGGAGGGAGAGAGACGGGGCGGGACTTGGCAGGACATGGGTGGGCTTGGGAGGTGGCCATACAGCCAAATCCTAAGCCTATCCACTAGGCCGTGAGGCCCCGATTCGGACCGCACACTGTCCTAGGATCTGTGCCCATTCTTTAGTGGGCACAGATCCGAGGAGCACATAGGGGAGCCTCCCCTACGGTTAGGGAGCACACGCTCCCTTGCCATGGGGAAGCTCCAACCTCACCTATACTGCGCTAGGGTATGGCTGGCCTTGCCATTCCAGCGCAGTATAGGATTGCGCCCTGAGTTAGGTAGACCAAGGACCTGACTCAGGGCGCAATCCTTAGTCTATCTAACTCAGTATCATCAACAGTGTCATATTTGCGGCAGTCAGAAAGAGTGTTACATTATTCCAGCGCTGTAACTGGGAGATAGGATTGGGCTAATGGGTTTAAGTGCAGTAGGGGCTTATTCCATGGAAGGGGAACAAATGTACCCCAAGGAGGCCTCCAGAGGCAAAAACTCTGCAGATGCAGTGGGCGCCATGTTGTCACCGCGCATTGCATCGCCACATGGGGAGTTACATAGGATTGGGCTGTTTGATTTCTTCCTATGTGTCTGTTCACACCTGAAGAGCTCCATGTGCCTGGTGACTCTTGGATTTCGGCCAGAGAGACCCAAAGATTTTGGCCAATTATTCCACTCGAAGTAATAGCAGTGGATCTTCCTAATATAGTCAGAGTTTAGCACAATAGATGTTTACAGCAGTAAATCTTTCAAAAAATGCAAAGAGGCATTGTTTGGAAAACAGTTTGTCATTTGACCTTTATTCTTTGACAATGCTAATAAATTGTCTTTCTCAATGGGTAGTTTTGCAAATCTTAATGCCACCATGGGAATTAATGGCTTGTCAGTCAGTCTTCCTTGAACCTCTATAATTATTATACTACTTCTGGAACATGAGTTAAATCTTCATTTACTAGGGTGGTTCTGTGAAACCTGCCAAAATTCTCATTTTCCAATGTCCTCTTGGTATTAGAGAAATGCTAAAACCTTCTAATGAATGTGGTTAGGTAGTTGTGGAACAGACCTTTTCAGAACAGTGCAAAGTTTAGTATTATCCATTCTGAAAATGTCAACCAATATTCTTAGGATCATGCACACAGAAGTGGTCAGCATAGGTTTTTTTTTTCTTTACATAGTATTCTGGGGACAGCAAAACCATGGCAGTGGAGAGGGGGAGCATTGTACTTTGTCTCTATCATAGTTCTGATCTTGATTTATGGGGGTGGAGCATATTATTTTAACTGGGACAAAAGTGTCTACTGGTTTTCCAAATTGGGGACCATGATCAATTTGGAACCACGGCAAAATGCCAGAGCCCCCTTTCCACCCTGATGTGGTTTTGGCCAGTTGAACCACCACCCCTACGGTACTATTTAAATAAATAAAAATAAAAATAAAAAACTGGACTACATTATTTTGGGTGGTCACATATAGTTTTCAAAGCATAATTAAAAACATTGCTGAGTCTTTAAGCCTCAGATTAAAATACATTGTGGGATGTGTTTCACCTTCACCTGTGGAAAGCATCTTCAGGACGCTCACAGAAGCGTCTTCTGTGGGTTGGGACCCGCCAGTTGGTCATGAGCCAATTTCAGGTGGGTCGCAAAGCACCTAGAGCAGCCATATTGAAAATATGGGAAGAAGGGATGCTGGACATGGGGAGGACTGTGTGGTTGTTTTGCTTATGTCAAGGTTCTAAATTTACCTATGAAATAGATATATAGACTTTCTTCCTTTCCAAATCCACATTGCTATTGCTATTGCAAAATGACTGAGAAACAACCCTGCTGCTTTGCTCAAAGTAGCAGGTTCCAGCTATGACATCATTTCTGATGAGTCCCAAACAGATTGTTATTCTAAAAAGTGGGTCCCTGTGTTAAAAAGCTTGCAAACCATTGACCTAGAACAATGTGAAAAATCAGCAGTGGCAAAACATGCTGGTCCTCAAATAAACTTCAATCAAACTCAAGTTCTTTCTACAGTGTAACAATACCATAACAGAATCTATAGGAGGCCACTGAAATTCAAAAACATAAAAATATGCACACACACACAAAAGAAGAGACCCTCAGGGTGCAATCCACGCCCGCACATTGCACCAACACAATAATGTTGCATTGGCGCAACCAGGCGCGTATCTTACCTGTAGCACCCCATGGCACGAGCCATAGGGCACCCATGGCACGAGCACACTGTATTGACACTGTCACGGTGGAGAAACGTATCCGGGTTTATCCTAATCAAAAACCTTGGATGACCGGGAAGGTTAGACGCCTGTTGTATGCAAGAAATAAGGCTTTTAAGTCTGGGGATGATCTAGACTACAGTGCAGCAAGAACGAACTTGAGGAGAGGCATAAAGCAAGCTAAGGCCGAATACAAGAGGAAAATTGAAGACTGCTTTCTCAGCAATAACATGAGGCAAGTTTGGCAGGGGGTTCAACAACTAACGAACTATAAAGCAAAAAAGGTTTCTTCGGGCGGTGGCGTGGAGGTGGTTGAGGAGTTGAACAACTTTTTCGCTCGATTCGAGATCGATCAAACTGTACCTGTTCGTTTGCCATCATTTACTCAGCAGTGTCCTCCCTTCATTGTTAATGAGCTGGATGTGAGACAGACAATGAAGGTGGTTAACTCCAGAAAAGCAGCTGGACCCGACTCAATTCCTGGTCGGGTGGTAAAAGACTGTGCTGATCAGCTAGCCGGGGTTTGGACTGTAATTTTCAATCGATCCCTGACACAATGTGCAGTTCCTGTCTGTCTCAAGGCTTCCATCATCGTTCCACTGCCTAAAAAGTTGCCTACAAATAGTCCAAATGATTATAGGCCGGTGGCACTAACTTCAATCTTAATGAAGTGCTTTGAGCAGCTAGTTCGGAAATACATTATCTCCTGCCTTCCTGATTCCTTTGATGGGCTTCAGTTTGCTTACAAAGAAAATAGATCAACTGAGGATGCGATTAATACTGTGCTTTATATGGCTTTATCCCATTTGGAAACACAAGGGAATTATGTAAGAATGCTGTTTGCGGACTTTAGTTCTGCTTTTAATACCATCATACCACACAGATTAATAGCCAAACTTAAAGATCTAGATTTTCCAGATTCTATCTGTTTATGGATATGGGATTTTTTAACAAATCGTCCACAAAGAGTTAAACTGAATGATTACATCTCTACTGACAAGATACTCAGCACTGGCACTCCACAAGGTTGTGTCCTTAGTCCACTACTGTTCTCCATTTATTCATCGGATTGCACCAATAACCATCCCAATAATAGGATTATCAAATTTGCGGACGATACTACATTAGTAGGACTTATTTCCGGGGATGATGAGTCTGCGTATCGGGATGAGGTATTACAGCTATCCCGCTGGTGCAAAGAAAATAATCTTCTATTTAATATCCGAAAAACCAAGGAGTTTATAGTGGACTATAGGAAAAAAAGAGCAGACATTCAGCCACTGTATATAGATGGAGTTTGTGTGGAACAGGTGGTTGAATGTAAGTTTCTTGGGACCATCATAACTAATGACCTGACTTGGAGTGCGAACACCACTGCTTTAATTAGGAAGGCACAACAACGGTTGTATTTTCTAAGGATTCTTAGAAAGCAACAATTGGCTGAGAGTTTGCTAATCACCTTCTATCGGAGTTCAATTGAGAGCATATTATCCTACTGTCTCTGTGTATGGTACACGAGCTGCACAGTGGCAGAGAAAAAGGCAATTCAAAGGGTGATCAAGACGGCCCAAAACATCATTGGCTGTTTACTCCCCTCTTTGGAAGAACTGTATAAAAATAGATGCAAGAGGAAGATATCTAATATATTGAAAGACTCCTCTCATCCGGGACATCAGCTCTTTGAACTATTACCATCGAGAAGGAGATTTAGGGTATTGAAAGCAAGGACGAGCAGATTCAGAAACAGTTTTTACCCAAGTGCAGTATTGAGTTTAAATGCGGGGTCATAAGTTTTTGTGGAATTTAAATTGCTGGGAGCAATGGGGTATTTATATTTGTATAAGTGATTGTTGTATGGTTGATTGTGCATATTTTAGTTTTGGTGTTGTCCAGTTTTACCTTGGGGAAGAGCACCTCATTTCGTTGCACCCAGTTGTGAGTGTAATGACAAATAAATTTCTTATGTCTTATGTCTTATGTCATAGGGTGCGGGGCAGTGGCGGGGTGCCATTGCGCGTGGTCCAGGAGAGACCATGTGGTTTCTGGCCCGCCCACACCTCCCTTACGCTCCGAAATAGAGCATTTCCAGGGTAAGGGAGGCGGGTCTGTGTGACGCGCGGGGGTGGGGCAACGTGGGGGGGCGCGCGTGTTCAGTGCCTGCCATGGGGCATGCTCCCGGCCCAGACCGCCACTGGGCGCAATGTCATTAGCACCGACGCAGGAGCTCCAAGTGGCATCCAAGTGGCATCCAAGAGCAGTCTGGACTGCTCCCAGACTGGCGCTAACTGCAGTGCCGGCAAGGGAGCGCGGGCGGACAGCTGCCTGTGTGCCAGCTGAACTTGGCTGGTGCAGGAGCAGTTCTGAGAGGGCGGAACTGAGTGGGGGTGGGCAGAACTGGGCTCGGGTGGGCAGGCTGGCCCGGGGAGGGGGGCGTGCCCAGGATGCGGCTGTTGGGCCACAACCAAGGCCTCATCCCCAGGCCACGCAGCCTCCTTGGTTTTGCACCCACAATCTCATGGGATCCGAGGAGCACATTGGAGAGGCTCCACTCGCCTCGGACGCTGCGTCTTAGTACGTTTGTAACATGAAGTTTTGCCCTTAACTCCAAAAATTTGTCACATGATTATAGAAGATCGAGCATCATATCCCCAAACATGTTTCTGCTTTAAAGCAAAAACGGGCAGAGACTCTATATTTATCAAAACAGGGGTGATGGGATAAAATGTGTTTAGCTTTTCTCTCCAAGCTGTTTTCCTGTTCTAATTTATTATCCAAATTGCCATTAATCCCACAATTGGGCGGGGGGGGGGGGGGTAGAGGTGAAAGGAGACCAGGTTTTTTGTCTAAGCCACATCTAATAGCATCTTTAAGGAGGGTTTTAGAGCAAGGAACTGGCACAGGGGAGAAGGGTTTAAACTCCCTCCCTAGTACTACTGCTATAATCAAATTCTGAACCTCCTGTGATGGCTTTAAAGTCAAAACAAAAACATTGGGGAAATCCAATAACAAATTTCCCATGTCAAAACTAGTTAGTACCTAAAAATACAAGCAGTGGTATTAAATATTTTTTCCCATTTAAATTCAATTGGCAAAAGCTGCTAGATTTAAAAAAAAGAATACCCCCAAAACCCATCTTATATGTGCTCATTAACGTGTTTTAACACAAAGAGGTCTAAAAAACTAAAAGTGATTTCTTTTTTCTTTTGCAAGAAACCAATTTATTTCTAACTAAAGTATAGCTACCTTAGGATTTTGGGGGGGAGGAAAAAGCCACTTTGGGATTTAACTTTAGAAAAGCAATTAGACCCCGCTGTGTAGCTCAATAAATCAACCTCTCCCAATTAATTATTTTAGACTTAAAACATGGTTGCACTGCAGGGTTGTGAGACCATTTAAAAAATATTTCCACACAAAAAATAAATAAATAAAATGAGTCCATAGAGACCTGAAGCGGTTGATACTTACCTGATCTAAGGCTGGCAGCTGTCAAAACGTGGTCAAACAAGTGATAGCTGACACAGAGTTAAAGGAAGCATAGAGCCAAAAGATCCTGTTTTTCTTTTAAGAGGGTGACATTTTAAAATGAAAAATAGGATATGAGCGACATAAATGGTTTCTTTCCTAACTTTTCATTCTCTATGTAGCAGCGACTTCATTTAAAATCTGGATGCATCTATTAGCACCTGTATTCAGTAATAAGAGATATGTTCAGCTAAAGCAAGTACAGTATGTGTTTTGTATAAGAAGCTCCTTTGCAAAGGACAAAACAACCTTCTCTGTTTTTTCAGGCAGACTACAAGTATGGGGGACAAAGTGGCCAGAATTCGGAACTTGTTCAGCAAGGCAGTGAATGAGACCTCTTATGAAGCTCTTTCACGCTTGTGAAGTTCTGCTTAAATAAACACCATTCCAAACACCGAAGCAATTCCTTGAGAAATGATCTCTGGGAAATGTATTGTCCCCTAGTGTATCATAACTCCTTCAGCAAAGTTTCAGCTAACAGTTATCCTTAACTGTTTTCCACTTTTCCAAATTCTACCATTTTCTTCAGGGTGACATGCAAATTTAATTTAAAAATAATATGTTGTTGGGAGTTACAGGAAAGCTTCATTCTGTGCATATTGTAGCCAATGACCTCTGCAAAACACTCAATAAATCTCATCTCTTTTCTTCCCCTAGTACTGCTGTTAGATATTAACATAATACTTGAAGGACTTGTCCAGTATTTAAAAAAATACTGTGTTCGCTTATTTATTTTAGAGCTCTGGGCATCACGAAACCTGCAATAAATCTGCATCTGTAGAATTGCACAGAAACGTTAGCATACAACTTAGACCCATATGCAAGAGGCACTTTTTCAAGTGGTGTTTCTCTTATATTTAGCAGGGGGAGAGCAATTGGCCCCATTCACCCCTGCGCAGTGTCTTTTCTAGTGGCTGTTGCTGGTGGTGGTCTGCATTTTTTTAGATTGTGAGCCCCTTTGGGACAGGGAGCCATTTAATTTTATTATTATTACTATTTGCCTGTAAACTGCTTTGTGAACTTCATGTTGAAAAGCGGTATATAAGTACCTGTTGATTGTTGATTGATATGCAAGGAGGTAGGAAGCCTTGTCAATTGTCTTCTGAAATCTTGATTTCCTACATTTGTCCTGATCCAAAGACTCGCATCTAATTCCAATGTATAGCAGGAACTCCATTATGTGAATGATACCCCGTTCACTACAGCAGGGATGGTTCCATGTATGCTTCCCTTTTTATATGCAAAGCTTTCTTTTCATTTCTATGGCAGATGTTGGGGGTATGTGGACTCTGTACATCAGACCTCTCATTTTTCGAAAGGACTGTGCTAGATCAGGTTGCTAAACTGTTCTTCAGTTATCAAGTAATGTGCTCATTCTGTTTCCATGGGTTCAAAAATCATCATGACAAAATGAATTAGAAAATGTGATGATACACATAGCTAAACACAGAACTGAAAAAGGGAACTCTTGAAATTCTTCACAATCCAAACACCACTGGTGAAATCAGTTAACATTTATATTTCACGTTTTTTCACCATGGGACTCAAGCATACATAGAGCTCTCACACACAGTCATCCATCTAAACACAGACTAGTATTAATCCAGTTTAGCTTCAGTTTGGTGCCTATAGCATGTACCTTCAGATTGTACCCTATTATAAGAACACAACTGTCATGCAAGTAAGGCAGGGACACCACTGAATTTAAGGTGTGTACTTATCTTGGATGGGCATCTCCTTAGAGCAGAAATGGAATCTGATCATGCTTTTGTCTAATGAACTAATAATGGTAAAGCGTATCTAAAAATGAAGTACCCTAGATACTCAAGTATAAGTCAATCTCACAGATAAGTAGAGGGCAGATTTTGAGCCAAAAATCATCTGATGCAGATAGTCCACAACCATAACAGTCCTGATAGATGGCCTCCTCTAACCAGTTTCTGCTTTAAGTCCTCCAGTGATAACCTACTCCACTGCAGACTGTCCCACTGCCAAACAGTGCTTCCCAGGAGGAAATTCACCCTAACATTTAATCAAAATCTCACCTGTGGTGGTTTGAAACTCATTTGTCCAGGTATAAACTCCATTGATCAGCAATTTTCAACATTGGTGTGCCACGAATGGTCCAGAGGTGTTGGGAGAGGGTTATTTAATACAGTAGGGCCATTGTTCAGCTGTCCAATGTGCCCATCAATTGTCCAAAAACTAGTGTTGTGCCTTGACAATTTTAGAACCTTGTCAGTGTGCCATGCGATGAAAAAAGTTTGAAAGTTGCTGCTATAGATCATCTCAGAACAAATCTACTCCATCCTTCACGTGACAGGATCTCAGATACTTGTAAGTAACTATCATGTCGGGCCTTAACCATCTCCTTTCCAAGTTCAACTCTTTCAACCTTTCCTATCCAGTTGCCCTCCTCTGGCGTTGTTTCAGGCTATTGCAAATGCCTGATTTGGAAGTCTTTGTAACCGTCAGAGAATCTCATGCAGCCTAATTCCTTGTTGGTCCTTGTAGTTGCCTCTTTTGGCGAGATTACAGTTTTTCAGGTTCAGAACCCAGTGCAAGATTGAATCTGGGTGGATGTGAAAATTAGTGTCTTATCATGAGCCAGGTTTCATCACTGAAGTGCCAACTATCCTGAGCTGCCTGGGTGCTTGCTGGTTTTGCATTGCCCCTTCTGGGCAGGGAGCTCCGGTACCCCTGCAGCATGAGCAGTAAGCCCTTATCTTCTGCCGGGGGCAGAAGATTTAGCCGAGAGGGTTAATGCCTCCGTTTGCCCGAAGATAACACCTGAAGATCTCAAGGTCGTGAGCTCGGGACTGCCGGAAGTCTCTGCGAGCGGCAGACCTTGCAGCTGCGGCTGATTAGAAGCTGAGCTTCAGCTGCCTCGTGGGAGGAGGAGTGTGCTGAAGGTCAGCTGCGTCTCTGGTGTGAGCAGGGAAGCATCAGCCAGCAGAAGACAGACGGGTGGCTAAAGAAAGAAGGCTAAATCCAGAAAGGAAGATCTGAATGTGTGTAGTTCTTGAAAGACAGAACATTTCTGTAAATTGTAAAAACCTTCGGGTTTATGAAAAGTCTGCCTATGTAAACCGCCTTGAGTTGTAATCACTAGAGAAATCTAGTGATCTTAAGAAAGGCGGTATATAAATACATGTATTATTATTATTATTATTATTGTTATTATTATTATTATTATTATTATTATTATTATTATTATTGTCCACGCTGGAGTCTTTCTGTTTCCAGTGCAGTGCAAATGCAGTCACATTCCTCAGATGAAGAAAGAACATGAACGTAAAATAACACTAACTGTTTAATACTGGGATCATTCAAAGGAATGCAGTGTTTTCTGCTAGAATACTTATCTACATCTGAATTAAAAACAAATATTTTTACAGCAAATGCTCAGACAATAGCATTGTAATCCTTTCATTTTCAATTTCCTGTGTGTCTATATATGAAACATTTTGGCGCTAATGTGTAAGTCAGTCCAAAGTTCCTTATAATTTTTTTTTGCAAGGAATATCACAAGCATTTCAAGCAATAAGATGTTGCAGAACTGCACAAATTTCATTTACCATCCATATTGTTGGCTTTTTCTAATAATAGGAATAAAGTTATGCAATACATGGGTAATTAACGCCCTAAACCAATGGGGGACTTATAGTAGTGGATCGAATTATCACTGCTGTAAGTTGTTTTGCAATAGCACAATCACTGCTACGCTGTCACACACTCTAGTGGCACACCTGCAGACCTTTCGTGGCACACCAATGTGCCATGGCACACTGGTTGAAAATAGCTGATATGCCATCAGGACATAGTGGGGGTGCCATTGGGGCCCCAGTATATACCTTTGTTCGAGGACCCCCAGTAATCCAAAGCTGGCACAGTAGCATAACTAGGAAGGTCAGGGGGGCAAATGCCCCTGGGCACCAGGAGGGGAGGGGCAGAAAAATAGCCACCCTCCTGCCCTCGGTTTTCCCCCCATCACCACACTGCACCCTCCTCCACTGCTGTTTTTTTTAAGTGGAGGAGGAGGAGGGCAGCCCCCAGAGTCTCAGAAGGCCTTCTGTAGGCCAAAAACCATCACTTCCGGTTTTTGATCTAAAATCAGAAGTGAATATTTTTGGCCTCCAGAAGGAGGCTAGGGAGGCCAGGGAGACCACGTGCAGTTTCCCAAATCATTGTCAAAATTCATCAAAATTTGTTTTCAACAGAACAAATCATCAAAATTTGTTTTGCCAAAAATCATCAAAGTTTTCAGCCCAAAACCGGAAGTGATGGTTTTTGGCTTCCAGAAGCTCCCCAGAATGCGTCCAGGGGAAGCGTCCCTAGAGCAGCTCCAGCAAGATGGATAAAAAAGGATGTTGTTTGTTTCTTCCTCTCCCAGAACAGTGCTTCCCTTCCCTGCCCCACCATCTTTTGTTATTAATAATAACTCTAATAATAATACAAAAATTATTAGGATGTCTGTGAACATCCTAAGTCAGTGGTTCCCAAACTGGTGGATCGCGACCCACCAGAGGAACCAGAGGGGAATTTCCCATTAAGGGGAGTGGCCGAGAAATTGGCAGCAACACGATCGCCATGATCACACTGCTGCTGGGAAGGAAAGGGTTTTTTTTAACTTAGCTGGGGGTCGCTATGGATCGCCAGAGTGTCCAGGGAGCCTGCAATCCCCTCTGCAGTCCTCCCCATGCCTCCAAAGTACTGTAAAAAGGGGGGGAAACACTTCCAGTTTCACGACAAAAACTGGAAGTGGTTTTTTATTTTTTTTTACAGTACACGTTGAGTATTCCAGGCTGCTTGAGATAGGAAGGTGTCTGGATTTCAGGTTTTGGATAATTACAAACATATAATATGCATATATATATAATGAGAAATGCTTCCTCTTGCTATATTTATTGTCACCCATTTGGGTGTCTGCTGGCCTCTTTAACATTTTTCAACACTGTCTGCATAGGCACACACCACAGAGCAGAGAATACAACTTAAAGCCTGACTGTGGGAATGAGCACAATACTTTCTAGTATGTACAATGCAGAATTTTTTTAAAAAAGTATTGGACGAAAGTGTCTGGATACTGGAATAGTCTGGATTTCAGACATCTGGATAAGGGATCATCTCCCTGTACTTTGGATGCGTGAGGAGGGCTGCAGAGGGAGTCATAGCTCCCCGGATACTCCAGAGAGCCACAGTGACCCCCCAGGTAAGTTAAATTATTATTATTTATTTACTCAATTTATAGTTAAAAACCCTTTCTTCATGGCAGCAGTGTGACTGTAATGATTGTATGGCTGCCCACCCACCCATGCTGCCCACCCACCCATGCATACTCTGAGAACTCAAACTCGGAGTAGGACGTTGAGAACCACTGTCCTAAGTTCTTGGGAAGGACCTGGTAGTCAATAGGACAAATCCCGCCACTAACAACTGGTGGGCTGTGCATATTTTTCATAAAAATATATTTACGTGGCATGACATGAGTCAGAGACTGTCACACAGCAAGCAGTGCAGTCAATGTCTCAAAGACTGCAAGGGGTGTCCCCCTGCCCCATATCTTCTCCCTTTCCTTCTACTGCTGCTTTAGTACTTCCAAGTGATCTGATTCCCTAGACATTCACAGCAACAGATATTAAGGCTGCAATCCTAAACAGGAGTTAGGCCAGCATAAGTTAAGCCAGCAAAGTTTGGCCAGCACAAGGGCCGCCATAAAGCATGTTTGGATTACTCTTGGAGTCAGGGAGGATGGCTCACGTCTACGTGCTGGCCTCTCTGACTCTGAGAGTGGTCCAAGCATACTTTACAGTGTCCCTTGTGCTGATCAAACTTTGCTGGCTTAGCTTATGCTGGCCTAACTCAATTTATGACAATTTTACCAGTACAGGTCAGGGAAAGCATATACTGAGAATGTTATTAACATTCAAGGACCTGACCTCCTTTTTTTTTTTTTTTTTGCACATTCTGCTGTGACGATGTATCAACCAGGCCTTTGCTTGTTTTAAAAGGAAGCCTGCCAATGCTAGCTCATCCATCCTTTCGGTCTATCTGCCATGTGCCATGGAGAAATTGACCCAAAGGAGAGCTCTATGTGCACAAAGGAGCTGTGCCTATAGGCTGTCCACCCATTTTGCTAGAGGGGACAGCTCCTTGCATCATCCACTTGAGCAAGCTACAGGCACCCCTTCCGTTCAAATTAACTGAGCAAATGCTGGCATGCAAGGAATTTCTCTGTGCGCACTGGAGTCCTATTGATTGTGCTTGTACTGTATATTGGAGAAAAATCACAATGGAAATAGGACCTGGAGGGATTCTATGCAAAAAGAAAAGGTTTAGTACATTGTTAAATCAGAAAGTCTGAATTCTCTACCATCCCTACAAATTTGAATGCTGAGTACACTGTACATCAGAAGCCATGCACATGTTTCAAGCTCTTATTGTTTAAAATAATAATGTGATTCCCTACGAAGTAATGAACAGGGTTTCGTGAGACTTCATTTTGCAACACTTCGTTAGTCATTTTAATCCAGCTAAGTATTATGGAATATTGGAAAATCAAGATCAATGAGACAGACTCAGATGCTAAGTGTTGTAGGCAGGGGAAAGCCTGCCTTGTTACCATCTCTCTGGTTCTAATTAAAACTGTCATGGTCTGAATGAGCATATCTTGATCAAAGCTGAACAAAACAACACAAGATTTTTAAATCATGAAAAGATAGACACATTATGAAATTCAGGAAGACATGGACAGAGGAATAGTCAATAAGATGAAAACAGATTTTAAAATGAGAGACTAATTTCAGTTTCTTTCTGCATTAGGCCACTATAGAAGCCCACAGAAGTCCAGAATTTTAGAACAGGCAGACAAACATTATTTAGTAAGCAAAGATAAAAGGAAACACTCCGATTTCCATATGTAAGAAAATGTAAGCCAGATATAGAATATACCAAGCAGAGAACAGATGCAGTCAACATATCGCTAGTGCAAATTTGGACTTTCAGGCAAGCCATGATGACTATATGCAACCTCTGGGTTTTAGTGGTAGCCTACCTTGAATGCCATGTGTAAACAGGATATGGGTGTCCTGTTATCTTGAGTGCTTCCTGATGCATCTGGTGGGCCATTGTGAGATACAGGAAGCTGGACTAGGTGGGCCTTGGTCTGATCCAGCAGAGTTCTTCTTATGCCTCTTTCCATGATTGTAATACCAAATTGACCTGATTCACATTTCATGGAAGTTAATGAAAGTCCTTCTGCTGAATACTGAAACCCTTTGGATAAAGCTGTCACTAAGCAAAATGTACAGTTTGCCACTCATGCACATACACATGAACACACAGACCAAACAAGGCTATCTAAACAGTTTATTAAAAGGGATTGAAATAATTTGTTTCTTATTTTAGGGTGTAATCCTAACCTGGAATTAAGCTGGCACAGTTAGGCCAACAAAGTTTGGCTGGCACAGGTTTGGTGCATTTGGACCACTCACGGAGTCAGAGAGGCCAGCACACCGATGTGCGCTATCCCCCCTGACTCCAAGAGTAGTCCAAACATGCTTTACGGTGACCCTTACGCCGACCAAACTTTGCTGGCCTAACTGTGCCAGCCTAACTCCAGATTAGGATTACGCCCTTAGTTATCTTGAGAAAGGGAGAACATTCCCTTCAAGATAAAATGACATTCCTGATTCACTGTAATTGGAGAGGGGAGAACATAATTGTATGGAGAACAACGGAGGTAGGCATGTGGTATGGATACGCCATTGGACTTTGAATGGGAGAACTTGAGTTCAAATCTTCACACAGTCAGGTTGCTTCCTTCTCCTGAAGCACTACCATCTCAGCTTGCTTTCATTTGTGCACAAAAGCATGCGCGCCTCCCCACTTCCACCAGTGCCTCTACTTCCTATTAACAAGCTAATTTTAAAAAGCAGGAAGTAGTAAATTGAAGTGTATTGGGGTGGGGGGGATTGAAGGGTGGCCCAGATTTGCAGAGTTTGTGGGCACCACCAATCTTATGGGAGTGCCATAAAAATGGCTACTAAAGACACAGTGCCAGGCACAAAAAGCTGATGAGGGGGCAGAGCCAGGTGACAGCAGCAAAACATGGGTTGGAGAGAGCCACTAGGCCAGTGATAATGAACCTTTTGGGCTCGGTGTGTCAAAATTTAGGACAATGCTTAACTTGGCTCTGCTGGTGTGTCAACCCCCCTCGCAAATAAAGGAGAAACAATTCTTTATATTAATTTATTTAAACAAAAAATACAGTCCAATCTGGTGTGGTCCTATGTATTACATAAATAATCACCAAATAATTACAAAAATGAAAAATGAGTAAAACAAACTCAGTTTTTGTCATGTGTTGGTGAATGCTGATGTTGTGGTGTGTCACTTTTGACACGTGTGTCATAGGTTTGCCATCTCTGCACTAGGCTGTTTCACAAATACATGGGCATCCAGAAACACCATATTGGGTACTCCTAGCCTAGCTGGCTTCCCAGGAGATGCTACCAATTTTCTTTCCCACATACGTTCACCTCCCTCTCCTTGCTTTTCAAAATCAGGAAGAGGAGACTACAACAAAGTTGGAGGTCTTGAAAGTAAGGAGTGTGGGCTGAAGAACGGCTGAGGCATCTGGCTAAGTCACTGGGTGGACATTATATGCGCACAAAGCGCCATGTCGAGGTGATCACTTCACTTGGGCTGATTAGCAGACCAAGGATAAAAAGCATGTCACTACTCACCAATCACCAGATTTGTTTCTGAAGGCATGAGATGGTACAGTACAATTTTCCTCTCCAACTCTAGAGGCCGCAGAGACAAATTTTGAAGAGATGATGA
>JAJKFI010000001.1:33121960-33155382 GCA_029204185.1 Lerista edwardsae | reverse complement strand
TTCTTTCTTTCTTTCTTTCTTTCTTTCTTTCTTTCTTTCTTTCTTTCTTTCTTTCTTTCTTGCCTTTTTCACATATTTATGTCAGTACTGAGTACTCATGGGAAAAACCTCACAAAAAGGGAATAAAGCAAATGGTATTAAAAACAATACTTGTAGGGATTGAGAAGAAGCTGTATAGAAGGAAAAAAACAAGAGGGAAAAGATGAAAATGTAAGTTAAGCAAAAGAGAAAGACTGAAATGAGATCTCTGAGGTAAACGGAATGAGAGAAATGGAAATGAAGGAAACCTCAAATCAGAAAGAGAAGGAAAGGGCAGTCATGAAAATTTAGTAGGAGGTAGATGTATAAGATCTGAAAATGGTGTTCTGTGAAGAATAACTAATGAATGTGTTGGGAGACAGATAAACATAGAATACAGATATACCAACCAACCCCCCAAAGAACAACCCACCATTCATGAATTGAATGGAATTTCAAGCAATGTTTGGTGCTTTGAAATATGATGTCAGGCATGTAAATAGACATTTGTTTGCCAATCTGTGGGGAGTAAGAATCATCTCCACATGAAGAAACAGAAAAGGTTTTGTAATTTTAGATGCAGATTGGTTATTTTTTCCCCTTTCAGGCTGTCAAAGAGCCACAACTGATTAGTCTAAGCAATCCAGTTTGTAAAACTTTTGGGAGCCTAATCATTGTAGAGTTTCTTGCAAAGAATGTATGTACAAAGAATGAGTAGGTTATGTTGCATTACTCACAGCATTCTCAAACTTCACTAATTAGCCTTTTTTATCACCTTCCACTCAAGTCCTCCTAATTACCTCAGATTTTCTCCCTATAACCTTCCCCTAGCAAATGTACAAATGTTTAAACCGCTGCTGCTGGGCTTTCTGACTGGAAGGTTGGGAGTTCAAGACCATGCAACGGAGTGAGCCCCCGTTGCTTGTCCCAGCTCCTGCCAACCTAGCTGTTCGAAAGCACATAAAAATGTGAGTAGATAAATAGGTATTACTTTGGTGGGAAGGTAACGGCATTCCATGCGCTACAGCATATAGTCATGCCGGCGACATGACCACGGAAGCTTGTCCTCGGACAAACACTGGCTCTACAGGCTTAGAAACGGAGATGAGCACCGCCCCCTACAGTCAGTCACAATTAGACCATTCGGTCGTAGGGAAACTACCTTTACCTTTAGGGCTCATAATCTCTATGCAGATGATGTAGTGTAGAAGAATGAGGAGGCAGAAAGATTAAGCCATTAGATCCTATTTCCCAAAGACATGTGGTATGGGTATGGCAGAACTACTGGAGTTCTGTGAAAAGTACCCCACTGCTATGATCACGCAAACACAACCCACAGGCATTGAGCAACTGGAGCCCATGGGTTGCACATGTTTGCAGGATTACAGCCACTGCAGGAGCAGTGGCAGCACTTTTCAAAGAACTATGGTAGGGCAATTCTGCCTCACCTGCCACACCTCCACCGCATGCAGTGGTGTCATCTACTCACCAGTAGATGGTACGCTGGGCGGGACTTAGCGTGATCGACAGCCCATCCACTCACTTCCGCTTTCTTCGCGCTCCCCGCGCAGCTTTCCCTCGCCTCGGAGGGAGCGCCTGCTCGCCAGGGGGGATGGGTGGGGGCGCGCCGGGTGCCTGGGCGAGCAGGCGCCCCCTCCGAGGCGAGGGAAAGCCGCGCGGGGAGCGCGAAGAAAGCGGAAGTGAGTGGACGGGCTGTCGATCACGCTAAGTCCTGCCCAGCGTACCGTCTACTGGTGAGTAGATGACACCACTGACCACATGCCGCTGCTGTGTTCTGTGCTGATACGTGCTGGAAAACCTATTCTTGAAGCCTCCTGCCCAGCACCCACCACAATAAGTACAAGACACAATGTTGCACCCAGGCACCCAAACATTCAGAAACATGGACCGGCTCTCTCCCTGAGTGCAGCATTTACTGCTGCAGACAATAGCCGGGATGGTGTAGTAGGGTTTGGGAGTTGGACTTGGAAGATCCAGGTTCAAATTCCCACAGCCTGGGTCTTTCTTCCTGGGTCACTGGGCCAGTCACTCAGCCTCATCTTCCTCACAGGGTTGTCATGAGGAGAAAAGAAGGTGAGGAACTATATACGCCACCCTTCCTCCAAGACGTTAGTAGGAAGGGTGGTATAAAAACGTGAACAATAAAAATACATCTATAGCAGGGTTTCAGAAATGCACTCTTACTGCCACCCTGAATATGCATTCGGGTTCCTGAATTAAAGACATCTGAACAGGGCTATATAAGTGACCATTTAACTTTTTTCCAGTATTTGCACTCAGTATTACTACTCTCCTTAGTGTTGCCATCTGACCAGAAACTTAGTCTGCTGGCTCCTATGCCCTTAACATGCTCAGAGCACAATACTACATTGCAGTTGGGCTGGACTTGTGCCGGCCCAGGAGCCTTGCGAATGCACAATAAAGTGCATTTGCACCTCTGTTGGTGTCAGGGAGGCCGACAGGTGGACGTGCACTGGCCTGCCCATGCCACATCCTGGACCAAGTAAGGTCGGCCAAGGGAGGCTGGCACAGGGGTTGGGGAGGGCAGGGGAGGGAGGGAGGAAGGAAGGTGCAGGGGGCAAGGGGGAGGATGGGTCAAGGGCAGACTGGCCTGGGGAGGTGGGTAGGACAGGCCTTCGGTAATTTGGCCAGATCCTAACTCCCATCCCTGGCCCAATTGACCTTACACAGGCCGCTCAGATCTGTGTTAGTGATTTCACTGGCACGTATCTGAGTAACATTATTGGGACTGCTGCGGCGCGACACAGGGTAAGGGGAATTCCCCTTATTCTGAGTTGTGCAACATGCAACCCCAAATCCCACACGGCATATGGGGCAGGCTGGCCGGCCTCCCTTTTCCAGCACAGGTTAGGAATGCGCTATCCATCTACAATAAACAGCACATGAAGCTTTCAACAACATGGAGACAGGTATTATGATGCTACTATTTGCAGATTAAATGCCTGTTAAAATTACATGGGTGGGCCTTGTAAAAATTGGCAACCATATCCAATCTTTCATGCTCAGTTCTTGGGGCCAGAAGGAAAATATCAGCTTGGGTGTTATACAGAAACATTAACTGAACTTTGTCCAGATTGCATTCTCAAACACCACTGGTCCTAATTTCTAGTTTGGGTGAAAGTAGAGTCAGATGGGACCACACCAGCTAATATTCCACTAGTATTAATCTAACCTCTGGGTGCCAGATGCATATAGTACCAGCTTGTCCAATTTACTCCTCTGAAGTTCACAGAGGGGGGAAAACATAGGAAAGGAAATTAGCACCAATGCTATTCCCTTATCAACTGTGTTGATATGTATACAGCAACATTTTGGAAAGGAATGGTTTGTTTAATATTGCAATCGAATTTCTGTTTAATTGGGTTTTTAGAAATGTATCCATCAGATAGGTAACTGCTGGGAAGATGAAAAATAAGAGATTGGAAAACATGTATGCTTTCATCTGCAACGTATCTTGGAAACTGTGGAATTCTCCTTACTCTTATTCAATCCAAGGGTGGAATAAATCAATTAGATAGGGTTTGATCAATGTTTTCTTGATATTCTTAACTGTGTGGATTATACATCCTCTAAGGAGCAGGATCTTGTTTTCTTTACTTGCATAATTCATTTATTAGTTTCAATTTACAGCTGTCAGCATAAATTTACAGCACGGTACATAAATAGAGAGCCATTTTGTAGGTTTCAAGGGCATGCAGTCAAAACACTGAGATACTGAACACTTGCTAGGATCACAAGAAAATTGCAAGAAAAATGTTCTAGCTTACAACTGTGACTTTATTTTACTTGCCATACCTTTGATTATTTACTAGTGCTACCAAAGTACATCTCTCACACAAAGGGGAATCGTCTGTTAGGTTTGCAATCTACACACTGACAGCATAACTGGTAGACAGAAATCCTAAAACTGGAGCATAGTCAGGGAATCCACAGTTGAAATTCTGAGCACTGAAAACTTGTATCACTCTTTCAGGGAATATGGTAGAACACTGCAGAAGGTTCCAGGTTCAATCCCTAGCATCTCCAGGTAGATGTGAACAGAGGCAGATCTAAGGGAGGGCAAAGCTCTAAGTTTTGCAAGAAGCCTTACCTTGCAGTGGAAATCACTCCTCTCCTGCACAGTTTTAGCCAGTCCTCACAGGGAAAAGCAACATCTTGGCTTGCTTACTGGCTACAGAGGCAAGGGAGAGGAGGGATTTACATGACAGGGTAAGGCTTCTTGCAACACTTAGAGCTTTGCCCTCCCTGTAGATCCGCCTCTGGATGTGAATGTCCTCTTTCTGAAATCCTAGATCATTGCTGTCATCAGGCTCAAGGATACTGAGCTGGAAGGACTGATTGGCTACCAGTGTAATCCTATGCATGTTGTCTAAAAGTCACAGCCCTATCCTATCACTGTCTATCCAGAAGCAATTCCCATTACGTTGAATGGGGCTTACTCCCTGAAAAGTATGTAGCAGATTGCAGCCTTACGGCACAATCCAACAGTACTGGTGAAGTGGTACAGCCCTGCCTGCGCTGCGCTGGCTCTGAGTGTCACAAATGTACATAAAGCACATCTGCGGTGACTCATGAGCTGACAGCACCAGCACAAAAGCATGTGCCTGCCTGCCAGCACCACATCCAAACACAGAGTTGGCTGGAGCAGGTAGGGTTGCACCAGGCAGCTGGAAGGGGGTGGCAAGAAGGATGTTTATAGGCAGGGAAGGGCATTTCTGGGCGGAAATGAATGGAGGAGGATTGGGCTACAGGAGGAGAGTGGGATCAGTGGTGATGGCACAAGCCTTATCCTGCCTACTCCCATACTGGGAAGCCCTATATGGGCTCCTTGGATTTGCACCAGCTATATAGTTGGCACAGATCTAAGAAGCCCCATAGGGACAGCTGAAGCTTTATTCAGGGTTAGGGGAAATATAGCCACTTACCCTGAGGTGACCTCCAGCTGCCTCCTCAGGTGCTTTGGATGCAGAGCTAGGCCATGTGGCCTGGCTGTGCCAGCACAGTTTAGGATTGGGCTGCCTGTCTCATTGAATTCAGTGGAACCCTCTCAATATAAGCTGCTCAAAACAATAAAGGGAACACTTACACAACACATCCGAGATCTGAGTGAACGAAATATTCCTATTAAATACTTTGTTCCTGACATAGTTGAATGTGCTGACAACAAAATCACACAACAATCATCAATGGAAATCACGTTTATTAACCCATGGAGGTCTGGGCTTGGTGTCATACTCAAAATTGAAGTGGAGAAACACACTACAGGCTGATCCAACTTCGATGTAATGTCCATAAAGCAAGTCAAAACGAGGCTCAGTGGTGTGTGTGGCCTCTACGTGCCTGTATGACCTCCCTACAACACCTGGGCATGCTCCTGATGAGGTGGCGGATAGTCTCCTGAGGGATCGCCTCCCAGACCTGGACTAAAGCATCCGCCAACTCCTGGACAGTCTGTGGTGCAACGTGGCGCTGGTGGATGGAGCGAGACATGATGTCCCAGATGTGCTCAATTGGATTCAGGTCTGGGGAACGGGCGGGCCAGTCCATAGCATCAATGCCTTCATCTTGCAGGAACTGCTGATACACTCCAGCCACATGAGGTCTAGCATTGTCTTGCATTAGGAGGAACCCAGGGCCAACCGCGCCAGCATATGGTCTCACAAGGGGTCTGAGGATCTCATCTCGGTCCCTAATGGCAGTCAGGCTACCTCTGGCGAGCACATGGAGGGCTGTGCGGCCCCCCAAAGAAATGCCACCCCACACCATTACTGACCCACTGCCAAACCGGTCATGCTGGAGGATGTTGCAGGCAGCAGAACGTTCTCCCTGGTGTCTCCAGACTCTGTCACGTCTGTCACATGTGCTCAGTGTGAACCTGCTGTCATCTGTGAAGAGCACAGGGCGCCAGTGGTGAGGTTGCCAATCTTGGTGTTCTCTGGCAAATGCCAAACGTCCTGCACGGTGTTGGGCTGTCAGCACAACCCCCACCTGTGGATGTCGGGCCCTCATACCACCCTCATGGAGTCTGTTTCTGACCGTTTGAGCAGACACATGCACATTTGTGGCCTGCTGGAGGTCATTTTGCAGGGCTCTGGCAGTGCTCCTCCTGTTCCTCCTGGCACGAAGGTGGAGGTAGCGGTCCTGATGCTGGGTTGTGGCCCTCCTACAGCCTCCTCCACATCTCCTGGTGTACTGGCCTGTCTCCTGGTAGCGCCTCCATGCTCTGGACACCACACTGACAGACACAGCAAACCTTCTTGCCACAGCTCGCATGGATGTGCCATCCTGGATGAGCTGCACTACCTGAGCCACTTGTGTGGGTTGCAGACTCCGCCTCATGCTGCCACTAGAGTGACAGCACCGCCAGCATTCAAAGGTCACCCAAACATCAGCCAGAACACAGAGGGACTGCGAAGTGGTCTGTGGTCACCACCTGCAGAACCACTCCTTTATTGGTGGTGTCTTGTTACTTGCCTATGATTTCCACCTGTTGTCTACTCCATTTGTGCAACAGCATGTGAACTTGATTGTCAATCAGTGTGGCTTCCTAGGTGGACAGTTTGATTTCACAGAAGTGTGATTGACTTGGAGTGACATTGTGTTGTTTAAGTGTTCCCTTTATTGTTTTGAGCAGTGTGTGTGTATATATATATGGAATCCTATATATATATATAGGATTCCATCCTAAGGCAAGTTCTTATGTTCACTTGAGGTTATTTTATGTTTATTCCATATTGGTTATGGGAGTTAATAAATCATGAGCCAATTTTGCATGTAGGAATGTCTATGTTACATAGTCATTCCTATGTGCAAAGTTGGCTCATGATTTATTAAAAGATGATTTAAATGAAAGACCCACATTTCTAGGATTACATAGTAATTCATATCTTGATTACTGGTATCCTTAATGCTTGCCTTCCAAGGCACACACCACACTACTACTTCTCTGTTGAGGTTGTAATCTGAGTAACGTAAGACATTTCCTGTGCTGTCATATAGAGAGGTGCTATCCCATCTCTAAGCAGTGATTTGAACAAAGCACCTCTAACACACATGACTAGGGGAAACACATATCAGAGGGACGTGACTGAGCCCATCTCTAATCCTATAGTAGATGAACCCATTTGGATTTATAATCCAAACTGGCCCCCAGAAGGCTGTGCTGTGTTTCTATACTATGGAGATCCTGTAGATGAAGATGAATGCTAGTAAGTAGTCAAGTTGCATTTACTTAAGGAGCTAAATTTCATCGCAAGGAGTGCTGCAGAGCAAGAAGCAAAAAAAAAATCCCTATTAAATAATGGAATGACTCCAGTCATCATCCCCCAAGATACAGATGCGTTTTGGTGCAGAGACTGATCGCTATAATTATAGATATATATTCACACATACTCTGTATATTCAGATGTGAGATATTTACCAAACTTTGAATCAAAAACTAGAATCTAATGGCATTTTAAAGATGAGCCACATTTTTCAGTGCACACTTACCTGAACATGAGCCCCATGGAAGTCTCACAGAGTCTCACACTGTGAGACTTTTCACTGAATTTCATATATAACGAAACTATTGAATCAAAAGTGTCTAGGCCTAAAATAATGCTGTTGCCCAAAACGTATTAACAAAGTTCCAGAAGCCTTCAGTCTGTGAGCTACTGTCTGTTGTGTTAATTAAATTCCCTGTCTATCCTCTTGCACCTATCAACATTCTTACCAAATATAAAGTGAATGACTGTCTAGCTGTCTCACTTTGCATTTATTTATAGACCTTGTATACCACTTTTCAATCCACTTTGTGAATTTTTCTGTCCTTTAAGAATCTGAGGGCAGCAAATTATCATTAATTATGTCCTTGTTATTTGCTCAAACAGAATTAAAAAGGTTTTGTCTTATTGGAGTTATGGCTTGTTGCACAGCTTGCACATGTCAGAATATGGACGGAGCACATGTATTATAGGAACTATGCCTTCCTCTAGGGGTCAAACTAGATGTGACTTTAAACACATCCTGTTGCAGAATGTCTCGTCATTGGGACAACAATGTGGCAAGATGGTTTTTAACCCTTTCCTCCCTGTTCTACAGTCCCAATAAAAATGCAACACATGTGAATTGAAGTTGTAAACTGGAAACAACTCCTCCCTCCTAGATTCCCTGATCTGGTGGGGTGTCAGGTACATAGGAAATAATATCTGACTCCAGGTACTAAAGTAGGGAGGGGAATGCTGTCTCTCTCTCTCTCTCAATCTCAATCTCAATCTCAATCTGAGTGCAATCCTAACCTGAAGTTATGTTGGCACAATTAGGCCAGAAAAGTTTGGCCGGCACAAGGGCCACCGTAACGCATGTTTGGACCACACTCAGAGTCAGGGGGGATGGCGCATGTCTGTGTGCTGGCCTCTCTGTCTCCGAGAGTGGTCCAAACATACTTTATGGTGTCCCTTGTGCCTGCCAAACTTTACTGGCCTAACTGTGCCAGCCTAACTCCAGGTTAGGATTGAGCTCTCAATCTCTCTGTCCCAGGCATCTTAAACACTGCTTCAAGAATATTTCAGACACAAGAGTTCCTGGGAAATGTAATTTTCCCAGTGTACACAAGTCCTTTGGATGTGCCTCAAGTGCCCTGGAAACCACATGTACAAAGGGCTCAGGTCTCCTAGAGCAGTGGTTCTCAACCTTTTTTCCACCGGGACCCACTTTTTACTATGATAGCCTGTTGGGACCCCCAACCATAATTGGGAGCAAGTTGCATCAAACTCACCGACAGCGCAATTCTATGCATGTCTACTCAGAAGTAAGTCTCATTGTGTTCAATGCAGCTTACTCCCATGAAAGTGAGTATAGGATTGCAGCCTGGGACTCAGATCCATGTTAGCGCGCGCAGACATGAGCAGCCCTCTGACTCTCCCCAAAGGCCCCCATTAGCTCGTGCAGCCTCCCATCTGCGCGAAAGGCCCTCTTTCTCCAGCCAGACCTCCCTCAGTGTGGCTGCACCTGCCCGGCGAGAACTTGCGCCTTTAACGCCACATGAGGCCCCCCCCCCGCCCGGAAAGTCATCTCGAGAGGGATGAGAGCGTGGCGCGCGGACCGGATCCAGCACGCAAACCCTGCTCAAGCCAGGCAGCTTTCCTGGGTGTCCTTGACCCGGTCCCCCTCTCTCAGCCTCGCTTACCTTGCAGGGTTGTTGTGACGGGGGGGAGGCGAAGCACCCACAAGCCTGACATCGGGGTGGAATGGCTCACTCGTGCAGCGCCCTGCAGACTCTCTCAGGGCTGGAGAGCCGCCACCCGTCCTGCACGCTGCTCCCAGGGAGTCCCGCTCTGGCCCATGAGCGCGTGCAGGATGGCAGCCTCGGACGTGCGTTGACTCGCGAGTTGGCCCCACGCCGCGCAATGAGCATCCCTCCCGGGAAAGCACGCGTGGGCAGGAGGCCTCCCCGGGCAGCACGCCTCCTTCCGAGTAGTCCCATGGCGTGCCTCCTCCCAAGTAGTCCCATGGCGCCCCGTGAGGCTTCCAAGGTGAGAAATTCCGCAGCTCCCTTTTAGTGTCTTCCTTTGTCTTGGGCCGAGCTTCGTCCCCCACCCCCTGCAGACCTGTTTCCCCCCACCCGTGTGTGTTTTGGAGGGAGGCGCTGGCGACCCCTGCAAAATGGTTGTTCGACCCCCAAAGGGGTCCCGACCCCCAGGTTGAGAACCACTGTCCTAGAGAAACTACATTTCATGGGGTTCTTGATGCCTGATGCATTTCTGTAGCAGCAGCATTCTAGCAGGTGACAGAGTGGGGCAGACTATAGGTAGGACCTCTCTGCTGTCACTGTTGTTGCTGCTACGATGTGATCAGGCAGGAGGGATAGAAGAGTTCTTATCTAACTCATATTACAATTCAAGGTCAAGAAAAAGCAGGAAAAGGAAATAGGGCAGACTACAGGGGCTCATAAGGATAGATATGGACATTCCAAGAGATTATAAAATATGTTCTGGGTTTGATTATTTTGCTCTTAGCTCTTACTGACATTGTACAGTGATACTGTTACTGCCCACTGTTTTTATTAACCAATATGTTTCATTGATTTGATTACCGATATGTTTTCTTGCTGTTTTATATCTGTTATTGATTGAAAACTGTTTGGGCATCCCCGGAGGTCAGCGCTTGTCGGCATGTATTAGCTCTAGAATTACCACAGTTATCCAAGGAACGGTGGGAGCGACCAAAGGAACCATAACTGATTTAATGAGCCATTCGCAGTTTCACTGTAATGCCCGTGTGTACTTAGACATGCATGGCTTAATGTCTGAGACAAACATATGCTACTGGCAGGATCAACCAGGTAGACGCGCTCTGCTGCAGGGACAGCGGGGGGGCGGGAGGATGGAGGCCCCGCGGCTCGCCCGCCCACCCGGCAGACACCAGCCGCGTCCCCCCCATGCCGAGGGGATGGGCAGGCCACAGCACAGTGGAAAACAGAGGAGGCGCCTGGGCAGACCCCCCAGAAGGTCGCGCTGGTGGGCGCCGGGGTCAGGTCGCTCGGAGGCTGGAATGGTGAGGAATAGTGAGATATTTTTCTTAAACAATAATTAGGGGTGGGTTTTTCGGTGATCAACACAGAATGTTCAATAATGAGAATTTCTACTGAAAACGCATAAAACAATATGTAGGTCAAAATGTGAAAAAACGCCGCTTTTGCTTATTTTTGACACAGTTTTGAGGAAGCCACATAGAGGAATGGAGGAGGAGGAGTGGCGTGGCAGAAATAAGAGGAAGCTTGCTTAAACTTGCATGAACATGCATGTTCATAGTTCACAGTACATGCTGGGACGACCTTAATGGAAGGTGACAGTAGTAAGTAGCAAGTGTCAAGTGTCTCTTGACACTTCATGCTGCAGTCAGACTGCAGCTTGGGAATTTTTTAGCAGGTTATTTCAGGCTGGGATGTGTGCGCCAGTAATTGCTTGCCTTGGTAGAGTCATTCACCCTTACTTATTGCACTGTTTGTACAATTTGCAATAAAAATCTGGATAAAAACACATAACACTGCAATTTGCTATTTTAATCAAGACATTTTGGAAATAATATCAAAAAAATGAATAAATGTTTAAGCTCTGATGATATCATTCAGAAGGGTTCAGAAGGATTTGAAACAAACTTCCTGATTTTTTTTTTAAATGATTTGGTTTGCCAAGCCAGTTCCAATCAAATGGTAGGTGAGGTCTGCCTGTGAGTAGCAACCTTTACATATCACTCCAATTTCACCTATACACCATCCGGTCTTTCACCTGAGTTGTACAAAGTACCTGGCAGTACAATGCTGCCAAATGTATGTGTCTAATATCTGGAGATGGTCTTATAATTTTTACACACATTTATAGGCATTGTCCATTTTCTTCCACAAGAATGCTCAGGTGCTTAGCAGACTTCTGAGATGCATTTAAGAATGCAGGTAACCCATGTTAAAAAAAAACAAACCTGGGTGGTGTTGGTTTTAGATCTGAAGTTTGAAAAGGATTTTTTTTTTAACCAAAAGCACCATATTGATTTTACAGCCATTTAATAATAAAGGCTTCATTGCAGTTTGCAGATAAAGGGAAACAAAAAAGCTTTTATTCTGATTGTGCCCAGCAGTCCTGCATTGTGATGGGTGAGGAGCATCCACTTGTCGGTAAATCAATTTGGCGCATAGAGGCATCTTGGCTATACAAAAGCTAAAGCACATTAGGAAAAAAATGTATTTTTTGGTACAATAAAGAATTGATTGCATTTTATAACAGCAATAATTTCCCCAAATAATTACCTCAGCTATTGTCCAGCTTGTTAAGGCGTTGACTGAACTGCAGGGACAAATCGATTTGCTGCAGATTGTTAATAATGGTCTATTTAAAAAATTTATACCTGTTTTTCTCTCTCTAACCCCTTACTTGTAAACCTTAATTCCGTTCACAAATTGGCCACTTCATTAGGGATGAGTCAGACCTTTGTTTTATTACTCAGAGTTTACTTCTGCTTGCAAAAACTTTGCTAAGAATTACGAAAGGTATTTTGTAGACAGATACATGAATGTCTGGCTCCCATTACAGCTTTTTAAAACTTCAGTTTGTATTCATGAAAAAACAACAACTGGTCAGCTAAATTTGGAGCGTGTATGTTGGAAGGAATTTGTACTAAGTTAATGAGTAAGTTAACATCAAGAAATGATGTAACCTTCATCTGATAGTTTCCTTACCTACAGGTTTGCACCAAATGGAAGCATGCAGGGCCAGCACAAGACCTCCTGATGCCTGAGGTGAGTGCCACATGCTGCCCCCTTACCCAGTAAGATGCAAGCCTCTCCTCTTCCCACTTTCCAATGCCCTACTCAGCACTCTCCACCCATCCCCTCCCTCCCATCCCCTTTTCATCTTCCTTACTGTCTCTATCTTCTTTTTTAAATCCGGGGAGTGGAAGGAGGAGCAATGGAGTCAAATTGGTGGGCAGGGATGGGCACCTCACCACCACCAATCTGCTGTCTGAGACATTGCTTCAGTTGGCCTCATGGAAGGGCCAGCTCCGCACACAGGGCTACAGGTTGTAATTGCAAGGAGTCAGTGCAGGATAATCATTGCCCAATGAAATGTGAACCATGATGAAATACAGTGCAAAATGCTCACTTAAAAGAAGCAGATTGTGCTTTTGCCTGCATTACCCTCAAGTAAGACATAAGGCAAGGTGGCTGGAAAATAACTGGGTCAAAATTTAATTGATGTAGCTTCATAGGCATATACTGCAGGGAATCATAACCCGTTTCAATGCAGGCTTGTACCTTGAGGGAAACAGCCAGCTATAGTCTGTTTGCCTTTTTGAACATTGTCACACTGAACATCCCAGTTTTTCAATATCAAGCCCCCCTAAGGGGTCGATATTGAACTGCACTGACTCTCCCAAGCTGAACAGTCCTTTGAGGTCCCAGACCTCAGTCCCAGTCCCATACAGAAGATCCCCAGCCAGCATTCCTGAGCCAAATAAAATCTAGTCTAGAGGTTGGTTGTGAGCCCTATTAAAGCCACTTCCTTACCTATGTTACCTCAGGGTATGCATGAGTCCCTAGTGTATGGGGGGGGGGTATGATCAGGCTGCTAGTCTCATGTTATGTTTCTAACATGAGCAGGGACGCAGACTTGATCTCAACATTGGGGGTGCCCATAGCCACGCCCTGACGTTGACGTAGCCGTGCCCCTGACATAGCCACGCCCCCTGACATGACCATGCCCCCTGTCATCACGGCCTGGCCTCGGAAGCAGCTGCTTGCAGCACCCCTTCCGAAGCCGGGGTGGGAGATTACCGCAGCCCAGCCTTGGAAGCAGCTGCTTGTAGCACCCCCTTCCGAAGCTGGGGCAGGCAATCACCACAGCCTGGCCTTGGAAGAGGCTGCTTTGCATTGCGGCTAAGCATTACAATGAAGCCCCGCCCCCTTCCGCGGCTGGGGCAGGAGAGCCAATGAGCTTCTTCCCGAGGTGCCAGCCATGCCTTAGGAAGGAGCTTATTGGCTCAAACGCACTGTCCTCGGCTCGGCCTGTTTGCTGCTGGGCCGGGTGCGCTCCCGGCCCAGCGCTGAACATGGGGGTGCTGCACTATGTGAGGGTGCCCAACGTTGGGGGTGCAGAGCACCCCCAGAAAATTATTGTGTGTGCCAATGGCATACCGGCACCCACGGAGTTGGCGCTACTGAACATGAGTGGGTAGAGAGAGAGTGGGTAGATCTTGGCATCAAAAGAGCCTTATCCAATTTTTGGAGCCCACTCTTCCCTCTCTTCTCTCTTTAGACATGCCAGCTTCATAGCTGGCAGGGATCCAAAGAGCCCCAGAGGCCATCAGGAGGCCTACCCAGATGTAAGTAAAAATGATTGGCCTTCTGGTCATCCCCCTCCATCACTGGACGCAGTGCACACTCCATGAACGAGGCTGCATCATAATTAATGGTGGGGGACAGGAGTGGGCTGTTAGAGAAATATTCAGACTTTACCTCAAAGCCAATGGCTGCAGTATATCTTTTAACAATTATCATGAACTTTAAATCTGACTAATGGGATGCAGCTCTTGGAGCAACAGAGTATAAAAACCCTCCTTGTCCTTCTTCCCATTAATTATTTTAGTGCAATAGAAGCCATTAATCCCATCCTACGTTGGCACCTATCAAGTCAGTCTTTATCTACTGGTAGAAACTAGTTTGGAGGTCATTGTTCAACATACAGTAATGCTGCTGTAGTCATAAACTAACGTTGTAAAATGCAACAAAAAAAATTAGCCTGCCTAATTCAGGATAATAAACAGATATTTCTTCCTTGGGAAATGATGATATGCCGCTGTTCTGTATTAATAGCTAATGAGTCTGGGATAATGTATATGAAAAGGAGCAAGAGAACCCGCTGTAGTGCATGCAATACAACTATATCACAATGGCACCCGTTTCACCACCCAAGCTCCGATACTCTAGACTTTAAAACTGAGAGTTCATATATTCACAGAAATATTACAACAGCATAAAAGTGGAACTTGAAAACAATTAAACAATTCTCCAGAGACAGAACTCCTCCAATCCAGACTGGGGCAGCCCACTGAGAATGAAACATGAGAGCATCATATACAGCATTGTGTTGGAGGGGGGCAAACAGAAGAGTGCCCCCCATCTGCTCCTCCACCCCACCACTGACAGAGCTACTTTGGTCAGTGTTTCAATCCTCTTCCCACTTGTTGAGAGATAGCAAGGCAGGGACAGCCATGCTAGGAATCTCCTTTCTCTCTCTACCTGCCCAACTGCCCTATGCCCAGCGGCGTCATGCAGCCGGAATGATGGGCAGGAGGAATGGGTGAGCGGCAGCCCGCCCGTTGCATTCTGGTCTGTGGGGGTGGGGAAGATGGCGAAACGGACCGGAATGCAACGGGTGGGCTGCCGCTCACCCGTTCCTCCCGCCCAGCGTTCCAGCTGCATGACGCCGCTGCCTATGCCTAATTGCCCAATCCTCTCTCCCGCTACATTATAGTGTTCAATGGCACCAAAAGAAGCTGTGCTATGGTCAGTGAGGAGAAATCAGACCGGCTTAAATCCAAGAAGAGCCACTCAGGGCAGAGGTTTCAGGGACAGGATCCAGAGGCAAGTTTCTGCTGCCCAATCCACCCCCTCCTTCCCTTATATGCCCCTAGTTCTTGACCAGTTACGCTGCTTGCATACGTTACGCAAACGGCGTAACGCTGAGGAACGCAACGGGCGGGTTGTCAATCACCCGGATGTCCCGCCCAGCGTTCCGGCAGCATAACATCGCTGACCACACCTCTCTCCATTTACAGGAGCAGCGTGGAGTGGCCTGGTGTTTGCACTGCCACAAAGGTCCTTGCTTGGCAGCATGAGGCCCCAATAGGATTCCATGTACCAGAGGTCTCCAAACGTTTCAGCATGAGGGCCACATCATTTCTAAGGACATTTAAATGGTGACCCTGGTATCCGTGGGGAGCCCTGGAACAGAATCCCTGTGAATACTGAAATTGCACTGTATTTATCCTCCCTCAGCAGGTTGCTGTGGGACGACCGCACCACCTGCCAAGGGCCAGATAAAAATCTTCCAGAGGGCCAATTTCACCCTCAGGCTGGGGTTTGGAGACCTCTGCCATAAACCAATGCTTTTCCCCATTCAGCTGTGTGTTCAAACAGGGGAGCAGGATGGGAGTGAGCATGCTAACCACTAGTTGCTACTGCCCTGGATCAGTGTGCAGTTGCTGGCAGCCCCTCCTAGAATTGGGGCATTAGGCAAATTTCTCAGTTTACCTCCTGCTGAGCCTAGCGCTTCTCAACTATGATCTTTTGGAGGAAAAAAGTTTTGAAGGCAACAGCTGAGCACTCCTGCTGTTGACATCGCAATTCCTGCAAGAAGAAACGTCCCAGAGTTTTGCTCCCTTCTTCCCCCTGCTCCTCCTCTGCTACACCCCTGCCCATAACAATACAGCACAGGTTTGGGGCTGGCAGCGAGCCCTGAACTCGAATCCTTTAGCATTCCTTAGCACAAGCAGAAGGGTTTTAAGAGCGTGGGAAAGGTACCTTTTCCTTTTCATCTTCCTGAAGCCTTCTCCCCGCTCCCAGATAGAAGCCCAAAACAGCTGTCTCGGTCTCCTGTTGCAGACTGACTGGAGATCTGAACAAGATGGATCCTCTTCAGAACAATACAGCCTGACATTTTGCTGCATCCCTCCATTTGTTTTCCATAATACCAGAAGTAAGTGAAACTCAATGAAATAGCTCAGCAATAGATTTAGGAGATAAATGTTAATTGTTTTTTACACAACACATAATTAAGCTATGGAATTAAATACCACAAAATATGGTGACGCCCACTATCTTAGAGGGTTCGTGAGACAATCAACAGAGGAAATTCCATTAACCTTCGAGTCAGGTTTGTGAAAATTCGGAGGCATCTGCCTGGCTGCTCTTGCAGAATGCTGGAGAAGACAGAAAGATGAAAGACAGAAAGGGTTGCCAGTTGGATGGCACAGAATTGTCTGCTCTTTTGTACAGTGTCGTATTTTTGGTCATGAATGTGTCTAGGATATGTCAGTGTTAAGATGAAGCCAACTGATATCACAGGACCCCTTGGGTGGGAGAGAGAGCCAGACAGTATTGGGCCTGTAGAATCCACTGGTACCCAATCCCTTTGATGTTCCACAGCCTTGCCCTAGGGAAGATAGACCAATCCAGTGCAAATTCCCATCCAGAAATGCAATGGGGCCAGCACAGGCTGTACTGCATCCTGCTCAGAAGTTTTGCAGGCTGGAGGTCTCCACAAGATAAGGGAACATTTGTCCCCTTGACCCATAAAAAGCCACACCCACACACTTGTCTACTCAGACCTGCATAAACCATATGGCTGGCAGAAGTCCGCGTGCATAGGTGTTGGCAGATTGGGCCCAGGAGGAAGGATAGGATGTGGTGCATGCCACTGCCATTGATCCCACCCCCTCGTGGGCCTGATCCGCTCACCCCCACCCTTGTTGCTGCTGTCCCCCAACCTGTTACACTCTTCCCTACCCTTCCTCCACCCCATGCCAGTCAGCGTGGAACCTACTGAGCCTGCCAATGGATCTTCTGCAGGCCTTCCCGACAGTGCTGGTAATTGCTATGTATATCATCGCAAAGTGCTTAATAGCACTTTTGCTATGACTAGCACCTGTGTAGCACATGCTAAGGTGTGCAGAGGCTGCGCTAGATTGGGTCATAACCGCCTTTTTCTTAATACTTCACCAACCCAAACTCATGTTAGAAACTTTGCTTCATGGACAACCTAATGGTAATAGTAAAAGAAGCAGTGAGAAAATCTCCTTCATCCAACCAAGCAATGGAAGAGTGACACTATTTCTAAAATTGAGGTTACTTTGACTTTGATAACTATGTTGCTTATAGCCAAATCACAAACATGTGGAGTGCAGTGTGAATTACAACCTAGTTTGCCCTTTATTTCTGCAAAGGTGTCTGGACCGTCCCAACTGTAAATTTGCTTACACTTGACATTCTCAGTGATGCATAATAAGACCAATAATGCATCGTACAGCATCACCTACAGTGACGTTTGTAAGACAAGAGTGAATTAGGGGTGTGAAAACAAAGACACCATTTTTTAATAGAGTCAAACTTAGATGTATTCACTTCAACAGCCTTTATATGGAAATAATGACACTCAAACCTTTTTGGATAATATAGACTTCTTCACCATCCTATTTCACGTTGTCAGGAAACTGCTAAGAATAATAAGGAACGCAAACTTTATCTATAAAAATAGAAGCAGAATGCAGAGAAAGAACAATGATATTGATAGAAGTCCAAGGAACATCTGTCCAATTCTTACGGCGCAATCCTAACCCCTTTCCAGCACTGGGCAATGCAGCTCCGAGGTAAGGGAACAAACATTCCCTTACCTTGAGGAGGCCTCCGGGATTAATACTCCACTGCAGGATGCATTGAACATGCCCCATTGGCACAGCTATTATTTATTTATTTATTTATTTATTTATTTATTTATTTATTAAATTTTTATCCCGCCTTTTTGCCCCATGAGCACCCAAGGCAGCTTACAACATTAAAACCATACATTGAAAAAAAAAACCACAAGGTATAACAATTAAAACAATGTTTAAAAAAACGATATTAGAACAGTTAAAAAAAATTTAAAACAAGCAAAAATTTAAAAAAAAGCAAGCAAGCCCCGTGGATCCCACAATGATAAGATTTAAAAGTTAGGTGAAAAATGTAAAATGTAAAAAAGCCAGCCAGCTTGTCGGCAGGCTCTGGATCAACCCATTCTCATAGCCACTGCTGCCACAGGAACAGGGGATCAGTCAAGTGGGCCAATCAATTAATGTTGGCCTTCAGTGTCAGGCCATCTTGACACTACTGGAGCCTGTTGTCACCTTTTCTTCCACAAGGAGCTTGAACACTGTTGAGGATAAGCACAGAACCTACATGCGTCGTTTTATGGAGGGACTATACAGGCAACGAGGAGCCATGATTGTGCCACTCCCCAATCATGCAATCACACATAGGCCCCATTCTCATTTTGGCTTGAATGCATGAAGGTCAGGAATGGAGTTTACTGGCATGGTCACCTCCTAACTCCATGCCAGGGCAGCATCTGGGCTTGAGCTCTGGCCAAAGGAACCTGGCCAAGTCAATCAGAGAACCCTTCAGATTGACCCCTGAAGCCCCAGTGGCTACAATGACCATGGGGGTGAATAAGCTCAGAACTGTCTACAACTACCTGGGGCCAGCATTGCTCTCTGAAATCACTGTACAAGGGGAGGATAAGGAAAGAACTAGTCTAAGAATCTTAGCTTGAAAAATAATGTCTGAAGACAATGACATAACTGAATCTCTCTCTCTCTCTCTCTCTCTCTCTCTCTCTCTCTCTCTCTCTCTGTGAGAACGCTAAAATCCATTTTCCAAATAGAAAATTATCTGGTTGCATCAGCTGGTGGTTCCCTATATTTGAAGAGAAGATAAGTAAGCAGCAGTATGTGGAAATCTTATATCGATGCCTTTAATGCCTATCATTCAAAGGCACTCAGAAGGAAAGACTGGGCTTTTAGAAGAAGCCAAATCAACAATGACAGTGGATAACAAGGTATGTTGGTAATGCCTCTCTGCTGCACTCAGACTGGAAATGCCGATAAGCATTGTGTGCATATTTCTTGTGTGTGCACTATAGTAAAGGAAAAGAGATTAACATTCAAAGATCAGTCTCGGCAAAAGCTATATTTTTAACAGAGTCATAGCTTCTATGACTAACTTCAAATGGAGCTGAAAGGATCCAGCCCCCGAGAAAGTACCTAATGGCCCAATTTTGTGTTGCTGGAACTTGTGTTCCAGCAATGCAAGATCTTTTGCAGTGGCTTGAAAGCCGAGCCACCATTATGCACTTCCAGCTCACGGCCACACATAGGCTGAGGTTTGGCACACATGCCAGCAATTCCCAAAGGCTCCATCAGTCTCAGTACATTAGCAGAGGGGGGGGGTTGTGTGCAGGAAGGGGGAGGGCAGAGGATGTTCAGGGCTGAAGGAGACAGATCCTGGTGGTACGAGCAGGATCTAAACACACCACATCCCTATTCTCTCCTTGGATTTATGCCAGCTATATATGGCCTAAGGGTCCAAGGACACCCATAGCCAACTGGAGCACTATGCAGAAAAAGTAGGAAATATTTTTGTTTAACTCTGGCAGACCTCTTTATTACTCACTCACTCCGCTTTTGGATGCAACATGCCCTCCACCAGCATTGTCATTAAGGCAGGGAAAAGAACTGGGCTGTTAATCCTACAACAAGCTTAAATTCCTTAGGACTATAAAAAGCCCTGGAGACAACTAGCAATGAACATCCAGGGAGGTGCTCTAGTCACTGTCAGCACAATCCAAGCATGCCTGTTGCGCCGATGCCACATCATAGTGTCAGTGTAATGTTGGTAGCAGCAATGCGGAGCACTGAACATCACCCCGCGCAGAAACTACAGCAGCTACAGCAACGGGACCGGCACTACAGGCAACGTCAGTCCCGTTTGCCTGCATTGCGCCTCCCTTGCGCCAGCCAAAGCCGGCTGGCACAGGGGAGGCACCATGTTGGGACAGGGGAGGGAGTGGGCAGTGGAGGGTGGGTTGTGGGAGAGGGGAGGGTGGGGTGTGGGCAGGCCGGCGGGCGTGCCTTTGCCATGGGGAGGCTCCAGCCTTCCATATACTGCACTTCGGCCTCACCATTCCAGCGCAGTATAGAATTGTACTCTGTGCCAGAGTCACGAGTCAGAGACCCCACAACTCGACTCGAGAGTCATAGTGCATACTTTCGCAATTAGATAAACATAAATTTTTGAGTCATTTTGACTCGAGTCCCAGGTAATTTCAAGAAATGAGTCAAGTTTTTGAGCCAAAAACCCCAAAAACTTTAAGCCTTCTTCCTCTCCTCAACCCTCCTGCCTCCTTGAACCACCTATTCTGTCCCCTTGAACCACCTACTCTCCTCCCACTATGTCTGCTGCTGCCATTGATCTGAAGGACAGATCTGAAGGACAAATTCTAGATCGCCCATGAGATCATTCGGGGCAATGTGGAAATCATAACAAAAAATTAAGCAAGCAAGCACACATGCATACTGTAGAGAGTTGGGACTCAAGTCAAATCCGAGTAATGACTCTTTTCCAAGTCACTTGCCCCAAGACTCGATTCAGGTCCCTATCAGGGGCATCCGTGATTTGAATTAACATGAGTCACAAAAAACCAGCATTTTCATTCATGGAGTTATAGGGATGTGGAATGACGGAGAAAAGAGGTTCAAGAAAAGGCCTTGACTAGCCAGCAAAAGCCCCCTTAAAGCCAAGGGCCCTAATTAAGCCATTCATTGGTCTAGGCTGGTATTTGAGTGCCCTGAATTGGTCACAAATTACTAGTCTATTCAAGGACTTAAATGGGGTTTGATGGGGATTCTGCTAAGGAGTGGGCAGCAGTTTGTGTGAAACTGTAGATTGAGAACCTCAGCAATAAATTCTGCATTTTGCTAAGAACATTCTGCTTACCTTGCCTCATTTTCAAGAGTTCCTATACTCTGCTACACTGGAGAAGAAAGTAATAAAGAACTCCAGACATAGGAATCCCATAAAACAAACAAACAAACAAACAAAAAGACCTACTTGATCTATCAAAGTATATATAAAGTATATGTTTCCTCAGAGTCACAATTTTGTGAAAACAACAACAAGAGTAAGATACATTTCATTTGCACTACAGAATCACAATAATTGATTCACAATATTCACAGAATCACAATAATTGCTAGTGAGCCTAGTCTGTCATCTGACACACAAAGAGGATTACTTTTCATTTGAGATATCCGCACTTTCTAACATAAAGCTCACCTATTATGCTGACCAAGCACTCCAAGTACAGCAGCCATTTCACAGTGCCCATAATTTCAAAATATATGTAATTACACATGCAGAATCTGCATGAAGAGAACAGCAGCCATTTTGAGTTTCATTTCCAAGAGCCTTCAATCAAAAGTGTGACTTCTACTGAAACTCTCACAAGATTTCATTTAAAGGAGATTTTAATATATGTTTCCTGTACATGAATCTCACTGTATATTGGGACCCAGCTAGGAGCACTGGCTTGAAAGGCTGGAGAATATTTTCCTTGAAAGATGAGAACCTCACAACCAAATGAGCAATGTTACTACATTTTTCAAGCAGCAAAGTACAAATTTTCAAAATGTTACATGACACAAGAGATAGCAATTATTGCGACAAAGAAAAACTAGAGCTTACCAAGTACTTCAAACCATACAGATATGTAGACTTTGCAAAAAATACTTTTCGGCAAGCACATCGAAAGGCAGGAGAAAGTCATGATTAATATCACATTGTACTGGCCACAAGCCAGTGAGGACGTTGAGAGATTTATGAGGACTCTCAAGAAAGTTCCACAGATTGGTACAGCAGAGAGAGCTGATTTGAGACAAGGATTACTTAGATTTCTTCACAGCTACTGAACATCACCTACTGTTCCACTTGCATCGCACCTTTTACCACCATGTTTGGCAGAAGGTATACACAAAATTGCCTCAGACTGACATCCCATACATGGCTCCACATGCGCCAACATGAGAGAAAGGCAAAGACTACAATGAAGCAGCTTGCTGATATATACCGATGAGCCACAGTAATACCATTCAAAGTGGCGTTGTTAAAAAAAAATCTCCAGCCTTGAAACAAACTCTGCAAGCCTTTTTTATCCCTCACCATATCAAATCACAATGATGATGAGCATAGCTCAGAGAGGGGACCATAAAGACACAGGGAACGTGACTCACGTTAAACCACTTTAAAGTTCTTCTCAGACTCCAGGACCAAATGATGATGATGATGATGATGATGATGATGACGACGACGACGACGACGATGACAATGACGACAATGACATCGGCTTCACACACAAATGACATCATCCCATCCAACAGTCCTGCTGCACCAAACTCAGCAATCCCACATGCTCCAGAGACAAACTGTGAACTTTACATGCTGCAAAGGAGCAACTGAAATGTCTGCTCAGATATAAGTTCCATTGTGTTCAATGGAGCCTACTTCTAGGAAAGCTTGTATGGCAGTGGTTCTCAAATGTTTCAGCACTGGGACCCACTTTGTAGAATGACAATCTGTCTGGGACCCACCAGAAGTGATGTCATCATTGTGACACCAGAACCGGCTTCTTCCCGGAGAATGCAGCAAGAGTTCAGTTATTTCTCAGCTATTTTCCAATAGCAAAGTGAATCAGAAAAGGAAAAAAGCCTACTTACAACTTTAGCAAGCAAGCAAAACAACACAGCATCCCATCTTCCCATATTTTCAATACAACTGCTCTAGGTTCTTCGCAACCCGCCTGAAATTGCCTCGCAACCCACTGGTGGGTCCCTACGCACAGTTTGAGAACCCCTGCTATATGGGGTTACAGCCCATGTTACTTCAAGGAAGCTATTTTGTGAAATATGAACCAGTTGATGTCATTTCTTTATGCCAGTCTAAGTTCTGTTCACAGTTGTAGAATTATGTTCTAAGTTACTATTTGTGGTTATAGTTTTATCAGAGAAAAAAGTGGGGTATTGTGCTTGTGATTGAGGCATTCCTTGGTCTAGTAGGCACATATTTGGAGTGCCCTGATCACAGACTAGGAGTCCATCCCAGGCTTTATATTGGGCTGAAGGGTAGGGGAGATTCTTAAAAGGTGTGGACAGCAGTCTCTTAGTCTCTGTCTGCAAAGAAAGCACCTTAGCAATTCATCTTGCATTTAGTAAAGACCATTCTGCTTGCTTCATTTTAAGAGTTCCTGGCCCTCTACTACACTATAAGGCACCAGGTGGGGAGACCCCATGGAAACCCTTCCAGAAGTGGGAGTTGAGTAGAGACAGAACTGGAAAAGGTGGTATCAGGGTCCAGAGAGGGGCTGTTAGCAACCACATGCTGACCAGGGCAGTAGTGCCTAGTGCTTTGCATGTTCACTCCATTGCTGTTCCCTTCTTTACCCTGATTGGACACGCAGCTTACCAAGGAAAAACCTGGGAAAAATGAATCCACTGTCACCAGCCCAGGAGATTATAAATAGAACACACATGAAATGCAGTACAGGGGGACAGGTCTGAGTGATGTAATTTGGCGTAATTGAAACTCCATATACTCCAGTAACTAGTGGAGTAATAGTAACTGTGCAGTAACTGGTCCCCCACTCCAGTAAGTAGTGGGGGACCAGTGTGTGAATTCTGCTGTGTTTATTGATTGGAACTTTTGTTAGGAAATCTCCATAAACCTCATAGAATTTGAAGCTGAAATCTAGCATCTGCTTGGTGTCCCATCCCCCTCCCCCGCCCAATGCCTACTCCAAACCCTTTAATGTAGGAAGAGGAGGATGCTCCTCCAACACTGGAGTTTTCTAAACAAACTTACTTTAAGAAAGTGCCTCAGAGCTAAGCCGTACTTGGAAGATAATAAGAGGAATCGTGAGGCTGGAAGAAGACTTGACAGGCAGGCCCAATTCTTAACAGTAATATGTCAGGAGGCAGACAAGCACAGAAGAAAGAGCAAATTTTGAAAAACTGACCATGCACCAGCTAGCTCACTCCCTAGTATAATAAGGAGCCAAGAATACTGACAAGAAAGTATTCTTCCACTGGTAGGTTTTCCCCTTTTTTTTTTTTTTTTTTTTTGGCTTGTTCGGCTTCAGTGGGAAGGACAGTGTGTGGGTGTTTCAGAGACAGTCCTACTGTAATTCCAACTATCTAGCCTGCAAATTCCTTCAAGTTATCATCCACTACTCCAAAGGCCACCCTATTTTTATTGTTTATATTTTTATTCCCTCCAACTGATAGTTTGTGTTTCCTCAGATCTTCAAAAAAGCGCTTTCAATCCATTTTCAGTGTGCTTAATTGGCCACTTCCCACACTAATTGATTCACAGAAACTTGTTAGTCATCGTTCCCTGAACCCTGCTGAGATACAGTTTGAGTGTCTTCCTTCCAAGCACAGATAAAATACTGTTTCTATTTCTCTGTGTCAAAACATTTCACTTATTTTTTTTTTCAGGCTGCAGACAGCTTTCATTTTGCAATACCATTCTTCCCATTAGCTTAACACTGCAATGCTACATGTGTCAGTATGAAGTAGCCTGTCAAAACAGGAGTCACATTGACTTGAAAAATGTCACCGATAAATAGAGATTTTTGAGATTATCATGTCATCTGGACAACCAAGAGTAACCTAGCCAGTTATCAGATTACTTGAAGGAAGTTGAGGAAGCCATTTCTGGTGCATGTACATCTTGTGCTGTTAAATTCTCATTTGTCACCTTCAGCTGTTCCAAGAATCACTCAGACATGTCAAGTTGAGAGCTTGTGTCTGCTAAAACAGCCCCAATGTGTCCAATTTGTTTATATAACAATTGATGGGGTCTATATATTGCGTTTGACAAAACGGCCAGAGAAGTATCGTTAGTACAAAAATGTAGAGGGTGGCATCTCAAGGCACCTGTTTTCAAAACAGGGAGTCGAAAGAGATGGTTCAGTTGCCACACCTTTTATCTTACCTTACATTTACATTAAATAATAATACATGGAAACGATAAACTTCCCACCCACCCATTTCCTGGCCTTCCTACTGTAATGTTGTGAACATCAAAAGGATGGCAGGTTGTTAATCGCAAACAAAAGCTTTATTCAGGAGAAGCCTGAGTAAGAACAACCACAGCTTCTGAACTCAATCCTCACAGACTACTGGAAGCAGTAGCGTCTGGGGCGAGGCAACGTTGTGACATTGTCCCTTGCATCACCGCATCACTAGTGCCACTGCCCCATCCCCTGCACCATCCTGCAACACCCCCAGCATCAATTTTGGAGCCCCACAGATGCAAGGGAGGGCAGGCAGGTGAATACAAGCTGAGGTTAGCAGCTTCGGTGCCCAACTACACACGGCGCCCCAGGCAAGCACCATGTGTCACCCCACAGAAGATCCACCTCTGACTGGGAGCCAGGAACTTCCCTAGCAACAGCTGCTTGGACACATTAGGCCAAGTGGTTCCCATTTTTTTTCACTGGCAGCCCCCTTGACTTGCCAGCTACAACCTCTCTATACTTCCTTTTTGTTAAGGAAGAAGAAGTGCCTAGTAACTTTTTAAAAGATGCCAGATATCCGATTATGGACATTTTCCATATCAGCTATTCCAAGAAAACTGGCCTGGAAAGTGTTGCTTAGTGTATATGAAAAAAAAATGGGCTAATCAAAAACTATACTCATTCTGTCCTATCATTTTCAAAATTATAGCTTTTGGCTTGGAAGGCAAGCATTCTAAATAATTTTAATGTTCATAAAGTTGTGCACTCCCCTTATATTAAGCTTGGGTAAATGAAAAAAAATCCTTTCTTGCCTTCAGCCACATGTGCACAATGTACATGAGGTGTGTGCATTTATTACCCTTTATTGAGACCCTTGCCACGTCTTATTTCTTTATTACTTCATGTGCTGAAGATCTAGGACTCTTGGTAAAATTCATCTCAAATCACTTGTAGCAAAAGGAATCATTCTGGAATATCACAGGGCCACCTGTAAAATAAGTCGAAGCAAAGATCTTGCATGATCCTCACTTACAAAGTTCTGGCTGTTTTTATTTGTATGTGAGTGGAATTGCAAGGGGGGAGAGATAGAGTACACACAAGGAGACATGTGAGAAAGTGCAGGGGAATTTTTCTATTCTTGTTGGCTCCACAGCCTTCTGCTTCTAGTAACAAAAAAAGCTCAGAATTTCAGCAGTGACTGAAACACAAAACAATAGAATAACCCAAAGGAGCAAATGTTGGTACAGTGCACCTAATGCCCTATATAATTCTGAATTGAGTAGGGCAGTGGTTCCCAAACTGTGAGCTGTGGTTCTCCAGGGAGCCATGGAAATCAGGGGAACCACAGAATCCTCGTGAAAAACCCACCACCCTATACAGTGTATAGGATTGTAGCCCTAAAGGAGACATAACCAATGGCCCAGTAGGTCAAGGAAGCCGCCAGCTGAAACATTTTGGGAACCACTGGGTAGGGCAATGCCAAAGACCCTTTTCAGACAAGCTTTGCACATTCGATTACAAGGAATGGGTAGAAGATGGCACTCGGGTGGCAGGCTTCATCCCCAACCTACACACATTTCTTAACAAGGTCTGAACAGAGCGGCATGACAGAGCTGCATGGAGGGATGGGGGTTACAATCTTCTTTGACCCCAGGTAGCAGATGCCCCAGCTACACCACTGCCTAGAAGAAAGTCCCATTGAACACAGTGGAGCTTTCTTCCATGTAAACATGCATATGATTGCGCTCCCAATGAATGTCAGAAACCTTTGTCAGAAATGTCTGACTTCAGAAACCAACTCCTGGCACCATCACTGCTTGATAAATGGGTGTTTCAGAAGACACAAACCCTGCCAACTACAGCACTCTTTTGCCTTAGATAAAGCTGGAAGATGTGAACAAGGTGACACTCCTGGGGTTATGTAAGTGCCTTCTGGATTGAATCCAGAATCCATAGCTTCTTGCGAAAAGGACTAAAGGCCCAATCCTGTCCAATTTTCCTTCACCGATGTAGCCACAATACAGCCTCTAGGGAACGAACATGTTCTCCATGACAAACCTCCATGACTGTCCCCCACCACGTTTCAGTATGTGCCCCATTGGCACAGCTACATCAGCACTGAAAAATTGGATAGGATTTGGCCCTTAATTATCCCCTACATTATGATATAGGTAACAGGCCTACTGAGGAATGAGTTTATCCTGAATTGAAACATTAGGTTTCTAAGAACTATATTGTTAACTTAGGTATAACAACATTGTTTTTTTTTAAAAAATACTATATGCTAAGATATCCTTCAAATACCATGCAAATTCACAGGCTTTTAGCACAATCCTAGCTGGGCCAGCTACTAACACAGAACACACGTTGCACCTGCAGAAGCTGCTTTACTATAGCCACAAAGCAGCGTCTACCAGCACACGCTTCTGGGCATCTGGCGGGGAGCCCCATGTGCTATATAATAGACAGCCAAATACCCATCAGAGAAGGTGAGTCTGCACAGGGGGTGGAACAGGGTGGAACAGGAATGGGGTGGGCAGAATGGACGAGGGTGAATCAGGCACACAAGGGGATGGATTCAGCAGCAGCGGTGCATGCAAATCCTGGCCCCCTTTCCAGGCCTGATTTACCTTCACAGATCAACTCAGACCTGTGCCAGCGATTGAGCTCGCACAGGTCTGAGTTGGCCCATAGCAGCCTCTCAGGATTATGCTGGGACAAGGTGACTAATGTTCTCTTACTCCAAGGAGGCCTCCTGTGGCCAATAATCCCCCACGGGATACAGTGGAAGCCACATCAATGGCATTTCATTGCCAGGGGGAATTTAGTTAAGATTGGACTGATAATGTGAATATCCATCACACATCAGTTTTTTGATTGACACAGTTTGGCCATTACATTGTATTCAGATAAAAAAAAAAAAACACGATGTCAGGCTAAAGCATACATAACCGACTCATTCCTACACTTCCGCCAATGCAATATTATAACTGTTGAGTTTGAGCTATTTTACAAAACCAATCCTCTGATCTGTGATCTAGTCTAATAGGTTGCAGGGGATAGAAAATCATTAAGTCACTCATTATAAAAATTCATCGGGTACATGCGCAGGCATCTATCCATCCTATCTTCAAATTAGCAGGAGGCAGCAATGGAACAATAGACCTAAATAGGTTGGCTGCACTGGCCAAGATGGGTTGGGAAGCAAAATATAATACTGGCAATGGCATAAGGCATAAGGCAACATTAGTACAATTATTTGTGTGAGGTAATAGAGGTGTAGTTGCATCAGACACTGCACAAGTTAAAGTTCAGCAGGTTTCAAACCCTTGTTTCTAATGGAAGCAGCCCTGGAATATATGTTGTTAACAATAAAAACAAAAATGCTTATAAGCCAGGCTAGAATACATTCTGTCTAGTGATGCACCTGCTACTAGGGAGGGTTGCTTTATATAAGAACATAAGAAGAGCCCTGCTGGGTCAGGCCAAGGGCCCATCTAGTCCAGCTTCCTGTATCTCAGAGTGGCCCACCAGATGCCTCAGGGAGCACACAAGACAACCAGTTACTTGTCTCTTGCTGCCACACCCCTGCATCTGGCATTCTGAGGTAGCCTACTGACCCTTTACTTGCACCACCCCCAAGGAAGACACCAGACTGAGGTTGGGGTTTAACTTTATTAAGCACAAGTGACCAATTTTTAAGTCATGACACCTACTGAACACACTGTCCCTCCCTCACCAGTCTTTGGAGAGTCTGTTATCTCGACCTTCCCTGCACTTTCTGCTGGACAAGGGAAACAAGAGCTAGTTTTTTTCTCCTCCTTTTCCCAACATTTATTGCACATGTGTAGTTAGGGAGATCAAGAATAAGAGGCTCCAAACACCAATTTTGGGAAGCTGCAAAACTGGTGGAACTGGAAACCATGCTAGCAAATCACTGACATCAAAGCCCTAGAGATGGGTAGAATCTTGGTTATAAAGGAGAGGCGACAGCAATGAGAACTAGAGTTGCCCATCCTAGGAGGACCCTAACCAAGTAAGTTTTAACCAACCCAGCCTTAACAAAGTCAGTTTTAAGCAAGCCAGACTTAACCAAGTCAGTTTTTCCATGTGTGGGACTGCTTAATTCCTTCAGCTTGGCTCTCCTTGCTCCCAAGTTCAACGGCCTGGCAGCCACTGCAGTAGTTACAAAGATGATCATGTAGAATCTGTGCTATGTCAGGTTGACTGACTCATGTAACCAGCCAATGCTGGCACCAAGCATCACCAGCAACAGAGACAACAGCCAGTTGTGTGTGTGAGAGAGAATGAGAGAGCATGGGTGTGATATATGTGCATGTGTGTATAAGAAGGAGTGTTCAGTGGGAAAATGTTTTCTTCTGGTAAAATGTGGGCTTCTGGTACCGGGTGCAAGGGAGTGGCAACAGGATGCAAGCATCTTGTTGTCTCATGCCTCCCTGGGGCACCTGGTGGGCCGCTGTGAGATACAGGAAGCTGGACTAGATGGGCCTTTGGCCTGATCCAGCCAAGGATGTTGGATAGCTGGATGCGCCATGTCGTCACAGACTTGAAGCCATGGAATTACTAAAATGGCTGACTCAGATCAGCGCCGCGAAGGAGGTGGATTGCCGCCGGAGGGGCTCTCTCGCTCGCACGGCGCGCGTGTAAAAGTTAATTTCAACGTCTTTAAGCATGCCTGCGTGTTCTGCATACGGGTGTGCGAATCGCTGGACGAAAAATGGGATTTAATTTCCGCGGAAAGATTCATGTATTCACATTACATCGGCTCAATAAAACGATGGGTAATATTTTCGAAATTCTGAACATTAACAGACATTTTTTTAATGGGGCATGGCCGTTTTATTCCTGCTTGTGTAGATTTCAAAAAATAAGTCTGTCAAAACAGTGCAATCTGAGTTAAAATAGACAGCATTTCGTCCGGTGTGTTCAGTAATATAATTCTGCAGAATTAAACCTTGGAATTGCATATTAACTCATAATATGGTTACCAATGACGTTTCTCCACGATCACACGTTGTTATTTTGGTAAGTTTTTACTTCAGGAGTAAACGATTAAGCGCTAAACATCATGCGAAAACCCATTGGAAATCATTGGAATGAGCAATGTTTTGGACATACTGTCATGGCCGCTAAGCCCGCTCACTGGAGTCAATGCGTTTCCATTCATTCTGAAGGGAGGGCCTAGGCCTGGATCCAGCAGGGCTCTTCTTATGTTCTTATGTTCTTCATCATGCCTTGACCTTTGATTTCAGACCATGTCATGCACATTATATAGTCTGTGGCTAAGATGGCTGCACCCCTCTGCATGAATTGTGACTTCTCTCTCTTGATTCACTGATGGGCCTGCAGATTAAAAAGTCTTAACTTACCAGTCTATCCAGTTTCCAGTCAATCAAATTTAGTAAACACTTTCTATAATGCTTTCTAAGTGCTTTGTTCCTTAATAAAATTCTGTATAGATGTCTATCATATATGAGAGAACATGCAACCTGTGCCTTGATTTCCGTACTTTTAGCAATTGGTTTATTTCTTTTCTATACAATCAGCTAAGGTCTTGCATTGCACTTGTAACACAGTTGGAGTCTGGATTGTGCGAAGATCTTCTGTGCTGATCAAGCAATGCATTGCTTGGTGACAAGGGACTCAGAAGTATTTTTAGACAATCTCTTCCTTGCTTATATTGGATTTATGACTGTTGCACCTTGCCTTTGTTGTTTTTGAAGGGACTCAGCAGTACACGGAATAGCTATAGAACTCAGACGAACACAGCATTTCTGTGTCTTTACTACTGGGCTCTGCCCTTTACCCCCTGCTTCCACTCACTCATCCCAACAGGTTCTGCCCTTGGGTCTTGCTTGCAAAGAACTTTGTCTTTCAAATATTAACAACTCTAATCAGAAAGTGTGATATTCCCGGCAAACCTGAGTCCCAGTGCTGTTCACTTTTTAATCTGAGCAGTTCCTGATCCTACTTTCTCTGATCTATCTCGTTTTTGGTATGCTGTGTCAAATACACAGCACATAACCACAAAGCATCGTCCCAGTACCCACACAGGCCTTGCAAATTCTTCCCCCAAAAGTGTAATGATCACCCCAGCAGAGAGCCATCACCCTGTCTGGCCACACCCCCAGCACCTGGAATCACTCTATTTAGAAGCATACCAGATGCAAGGGAGGGCGGGAAGGCATCACTTTTTTCCCCCACGCTGCACCCCACCACAACCAGCGCCTGCTGTACCCACCTCTCTTCTTGGCACCACAAATATGTCTCTGCCCCAACATAGTGAGGGTTATTAGATTCAGAGTGCCTATACTGTTAAGTTAAGCCATTCTATAGAAGAAGGAATTTTAGCAGGTGCAGTCCAACATGGAAGGGTTAAAAAAGCTGCACTTGCCCAAATTCCCTCTTGTATACAATGGTTAACGGTATAGTATAGGCACCCTGTTCTCCATTGTATTTGGTCACCCTGAGCACAATGTCTTTTCTACTGGCTGTTTCCTGGTGTTCTTCTATCAGGGATGGCAAACTCATTTCATATCGTGGACCCCATAGCGTTCATGGCACCTGCTGAGGGCTAGAAATGACATCATTAAGAAGGAAGGAAATAATATAATTAAACAGATGATGGCCAGAAATAAGCATTGTTCTTACATAGACACGTATTAGCTGCAAATGTGCAGATCTTGTTCATCATTTCAAGATATGAGAGACTCCAATTATCACATTGCAAGATCACAATTGTAATAGGGATGGAGAAATTGCTTCTGGGGGCCACATTTGGCCCACAGGCCTTATGCTTGACACCCCTGTTCTATATCTTTCTAGATTGTGAAGCCTCATAGGATAGAGAGCCATTTAGTTATCTGATACTGTTTGTTAACTGCCTTATTACCCTTTTGGTTATAAGGGTATAACAAAATATACTACTTTATATAAGTGGTATATAAAGATCCACCACCATCATCATCATCAATTGTCAAGCAGCCCCACACACAGTCACACTGTTGAAGTCTCCTGCCCAGAGGTGTCACCTACTCCCCAGTAGACGGTTCGCTGGGCGGGAGTAGAGAGTGATTGACAGTCCGTCGATTCACTTCTGGTTTCTTCGCGCGCCCCGCGCGGCTTTCCCTCGCCTCGGAGGGGGCGCCTGCTCGCCCAGGCACCCGGCGCGCCCCCCACCCATCCCCCAAGACGAGCAGGCACCCCCTCCGAGGCGAGGGAAAGCCGTGCGGGGCGCGCGAAGAAACCAGAAGTGAATCGATGGACTGTCAATCACTCCCTACTCCCGCCCAGCGAACCGTCTACTGGGGAGTAGGTGACACCTCTGCTCCTGCCCACCCCATTAGGTAGGTGATGATCACTTTCCAAACCTCATAGCATTCTCAAATCTCAAACGATTCTCTGCCTGAAAGAAATGGTGGCCATCTCCAATTTATGTTTTTAAAAACTAGCCTGACCCAAGGTGTGACAGTCTGGGTTCTATAAGCCTAGAGCTCTGTTCCCAAATATTGTGCCATTTCTGCCTGCCATACTTCCTTGGTATCTCTTCTTCACTGTAGCTTGTGCTTTTCCATGGTCTCAAAGCAAACTTCCCATTCCACAATCACATTTCTGGGAGCAGCAAATCTCCAAAACAGGCCTTTACTCATCCTCCAAAATGCAATGTAAGCTTCCAAATTCCTTAGGCATGTTTGAATGCTTTACACTTTTAAGCTTGCATAACCATTAGCTCTAAATGCTCTCAACTGGAGCAGCTAATATTGTAAATTATCCCTGCGTCTCTGCCAGCATAATAAATAGATGAAGGAAGAGGATATTAATCTTTGAGCGGTCTTCAGCTGTGAATATGGTGATGGCCCTAAAACACCCTTGGCTGTAGCTGTTCACCTGCCTGTCTACTCTTATTGTGTTATACATACGATTTGGTGATTGTACGGATAACACATTCTTTTTCCCCCTTTGCATTAACAGAGTTTATCGTCCACACTAATAAATAAACCATTTTGAAAAGGAAAAAAAACTGAACTAAGAGGATGTAATAAAGGAGCAAACTGCTGAGTAAAGCACCCCAGAAATGCATTTTCATTAAACTGGGCATTACTGCTGGAATATTATTCCTCTTGGCCAAAAACCAAAGTGCCCTGCTGATGTCATTGAGAGAGAGAGAGAGAGAGAGAGAGAGAGAGAGAGAGAGAGAGAGAG
>JAJKFI010000001.1:33100789-33121950 GCA_029204185.1 Lerista edwardsae | reverse complement strand
AGAGAGAGAGAGAGAGAGAGAGAGAGAGAGAGAGAGAGAGAGAGAGATGGAGATGATAAATAGGGAAATGTCACATTCAGCTGGCAACACTTTGTTACTGGCAGTGCTTTTCAAAACATGTGTAACATACACACATGGGGGAACAACCATCATGTGCAGGGATCCTGTGTAGTAGCCAATTGCACAGCTGTAGAATTTGAAACAATTTCACTTAGTGCTCAAAACCCAAAAAGGGATAGAAACTGCTGGGGCCTAACACAAATAACTTACAGTAACTGCACTGCAGACAGGGAGATTTCTGTGGCTGACAGTTGCGTGCAGTGGAGCTTGGGATAAGGCAGTTGGAAGGAGGAGAAACAAGGAAAGAAGAGCCTTGTTGGATCAGGGAAAGGCCCATCTAGTCCAGCTTCCTGTATGCTGTATAAAGGGTTGCTTTACCTAAGAACGTAAGAAAAGCTTCTCTGGAACAGGCAAAGGGGCCATCAAGTCCAGCTTCCTGTATCTCAAAGTGGCCCACCAGATGCCTCAGGGAGCACACAAGACAACAAGATGCCTGCTTCCTGTTGCCACTCCCAAGCACCTGGTACCTCAGAAGGAGATAGAAACTCTATAGAAGGAGCAGTGCAAAAAGCAGGGAAAATGTAAACGGGGCATAAGGGAATTAGATGGGCTTTCCAGAAGAACTCAGGAGGTGGAAGTTTTGGGAATACAAGGAAAGGAGAAGGAAAGGCAAGAAACTGGAGACCTTGTATGCAGGGGAGAAGAAGCCTAAGAATACCTGAAACCATGGATTCTGGGGAACATCTTCGAAGGACAGAGGAACATCAGTGGTTTTGCTGCAACAAGCTAAAAAAGAGATCTGTTTAATGTCCCCCTATTTTTTAATAAGCATCTTAGTATCCGTGGATTACTGCTCTTCATCTAGGAACCTCAGCAAAATGAGTTGCTTTGCTGTGTTATGTGTTGCCTGGGAGGGTTGAAGGAGGGGCTTTCCCCATTCTCAGAGTCCTTAACATGCCAGGGCCAAGTTAACACCTGATCAAACTTCGGCAAACCAATAACCCTCAAACCCTAAAAATAATGTTGGAGTGCCTGGCTTCACCCCAGCCATGAACCTTGCTCTTCTCTCTGATTCTGCAAATTCCCACTCTCACCATTTGGAACCAATTGTGGGCTGGTCCAAGCTGCAAAGCCAATTTAGCACAAGTAACGCTAGTGCATGCAGAACCCTGCACGTAACTTCCACTTCTGAGAAATAAATGGAGCAGAAACATTGGCATTTACATTGGTCTGAGTAACTGCACATCCACTTGAGCATGCAGCATACCTAAAAGTAGATAAAAGCTTTGCAGTCACCCTAAGAAAAAAATGCTGAAGCATCCAGAACCAAGTTCCAGTTCTTCCCGGTTGTGTTTTACACTTGCTGTCACAATTTGAAATTGTGGTGGAATTTGGTGGAAGCCTCATCATAGAAGATTATTGGGGCAGTACACTGGCCAGCACAGGGATGGGGTTTGGCTGCATCAGAACTTTTCCTTCCTCCTCAAATTCCCTCAGCAGACGGGTTGGGGGGGGGGGGTATTCACTCAGAAAATAAGATTTTTGCTGGATCAGTCCAGCAAAAGGGCCATGAAGCCCAGCATTATGTTTTCCATGCTCTGCATTATGTTTTCCACAAGCAAGGCAGGAAGACAATAGCCTTCCATTGTCTCTTCCTCCCCACCCTGGCAGCAATTGATATTAAAATAACTTTGTATGAGATTTTAAAACCTGATTAGGAGAAATGCAAGCATTTTGATCTTTAAGGTATTAGGAATAGAGAGGGATGTCGCCTTCTTGCCTATCGTAACAATTGGACCAAGGTCAGTTGCTCTAATGCTGCTGGGCTTGATGACACTAAGATTTTTATTATGTGCTATTGGTTCTTTTCTCTCTTTTTTGCCTTCCCTTTGTATGTTCATCTGTCATATGCCAAAAAAGGTTTCTGATCTGATATTAAAAGATATACTGTCTCTGAACATGGAGATTTCACACAGCCATCATGACTCACCATTCATCACCACATCACCACAATCCATGACAGTGAATTCCATACGTGATGCATTATGTGGAGGAGTTCCTTCCTTGCCTGCAACTTGATTTCATTGGAGGACACAGAATTCTAGGGCAGACATGCCCTGGTATCCGCTGGGGTTCCGTTCCAGATCCCCTTCCCCATGGATACCTGAAACCGTGGAAACCGGAGACGCACTTTTAAAGATAGGGGAACATCAGTGGTTTGGCTGCAACAAGGTAAAAAAAAAGATTTCAATGTCCTCCTATCTTTTTCATAAGCATCCCAGTATCCATGGTATCTGTGGATAACTGGAACCGTGGATATCGAATCAGTGGATACTGGGTCTGCCTGTAGTAGGAGACAGCAGGAAAAACCTATCCTGCATGCACACCATGCATAATTTTATAAACTTCCATCAAGTCTCCCTTTGCCTGTCTCCATCATATCCCCTGTGATGAAACAGCGATGTTTCATTGGCCTATTGCTGTTTCATAGGCTTTGCCTATTCTGTTAAAATGCATTTCCAAGGGCCTGGTCTAAAAAGGATATTTATATCCTAACTGGGGGGGAGGAGGGAGCAACTGCCTACCAATCAGATGTGTTCCAGCTAAGGTTCATGGGACAAGCAGAGCCCCCCTCTCTCTTTCCTACAAGATGGTCGCAAGGAGAGCCACTCTGTGAGGAGGCAGAGCGGTCGCAGCTGGGAGAGGCCTAGCAGCAGTGATGTCATGCAGGGGGTACGCGGGGGTACGCGAGTACCGGTTTCTAGGTACTCAGCTGGGCCCGCCCATTCGCCCGCCCACTTGTCAACTCCGCCCTCTGCAACGTTTGAATTTCCTGCATGTTTGAGTTGCCTGCATGTTCTCAGAGCCAGGTAGGCAGGCAGGCAGCGAGCGGAGCCTTTCCTTTCCTTGCCACTGAAAAATGAGTTGTTCTGGGGTTTTAACATGATGCCAGGCCTCCTTAACATGTTCTGGGGGTGCTGTGGAATACTGTTGCAACTGTTGGGTCAGTTTAAAATCATCTGAGGCCTCAAAAAGGGCTTTTTTCATGTCACTTCCTGCCACGACATCACTTCTGGCTTATGACGTCACTTCCGGTGGGCGGGTCCCGACACGTGCCAATCAAAAGTGAGTACCTGTTCTCAAATCATTTAGATGACACCACTGCCTAGTAGTGAGGAGATTGAGGAAGGAACTGAGAGGGAGCAAGCCCCATCAGGTTGTAGTTATTTTGATTCTGTATTTTCCTAGGCCGTGTGTTACAACCCCTTTTATAGTTACAAACTGTTAATAGCATCTCTTTCATAAATCAATCTGCCTTGTTCTGTATTCCAGTGGAGAGGAGTTTAGCAAGGAAACTCCTCTGGTGACCTGATACCTGGGCTGGTGGTAGCGGATTTAACCTACCAAGGTATTTCCCCACTAAGCTGCAGTCCAAAGCGAGTGGGCGAGTCATAGGTTACAATCCCCCTTTCGTTCATGACATCCCCTAACACCAAACCTTTGGATATTTTATGTTTCAAGACAAGTTGTGGTCTGTTTCTCTTCCAGGTCTGTCTGTGGACTCCCTTCCCGCCTCCCTTCCAGTCCTTTCTCCTGCTACAAGTGGAGAAATCTTATCACATCTAAAGCACTAGTTCACACAGGGTTCAGGATAGCTTTAAAAAAAAAAAAACCTGCATGTCTGATTAGCCTTTTTTTTAATGGCCATGTGCAAACCACTAATTATGTTTTTAAAAAATTCTAGGTCAGCTGTTTAATGGCCAAGTTACCTGGCTCACTGACAAGTTCTTATTCATGTGAATAAAATATATATACAGAGAGAGTTATCTTGGAATGTTCTCAAGCAGGTCCCTGATTCTTTCCCCTCCCTTTTGTCCTGTAGTCATTCAAAACACATCCACAAGTGCAATGCTGTCACTTCTCATCTACCACTGAAATCCCCATAAGGACGCAAACCTGAACTGGAGAAAGAAACAGAAAGTAGCTCGCCACAAGCCAACAGCTTTGCCTGGAATAAATCTGAACTGACACCACCAAATTACAAAACATTTTGAGCAAACAGAAGGGGATTTAAATAACCCCAAATCCCACAATAGCAATCCCAGGGCAGATTGTTAATTTGGACAGCAATTTAGAAGCACAGGGGGATTTTATTTAAAGAGAATGTCATAGAACTCGAAGGGCATAATGGCTCTTGCAGATTCATTATTCCTTGTGGAACATGGGTTTCCAGAGCATAAGGTGATGAAAAGAATTTTCACTGCAAAGACACACTGATGTTCATTCCTCTGTCCTTACTCTGCTGTTTCAGAGGCAACAGGGTGGATCATTAGTTTGAGATAGTATAAGGAAACAAAACCCATTATGAAATTAGTTTATTTTACCATCAAGTAGCACAATTCCCTAAGTGCTGTTTTTATCTCTTTACTAATTAGGTAGGTGAGCAGATTATTGATGATCTGCTGCCAGAATGCTAGGCTGCTCAATACAAAAGGGATCTCAGGTTCAGATATTTGGGACATGGACTCAACAGGGTGAATCCATGAATGGCCCAATCCTATTGAAAGACTATGCTGGCAGAATGCACATTCCGCTGGCATAACCACTTCTATGGCCATCACAAACATGACCAGGCCAGTGCGCATGGACTGACCACTGCCCCAAGCAGTGAATGGATGACATGGACTGATGGATGACAGATGCCACCGAATACAAAGGAGAATTTGGATTTGCACTCTGTATACATTGGTAAATGTAAACACATTATAGAGAGGATTAAGAACATAAGAAGAGCCCTGCTGGATCAGGCCAAAGGCCCATCTACTCCAGCTTCCTATATCTCACAGTGGCCCACCAGATGCCTCAGGGAGCACGCAAGACGACAAGATGCCTGCATCCTGTGGCCACTCCCTTATACCTGGCATTCTGAAGTAGCCTACTACTAACATAAGGAGGTTGCACCACCCATCATAGCCTATAGCCCACGATGAACTTTTCCTCCAGAAATCTGTTCAATCTCCTTTTAAAGGTACTAGACCAGATGCCATCACCACCTCTTGTGGCAAGGAGTTCTGTCTCTTGCAACACAAAGAGTGTCGCTCTTTGAGTGTTGCTCAAAAAATCTGGCTCTGGATTGTGGAAAGGGCTTCTGACTCTTGAGACACAAAGGACTTTCCAACGGACTACTGGCTCTGAGAACTTTTCTTCCTCCTCTTGGTTGGCAGCTGACACACAGCTGGAAAAACCATTCATTGAAACCAAGAGGACAGCTGCCATTGATTACACGAAAGCCAAGCGTTCAACTGTGGTTGGCCCATCAGAGTTTCCCAACAGCCAACACTAACATATTTTCTTTTTACTATACTACCCATCAACCTCCACAATAAAGTATGCAATTTAGGGGGTTATAGTATTATATCCTGCCAAGACAGAGATGTAGAATGTAGGAGTTATCGTATTATATCCTGTCAAGAAATAGATGGAACAGCTACACAGTCTCTCTCTTGGGGTTATGTAGGCAATAAAATATATGTATGCATAAGATGTGCTATCAGCTCAGGTAGCTACACAATGCCCACAAAACTTTTAATATAAGTTGCATGTTGTAATACTCAGATGGATAGCCTCTGGGAAGGGACACTCACGTCAATAGTGTAAATCAGCCCTGGTAGGGGTTTTGCAGCCAATGAATATTATCTTCTTATATGAAAAAATATAAATAAATCAAAGGATGACACAATAACAGAACCAGACTACATCTCCCCTCTAGTGAATTACTTGGCCCTTCTATTGCCCTCTCCGTCCCTCTGTGCTTCCTTTGTTAATATTTAAAGGAAGAGGAAGAATTTGAGACATTTTCCTTTGAGCATAGTTTTCTCATCTGAGTTAAAGCAGGCTCTGAGCAGCAGAATCGTATTCTTTCCTCCACTAATGCAGTGGACACCAAGATGTCGACCAATGCATCCCACAAGGGAGCAGTTGTGGGCATCTCCTCTGGGTAAGAGCTGGTCCCTTACCCAGGGGTAAGCCTCCGCAGCACAGAGGTCCTATTCAGACCTGAGCTAATTGTAGGTCTGTGTAGGTGTACACAGCTGGTGTAGGTCTGTGTAGATCTATGCAGTGGGATCGGGTCTGGGAAGGGGGTTAGGATTTCTACCAATAAACCTGCCGCCTTCCCAGACCCAATCCACTCATAACCCACCCCATCGCCATTTCTTTCTGCCCTCCCCCACCCTGTTCAGGCCTGGACCAGGTAACAGGAGGAAGCTGAAACACACAAAAAGGAAGAAAACCAACTTTATTACCTCCCCCAACTACCTTAGCAAAAGACAGGGCCCCTTGAATGCCCATCAAAGAAGAGCCTAGAGTTCTTACAAAAAAAAACCAAAGACGTGCCTAAGGAGAATGTTAGAACTCCCTTTGCAAACTGGCCCTTTGATAAGAAGGTGCTGTGGTGTGTCACTGAAAGGAGAGAAGAAAATGAGAATGTAAGTATTGCTCTACTAATCCATACCGAACAAATGATTGCACAATTTGAATTTTACTCTTGATGTTTTAAAACGCTGCCCTGTGTGTGTTCTTTGATCAAACTCTGGCAGCAATGAGTACTTGGGTTTATAATTTCCAAGGCTACAAACTTTGGGTCAGGAGCCGCAGGTCAGCCATGGAACCTATGCTTTGCATGGCAAAACCCCTACATTCAGAGCACAATCCTAACCTGGAGTTAGGCCAGCACAGTTTGGCCAGCACAAGAGCCATCATAAAGCATGTTTGGACCACTTTTGGAATCAGGGAGGATGGCACACATCTGTGTGCTGGCCTCTCTGACTCCAAGAGTGGTCCAAACATACTTTACGGCGCCCCTTGTGCCAGCCAAACTTTGCTGGCCTAACTGTGCTGGCCTAACTCCAGGTTAGGATTGTGCTTTCAGTCCCTAGTAGGGCTCAGAAAGCCACCCCCCTGCCTCCATTCCACATAGACAGCACAGAGCTAGATGGGCCAATGGTCCAATTAAGGAGAAAGCAATTTCCTGAAGTTGTGGACTCCCACCAACAGTCCATTTTAGGTCTCAGTCTGAAGTTGCAGCCACTACAGAGCCTGGCTTTTGGCATGGTGAACTGGTTCTTTACTTGGGTGGACAACCCAGCAGTGTCTGTTAAGGAACAGCTGGCAAAAGTGATCACTCAGTGCCGAAGGCCACATGGAATATGAGGAGAGGAGAGCGGAGAGAGAGTGGGGAATACTCCAAGAAGGTCCATCCCAGATTGTGCTATCCTGTTTCCTCCACCCCTGGCCATGCCAGGCCAGTCATGAGACAGAGGTTCCACCACCAGGGAGCATGCAGATAAATATGCAAGGCCAGTCAATATACTGCATATTTATGCCCTTGCTCCATATAGGGGGCAGGGAATTAAAACTAAAAGAGCTGAATCCCTGGCTTGCCCAGCTCATAGTACTGTTTGTTGTGCCTACTGCACTGCACTGGAATTGGGTTAGGCAAGCAAGAAAGGCTTTAGACTGAAAGGGAAATCAATGATCATTGTACCAATATTGATTGAAGATTTCTCAGGACCATTAGAAAGGAAGTATGCTGTGTTTCAGCGCCTTCTCAACAAAGGAACAGCAGTCTCTGCAGGCTGGATCACTCCGCCAGGTACTGATTGTAACCTACCTTTTATCTTAGGGATATATTACTATTTCTGTGCACTCAAAACATGGATCTTTTTATTATTCATATGTTGCTTTATCCATTCCTTTGTAGTCTAGCTCCACTGTCTTTCCGGAGTGTGTTGCTTTCTTTGCCTGAGGGCAGAACAGACGCTTGCTTCTTCCTCCATCTTTCAGGTGTGCTGTCTTCCACATTGCCAGTTGGACAAAGCCTCCTTCGCACCCCACCTTTCAAGGGTCCACTGTCAATCGTCACCTTCCCGCATTTACACCCAAGTTACTACAAGACGGTTGCCCCACAAGCCAGGGGACAGACAATACTGTCCCGAGAATGTTATTGATTACCTGATAGTGCAGAAGGGATAAAACATCCTTGTAAATGTGCTCATACAAGGCCAATGTGCATGAGTTCCTTGGGATGGCCAGGGATGGCCAACACACAGCATGCCATGTGCCACATTTTATGTAGTGAATTTTGAACATGCCGATTCACCTTAATGTTGCTTTGAACAATTATCACAAGAGCTAAATAGACCCTCCAAGTTCAAAGGCAGTATATCTCAGAGTGCCAGAAGGTACAGAGCAAGAAACATGGGACTTTCCATGTCTACTTGGGGCTTGCCAAAGACACGTGGCTGACTATGATCAGGCCAGAAAGGTGGCCTGCATGGACCTTGAGTCGTGCCCTGAAGGTCCCATTCCAAAGTCCATATAACTAGAGCAAATCAGGCAGAGTAGGTGTGGCTACCCTGAGTGTGCCTACTACAGCATTAGAGACATGAGGATGTGCTGTGCATGGCGTACCAAAGAACTCAAGCAACCCGTAAACTCCTGTGGTGCTATCCTTGTTGTTATTTAAATGTTTTTCAAAAATATATGGCAACTTGGCAAGTGCTGCTCTGAACGTGTCCATGTGCCACTAGCCCCATGCGTGCCATGGGTTGGCCACACCTGCTGCTACGAAGGAAGCCGCACTGTAGAGCTGTCACAAAATGGGTGCCAACAACAGCCAAGGGCTCCATTGGTGACTGTTTTGGGAGTGCTGCTGCAAAAGACCCCGTCACACCCTCCAGAGCAGGTGAGGCAGTAGCAAGGCAGAGGGGGTGAAACGGGGTGGGAGAGGGGAAAAACTGGACAAGGAGGGGAATAGGGGCTGGGAGGATGCTAGAGAGGTGGGTCCAGTGGTGATGGCACGCGCCAGTCCTACCCTCCCTTTTGGCAGCCTCCCTGTCCCCTTTCTCCCCTCAGGTGTGCGCCAGCTAAAAAGCCAGCTAAAGAGCTTGTGCAGGTCTGAGGAGATCCATTGCAAAGCTGGAGGCTTGTGGAGGGGTAAGGGGATTTAAATCCTCTTTTCCCTCCCAAAATTCCCAATCCACACACCCCTTTTCAGCATAGCTGCACCAGCAAAGGGAGGGAGAATCGGATTAGGCACAGGAGAGTACCATGCTAGAATGTTGGAGAGTGGGTGGAGCAGAAGCTGGCACATCACTTGATAAGTGGGGGGCAGATTTGGCATGCCGCCTCTGGCATCAAGAGGCCTTGGGCCAGTAGCCCTGCATGTGCCATTTACAATGTGCATGTGATTGGTACAAACGCACTGAGGCCCAAGTGTAAAAAGGTAACAGGCAGTGGTGTCATTCAAATGATTTAGGAACAGGAACTCACTTTTGAGTTCAAATTCAAATGTTGAAAAAAACCCCAAAAAATCCCTGGAAGCAGCCACGGAGCCCGTTAGGATCCGGAACGCCCATTCTGGTCCGTTCCCCCTGAATGACATCACTGGTAACAGGTGAATCAGTGCTAAAGGAAAATGAATATATAGACAGATCGCTTATATATGTGTACTATGGTAATACATCTCCACTGAAACTACAAGTCTTTGCCAGCTATTTTCTCCATAGCTGAAACCAAGACATTCTCTAGGCATGTTGCTTTCAATACCAGGCAGGCTTCAGATATTCTGTTGGGGTGCAGCATACATTTCAATAGCAATCTATCAGAAGAACAAAGTCTATTCAAAGCCGTATGATTATGTATATCCGAAACCCTCATCTGTCACAAGCAGAAAATTGAGGGGGTGGAGACATCTGTGAAGAGTCACTTCTTATTCTTTTTTAAGATCTGAAAAGAGAGCCGGGGCAAAGAAAAAAGTCACGGTTTTGGAACCTAAGAGAATTAAGACACATCCCTGTCTATGAAGGCACTTGCTAATCGAGAAGCTTTCAATGAGGTGGACACAGAATCAATGCTGGAAAGCCTGATGTTGGTATTGGAACACAGAGAGAGAAAGAATTGCGAGTTTATTTAGATATCATCTTGGGATCAAGGCAGAAATACTGATTGTGGAATTAGGGGTAGTGAAGGGTGCTGGCAGAAGCACTTGTAATGCAACTATTCACCTATCCAAGGGAAGAACCAATTGCAGAAAGCAAAAAGTCTATCTCGAAGGAAAATTAAAGGAAGAGTTCACCTGATACCCAAAAGAGAACTGAATTCATGCCAAGCAAGCTTCCTTCTGGAGAACTTTCCATAAATGGATGCCACCACTGCAAAGGCCCTCTCTTCAGATGTCACCTACTTCATTCAGTGGAAGCAGTCAGAGGAAGTCCTTTGAAGATCATTCTAGTATATGACAGTCCAGTGAAACGTTGGGGGTGGGTGGAGATCTTTCAGTTCCCAATAGTTCCAAATCCTATAGTTCCAAATCATATACAGCTTTACCATGTCTTTGAACTGTGTACCCAATATCCAGACCAGGTCAACAGCCTCACAGCCACACTTTGAACTAACAATTTCTTCACAGTCTTCAGAGGCAGCCCCGCATGCAAAGCAGTAGTCTTATCTGGTTGTTATACCTGGACATGGGAAGACTGTGAAATCCAGTAAACCCTTTCACTTATACAGCCATTGAATCAGGAGTTTGCTTTGTAGTGTAGAGCAGCCATTTCCAACCGCTGTTCTGTGGCACACCGCAGATGGTCTGCCGGTGTACCACAGGAATTTAAGAGTGTCATTTGTTAGTAGGGTCACTGGGGGATGCGAGCCCCCTGCCGGCAGTGTGGTGTGGCTTGTCAATTGTTAAAAAGTACTGATGGTGGGCCTTGACAATTTTAGCGCCTTGTCAGTGTGCCACACGAAGGCAGATCGGGGCAGGAAAAGCCAGGGGAGGATGGGCTGGTGGGCGGACCGGGACGGGGGTGGGATCGATCTCCAGCAGGTAGGCCATATCATAACCCCTCTCCCAAGCAGCCCAGCCTGTTCAGATCTGCTCCAGCTATTTTGCAGCTATTGGAGTGGCTGGGGCATTACTCAGGATAAGGGGATAAATTTCCCCTCCTAACTGAGGCTGGCTAAGGTGCCGCCCACACAACCTGCCTATTCCAACCCAGGTTAGGATTGGGCAGTTATTTTCATATAGATAAAAATACCAATTTTTTTTAATGCAGCATAAAAAACATTAGGCTCTGAGAGCTGATTAGTTTTTTTCCTTTTACTCTGATGATTCCCCCAGTAAAAATAATTAATCAAGCATGTTTGCAAATGCTCATGCAATTAAATGCATCCACCCTACCTGCCATTCTCCACAGCCATCTGTAGCCTAAACTGCAAAAGATTCCCGAAAATCACTACGATCAGGCAGAACAGATACAACTTAATTATCAGTTCTCCCTCCAGAGATGGAGACGCTATTGTGCTTTATATACCACAGCACAGCTTGGAGGAAAGAGCACTTGTTCCAATAGGTTTGCATTTGCTCTTGGCCCGGGAAGGCACACAACTTTGGAATGAAGATAAGATTAATATTGGGCAAGTGTATTTATCAGACAGTGAGCAAGACAAATCCTCAGATAAATATATACCTGGAAGTGGATTCCACAGAAACGAGGGAGAAATTATGGCTGTACAAACATGTAGGACTGAAGTGTAACAGGCAATTCTTCATTTAGCCTGTACTTGTTTATTGGGTTTCCATGCAAGGCGATTTCACATCACTTGGGGCTTCTGCATTCCCACTTCAAATGTACATTCTCTGCTCTTGCACTTAACAAGCTTCCACGCTAGAGAGAAGTCACTTATAAGGTACGCTTTTAACACCTCGGGTGTTTAAGATCTTTAGGCAATGCCAGCAGATATTTTCAACTGATCACCATCTCCAGTTATAACTTTTCTGCAATTCAGCCACTTCATACATAAATATATATTATGGAGGCACACAAACCATTTTAGGCAGGCCTGTAAAGCATTCTAGCATTCCTAGAGGGGGGCAAAACATTTCTGAATGCCTGTGTAAAGCGGCCCCTCCGCCCGGCCTTCAGAGCTATCGGCGGCTGTGAGAGTAAAGTGGAGGTGCCTTCTCTGAAGACTGGCTCTGAAGGCGAGGGGGAGGGGCTGATTTACACAGGTGTTCAGGAGTCTGAAAAACTTATTGTCTTGCCCCCTCTAATAACGCCACTGCTATAAAATTATATTGCTGATCAAAAACACCTGAGTTGGTCTTTTCCACATGTTTATGACACATTCAGGGTGCAATCCTAACCAACTTTCCAGCACTGACATAGCTGTGCCAGTGGGGCATATTCTGCATTCTGCAGTGGAGTGGTAGTCACAGAGGCCTCCTCAAGGTAAGGGAATGTTTGTTCCCTTTCCTCAGAGCTGCATTGCTCTTACCTCGGTGCTGGAAAGTCGATTAGGATTGCACCCTCGGTGTTGTCTCCTGTGTCAGAGTAAATCAAATGAAAGCCTCACAACATGACTACAATGACTACAATTAGCCCAGCGATTTTCAGCTGGTGTTTCACAGCAGTGTGCTGTGAGAGGTCCATAGGTGTGCCTCGGGTTTGGAGCACAGCCATTGACAATTGTTGACACCTCTGGGTTCTGCAGTTCTGGTTCTAGGGTAACAGTCTGTAATATTGAATTGTCTTTGTCCCTCTTCCTCTACCAGCTCCTTAGAGCCAGTGGGGAAAGAGGGACAGACAATTTGTTACTACAGACAGTTATCATAGAAACAGTGCCTCAGAATCTGGAAGAGTCTCCTGGAAGCTGGAAGTAACATCACAAGGGATATCGTAGGTAGGTCACTCCTCCACTTACCACCTTAATTAGGGTTACCTGTTAGCCCAATATGACAATGTTTCTCCAACTTTTCTCTTTTTATTGTTGAGGAAGACAGGGAACAGAGGTCAGCATCAAGCCATGTTAGGGCTGTCACTGCCCGCCCCCATTTTCCTCCCATTTTTCAAGGGTTGGCAGTCTTGTGACATTCTTTCAGACCCTATCCCTGAAATTTCAGATTTTTTGAAGTCATTTGTCTTGCCAACCCTATATTCAGGTGAATTTTCCTGATTTATTTGAGTTGGATGATACTTTGGGAAGCATTGTATTTCTACACACATTTGAGTGTGTGCACACACACAGCACATAAGACTGTATCATGTTACCCCTGCTAACTGGGCAAGAGGCACTTTTTCAAGTGGTGTCCTCTTATATTTAGCAGGGGGGGGAGCAATTGTCCCTCTTCACCCCAGCACAGTGTCTTTCTCGTGGCTGTTGCTGGTGGTGTTCTCCATTCTTTTAGATTGTGAGCCCTTTTGGGACAGGGAGCCTGTAAACCGCTTTGTGAACTCTGTGTTGAAAAGCGGTATATAAATACTAGTGATTGATTGATTGATTGATTGATGTCAGAGGCAGTGGCGTTTCTACAGGGAGGGCAGAGCTCTAAGTTTTGCAAGAAGCCTGACCTTGCAGTGGAAATCACTCCTCTCCTGCACCGTTTTAGCCAATCCTCACATAACAGGGAAAAGCAACATCTTGGCGTTGCTTACTGGCTACAGCAGCAAGGGAGAGGAGGGATTTACATGACAGGGTAAGGCTTCTTGCAACACTTGGAGCTCTGCTCTCCCTGTAGAGATGCCTCTGGTCAGAGGCAGTACCGAGATCACACACAATGCTTCCAAAAGCTGCCTGAAAGCTTCTTACATGGTGATAAATCTGTTCCAATGAAATCATCCAAAGAGTGTGACAAAGATTTGCATGTCTACATAGGTTCAGGTAAGGGAATAAAAATGGTCCAATGCTTAATAGTTATGGTTCCACATTATAAGTCAAGGTATTCTGAAGTCACATACAAAATCCTAAACAATGAACATTCTTGGACTAACAGCAAGGTCTAAAGCAAGATTGAAAGGCACATGATTCAGACTGCAATCCAGAACCGCGCTTGGGCCAGAAAAAATATTTTGTGCCAAATGTGCCTTACAGCATGTTTGCAACAACTCAGGAGTTGAGGAGGCCAGAACCTGGACGTATGCTAGCCCCCCTGCACTGATTCCCTGGCCTGCGCAGTTCAGGTAAGGCCAGCTGGAGGCATACCAGAGGCAAATTGGGGTAGGGGAAGGCAGACCCATAAACGGACTGGCCCAGGGAAGGGGGTGGGATGGACCAGCCAACATAGGCTGGATCCGAACCCCTGTTCCCTAGCTGGGAACAGCTTATTCCAGGCCCTCGGATCTGCGCTAGCCATTTTCAAATACCCCTTTTGGGGTGGCTGCTGTGCAACACAGTGTAAGGGGAATTAATTCCCCTTACTCTGAGTTGCATGGCTTCCAGCTACATGCAACTGGAAGCTGGATATGGGGCAGGCCAAGTGGCCTCCCTTTTCCAGCGCGGGTTGGAATTGGGCTGCCCGTAACCTTCCTGCAGCTAAGCAGGTGGGTTTGATCAGTGCACCAGAAACGTTCGGTCAGGGAGGGCAGGGCAAGAAGAGTCTCATCTGTCCTACTCAAATGAAAATAGCCCCAGGCCTGTGCTTATTGCCCATGCTCCTCCCAGTTTTTGAGGGGTTGCGCAATCAGAGGGGAGACTGGGCTCACTGCTGCTACACCTCCAATCTCTCTCTGTACAGGATCAGGCACCATTCCTGTTACTCTGCAGGGAGTTACTCTGCAGAGAGCTGCAGCAATGAGCACAGGCTCCCCGCTGATTGTGCCCAGTAGCTTCCCAATATGCCTTGCAGCACCACAACAAGTGTCTCCCCAGCAGCAATGGGATTCACAAACGACCTGGGGGAACGCTGGGCGGGACGTACGCGGAACTCCCACGCGATTGGCTGCCCGTTGGTTCCGCCCTGCCACCTTCCCCGCTGCCACACAGGCCGCCCAGGCCTCAGAGAGGATGCCTGCTCGCCTGGGGGGGGGGGCCCTAGGGGCCCAGGCACACAGCGGTGGGGCGTGCCAACCAGGGGCAGTAGGCCCAGCCCGCGTGGCCGGCGGGGACGGCGGTGGGGCAGAACAGACGGGCTGCCAATCATGCGGGCTGCCAATCACATGTATGTCCCGCCCAGCATTCCCCCAGGTCGTTTGTGAATCCCATTGCTGCTCCCCAGCCATTGACTTCATCCATTGCCATCGCTGCAATGCACGGAAACCATGTGCAGAGACACACGATGTGCCCTAGAGACCATGTGCACAGTGCTGGGATTCAAATAAATTAACAACCAGTTCTATGTCCTCCTTTCTTTGTACTGCTTCTTACTACAGCACTACTTTTTTGTATATCAATAAATTAGCAACCGGTTCTGCAGAAGTGTTGAGAACTGGCTGAATTCCACTCCTGCATGTGCCTTCATCATGGAAGGCAAGCAGGAGACAAAGATTTCATTTAAAAAGTCAGTTTTAAAGGATCTGAATGGGAAATGGCCCATCCAAAAGGCCATGGGTTGTATCCTACTGTTCTGCTGGAGGAAGATACAGTCCAGGATACAGCCCAGTGTACTATAGCTGGGATTCCAAGATAGCTGACTTCCCTAATAGGCTATACTTCTTCTATTGCATGAAGAACTTACGATAATCCTTTCAGCAAAGAAAGGTGCAGCAGATTTTTTTTCTTCAAAGTTGCAAGGTTTTTCCTCATCTGAAGAGGCAATTCTTTATTCCACTGCCTCACATTTAACTCAGTTGCCAGTGCACCCATGTGCAGAACTGTGTGAACAGTGGTTTTCTGGTAGGCTCATTATTCTTCTTTGGCTTTGCACATCAGTGCATGCCACAGCCATGCAATAATTCTTTAGCACTGCCCTGCTGGCTCTGCCGTTCTTGATTTAAAAAGGAATCTCTTTTTCATATTTAAAGTCCCCCATGTTAATTTCCCAGATGCCTAATTCTACACACTCCTTGCTACAGCCCTTTTAATATGCATTTTTCTTTACAAGCCATAGATAGAATGTGTATCCCACTATGCACATAAACAATTTGCGAACAGCATGTTACACCACCATCTTTTTACTAATGGAGCCATTACCATTCAGCTGTAAAAACTAACTCTGTAAAAAAGACATGGTTCAATGTATTGGGGGTGTCCGTAATTCATGGTCAAATGCATTATACAGAAATCTTTTGTCTCTCCTGCATATATGTTAGCAAATCTGATAAGGCAGAACGTTTAAAATGCAATACAACATTTTTCAGATCTTTATGAGCTTGTTATATTACATTGAGTGCAAAAAAGAGGTATTTTATCTGCTCTCATAATAACTAAATAGTCTAAGATCAAGTCTATGGTCAGTTATCAGTATAATAATATTTGTCCTCTGTTTCACATCTGTATCCTACATGTCTTAGCAATGAACTGTACAGTACTGAATATTGAATAACACAATATTTCCGTATCTGTCTTTATATTGTGTCCTGGCAAGAGGAATTCACCAGGTCAATTTCTTACTAAATGTTCCAGACCAGGAAGTTATATCTTCTTTCCTTAACGAGAAACTTTTCGGGTGACCTAGGCACACATAAGGATGGACGATTCACAAAATATGTACCAGAGGTGAGCCAATGCTACACTACAAGGATACTTACAAAAATGGGCTAAGATAGCATTGACACTGACACCCACAATGGTGGTGCTTGCAAGAAATTGACACACCTGACATGACAGAGTCGGAATGACACCCAAAGCTATGACAAGAGATGGCTTCTGCAGCAGGGCATGCAGACAAAACCAAATATTGATTGGCCATTGGCTGAGGGTAAATTGGCAACAACTAGGGGGAGGGTCTTCTATGTGGAAGCTACAGCTTTGGAACTCCTTCCCACTTGAATTAAGAACTGCATCATTCTTTCTGCTTCTGTTTCATCTGCCTTTTTCCTTTTAGTTCACCACCTAGTAACTCTTTGTTATTGATTTTTGTGCTGTTGTTATTTTAACAGTCAGGGGTCTTTCCCTACTCTATCTGGAAATGCAATGAATTGAAGCTGAGGGGAATAAATTTTCCCTTACTTTGAGGAGGCCTCCATGATTTGTTTGTTCCCCTACCTTGTTGTTGCATTGCAGCTGAATCGGTGCTGGAAAGTTGGATAGGATTGGGCATAAATCTCTCTCTCTCTCTCTCTCTCTCTCTCTCTCTCTCTGTCTGTGTGTGTGTGTGTGTGTGTGTGTGTGTGTGTGTGTGTGTGACCCAGTTGAATTGGATAGTTGTTAAACTTTGAGCTATGTTTTCCAGATATTGTGGCCTCCCTATACAGTGTATAAGAACATTTAGCTAAAGAAAAAAATGTATCTCATGTTGAGAGCAAAGAGACACAAATAGCACTATGACCCAGATAGAAGACTTCAAAAGTCTGATTCCTATCAAGGTGGTTGTGAGTTGAACCTTGAGAAGAAACATCTCATGCTGTGCAGCCAGGTGGTGTTGCTTAAGGAAAGATCCAGGACAGCTGCCATGCTGAACAAGGAGGCACAGATCAGGTTAAGACCAGCAAGTCCTGTTTTTATGTCAGCCCTGCTTATTTCAGTAGGAGCCACAGTGTCTAATAGATTGCATGGTTCAAAACAACTGGAGGTGACCCGCAAAAAGTTGTTTTCCTTGCTGAGTCCAGATCTGGGAGTCTTTGCCTCTCCGAAAACAGCGGTTGGCCTGACTTCGTTAACTGAGTTTATGAACTGCGAGGATTTATCGTAACCTTGTTGCACATGTTGATTTGCAGAGAAATCATTACGACATGAAACTTTTCTCTCCAGATTGCAGTTGAAGCCACTTAATAGCTTGTTATGTATGCCCAAGAGGGCTGCGAGGGGAATTTACAAAGGCAAAGTACAAATAATGCCTCCAACTTTTAATAAATAATTGAGCAGCCATGCTGGAGGTAGCGCAAGTTCATTTTTTAATAATAAAGCCCTGTTCTCCTTTTTCTTTCACAGGGCTTACCTATAATTGCACCTGCTGTGCCCAGGTTCCGAAAGAGCAGATGGATTCCTTAAAGGGCAGTTAGGAGAGAGAGAAGCTGGCAGCCCAGAAATGAGAGGTTCAGAAACTGCCTTTCAAAATGACAAAGACGGGGGTGCCACTTAGCTGAAATCCCTAATCCTGGATTCTGTGGGTTGACCGTGTCCAGATGCAGCCTTCTTCTGAAGGCCTTTGGGGTGATTTGATGTCAAAATTAGAGGGTCATAATGGCAAGCACAAAGCAACTGCACAGTTCACTATTTTTCATTTTGACTGTTTCACTTCAAGTATGATACAGTGGCCTGCAAGAGTCTCTTAGCATTTTGCCCGTCTGAAGTTAGCCTTTAAGAAGACAGGGCTACCTTGTGCTTAATAAGCAAAACCAATAGAACTAATTGGATATTGGATCTGAGTGTGCCTTTTTGCTCTGACACAGCACCACCTTGTGGCCATTTAGAAACAAATACGGACAATGGCACCTATTTGCAATGGCCAGGAGAGACTGTCATACTAATGAGATAAAGATAGCCCTCCCATCAAGTCAAACACAGTGCCTTTCCAAATGGAATTGCATTGAGCATCCTGCAGTCTTGTGGAGCAGCAGTGGCTGTACCATAACTGTTAACAAGCAAGGAGAATATCCAAGGACAACTGTATGTAATGTTTCACTGGCTTTACCTAAGATGCCCCATAGAAAGGTTCCATCTTCTCTTGGCCCTTTTCCCCCCAGCACTGCTGCAATATATTGGTATGATTCTGGTTGGCAGGCTTCCCAGCACCTGCTACTAGTACAAAGACATAACTGTAGCTATCACAAGCAAAGGCGCCTGGTGTCTCAGAGCACAATCCTAACCTGGAGTTAGGCCGGCACAGCTAGGCCAGCAAAGTTTGGCCAGCACATGGGACCCCATATAGTGTGTTAGGACCACTCTCAGAGTCAGGAACGATGGCGCACGTCTGTGTGCTGGCCTCTCTGACTCCGAGAGTGGTCCACATATACTCTACAGTTCCCTTGTGCTGGACAAACTTTGCTGGCCTAACTGTGCCGGCCTAACTCCAGGTTAGGATTGTGCCCTTAATCTTTGCCCTGCTGAAATGGACAATGAGGCACTCATCAAGCTGTGAGTTGTGGGGAGTGACAAACTCCAGGTGTCACTCCACAGTTTGCCACTGCGTCTCTCCAGCCTGCCACAACTGAAGCCACTCTGAATCAATTTCTTGTTCTTGTGAGCGGGAAGCTCATCAGAGCAATCCAGACCACTAGGACCTCACCTTCATTCCGTGTTCCCTCTAAATAAAATTTAGAGCACAAGCCTAGGCATGTCTACTCAGAAGTAAGTCCCATTGTATCCAATGGGGCTTACTCCCAAGAAAGTGTTGGATTGCACCCTTAAAGGATTGCACCCTTAAAGTTGTATGGGACATGCCGGAAGCACTCCTGCCACATTCCACAACTTCCTGTTTTGCATGAAGATGGTGCTACTGGATCCAATTTGTTTGTAAGGTAGGATGCAAATTTCTTCAATAAATAAAAAAGAAAACTGCAAAGACAAAATGGTACATTCATAAGAAAGGCACTCAAGTAGCCAAGGTGAAGAAATGTGAGTTCTTTGTGGTGATGTCACAGGTGTTAAGGAGGTGTTCATTACATTTGGAAAAAGCGCATTCCATGCAACTCCCAGGATAGCAACAGAGGTGCAAACTGCTGGGAGAAGCTTTGCATCTGCCAGCAATGAAATATACAGGGCTGTGTGCTGGGGAAATGGGATAGCCCCAAAACTCAAGTGTTACTTTGAGGGAAGTCATCCTGATCCCATGTCGCAAATGAATACTAAGGGTGGATGCCTTGTTGAGTTACGAACTGCTAAACTGTAATGGTCTCTCTCTCTCTCTCTCTCTCTCTCCCCCCCCCACCTTCTTAGCAGGACTGTTTTAGTTCTTTAGGGCCAAATATCTCAAGTGATCCGATTAATTTTGGACAACCAACACCTTGTGAAGCTGAAATCCTTAACAGTCACTGTTAGAAGGCAATATTTCATTCAATCCTTTCACTGTATAACGGTAAAGGTTTCCTCACGACCAAATGGTCTCGTCATGACCAACTGTAGCAGGGGGTGTTCATCTCCATTTCTAAGCCAAAGAGCCAACGTTTGTCCGAGGACAAGTTTCCGTGGTCATGTGGCCGGCGTGACTATTGTGATTAGTGGTACTCTATTTATCTACTCGCATTTTTATGTGGTTTCAAACTGCTAGGTTGGCAGGAGCTGGGCACATTCCTAAATTATGATAAGCTTTTAACATTATTATTTATTATTATGAATTAATTATAATAACTCATATTATATAATAGTATGATGTATTATTATGAATTACTTTATTATTATTATTATTATTATTAATAATAATAATAATAATAATAATAATAATTGCATATTGCTTTTCAACAGCAATGACAAAAGATGTGCAAAGGAGTTTACATAGCAAACTAAATAAAAAATGTTATCTGTCCCAAATGGGCTCACAACTGAGGTGGGAGGGCTAGCAACAGTGGAAGAGATGGGATGCTGGGTATGAACCAGAATGTTTGGCCTCCTTCTGTTAGAAGAGAAGAATCCCCTCATAAAGGTTGTTTCAATAATTCAACTTGTTGCACACGTGCAAGGAAAAGAGCAGGTCTCTTGAATTTTGAAAAGCTGCAGAAAAGGCTGTTGCAAAATTATGGATTTCAGGCTGACCCACTGGCTGTGTCTATGATGCCTTGTTTACCGTGACTTCCTCCATCTCAAGCTGCCATTGCTGTCACAGCTTTGCCCCGTAGCAGTTAATTGACATGACTTTTACTCCCTTCGCCTGACGTGAAGCTGTCCATTATACCTGGAGAAATTTTAATCAGTGCCCAGTAGGATGACATATTAGTGAAATGTCCTTCAAAGTGGCTCCTGGAGACATTGTGGCTATTCAAGCTCCTTAGGCTTGAACCGAAGACACAGCTAATGACTTGGAGTCATATGTAACTCTGTGGCACACTGTCCTACTGACAGATATAGATTATATGTCCAGATGCACAGTGCTTGTTTTTAATCTTCAGCGCTAAAGTGCACTTCATCTTTCCTACATTTTAAAAACTCTTAACAATACTGAAACTTTATTCCATTGGAATGTCTGATATTACACTTATAACAGTATTCAAATTGTATTCCTGTTTGCAATG
>JAJKFI010000001.1:33041305-33099692 GCA_029204185.1 Lerista edwardsae | reverse complement strand
ATGGAGAGAGGTGAAAAGTGGAGTGCCCCAGGGATCTGTCTTGGGGCTCATGCTTTCCAACTTATTCATAAATGACTTAGAGACAGGGATAAGCAGCGAGGTGGCCAAGTTTGCAGATGACACAAAACTTTTCTGGGTGGTGAAAACCAGAGAGGATTGTGAAGAGCTCCAGAAGGATCTCTCCAAGTTGGGGGAATGGGCAGCCAAATGGCAAATGCGTTTCAACGTAAACAAATGTAAAGTGATGCACATTGGGGCCAAAAACCAAAACTTCACCTATAGGCTAATGGGTTCTGAGCTGTCTGTGACAGCTCAGGAGAGAGATCTTGGGGTGCTGGTGGACAATTCCATGAAGGTATCGACCCAGTGTGCGGCAGCAATTAAGAAAGCCAATTCCATGCTCGGGGTAATTAAAAAAGGGGTTGAGAATAAAACAGCCAATATTATCATGCCATTGTACAAAGCAATGGTAAGGCCGCACCTGGAATATTGTGTCCAGTTCTGGTCGCCGCATCTCAAAAAGGACATAGTGGAGTTGGAAAAGGTGCAGAAGAGAGCGACAAAAATGATTACGGGGCTGGGGCACCTCCCTTATGAAGAAAGACTGCAGCGTTTGGGGCTCTTCAGTCTAGAAAAAAGGCGCCTGAGGGGGGACATGATTGAGACATACAAAATTATGCATGGAAGGGATAGAGTTGATAGAGGGATGTTCTTTTCCCTCTCTCACAACACCAGAACCAGGGGGCATCTGCTAAAACTGAGGGTTGGGAGAGTTAAAACAGATAAAAGGAAGTACTTTTTTACCCAGCGGGTAGTTAATCTGTGGAACTCCTTGCCACAGGAGGTGGTGATGGCATCTGGTCTTGATGTCTTTAAGAGAGGATTAGACCGATTTCTGGAGGAAAGATCCATTGTGGGCTATAGGCAATGATGGATTGTGCAACCTCCTTACAAAGGTGGTGGGCTACAGGTACCGGGTGTAAGGGAGTGGCAACAGGATGCAAGCATCTTGTTGTCTCCTGCCTCCCTGGGGCACCTGGGGTGGGCCGCTGTGAGATTCAGGAAGCTGGACTAGATGGGCCCTTGGCCTGATCCAGCATGGCTCTTCTTATGTTCTTATGTTCTTATGTTCTTAAGTAAAAAAGAATTACTCTCCTATTGACAACTACTTGTGTCATGAAGAGATTTTAATGTAATTTTCCTATATATTTATCTAATTTTTGCCCACCCTCCCCTTTTTTTTTCTTTCCTTCCCGTTCACACTTTATTTTTTGCTTGTGCAGATTTCAAAAAATAAGTCTGTCAAAACAGTGCAATCCGAGTTTTAATAGACAGCAAGTAGCATTTCGTCCGGTATGTTCAGTAATATAATTATGCGGAATTAAACCTTGTAAGTGCATATTAACTCATAATTAGGTTACCAATGATGTTTCTACATGATCACACGTTATTATTTTCGTACGTTTTTGTTTTTATTCAGTCCTAAACACTACGCGCAAAGCAATCTGAAATGCTTGGAATCAGCATTTTGAGTATAAAAACATGGCCACTAAGCCCGCCCCCTCTGGCCTCACTTTGTTCCTATCTAACTGCATGGGCAGGGCCACCGCCTGCCTGGGATGGATACAGGGGATGTCGAGGGGGAGAATGGGGCATTTAGCTGCTGCAGCAACTCCACCAATGTCCTATCTCAGCAGTTCTCAAGCTTTTAAGCACCGGGACCCACTTTTTAGAATGACAATCTGTCTGGGACTCACCAGAAGTGATGTCATGGCTGGAAGGCCATCATTGTGATGCCAGAGCCAGCTGCTTTCCTGAGAATGCAGCAATAAGTTGGGTTGTTTATCAGCTGATTTCCAATAGCAAAGTGAATCAGAAAGAAAAAAAGCCTATTTACAACCTTGACACAAGGAAATCAACCACACAGCCCTCCTCATTTTCAGCATCCCATCTTCCCATATTTTCAATATGGCTGCCCGAGGTGTGTTTTAATATTATTTGTTATATTGCTATATTAAATTGTTGTAAACTATCTTGTAAACCACTTAGATGGAACAGAAATACTTTAAAATATTTAAGAGAGAATGACACTGTGTGTTGTGGGCTACTTTTCTGTTGAGTGTCACAGTGATGACAACCTACATTTTTGTCTGTCTCTTGTATCCTTGCCTTTGTACACAGCAAGGCTTTCTGCATCTGCCAATTAACCTCCATGCTAACTAGATTGTTTTTAAGATGGGCTTTTGCCAGACAGAGAACAACAACAAACCTATTATGCCTGGGATCAAAGCTCAACAAGATTGTAGATGGTGCCACAGAGCAAAGATTATCTGTCAAACTGCATTACGAGCCAAATAAAGGCACTCTTGACTTCAAACATTATTGATTTGCTCTTGATTTCCTCTTCAAAAATGAATTTCCAAAAAGCTGAAGACTCACATCAGAGATTTCAAAATGTACCAACCTTCTGACACCTCCTTCTAGCGATGACTGTAGATTGATCTCCCCTCCTTTTTGTCTTGATTAATTCCTTTTTCTCCATTTTTTTTGGCAAAGCAAGAGGCAGTTATCTGGCTTACTGGTTAATCATGAGTAAATGCTAGAATTACAGCACAATCCTATACATGTAGAAATCAGTCCCACTTAATTCAGAGGAGCTTACTCCCAGGAAAGAGTGCATAGGATTGAAGCCCAAGTTGCAGGCTTACCAGATTTCCTCACAGTACATCAACAAGCGTCTGTTCTAAAGGCATTTTGAAATGTTGTACTCATGTGATAATATGAGAAGAGCTGTCTGGAAATGTGTAGAGCTGAAGAAATCAGGCAACTCTAGCCTTACCTCCGAATCCTATTTCTTGGGAACTGGATACTTAACTACTGCGGACAAAAAAATGCACAACAAAAAGGAGCGGGTTTTTTTGTGCATATGTCACAGATTTGGAGGAGTGAAAATAAGCCTTGTGGAGGTCAGGCACTGATATGGATTGGCACCAGAGAACTGCTGTCATTGACATGAGCCTAGCTCATTCCTATGCATGCCAAGTCTCACTAAGGTGGCATACATACATCCTGCATTAGAAGCAGCTGCCGAGGGCACAGTGTGTATTTGTGCTCACTACTCACAAAACTCTGACTTAACAGTAGCAGTAGTTAACAGGAACAGCGGGGGGCAGGCAATCAGCTGAAATTAGACCCTGGCACAGAAATCTATTTAACCGCCACATTCAACATTCCAGCTATTTTCTGTTTGGCATATTTTGCAAAAATGGAGGAATCGGAGAACAAAATCCTAAGTGGGTCCCGGTCTAAAAAGTTTGAATATCACTGATCAAAATATTATTTCAGTTGTTGTTATATTATTATTCAGTCTGTTGATGGTGCTCTTTTTTTATTGTTCTCCAATTGTGGCGTATAGTTCTGTTTTCTCATTTGCACTTGTTTTATTGTGGTCACTCTGTGGTTTTGAAATGTTGCAGGCTACTCTGAAGGTGCCTTGGAAGGGTATGATAGGATGGGAAAGAAGAATTTTAATGAATAAAAACAAGTGGTAGTTTTCTGTCCCACCTCTACCTGGAGATGCCAAGAATTGAACCAGTGACCTTCTACATGCAAAGCATGTGCAGTGCTGAGTCCATGCCCATGTGTAGAGTCCATGGTAACATTTCCCTTTGCGATCATGGTTCCACAGCTGCTCACTTGAAGATGAAACTAGTCCTTAGTCTGGTGATTTTCAACCTTTTTCATCTCACAGCATACTGGCAAGGTGCTTAAATTGTCAAAGCACACCATCAGTTTTTTGACAACAGACAAGGCACACTATAGCATATCTCCCACAACCCCAATGGCTCTACTAATAAATGACCCTCACCCAAACTCCCACAGCACAACTGCAGACCATTAGTGACACACCAGTGGGAAATTGCTGCTTTAAAGTGCAATCCTAACCTGGAGTTAGGCCAGCAAAGTTTGGCTAGCAAAAGGGACACCGTAAAGCACGATTGGACTACTCTTGAAGTCAGGGAGGATGGATGGCACATCTGTTGGCTGGCCTCTCTGACTCCAAGAGTGGTCCAAAAATACTTTACGATGTCTCTTGTGCCAGCCAAACTTTGCTGGCCTAACTGTGCCGGACTAAATCCAGGTTTGGATTGTGCTCGTAGTCTATTGACAATCCTGAATCTATGTATTCAGACTTTTCCAGTAGCACTACTTTCATATCTCTTCTATAAGTCTACTCAGTAATAAATAGTTCCAGGAAGTTAATCTTAACACGCCTTTCAAATCCATCATTCAGACAGTGCTTTAGAGCACAATCCTAAACTGGAGTTAGGCCAGCACAAGCTAAGCCAGCAAAGTTTGGCCAGCACAAGGGCCACCATAAAGTTTGATTGGACTACTCTTGGAGTCAGGGAGGATGACTCACGTCTGTTGGCTGGCCTCTCTGACTCCGAGAGTGGTCCAAACATACTTTACAGTGTCCCTTGTGCTGGCCAAACTTTGCTGGCTTAGTTTATGCCGGCCTGAGTTTACGATTGCACCCTTAATCTAGAGCAGTCATTTTCAACCACTGTGTTGTGGTCCACAGGTACGCTGCAGGAATTTGTGGGAAGGTCATTTATTAGTAGGATCAATGGGGATGTGAGCCCCCCATTGTCAGCATGGTGTGCCTTATCAATTGTCAAAACACTGATGGTGCGCCTTGACAATTTCAGTACCATCTCCGTATGCCGTGAGATGAAAAAAGTTGGAAATTGCTGATCTAGAGTGTTTTACATATAAAGATGGTCCTCCACAATCTAAGTACTGTTTACTTATGAATTTTCTGATTTTTTTTTAAACCCTTCCATCTAGAAGTTTCATAAATGAACCAGCCCAGCTGTTTGAGGATCTCTCCAGTCCATCCCTGGCAATGCATAAAAGTGGATTAGTAGTCAGTTAAGTGGCACCTACTAGTGAAGCACTTCGCCAACAAATGTGCAGGGTAGATAAGCAGATTAGGGACGGATTCAGCCTTTCAGCTTCAGGCTGTTTCTTTCTTCTTGCCTCCCCTCAGGCCTCCTTTGCACTCAGCACTTAAAACATAGGCCCACAAAAAGGAAGAAAATGTCCTCTTGAAGTTATGGAAACAAACACCTACTTAACAAGAATATTGTAGTTGCACGCCAATGCAGCCCCTGCAGGTTTCAACTGGGTTCAAAGACTGGGATTTTTTTTTATCCTCTATTATTGCGGAATAATTTCTCCCCCATCAGCCATTTAGGCACTGCCTGAAATCCTACAGCAAAGCCCATAATAAGCAAGCAAATAGAGAAGGAAGGAAAACAAGCACTGCGCACGGCTATTGGCAGCCTCGCTCCTTGGCGCACCTTCCAGTCATTTCTAGCGCTGGCATTTTAAATAGATTTCTAAATAATTGTGACTCTTAAAACTTAAAAAAAAAACGTTTCCAAAGGCTTTTTTCGAGAGCAATGGCTGGAGCTGTACAAAGCTCAGGGCTCAATCCTAACCTGGAGTTAGGACGCCACAGTTAGGCCTGGTTGATACATCGTCACAGCAGAATGTGCAAAAAAAAAAAAGGGGGGGGTCAGGTCCTTGAATGTTAATAACATTCTCAATATACTATGCTTTCCCCAACCTGTACTGGTAAAATTGTCATAAACTGAGTTAGGCCGGCATAAGCTAAGCCAGCAAAGTTTCATCAGCACAAGGGCCACCGTAAAGCACATTTGGACCACTCTCTGAGTCAGGGAGGATGATGCACGTTGTGTGCCGGCCTCTTTGACTCCCAGAGTGGTCCAAACATACTTTACGATGTCCCTTGTGCAAAATTTACTGGCCTAACTGTGGCGTCCTATCTCCAGGTTAGGATTGTGCTCTCAGTGTTCTTGGTGATGTTTTCTGATCCAGTTAAGACGTATTATTTTAAAATGCTGAAAGGAAGGGCATGCCTTTATGTGGGCAAGTCAACAACAACATGGTGGATTTTCCACCAATAGGAAGCATTTTCATCTCAAAAGCCTGAAAACCAACACGCACAGGCACCCTGGTGTCCTTCCTTCATGCTTGATATGTCCAAGACTCGGACAAAGAAAAGATTGATTTGTCATCTGCTAGGGAAAAACAAATGCCTCTGAATGAGGAATGAACGACTTGATGGCATTCAGAAGTCATTTATGACTGGCATTCCTTTTTACTGGGAACAGATGAAGCAAATGGGCCTCATTTATTTTAATTTTCCATTCATTGCCAAATGAATGCACACCTCTACACCCTGTTCATGTTGCATTCAGATCACGAAGAACAGAAGAAGGTGATATGCAACCTCCTGGCTCTAGAAGTGGGCTATCTCTGAATGCCAGATGCAAACGGGTGGCAACAGGATGCAGGTACCTTGATTTTTGTGTGCTCTCTGAGGCATCTGCTGGGATGCTGTGAGACACAGGAAGCTGAACTAGATGGGCCTTTGTCCTGATCCAGCAGCAGAGGCATAGCGTGGTGGGGCAAGAGGCCCATTGCCCTGGACACAACATTCTTAAGGGTGCAAAATTTTGCGCCCCTAAGAATCAGGTGCCTCAGTGCATGCCTCTGCCTTGGCTCCTGCTGCCTCCACCTGGGCCATTTCAACTTCCTGACTTGGGAACAGAGGCAGATCTAAGTGAGGGCAAAGCTCTAAGTTTTGCAAGAAGCCTTACCTTGCAGTGGAAATCACTCCTCCCCTGCACCGTTTTAGCCAATCCTCACAGGGAAAAGCAACATCTTGGCGTTGCTTACTGGCTACAGCAGCAAGGGAGAGGAGGGATTTACATGACAGGGTAAGGCTTCTTGCAACACTTAGAGCTTTGCCCTCCCTGTAGATCCGCCTCTGCTTGGGAAGGCAGTGAGGCACCCACCGTTAGGCTTGGCTCCTACAGCCTGTGCTCGGGCAATTTCGCCCTAGCGCCCCCCACAGGAGCCAATGTTATGACATCACAACATCATGATGTGGGGTGCCTAGGGCTCAGTTAAGCACTGATATTCCTTGGGGGGGGCAATACATGCCTTGCCCCTGATGCAGGCAAGGCAACTACTTCCCTGTCCAGCGGGCTCCACTTGTGACCGCTCAGAACCCAATTCCTCTCTAGTCCTACTGGGAATTCCAGTGTAGATAAAGCTATGTAAGATTGTCAGCATACCACAGTCCTGCTCCTTGCAAGTCATCCTTTCACGCTCGTGGAGAGGAAGGTGTTTATCTGAGAGGTGAGTGTCTTGAGCACATAAGGACTGAATTTAGTAGACTCTAAATTTAGTAGGCTCTCACAGTGCCAGAATGGCAACTGCTGGATCCTATGGCCACCGATTCTACCACTGGGGCCTACTTGGGATAAGGGAGTGTTTGATCCCTAACCCTGAGAAATGCCACCATGGCGCCAACGGGTCTCCTTGGCTTTGGACCTGTGCTTGAGCGGGCACAGAGCTGAGGAGACTCGTATTGGGCCACCCAGCTTGCAGGAGGGGGTTAGGATATGACAGCAGAAGCTGCTGCTGTCCCCACCCCATTATGGGCCCAATCGTCCATCCATCCAGTCCCACTCCCTCCCTGCCACCCCTTGCTCCTAAAACCTTACCATTGGCCAGCGCTGTTGGAACTCCAGCCTGTTATCCCCTCCACACTGAAATGCAGGGTCAATTGGCACTGGGCCAGCACGATGCTTACTCTCCAGGTGCAGTAAATGTTGGTTTGGCCCTCAGCCCACAATGCCCAGAAAATCAGATCAACCTGCTTTAAAGTTAAGAGCATACTGAAAAAAGGATGCAAAATTGGACACAGAAAAATGTATCCTGTCTGAATTAATGCCTTTCATTCTAACCCTGCACATCATGTTCTGATGTGTGTCACCATTCAATTGATCACTGAAGAACACCAAATGGTTCATTCTTTAAATAAATCTAGTTTAGTGCAAGCCAACAAGGAAAGCTCTGAGGTCCATTAAATAGTCATGCATCATAGTTATACAAAGATCATTAAGCTGTCAGAAGAAACAGTTTTGCTCTTTAATTTGCTACCATTTGTCTTTTGGCTGGTATCTTCAGGTTTCAAAGAGTAAGAGCCCAGTATTTGGGTCCATGGCATTTGTTCTGGCTTCTATTGAAGGAATAGAGCCACCATGTTCCAGGGTCAAAGTTAGTGCTAGAAGGCAATTCTCAACTCAGCTTGGTAATTAGTGCATGGCCTTTCCTTGGGCAAATTTTCATCTCTTATTTACCCCTACTGGGATGCTAGCAGCTTAAAGCTGAGAAAGGAGGGCTTACCTAAGACTATCTCATTTCATAGTAAGGCTGAGATTTCAACTGAGGACTGGCTGATGGGCAGCCCAATATATACTTCCAAAACATCGTTCTGACAACTAGAGGATATGGGGTATGCTCTGCAGTGCCAACAAAACTCCAGACCTGGTAACAGATGTGTCTTGGATGCCAGTACAATGGTACAGCAGCATAGTGGTGCACTAAAATGGGGTGCAGACAGTGGTGTCATCTACTCTCACGGAGACGGAACACTGGGCGGGACGTACATTTGATTGGCAGCCCGGTCCATGCGGTTCCGCCGCCTTACCCCGCCACATGGGCTGCCCTCGGTCGCCGCACCCCGCCGCTGCTCACCCAGCTCCATGATGGATGCGGGGGGGACGGGTGGGGGGGGCGCTGGGTGCCTGGGCGAGCAGGAAGGACGGCGGAAGCGAATGGGCAGGCAGCCAATCAAACGTAAGTCTTGCCCAGCGTTCCGTCTCCACGAGAGTAGATGACACCACTGGGTGCAGATGACACCACTGGGTGGGATTGGGAGAAGCCAGTCAGGTAAAATATGAGTTTGCTGTTGGTTATTATGAGCTCCCTGGCTGGCCTTGAGCCTCTCTTACTTGGCTCCCAGCCAGTAGCCTGACTTGCTTGAGTGTTGTTGGAGCTCACTTTGTGGCACATGCCAGTGATGATGAACTCCTGAAGGAGTTCTAACTGATGAACTCCTGAGGAACCAGACCCTTGCCTGGGATGGCTGTTCTGTTTCTGCTCTACAACCTGCCTTCTCCTAAGGCAGTGGTGCCCAGTGTTTTTAGCATCAGGATCCACTTTTTAGGAACAATAACCTGTCGGGAAACCCCTTCCCAAAAGACAGTAAGTGATTTCATTAAACAGGAAGTGACATCAATGTGCCTGTAAAAAAATGTATGCAGACTTACCGTAGGTTACTGAAAAAACACTGCTGCATTGGTATGAACGTTTTCAAACACATATTTCTCTTATTGGAGGTGCCCTGAAAATGTTGCAAAAATGCAACATTTTAAATGTTGTGCAATTGCATCTACAGTAGTAAATGGGATCGCCACGACCCCCTGTAAATCAGCCCATGACACCCAGGTTCCACTGAGTTGGGAACCACTGTCCCAAAGGAAGGCTGCAATACTATGCACACTTACCTGAACTCAATGGGAATTCTCAGGAGACAGGCACAGGATTGTACTGTTAGCCACTACATCAAGGCTCACAAGGTTTTTATGCACCAGGAGAAAAGGGGAAGAAAGAGAGCCAGAATGGGAAGAGATACCAAGCATCAAGAATGTGATGCCTAATTAATTTTTAGTTGAAGGAAGCTGGTGGGGGATAGCTAGTGCTTTCTTCCATTTGCTTCTTGAATACTGGAGCTGTATACCAAGAAAAGTCTCCAATTTAGGAATCCTCTTTACTCATACTACCCAGGAAGCTTCCTATAACGATGAGAATGCTAGCCTTGTAGCCAAGGGTCTCTGGCACCCAGAGGCTTCAGGGAGACAAAGGCTGTGGTCTCTAGTACAGGCATTCTGGAATAAGTGGTCCCCAACATAGCAGTGCTCTTACACTGACCTGCAGGTCTTCAAAAATCTCCAGTAACTTGGCTTTGGCAAGACTGCTGATGCTATCTTCCTTGACACCACTTCCCCCTCCAGATCTTTTATTCATACCAAAACATAGAATTTGCGAACTAGCTGGAAGATCCCACGAAAATATTTGTGCACAAAATATTTCTGCTGCTAATTTGATCATCCGGGTGGATGTTTTCTCAAGATAGCATCAGCTGCCTGCTTCCATGTGGTGCAAGGGTCAAATTAGATACAAATGACCCTTCTGGTTCCAGGGGACTTTAGTAAATAGCTTGAGGGAGGTAATGAAATGGACCTAAACCATAGCAGAGGTAGTAGGGGAATTCTTTGCTCCCACCACTGTTGAGCTTTAAGCATGCTTTTGACACATACTATTGTTAATGGGAAAAACTTCTCGGGTTTTTTTTTTTTCCCATCAAAAATAGCAAGCAGGAGGCCACAATTGCAATTGGAACCCTTTGCTCTTGTGTCACACAGCACACTATTTTAACCCAAAGATACAAGTTTGATCAACAGAAGACACAATTATGCTGATCCAGCCTCCTTACATTAGTAGTAGGCTACTTCAGAGTACCAGGTACAAGGGAGTGGCAACAAGATGCAAGCGTCTTGTGTCTGGTGCCTCCCTGGGGCACCTGGCGGGCCGCTGTGAGATACAGGAAGCTAGACTAGATGGGCCTTTGGCCTGATCCAGCAGGGCTCTTCTTATGTTCTTATGTTTCTGTCCACAGCTGAACCCAACCTTAAATTGGGAGGTGGTGATGGCATCTTGCCTAGATGCCTTTAAAGGGGTTTGGACAGATTTCTGGAGAAATGACTGTCACAGGCTACAGGCCATGATAGGTGGTGCAACCTCCTTATTTTAGAAGCAGGCCACCTCAGAATGCCAGGTACAAGGGAGTGGCAACAGGATGCATCTGTTTGTCTTGTGTGCTCCTTGAGGCGTCTGGTGGGCCACCGTGAGATACAGGAAGCTGGTCTAGATGGGCCCTTCTGATCTAGAGAGGCTTTTCTTTTGTATGGGTTCTAAAAAAAAATTTGTAGAGTTTTTTGGTATGCGAAGCTTTGATTCAACAGGCAGTGGAGAGAAATATGTAGAAAGAGGGATGATGTGGAAATCGGTTGGTTTGCGGAATCTGTGCAACCAGGACAAAAAAAAACCCTACAACCATCAGCCAAGGATACCACGTGGCTCTTTTGTGGACCAAAGAAGCACATATTGTCAGCATAAAAAATGCAAATGTTGCTTTGCCTTCTTATGCAATTGCCCAGCATGGCTCTTCCCAAGAGAATGATGATGGTAGGAAACTTCCTCCTTGGTATGATTTTTCTCCCAGCCAAGGGAATAAAAGAAGTACTCGTCTCCAGAAAGATCTTGAAAACACCAGATGTTAGAATAGATATTTCAAAAATAAGGAGCTCTGTCTGTTTAAAAAGGCACTCTGCAGGCCACATATCACAGATGTGTTTCACACAGCAAACAACGTATCAAGTCTTTGCAAAATGCCTTTTGAAATATTCCTAATGAGTCTCAGGTTGGAACTTGTAATCATAGTAATGATACTTTTTTTGTTTCCTTTTCCTTTAGTTTAGAGTTAATGCAGCACCTCTCTATAATAAGCCTAAAATAGTTGGCACTTTGAGTATTCAGTTATTATAGACAACTTCCAAAAATCTGTATCCGATTTCTTCTGTGGAGTTCAAGGCAGCCTATTTAGGGTTCGCATGAAAAATGTTTCACAGAGGAGCCAGCTGAGAATTATACAAATCAAAAACTCACAAGTACTGTATCCCTCAAATACCATGACTTGCCAAATACGCATTAGGTCAGTTCCATCAACAAAATAGCCGTAGTTGATTTTATCCAGTAGTGAGTATACATGCTCACTTACTGCTTCACCCCAGTCCCTTGACTATGAGCTCAATCCTAACCTGGAGTTAGGCCGCCACAGTTAGGCCAGCAAAGTTTGGCTAGCACAAGGGCCACCCTAAAGCATGCTTGGAACACTCTCGGAGTCAGGGAGGATGGTGCACATCTGTGTGCTAGGCTCAAGAGTTAGACTCCGAGTGTGGTCCAAACATACTTTACAGTGTACCTTGTTCTGGCCAAACTTTGCTGGCCTAACTGTGCCGGCCTAACTCCAGGTTAGGATTGCGCCCTATGTCACTGAGCATGACATGGACACCATGGTTTGTTGGAGCATCGCTCCACTAAGAGCTTTGCTTCCACCAAACCCAGAGCTGTGCTTTCACTGTAGTGTACAAGCCACAATAAGCGGCATCTGAAACAGGAGCTTGATCTCAGTTTTAAACACTGTATTAATTGTGGTTTGTACAATTAAAACCCAGCTGTGTGGGCTCCCTGTCCTTTAGCTTCTCTACATTTCAAGAGCACATCCCAGTTCTCAACCTGCTCCATATAAAGATTTAAACCCAGCCACACCAACAACTTTCTACTTCCACAGAGAAACTGGGTTATCAAGTGCTTTGCTCCCTGTACAACTGAACATTTTCACACCACCACACCAGCCAGTCAGTGTCAGAGGCATCAATGTCACAAGCTCAGATTCTATTCCAAAGGTTCTCACTGAGCAGTAGCCTCCTTATTGAACATATGCTTAGTTTTACACATTGCCAATACACTAATAGTCATACTCCTCCCATTAACTAGCATAATCAAAGGAATGAAATATCGTACATATTTACAGATTGCGGTACTGCTTATGGCTGTACAGTATTGCCATATGCATTTCCACTTATTTGAGTCATATTTTAAGAAAAGCAGGTGTTTTCCCCAAATGTAGGAATGAGTACACTTTAGAGTTGGTAGCAGATTTTGGAATTTCTTTTGTATATAGAATTGCAGTAATTCATGAAGCAGATTCATAAAGTATACCAACATTTTATGGCCTCGAGTCAACCTATTTCTGAAAGTTACTTCTGCTAACGTTCTTTAGAGCCAAGGGATATTCAGCTGCTCTGAAAGTCTGCCCTGCCAGTTCTTTCTCTAAAAATAATTAGCCCACTGCTGAGAATCTTTTGCCTTTGGATCCCAAGATAGCTGCTCAACTCATATAATGACAGAAGCCTTGAATGCATGATCGTCTGTAACGTCTGGGATATTCAGAAGGCCTGGTATGGTCAGCATCATATACCTGTTCCTTGAAACCCGGGATGGGGAAAAACAAAAAAGAATCTCATGGCTGTCCTAGGAAAGAGGTAGACTCCAGTAGAGGGCAGTTCTCAAAAGATCAGAATATGATGACTCAGGAAAATGGCCTGAGAGATGGCAGAACAAGAAGGTTAACTGCTGTCATTGCAGAGAAATTGCAGCTCTGGGGCAGAGAAGAGGTGTGCTGCAGACGAGTGTCCCTGACAGTGACTCCTACTCATTTCAGCCACATCAGCATCCAGATATTGAAGGTTTGGCATGACTGAGGGCGCAAACCTAACCTGGGATTAGGCTGGCACAATTAGGCCAGGCAGCAATATTTGGCTGGCACAAGAGCCACCATAAAGTATGTTTGGACGCTCTCAGAGTCAGAGAGGCCAGCACACAGATGTGGGCCATCCTCCCTGACTCCGAGAGTTGTCCAAACCCTCTTTATGGTGGCCCTGGTGCTGGCCAAACTTTGCTGGCCTAACTGTGCCGGCCTAACTCCAGTTTAGGATTGCCCTCTGAAATGACTACAACCAGGGGGCAGTCCATCCAGATGGCCAACTGACGTGTTGACCTCAGGCAGCCTATTGTTGGCAGGTGCCCACCTCTGCCCTACTACCTGCCTCTGCTCTTTTCCCTTCCGCTCCTTGGTTTTGAAAAGAAAGAGAGAGTCAGAGAGAAAGAAAAAATGTGAATGACATTCTTAAGCAGTCATTGTACCATTCAACTGATGCAATGGCATCAACTGTATCAGTGCACTTGAAAAACAAATGCATTGCGGGTACTCCTTTTCCCACCTCACCTCTCTATTTTCCATGATGGAAAGGATGTCAGAGCCAGAGAATGGATCAGGCCCCTGTGATCCCAAACTTGTTCCCAGTTTGTTCCCAAACTTTGATCCCAGACAGTGCACTCATTTTCCCCGCATAATCGATGCAATGGTGATTTCTTCCCTGGCCCCATCTTTTATTTACTGCATAGACTATTCAGTTGGAGAATGCCCTCTGGCACCTGTGTTATGTGAACTGCCTAATTGCGCTCATAAAAGGGAGAGAAAGGAGTCTTTTGTGTGCAGATGATTTCGCGCCACATCACTCAGGCAGAAAACAGGAGGGTGACCTTGAGAATTCTCCTTCCACAAGGCTCTGCGGAAGGGAATGGCTGCCAGGCACCTCCACCATTTGGCAGCACAGGTGCTGTTTGTAGCGCGCAGGGTCCTGTGCAGCTTTCTGGCAGGCTCCTCTTCACACTGCAAGCCTGTGCATGTGCTCTGTGGGCGACGTTTCCCATCAGCGAGATGGTGCTAAATCTGTCAGTGTCTGTCTCGGCCTCGACTACAACTGCTGTCTGCTGGCAAATGCTGATACCCGATGCCGATACCCAATGCCTCAAAGAGGCCCTCTGTAAAGCAGGCACTTGTCTGCTCCACCCAGCTTGGATTTCATGCACTGATGAGATACGAAACAGGCTCTCTCAGGAACTACAAGAATTATGATATTACTGCAGACAGCAGCCTCTGTTGAATGCAGGCTCCAGAGGACGGATCTATAGAAGAATCAATCAGCAAACTGTCCTCCTTCTCCCCATAAGCCATGTCTTTCAGCCCTGCCCTGGAGCAAGCAGACTCTCAGATACACCCAGATCCACGCCTTTCCAAGAAACAAACAGATCAGCCAAAGAGCCCATCTTGAAATATTCTTATTAGGCAACAAAAAGGAGGCAGCTTGAAAATGCAGGGTTATCTTATGTGCTGGATGGCTCCGACTTTCCGTAATGATCAAGCAAGGGTTTTATCTGTTTCTGAAGTAGTTTTCTTCACTGTGCAAAAGTAATACAGTGCCTTTGAGGCCACCGGGGCTTATAAAGAGGCACTTTATTGTTTTTTTTCCCCTAGATTTTGTGCTCAATCAGTAAAACCAAATGGAAATAAAAATGAGAAAGGGAAGGTATAAACCCAGCAGATTTTCTTTTTCGGCTTGGAAATTTAAGGGTCCAGCAGCAGACAGGAGAAGTGATGATCTCCATGAGATGTACTGCATACATTAATTAAGATGTAGTGTCTATGACTTGCAAGAACCATGTTCCTCATTGTCAGTACCTGTGTATGCCTTCTTCCAGAAAATAAATGCCATTGTTGTAAAAGAAAGACACACATTTTTAAAGCAAATGAGAGAGAGAGAGAGAGAGAGAGAGAGAGAGAGAGAGAGAGAGAGAGAGAGAGAACTGACGGCAGCATCTGGTCACCAGTGATTTCAAACACTGAAAGCTCATGGAAGAGGCTCCTGATTTGTGTAACAGGCAACGCAGGACAGGAAACTGTGATGTCAAGTCTTGTGATCATATTTCTCAAAAACAGGTCAAGACACCCATTAGCAAAACAGGAGCAAAAGTGCAACAAGAACTTGTTTTGAAATCCATCAAGAATTTCAGGACCACAATTTAAAGACCTTCATGCTTGCTGGTGTGAGTCATCATCCTTGGTTGGGGGGGGGGGGTTTGAGCTGTCACTCAGCGGATCTGGGCAGAACAAACGACGTCCATATATACAGCTATTACTGTCGCGCTTTTATTTTGAGAAATGGTGCCATGCCTGGCAATACCACCACTTTACAGCCTAATAAGGTGAGCAGAAAATGTTGCAATTATGGGAATGATTAATCAGTGAGTGATAAGCCACCTTCTTCTTCATTTCCCCTTCCAGATCACCTTCCTCAGGTCTTCTTGCAGCTATTTCTTCAACCAAGAAGGTTCATATTACCGTTATGTGGACCTCTATAATTCCCCACCTTTGATCGTATATGTGTTCCCTTGTGAAAGAAGCCAAAAAAACTGGATCTACTTCCTCTCTTTAATTGCTTCCTGATGCCGGGCTCTGTATCCATAGGATGAATCCAGGTGGTTTTGCTAAAAAGTCAGGATCTCATAACCTGCTACCTAAATGTTTTTTATAATAGTACTTTCATGGATAACTTGAAAAAGCTGCAGCTGCTCAAATCATATTCGCCTGAGCCGTAGCCCAGCACAATGGCTATTGGGGGGGACGGACGCTTGTTTCAGTACATTGCCTTGCTACATTCTGTGGCATCTATTGACTTGGGTTGCTTCCAGGTCAATTATAAATGAGGAATGTGAGAGGGACTCATTTACCAAACAAAATACAAGTGGATCTCTTGGCCAGCTCAGTTTTATCCAGACGGGCTGGTTTTCAAGGGTATTGCAAAAGTGTCCTTCCAGGCGGTAATTAATCCTCCCCATCACACTGCATTTATCACATAGCACAGACTTATGTTTTGCCTAAAACAGGCACATTCCTGTTTTCAGGAGCAGGCTGTCAAGGTTTCAGTGAAAGATTTAGGGTCGGGATCGCTGATGAAGTTTCCGTTACAGACATAAGATTTTAGACAGATATATAAGTTCACAGTTTGAGAAATGGCTTTCTCATTTTTCAGCTTTTCCTAGTGTACTTGACCAAAGTGGGAATCCTGTTTTCTTACAAACAATACTGTATTGTTTGGGTTATGGGTATGAATGCAGACAGGTAATTGGCTGAGGGTTGTTGTTTTTTTCAGGAGGCAATTGAATTCTATGAATAGTAAGTAAGTAGCTCTGAATGCTTTAGAATGAGACCTGGGGGGACATCCAGGTAGTAAGATTAACTATCCTCTCTTCCCAAGCAGGATCTCTCTCTCTCTCTCTCTCTCTCTCTCTCTCTCTCTCTCTCTCTCTCTCTCTCTCTCTGTGTGTGTGTGTGTGTGTGTGTGTGTGTGTGTGTGTGTGTGTGTGTGTCACATATGGCATATGTTGTGGCATATGTTGGGGGGGTCAAGGGGGCAGCATCACACTCCCTCCCCCACTGCCTTTTTTTTTGTGCATTTTTATCCTTAGAATGTCATTTAGAGCCTTAGAAGACCCAGTGAAACCAGAAGTGATTTTAAGCCACTGGACATGATCAGGGCGGGGAGCGCATGAAGCTGTGACATTTTGCTGTCCTGGCCTTGTGCAGCACAGGGGCCAGGATCGCAAGTGCTGATGTGCTCTGTTGCAGACCTTCAAGGAGAGTCTTTTGCTTTGTATCCACCTGATGCACAACTTGTGTATTTGTAAACCACCCATTACCAAGGCACTATCAACAAAGTTTACTTTGTTCTGGGTCAAAGTACTCTTGTGACGCACTTGATATGAAAAATTGGATCGACCTGGCCTATGTGTAAGGTTACCAGATGCAAACTGGGACAGAGTGCCTTTACCTTTAACCATTGTATAGAAGAGAAAATTTAGGCAGGTGCTGTTATCATGGAAGGGTTTCAAAAGCTGCACCTACCCAAATTCCCTCTTCTATACAATGGTTAAAGGCATAGGCACTCTGTCCCAGTTTGCATCTGGTAACCCTACCTATGTGTAATTACTAGCTTATTACAAACTGAAAAAGGACACCTGTTAGCTGAAGCTGAAGATGCTTTTACTTAGGAATCTGCTTTGTCTTTGTCTTATCAATTTGGCAAACTGTATGTATCTTGCTAACCAAGCTATATCAGTAGGTACCAAGCTACACCAAGTTATATCAGTAGGTAATGCTATATTATAGTGTACTGTTTTATGTTTAGAAGATGCCAATAAGTTCTGGACATGATTTCAGAGAACTCATGCTATTTCGAGGAAATAGAAAGCTAAAAACATGCTTTATGCGCATGTCATGATTTTGGGAGAAACAAGGGCACTTGCATGCTTCATTTTATGCAATAGGTGTTTCCCAAATAAGCTGGTGGGATAATCTCTGTAACTGTGGATACAAATACAACTATAAAACTTTGTGCACCTTTGTAACAGTGTGTATCCTGAGACAGCTGGCTTGTGTCAGATGCGTTGGCTGGGCATCAGGCAATTGGTCTTAATAATTAAGAAAAAAAATCCCTAAAGTGGAAGCTGCTTGTGTCTTCAGTGTGCAATTTCTCCAGATCAGAACCCCAGAGGAGCAGTTGGTTCCTCAACACTCGGAAGCAGCAGCAGCAGCAAGGAAAGCAATGGATGGATGGATGGAATTCCTCCCTTTCCTATCCTGGCTTCTTCTCCAGCACTGGTGACCACAGGAAAGCATGCAAGCCCAGCATCACTTTGTCCAATGGAAAGCAGAGGGAGGACAAAGCACTTACTCCCTCTCTCCCTTCTGCAATACTTAAATGTCGCTGATCTGGCATGCTTCTCAGCTGGAGGAAAAGTTGACATCTGAAGGTGTTGGGCCTCGGGTTGGATCTGTTAGATGGTCTGTTACAGCTAGTGAATAGCTATTTTCCACAAGGGCATCTGTTCAGAAGTGACAAAAGGTGGATAAGCTAAATTCTGTGTAAGGAAAGATCATCCCCGGTCTGTAAATAACTGGGCTGCAGATAACTAATGCACATTGGAGTGGCTTTAGCTATAGATTACAAATAGTACTTTATCATTTTCTCTTGTTTATTTAGTTAGGCCTATTATGATGCCTGAAAAATTAGACTCAAGGATAGTCCAATTACTCGCAGAGCAAAGCAGATGCCCAAACTCATCACCAAACAAATTGCTACACACCCAAAGAACAGGAAACAAACAAGGCATGGTACCTTTAAATTGAGACTTGTATTGTAGATAAATTCCATAGAGGGTAAAGCAGATAGCATTGTCAGTATAAAACAGTCCAGGTCAAAAATACATGTATAATAGCAGCAGCCTTAGATGGTTTCAGGCATGAATAAACAGTTCAAAAAGACTTCTTGGTAGACATGCACAAAGTCCATAACTTACTGAAGCACATAAGTAAACTCACTCCCACACAAAGAGAATTCACAGAGACATTTGCTGGAAGTACTTTGTTATCTTCACTTACTGCCAGCAGACACATAACAGGAAAGCTCTTATGTGAGGGTTTCCCTCACATAAGAGAACTAATAGAATACCGAACACTTTCTTCACTTCCTAACTTCTGAGCACATTACTAACTCTACTAACAACACTAACTGAGGCTTCTTGTGTGCTGCTTATATTCCACTCGAGAAGCAATCAACTTCAGGTGAGTGTAGCTTACATGCACGTGCCTACAGTATACAGCTGTATTGCATTTACTGCAAGTAGTTGCTCTCCTTGCCAAATTTCTTAAGCTACAAAATTTACTTTAGGCCTGTAATGGCTCCGCAGCCTGACAAGGCCAGCAATGTTTGGCCGGCACAAGGGACTCAGCAAAGTATTTTTGGACCACTCCCAGCATCAGAGAGGCCAGCACACAGACGTGCACCATCCTTCCTGGTTCGGAGAGTGGTCCAAACGTGCTTTGTGGTGGCCCTTGTGCCAGCCAAACTTTGCTGGCCTAACTGTGCCGGCCTAACTCCAGGTTAGGATTGCACCCTCAGTAGCATAACGAGCCAGGTATGGTGGGATGGGCTGCATCCCCACAGCACTCTGCATGTTCGCCATGCTCTCCAGCACAGCACTTACCTCCTAGTGCTCAGAGCAGCAAGCAGACTGCAGTTGGATCCTCTCTCCTGCCCCGTGTTTGCTTGGGTCCAAATTGTAGCCATTCCAGAAATGGGGGGGAGGATGTGCTGACACAAGTGAGGGTGACGTGATGTTTATCGCATCTATCTCATTTTAGTATTAATTTCAAAACAAATGCACACCACGCATCCTTTTCATATTGATAGTTATTTGTTCTGATTATTATTTTGGTTAGACACCTGATGGGTGGTGGAATTGTTGAAATATTAAGTCCTTCCCAAGTATCAATCACAGTTCAATGGGTTCAACGGGAACCTAGCATAGCATTTCCCAACCTGTGGGTCCATGGCCCACCAGTGGATCATGACCCAATTTTGGGTGGTTCACGAAACTGGCTCCCTTTCCCAAAAAGGCTCACAATGTAAAAAAAATGCAGAACACCATCAACAATAGCTACTAAAAAAGACACTAGGTGAAGAGAGACAATTACTCTCCCCCTGCTAAATATAAGAGAAACACCTCTTGAAAGTCTGCTTCTTGCCCAGCTAGCAGGGGTACCTTATGGGACTTCCCTTTCCCCAACGCATTCTGTGAGTCTATCAGATATCTAAAGACACCACAGCAGATTCCAAGGCAAGCTTTAAATGCTAAAATTGTTTCAGTCCTAGCCTTATTTCTGCAATCTCTTTCTTCTTTGGCTTGGCATAATATGGAATTTGCTTCTAAGAGGAGACTGCCTGGTGTTTAACAGCATTTGGAGTAGCTAAAATAATTCTTTTTGTTTCAGGGAGAGGAAGTTTAATTTAGGGTTCCTGAGAGGCCTCTGTTGAATCAGATTCTTCCGAGCGACGCGTTTCATTTCACATGCCCCCTAAAGCTGTCTCTGCTATTGGGAAATACGCTGTGCCACTTCAAACCCTCCTAATACTTGAAATTAAACACCGATCATATCACACCACTGCAAACGGATCGAGCTGGGAAAACTGTGTAAAAAAGAAATGACTGCCTTTCTTGCTGTTCCACACAACATTTAGCATGTTTTGCTGCCTGACCACCATGGAGAGCCCGGAGATTCAACGACATAAAGTTTCGTAAACATACAATGGCAAAACTACTAGTGGGATCAAATATCTCTGTGGGCAGTGCAATGCTATCCAACCTAACAGCACTGATGCAGCTGGCCCATGAGGGCATGCACTGCATCCTGCACTGGGGGGGGCAGTCACATTTGTTCCCTTACCTTCAGGCTGCATTGTAGTTGCATCAGCACTGGAAAGTTGGAGAGGACTGGACCCTTAATTCCCAACCCGAGAGATGTCCATTAAAGACATTCCCCACTTGACTCAGCTGCAGGGGAGAATAAGCTCCTGCACTTGATAATGTATCACGACCCCACTGGCTGTTCCACTCATGGTTAGCAAGCAGAAACTGAGAGCCAAATCCTATCCAATTTTCCAGTCCTGATGTAGCTGTTCCAATGGGGTGTGAGCTGCATTCTGGGGTGGTGGGGAAGTCATGGAGGCCTCCTCAAGGGCCCCGATGCCCACACTAGGCTAACTAGGCCACACTAACGTTTGGGGCTCTTCAGTCTAGAAAAAAGGCGCCTGAGGGTGGACATGATTGAGACATGCAACATTATGCACGGAAGGGATAGAGTCGATAGAGGGATGTTCTTTTCCCTCTCTCAAAACACCAGAACCAGGGGGCATCCACTAAAACTGAGGGTTGGGAGAGTTAAAACAGATAAAAGGAAGTACTTTTTTACCCAGCGGGTGGTTAGTCTGTGGAACTCTTTGCCACAGAGGTGGTGATGGCATTTCGTCTTGATGCCTTTAAGAGGGGATTGAACGGATTTCTGGAGGAAAGGTCCATCGTGAGCTATAGGCAATGATGGATTGTGCAACCTTCTTACAAAGGTGGTGGGCTACTTCAGAGTACTGGGTGCAAGGGAGTGGCAACATGATCTAAGCATCTTGTTGTCTCATGCCTCCCTGGGGCATTTGGTGGGCTGCTGTGAGACACAGGAAGCTGGACTAGATGGGCCTTTGGCCTGATCCAGCAGGGCTCTTATGTTCTTATGTTATGTTAACTAGTTTCCCCTCCAGAGCAGCCTCAGAGATAGGCAAGAGGGAGGGCCTCCATTTACCCACTGGACAAATGTGGTTTTCTATTCAATTAATTGCTACAATGGAAACAGGTATCACCGAATCATCATCCATCGTTCATTCGAATGCTGTGTCAAATCTATTTCCCCTGCCATTTTTTCAAAGCAGTAAATGAAATTTCTTTCTCTCTTTCTTTTACGCGATTGGTACCCTGGCTTTCCCTCCGAATAAACAAAGAGCTCGGAGGCCTCATATCGTATCTTTTGGATCGTCTCGCACAGAACAACTTGTCAGGAAATGGAGGTCTCGCTCTCTTTCTGCGTTTCTGTGTCTGTGTAAAACAAAGTAAGATGCTTATTCCGCAGCAGTGGGGGCCAGTAGTGTAGCAACCGGGGCTCGGAGCAGTATTGCAACTGTGTTGCCATCACTGCCCAGAATGGTTCCTATGCGAGTGGGTGGAGCCCCTTACACGGCATAGTGCAGTGCCTGCAATACCCACCACGCCACCCCACTGTAGCTATGCTATGGGGGGCACCCATGTATACCTCACTGAAACATGTGGAAGATGAACCAAGGCCCAATGCTACTCTGATAGTGTGACGCTTCCATTCAATCCCCTGCAACTTCCAGATGTGCTGTTGTCAGCAGAATCTATTCCATAATAACTAGAGCTTATTCTTAGCTCTATGAGCTAAGACATCAGCTCCTAGTCATTAGGAGAAACAAGCCTGATTTACCCACATACCTATGATGCAAGTAAACAAAAACCAACAGCAGCCTTCTCTTTCACAATCTGGGATGAATATTTCAATTGCTGCCATGCCTTCAGCCTGCACACAATCACATAATCCTTTCATTATTTGTGCCAGCAGGTGTTTGTCTCTGTTCATGTCTCTAATTAAAATACATTTGTATTCCCTTTGCTGCCAAAGTACTTGAAATTTACACCCAAAAATATTTCATTCCACTTGCTGTCTTATGTTGATAGCACTGTGCATGCTGCAAATGGAAATAGAGAATATAGAGATCCTGTCACTAATATAGATGTCTCCTGTTCTGCACCACAAAAGAAGGAGAAAGGGCCTCTTTTTTATTGATTTGGTCAAGGCAAAAATGCATGGTGGGTTTTTTTGAGGGTGGAGGTGTTGTTTTTGATCAATGTGGAACTGAAATAATTTTTGGACAGTCCAGCTGTCAAAGCAACCTGCATTTTTACATACAAATAATATCCATAGAGGAGTGTTCAGAGCACAGACATGGCACCCAGCTCATTGGGGAATTTTCCTGGGAGACAATAAATTAAAATATGAGGAGAGGGTGTGTCAGGGTGGCTGGAGACCTCTCTTCTGAGATGAGGATGGAATCCACCTCAGAGATCTGCCAACCTCATCTGAGATGAGGTGCCAAATACCTCTCCTGTTTAGCTAGTGGTGTGCTCCCACACGTGCAGACTTTGAAAAGGAAGAGAAAAACAACATCTACTCAGAGGCTATCAGGAGGAAGAACAAACTCATGCAACAGAAAAGAAGTCCGATTAATACCAATGATTGCATGAGGTGCCACTACACAAGGAAGCTTTGGCATAGCTACCTTGTATGTACTTCAGTGTGCTTAGAAGTTATACAGCTCTTTTTTTAATGTGCAAAATGCTTCACATGTGTTTTCTTGATGTGTTTTCAAAGCAACCCAGCTGAGGCTGAGAGGGAGTGGCTACCTTCTGAATCCATGGCATTCAAACTGGAGAAATCCTGATTAACAGTGTTTTAAGACACAATCCGAACTAACTTTTCAGCACTGACCTGGCTGTGCCAATGGGGTCTATTCTGCATTCTGCAGTTGAGTAGTAGTCATGGAGGGCTCCTCAAGGTAAGGGGGTGTTTGTTCCCTTGCCTCAGAGCTGCATTGCCATTACCCTGGTACTGGAAAATAGGTTAGGATTGCCTCCTCAGCTGCTATTCTTCACCAGCTCTCAATACGGCTTACCTGCACCATCACAGAAGGAACTCACACATCTTTTAGAATCACACACACAAAAACCCTAATCTTGTCCTGATGTCAGGGAACAAAAAATGCAGTGTTTGTTGCAGAAGTCATCCAAAAATTGTACACAAACCTTTTAATCTAAATTGACAAAAGGATTGGATGATTTGAAAAATCACTACCTTAGACTAAAGGCACCACATCATTATACAGTATTTCAAGTGTGTGATCTGCAGCACATTGGTTTTGAACTCACAATTTTATTCAACTGTGTGGAGTTTTTCCCACCGTATATATTTAGCCAATGAATTCTTCCTGTCGCAAAGTGACCTCTGGAGTCTGAGAAGTAGTTTCATTTCAATTTGTGTCAATGAAACACATGATAAATTGCTCCTCCTGAAACCATGCATACCTTTGGATTTCAAGACGAAGCATTGTTACCACTGAAACAAAGATAAATCAGTCTGGAGGTTTTGCTCTGCATTTTGTGTCAGGGCTGCAATTACAGATATAAGCGCACGATGCACTTTGCATGCGATTTAAGTAGAACGTTTGGATCCTATGCTGTGCTGTCTTTTGGATCGATTGTACAACAACCAGTCTGTGCAAGTACTATACTATCATGCATAAATGGCCTTGCTAATTGTTTTAAAGCAAAGAATATATAAATACATTTTAAAAAAGCTTTTCAAAGCAATTTCCAAGATAAAAGGTATAATAATAAACCTTGACATTTCTGCAAATTAATAAAATGAAAAATTGAGTGTTACATTGCCTGCTCTTTAAAAGAATTTCACATATATCTTGTACCATATATACAGTATATTTGATTTATGGATATTACACAAATAACATAACTTTTACCACAACCACTTGTGTCCATAGTTCAACCACTACATTGCTGTTGCAGTGTGAGAATTGTACCTGCACCATCTGGTCTTACACAGCATTAGTAACTTCTTCAGAGAGGAACTATCTGGGTGAGATTAATATCCTGGTTTTATCTCACACCAGCATCATAGCTTTGATCCAGGAAGCTATAATTTGTTTGACCCATATGGATCCTCTTTATAAATGTCACCAATGTGAGCTTGCAGAACCTAAAAGTGGTAGGATATGAATTGATCCACAGAGATATACTTTTGATCATCCATCTATTAGCTTTTAAATTGGGGGGGGGAAGAACACCACAGTTTGGCCACTTTTGCACTCAAGTTAGATTAATAGTCATTTTTTCTCTTATATTTCCATTTCTAAGCAGTATAAAACATCACTTGTGTCTACATGACTGTACTTGAACAAAATCCCTGATTATAAACCAAGAAAGGCATGGCATTTAATGCCAGAAGAGCAGCCATGCTAGTCAAAGAGGCATATGATAAATGTGCACTTAAAGGACTTCCTGCCCAATGCTTTTTGGACCCCGCACCAATGATGCACTGATACCAGCATGACGTCCTTCATATCCTAAGCCCATCCATATCAGTGCAGACCTCCCAATAATGCTGGCATAGCCCATCTCAGGAATGTCAACAGAAAGTTCAGAGTAATGACTAGTTTTTGAAAGGTTCTACCCATATCCCTATCCTAAAAGAAGTTCCAAATAGATTACGCTGTGGCCGGAATGGTTGTGGGATGGAAGACTGCTTCAAAGGATACATACTTTTTTCATGTTTCCTTTTAATTAAATAACTTTCATCACAAATATCCTTTTAAATAACTTTCATCATAAAGCCCCCAATTATTTATTTTAACATAGAGGATTTAAAAAATATTATGGGCAGCATTCATGAGGGCAGTTCATGAGGAGGAGAAGTCTGAAAAATCAGCACCTCCTTTTGGATCACAGCACATATTCACAAATGCACAACTTAATATACACCCTTTAGGGCACAATCCTGATCTACTTTCCAGCACCAGACTAAGGGCAATGCAGCTCCGAGGTAAGGGAACAAACAATCCCTGATCTTGAGGAGGCCTCCCTGACTACTACTCCACTGCAGAATGCAGAACATGCCCCATTGGCACAGCTCTGACAATGCTGGAAAGTTGGTTAGGATTTCACAATCAGTGTAGTATAGTGGACAGAATGCTGGGCGTTGGATAAGAGATCTGATTTCTAGTCTCTGCATGGCCATTTAAGAAACTGGTATGACCTTGGGCTGGTGACTGATCCTCAGGGCGCAATCTCACCCTGCACATAGCACTGATGCAACATGCTTACGTTGGTGCTGTCATTAGCGCCGACGTGAGGCGCCGAGCAGCACCCCTGCAATGGTGCTAAGGCTCCCAGAAAGCCACCTCTGCACCAGCCGAACTTGGCTGGCGCAGGAGTGGTTCTGGGAGGAGGCGGTTCTGGGCAGAAGATTTAGCCGAGAGGGTTAATGCCTCCGTTTGCCCGAAGATAACACCTGAAGAACTCAAGGTCGTGAGCTCGGGACTGCCGGAAGTCTCTGCGAGCAGCAGACCTTGGAAACTGCGGCTGATTAAAAGCTGAGTTTCAGCTGCCTCGTGGGAGGAGGAGTGTGCTGAAATCAGCTGCATCTCTGGTGGCAGCAGGGAAGCCTCATCAGCCAGCAGACGACAGACGGGTGGCTAAAGAAAGAAGGCTAAATCCAGAAAGAAAGATCTGTAGGAGTGTTGTTCTTGGAAGATAGAACATTCTGTAAATTGTAAAAACCTTCGGGTTTGTGAGAAAGTCTGCCTATGTAAACCGCCTTGAGTTCAATCATTAGAGAAATCTAGTGATATTAAGAAAGGCGGTATATAAATAAATTATTTATTATTATTATTATTATTATTATTATTATTATTATTATTATTACTGGGCAGGGTGGGTGGGGAGTAGATGGGCCGGCAGGCATGCCAGCCCAGGGAGTGGGCGGGTCAGGATGCAGCCGCATCCGAGGCCCCGTTGGGAGGCTGCATAGCCCCAATTCGGGCTGTTTGCCTTCCTCAGATCTGCTCCTGCTATACAGCAGGCATAGATCCAAGGAACCCCATTGGGCGGCCCGCGCCTCCCCTGGGGCAAGGGGACGAAAGTGCCCTTGCCAGGGGGGCTTCCCAGTGCACCTAAGGTGAGCTGGATTTGGTGCAGGCCCAGGGCAATTTAGGATTGTGCTGCCCGTCTAACCCGTCTTTCAGGGTTGCTTTGGGGACAGAATGAGCTAACCCCATGTAGGCTCTTCTTAGTGGTATGGAGCAGAATGTGAATGTCAACCACAGGTACACATAAAAGGACCCATTGAAATCCTAAACAGGTCTAAACACTAAACAGGAAGTAGTACAACAAGCAGTGATCCTGGAGACACAGCTAACACTTCATTTAAAACCTGTGGCCTCCTTTATGTCTTTCATGGCTTGCATTAAGTTTGAACATTATATTTAATTAATTGTATTAAAATAAAGTTGAGCAAATGGCCAGATGTTGTTGGCAAGATCACTAATCAAACACAGCCTGGGTAGTGTGTTCCATGCCCAGCTCGGTGGGAAGTAATTACTATAACATTAGCTTTACAGTGTTTAAACAACCATTTCATTATATTTTTTTTGTATGCTGATTACATTTTCCTAGAGTTTATAATGCATCATTACATCTCCTTTATGAGCAGATATTGCACAACATAACTACTTATTAAAAATTCCCTGCTCTCTTTCATCATACTAATAAATCTAATTTGCTTACATTTGCATAAAGTTTCATAAAGACAGATTAGTTCGGTTTTCACGCAGTACCTGAGGTGTGCCATGACTAAGCCACTCCTTGCCAAAAGCTGCTGTTTACCCTGTGCCTGACAGACCATGCTGCTGCTGCAGGAATCATGAGTGCTGCAAAGTAATTAAGGACAAATATTTGCCATAAGACACTGTAAGCTAAATCAACTCTCCACATGTTCCAGTGACATTCAGCCGTAGGAATTATTGACACAAGAGCTAAGACTGCCTTGCTTCATATTGCTAGATTGCCCAAACCAGCTCAAGGGATGTCAACATTATTGTTTTAGGAACACTCTGCATCATCAGGTACAACCCAGTGCAGGCAAAGCATAGGAGAAACTGCTTTATACTGCCAGCCCAGTCCTAAGTAAGGCCGACATAACAGGGCTGTATCCTAAAGCCCATTAGGAGGCGGCAGCAGCGAAGTGCAGGCCAAGGAGCGGTCTTCCCCTTGCATCCGCATAAGCCCCAGTCATCCCAATGGGGTGCTCGGATCTGTGCCTGCTGTTTTGCAGGCACAGGAGCAGCCCGAATGAGGGACGCCGAGGCTGGGGGCGGGGTTTAGGCTTTGGCACTACTGCTGTCCTGCGTCACAACCCCTGTCTCTGCCCACTGTGCCGTCAGTTACGCCCCCAGCACGCCTCTGGAACACCCTCAGCAATGCCCAGCATCGACTGCGCGCTGCCAGCCAGTGCTGCTGGTGGTCATGGCGGCGCCCAAGCATTGGTGCTGCTGCTTGCACCAGTCCAGTGCCATACTGCCGACGCTGATGTGCTTGATGGCAGTATGCATTTGCGACAGTGTTTGGCCAGCGCAAGAGCGTTCCGCCGGCGCAACGGGGGTATAGGACTGAGCTCTGAGTCCCTCTAGCTCAGTAGCATCAGCAGTGGCATCACTAGGGTTTGAGTTACCCAGTGCACCCAGTGCAGGATGTGAGTGTGTCACCCCCATGATGTACCACCTTCCCTACCAGACCAAGCTTCCGTGGCCATGTGGCCGGCATGACTCTAAGGAACACCGTTACCTTCCCACTGAAGTGGTCCCTATTAATCTACACAATATCATTTGTATAACCTAAATGCAGTGGCATCACTGCAGTTTATTTATTTATGTATTTTAATATAGTGGTTCCCAAACTGGAGGATCGCGACCCACCAGCCAGGGAAGCATCTTTAAGGGAAGGGGATTGGAGGGGGAAAGCAGCAACGCAATCCCCAGAATCGCACTACTGCTGGGGATGGAAGCGGGGGTTAAACTTACCTGCCTCCAGCTCTGGAGTTGTGAGGTGTCCAGAGGATCTGGGGTGCCCTCTGATACATAAAAATGAGAACGGAATTATACTTAACTGTTAAGTATAATAACTGTTCAAGTTAAGTATAATTCAGTTCTCATTTTTACTTCATTTTACTTCATACACTTCATTGGCTTTCAGAATAATCAATGATCAGTTTTGAGTTAAGGAAATCCACTTTTTGTTACAGAAGGCAGTTGTGTGTTCTTGTTCTTTTTTTGGCTATAACTTTTGATAGAATACAGATATTTCAACAGTTTGTTTCATTGCATTCTGCTGTAAAATCCACATCAAAATCTATATAACATAATGGCATTATTTGAAAATACCAAGATTTTGCAATTTTGGGCAGCAGTGGTGTCACCCCTCAATGCACATCACAGGGTGCGGCCCTCCACGCACGCACACCCCGAGACACCACTGAACATCAGTCTGACAGGAAGGAGCTCTCCAAGGTTTCGGATGGATCTTCCTCAACCCTACCTTGAAATGTCAAGGACTGAATTTGGAATTTAGTACAGCAGCATTTACAACCTGTGGTATGCATACCACCGGTGGTACACATTGCCAGTGGTATGCAAGGGGCCAAGCTCCTAGGGCCATGGCATCACTTTCAGGTTTGGCAAAGAAAGTGAACCCCAAGCAGTCACGGCCCTATTTTTTGCAGCCACTCCAAGCTTTACCAAGTCACTGTGCCCTGTTCTCAGCACAATTGTGCTGCATCAACAAAGTACTCACTCCACTGCTGTAAACAGATTCCACTGCCAATGTGGCCCTGTGTGCTTTGGAGATTTATATAAAGAAAGGCACAATCGGGATCAGAACCATGAAGAAAGCAATATCTTAAAGCCTCCCTGTCCCTGTGCCATACTTTTGTCCTGATTCACATCTTCTCTCCCTTCTGCACTATTTACAAAACACACACAGACCCGCAGAACGACATTCCACATTCTGCATCACATCTAATTTGGCCCTATGGTGTCAATACTCTGTCCTTGTAGATTTGTTTGTGAATTCCTTGCCCTTGTTGGGTGTTCGAATGAATGCTTTCAATCATATTTCTCAACCCAGTTTTATCAGCATTCACCTTCCTTCACATTTCTTCACCTGTGGTTCCTCATTCTCCTTCATTATATTCCTTCATTCTTCTGGTCCCCTTTTTCTTTACATGGTTTGAGAGTAGATCATCTACTGGTGTTTTGGCCCATGGAGATGGCCATGGGCCGGAGGTCCTTTTGGATCAGATGAAGGAGCAAGTCTAGTCCAAGGCTGAGGAGGTAAGACTCGTTATTAAATCACAAAGGAAGACAAACTAGAGAAGACTGACATGGTACTGACAGGGTGGTGTGAAGGTGTCGAGGATCCGGGCTACTGTTAGGGTAGTGCAAGGTTATATGGGGAAGTGCTCTCTTAATCGGTGCTTAATTGGCCAGAATTCAGCAAATGAGGGAAGAGTAGGGCTGTTGCGGGGGTGATTAGGTTGTGAGCAGGTGGGAAATTAGACATTCCCATGGCCAGGGGGAGTGGACCTTTGCCACAGGTGACAGTAATGAGGATGGCCTTGTCCAATCTATGCCGGCCAGGGCCCTTGGTTTGTGGCCAAGCCCTGCTGCCTGCCATAGCAACAGAACCAGCAAGGACTGTGGGTTTCTCGGAGGCAGACAGTCGGTTTCTGGGCCCTGCACAACTGAATTTGTGTGCAAGTTTCAAGGAAGGGTGGCAAATTCAGTGCATAGTTTGTACATTTGGGGGTTAGAAAAAGCTTAAACATGGGTCAATCATGAGCAGGGCAATGGTGCACCACAAGCAGCATATTTAGCCCTCTCTCCTCAAGCCGTGATTCCCAAAAAAATCCCCCATTGCTAACTGTCTAAGGAAGCTGCCAGTGTGTGCACAGAAGACCATGTGGAAGACCCAGCCAACTTCTAACAGCAAAGAACAGCACTTTCAAGAACAAAACCTTCTGGATCTTTCTTTCTGGTGTACTTGGATGCATACGTTTTGTTTTAAAACAGCTGTCAGTCTAGCCAACTTTGGTCCAATCTATACACTATACCGCTTTCTTGGAGCATGGATGATGGTTTGCCACCACAGACCCAAATTGTGTAGATGCCTCTCGACATCATGAGCTACTCGAGTGTGTGAAAGTAGCTGTGTTGAAGAGCTAACTATGCTGAGAAGCACTCAAATGGCTATGCTGCTGTCCGAATAACGTACATGTTGAGCTTTAGTTTGCAGCCAACATAGCGGCTGCTGGAATTATGATACTTCCTGACTGATCGAAGTGCAGGTATGGGACAGCCATTTGCGTTCAGAAACATGGCAATATTCAATTGTATTTGTCTGTAAATAGCTCCACAGGGATAGCAGCCATTCCGACAAGCGCACACATTAAAGTACTCTTAAAATGCAATTGTGTTGTCCACAAAATACATTCTATTCTTGATGTCTTTTGATAGTGTACATAATGGGACTGAGATTCTTCACCTCTGGTAGCAACTGAACAACACAAACAGAGCCGCTGACAAACCAGGTCTATAGTAACTGGATCAAAGGTGGATGGGTTTTTTCCCACCAGATATTAGAAGCCAGCATCTATTTTACTCTCATAGGCATACTGCCAATAATGACTTCACAGCCATCTTTGTGTGAGGAGAGATCAGTCCTTCCTCTTAAGCCATCATTGTGTAAAATCAGACGTCTTAGTCTTTTTAGTATATTTATATAAGATACCCTTTCAAAAGCAGGCCTTGGCCTTGGATCAAAAAAGAACTGAGGCCCCCTCCTAAGTCCCACGCTATTTGTAGTTTCCCAAACAAGGAATCGATTAGAAAAAGTACTGCTTTCAATAGCAGGATGATGTACGTACAAGAAAGTGAGGCACTCTAGAGAACACCCTTCACCACAGGTTTCTTCAAAACAAGGGAAGCATCTATTTTGGCTTTACAAAAACATGGCAATATCACATTATAGGTCCTTCCTAGAAAATCTGTTCTAGCAACTAAATAGGAGGGAAATAGTGTAGGGCTATTCCAGTGTGTCTTAAAGTGATAGTAAGTAATGGGCAGTCTACAATTACACCCTTGCCATTTTCAACCTGCTTCAGTATCCAAGCAGCATTTTCAGTCGTCAAAAGCGAGGCAAAGCAAATGTAAAAGCATTTGTGTCTAAACACAATTATGTCTAATAACAAACATTAGTGATTGAGTGAACATTCATGGTTGACTATAGACCAGAAATGCAAGGCCGAAACAAGCAATAGATCAGCGTTTTAGCTGGAATCAAGACTGGAATAAAGTTGAGTACTTCTGCCATAACCAACAAATTGTGACTGCTGGTTACAGAAAGGAAGAAATACGTTACATAAGAAAATAAGAAGATCCCTGCTGGATCAGGCCAAAGGCCCATCTAGTCCAGCTTCCTGTATCTCACAGCAGCCCACCAGATGCCCCAGGGAGGCACGAGACAACAAGATGCTTGCATCCTGTTGCCACTCCCTTGCACCCGGTACTCTGAAGTAGCCTACTATTAATGTAAGGAGGTTGCACAATCCATCATGGCCTATAGCCTACGATGGAATTTTCTTCCAGAAATCCGTCTAATCCCTTTTAAAGGCATCTAGGCCAGATGCCATCACCACCTCCTGTGTCAAAGAGTTCCACAGATTAACTACCTGCTGGGTAAAAAAGTATTTCCTTTTATCTGTTTTAACTCTCCCAACCCTCAGTTTTAGCAGATGTCCCCTGGTTCTGGTGTTTTGAGAGAGGGAAAAGAACATCCTTTTCCAGCCCCACTATATCCTTTTTGAGGTGCGGCGACCAGAACTGTACACAATATTCCAGGTGTGACCTTACCATCGATTTGTACAATGGCATGATAATATTGGCTGTTTTATTCTCAACCCCTTTTCTAATTACCCCAAGCATGGAATTGGCCTTGTTAACTGCTGCCGCACACTGGGTTGATACCTTCATTGAATTGTCCACCAGCACCCCAAGATCTCATTCTTGAGCTGTCACAGACAGCTCAGAACCCATAAGCCTATAGGTGAAGTTTTGGGTTTTTGCCCCAATGTGCATCACTTTACACTTGTCTACGTTGAAACGCATCTGCCATTTTGCTGCCCATTCCCCCAACATTCCCCCAACTGCTGCCCATTCCATCCTTCTGGAGCTCTTCACAATCCCTTCTGGTCTTCACCACCCGGAAAAGTTTTGTGTCATCCGCAAACTTGGCCACGTCACTGATTATCCCTGTCTCTAGGTCATTTATGAACAAGTTGAAAAGCACTGTGAAAATACGTTCTTCTTGTTGTAGAGTTTTCTCCTCCTGATATCATGTTCGCCAACCTAGAAACATTTCAGAAGCATACGCCTCTCTTGGGGAGTAATCCTAACCAACTTTCCAGAACTGGGGAAAGGACAATGCAGCTTCAAGGTAAGGGAACAAACATTACCTTTTCTCGAGTAGGCCTCTGTGGCTACCCCCAACTGCAGGTGCAGTGCATATCCCACTGGCACAACTATTCCTGTGCTGGAAAGTTGGTTAGGATCGTGCCCTTAGATATGTAGCTTGGGAGGGTCAAAGAGGTCACAGGACACTGAGGGAAACTTTTCTGGAGGCCTTCCATGGCGATCCAGCCACAGAAGTCCTGCCTCCCTGTGACCACTGAGCAGGTGGGCGGCCTTTGCTGCTGGGCAGGGGGCATGCTAGCAAATGCAAGCGGCGGGCCTGGGCGGCCTCTTGATGGATGGGCACATTGGTGGGACACCAATAGCTCTGCCACAACTTGTTTATTTTTGTCAAAGTGTTTACACTCATGGCAGCCCCGTTGCTTCAAGGGAGACCTGCAGTGCTCTAGGATACCTAACATGATCGCCGCCACCAGCCACAAAGGGGTCCTTGTCAGAGGGTTGGCCCAGCCTCCTGGGTTCACCAGAGTTCCTTCCCTCCAGCCCGGAGCGCTGCTGGCTCCCTCAAAGGTCCAGGTACAGGAAGGAGTGCTGCCTGCCCCTGCAATCACGTCTCCAGTTCCACCTTTGCAGGGCTTCAGAGAGCGACCACCTCCTTCCATGGAGGGAGCCTCCCTCCTGGCTCCTTATGAGCCTCCCTCCCCTGCCACCGGGTTCAGCCCCTTCCGGCCACGTCAGAGGGCTGAGATCTCACAAGTTCTTGGCCGACTGGATATTTGGGCTGAGCGCCTCCACAGTGACCCTCTCACTGTGGTTGGGTCGATGCGCTGCACCATTGTCGTCCCTGTGGCCTTTGGGTGAGCTCCCCTTGCCCCGCTGGTCCACAGATGCTCCTGGCCATACCACGCAGCCCCACGATGCGGCAGGTGGCTGTGCGTTCAGCAGTGCATTGCTGCGGCTCACCTTGGAGCCGGCCCAGGGGCCACAAAGACCCCAGCCTCCCTCCAGGTAAGTCCTTACACTGCTGGCGCCCAATCCCTGATGGAGGCAGTGGTAACACTCCCTCTTATGCAGCCCCTTTGCCCCGTCCAAACACAACCGGAGGGTTTCTGAGGGCCAGGAAAGCTGCACATTGCTTCCCCCCAGAATGCTTATAAGGAATGAAAATACCTTGGCTGGGTCTGCAACTGCCAAAACCTCCATTCAGTCTGCCCACCCCCCCACCCATTTTTTTTATTTTTTATTTTTTTACCCCGCCTTTGCCATGCCGAAGCAAATGCCCAAGGCAGCTTACATGGGCAGGCTAGTCTAAACCACCATTTTTCAATGGGTTTTTTTCACAAATATACTGTATTCTGCGATTCACCGAATTATCAGTCCCAGATGCAGCCTTCACAGTGTGGTTCTCTCCTCTGGCCGTGTGACATCGAACTGGTGATCAGGTGATCAGGACTCACAAGTCCAGCCTGGACAGGACCTCAAGATTGTATTCCATTCTTTGCCTGCTGGCCTTCTCACAACATGCCCACACTTCCCCATCTTCCCCCATCCTCCACCCTCCATTCATTTTCACCCTTCCCCATCTTCCCCCATCCTTCCCTGCCCCATAAAGCCTCACTGCCAACCAGCAGCAATATTTATCCCCTGGCTACTCCACCGTTGGGTCTACCTTTATGGCACTTTCATGACACCAGGCGCCAGCAGTATGAGCATACCACTGGTGCTATCATCAATAGGATTATGTCCTAAAATTGGTAAATTTCCTTTTCAGTTTGTCTTCACTGCAGTGCTTTTAGCAAATAGAATGACACAAAATCTGGGACAGGCATAACAGTGCTTGCCTGCTGCAAGGCTACTCATTTCTTTCTGAAGGATAAGAGTAATCTTTCATGATCTCCTTACAAGGGCATGGAGTGTCGTCCCTGTACTTCCTCTTCCTCCTATTTAAGTGCAAAGGATCAGAGAGAGATTTGTAGGGGACTAGGTGCTGAAACAGCCTTTCCATCCTAGTTTTTATGAGAACAAGAAAGGTTAGCAAGCTTAAGGAGAAAAGAGGAAAAGTCGGCCAATAAAATAGAAGTTTGAGAGTCGGCCCGAAGCGTTTGTGACACAGACTTAGCGACACCCTTTCGGAAGGCTGGCAGGAGGAAATGAGAAAGGCATCGCTCTATAATGAGGTGTATTCACAATAATTCCCTTATGTGGATGTTAGCGAGAGCAACCAAATGGAGAGCGGAGGGCTCCGACTGTGTTAAGACTACTCTATGTTATTGCTGTTTTAAAAGAAGTCGGATGTTCGAAATTCCAGAGTAATCTTTGCACTACCAGTAAATGGTAAAGCTATCCACGGGGAGAAGAGTTATCAACGTCTGTAAATCATTCTGTCAATTAGTGTTTTTTGTTCTCCCTGGGCTGGAAAGTGTTTTGGTTCAACACCAGTATCTGTTCATACTCACTGCTGTGTAGAAAGTCAGCCGAATACTTCCCTGTTGGTTGACAAGACAGCGGGTAATAATTAAAGAATGGCTGTAAAATGGGGAAAGGAAGATGAGCAAAACAAAAGTGCAGGGAGGAGACATGTCTTCTGCTTCTATGCTGCTCACATATTTCACGCCTTCTAACCTTTTGAAAGACTTTCCAGCTGCCTCAAAAGCAGCAGCACATATTACCATCCAGCATGCTCATGTTATTTTTTGTCAGCCAAGTGGCTCAGTCCACAAAACGTATGTACTTCATCATTATGTATCTTCCTTCTGTGTACCAAGAGAGGCAGCTGTGCAATCGTAGGAGATGGCAGGGTTGGTATCAGCGACTGGCATTGTTGGCCATCTGCCCCTGGCAGAGGTCCTCAGACAGGCCCAGGCCTGTGACAGGCCCAGGCCTTGGACAGGCTCATTGCTGATCCTTAAGATGACCTCATCTACTTATAATCCTTGTGTGTGAAGGCAGGAGAGGAAGGGTGATAGAGTTACTTTTTCAGGATGTACCCAGGCACAGAGACCCTTGGAGGCCAATTCGCCAAGGGCCCTCTGAAACAGGAAATGGCCTTGATGGTACATCTCTATTCCTCACACAAATCAGCTGTGGTGCAAGAGTTTATATCAGGAGCACTTTTGGATTGTTAAGGGGTAATACTACATCATTCCAAAAGAGTAATTATTGATAATAATTTGTTTTCCTTCTGTGGAGGAAACAATTCCTTAAAGAGTCCTTGCAAAAGAATAGTATCTCCATCTCTTGCATACACTAACACCCCAAAGTGGGCTATAGTTGTGGGGAAAATTACACCAATATGCAGAAACAGCCATGGTGACTCATAGTTGTGGTCATTGTGCCATAGTGAAAACAGCACCCAGTATTATTTATTTATTTTTTTATTTATTACATTTTTACCCCGCCTTTCCGCCCGAAGGCGCTCAAGGCGGCATTACAAAAACAAGTTAAAAACAAAATAAAATGTATCATAATAAAAACAGTAATTAAAAACAATATAAAAATACAATATAAAAGTACAACACTCATCCCATGGATCATAAAAGTACAGAATATAAAAGAATGCAAAGACCAGCCAGCCTGTCAGCAACTAAAAGCCTGTTGAAACAAAAAGGTCTTCAGCCCCTGCCGAAATACCGCCAAAGAGGGAGCAGTTCTTAACTCTAAGGGGAGGGTATTCCAAAGTTGGGGTGCCACCACCGAGAAGGCCCTATTCCTGGCCGCCACCCCTCTCACCTCTCCTGGTGGCGGCACAGTCAAAAGGGCCCCCCCAGAAGACCTCAGAGTACGGGTAGGATTATATGGGAGGAGGCGGTCCCTCAAATACCCTGGGCCCGAGCCGTAAAGGGCTTTAAAGGTCAAAACCAGCACTTTGAATTTGGCCCGGAACAGAACCGGCAGCCAGTGCAGTCGCCGAAGCAACGGCTCGACAGAGTCAAACCAACAGAGTCTACAGTATGTGGATGTATCTGGATTATACTGACTTTTCTCATTTGAGCATCATAGACAAGTACAAACAAAAAATGGCTCTTTGAAGGGAAAGGATGGCTGGCATGGAAGGGAAAAAAATTATGTTGACTGGCTCTACCGTTAGAAAAAAAGCTTTTTCCAGGTCATCATTACTTATTCATTCGTTTAGAATACATGTAATATTACACGAGAGCATAGCTGTGCTAGGACATGAGCAGCAGAGTGCCCAGGATCTGTGAAAAGAAGCCCCTAGAGATATATTGAGATTCAGTAGCACTGAGTTGCTCAAACTGATTAAGCACTAGGTTAAATAGCACACTTAAATTGGCTGGTAGAACTTTAATTAGGTGACAGCCCTAATTATAAGATAAGGGGGGAAATGTATGCTGAAGGAAGGCAGCAAAGGAGGCATCTGAGGAAAGCTCGACTCTTTGGGACTTCATGCAAGGGTGTCAGCCAACTTCATAAAATGTGTCTACCACCACAATGTCATAAGATTCCAAGGGGGGGGGGAAACCCAGCAAAAATATAAAAATAAAAAGGATCGTTGCAAAGCCCCAGATCGCCATGCATTATTCATGCTGTGCTTTCATGGGAAGCAATCACCGGCTAGTAAATATCCTCGCATTGCCACAGAGCTGCCACAAGCGATACAGCCAGCCACTGCCTTTCCCCTGTAGAAATGATTTGCTTCTCGTTCCAGCCGTTTTGTTTATGAGCTGCAAAATGTTTCAGATCTCACATGTCTGCTACTCAAATCTGTTACTTTTGGCAAGGTGCTCAGGTGATCCCGGAGAGAGTCGTTTTTGGACAAGCCAGTGTATTGTCTATAAAGTTTACAAGGGGTCATTCTAACAAAGCCTGTGCTGTATAGTATTGTGTGGATTTCACTCACCCAGCACTGTCTCTTGGGGGATAGCACCAAAAAGCTATCTGCCAAGTGCAAAGATGTGAATCGGCTGATTTATTGGGGAACTAATTCAGTGCATTAGCACTTGTGAGTCCAGTTTTTAGTGCCTCCAAAACCCTGCATTCTCAGAGATCACCACACTGTGCAACCTGATGCTTCCACACACACCCCTTCAGGCTGTGCAACCAACCATGACACTGATCAGGGTCATGCTCATCTGGCAGGCACCAAAGTATACAGTATATGCAAAAGAAATATGTCAGGCAACAAAGGGGAAGGCCTAGCTTTCGCAATGCATCTGATGCTGTAACATATTGCATAAAATGGATTGCATTATTCTATTGATACTCCAGCAAGGCCTCTGTATTGCACTCTGTCATTCATAGCTCACAGGTTGATGCTATCTTCACTGAAGACATCTTATATCTTAACATTGTGAGGGGATTACAGAGGGGTATCGTTCAGGCACAAGTTATGTGTGCTTGAACAATGTGTAGAGTTGTGTGATGTGTACAGTCACATTTCCATTATCTCACTACGATGCCAGAATCTCAAGCTGTTTCAACCCAGGACTCAAGTCTCTCTCTGGCAATGCTGGAACAGAAAGCAGGAGGTCAAGTCATTGAGAAAACACCCAGCAGCAACCTCTTCTTCCATCCTTGTCGTTCTTCTCCAGGAGATATGGAGATGTAAAAAGAGGCATCTGCAGGGCGACTGTAGGCCAGCACCTTCCCATCCTTCCATATACTTTTTTTGCCTGCTTTTGGAGCTTTTCAAATTGGTATAGTGGGGGGGATAAAAAGAATGACAGTGTAGGTATAGGGAGGGGGTTACAGAAGAACTTAAGAGAGGTGCTTGTGGAGTCGGTGGATGACAGAACTTGGAGGGCAGGTGGTCGAATTTGGCACCACCTCAGACACTGGAACAATTAGGCCATCCCTGCTCACTAGGCAAGTAAGACTTGGAGCGCAATCCTAACCTGGAGTTAGGCTGGCAGTTAGGCCAGCAAAGTTTGGCCAGCACAAGGGCCACCATAAAGCGCATTTGGACCACTCTTGGAGTCAGGGAAGATGGTGCACATCTGTGTGCTGGCCTTTCTGACTCTGAGAGTGGTCCAAATGTCCCTTGTGCTGGCCCAACAGCTGGCCTAACTGTGCGCTCTTGGTCTAGCATCCATGAATGATTCTGGTAGGTCACACTAAGGCCACTGAGACAGGGCATTGGGCCTGGGACAAAATGCCTGATTGGGTCTCCCTTCCTAAACTTTCCCACAAACCAGATGTTACTACATTTTTAAACACATTTTTAGCTTTAACTCAGCATGAACAAGTTTAAAAATAAATGAAAACATGTATCAGAATGAGATATTGTGTTTCTTTTCTTCAACTTCAGCAAAGTCCTCCTCATTTGCTTTTTCTCCTATTTTCTACCAATGATGCACTGGAGATTGCATTTCTACCAATGTTGCTCTAACACACCATTGGCAGAAAATTGCATGAGCATCCACTGGCTTTCAGTTTCCCTCATTATTATGTGATTATCTGAAAACAAAGCTCAGGTGAAATAAACTTGCCTGGCCTTTTTTTCCCTTTTTCTTTTTTCTTTTGTACTCCAGACTTATATTTTCACTCCATACAGTTAATTTCACCTTCAAACAATGCCAAAACACATGTAGAATAGATCCAATGCCATGTGTTCGAAGCACACTAAACTACAAGAAGGGGTGGAGCTTACTAATGGGCCCTGTGAACTGGATGACCTAGTAGTTCTGGCCTGAGGAGATGCATGTTTCACATTCCCATGTTTGAATACATGTATTAGTATAAATATTGCAGAAACCTAGGCTGCATTTCCACTACGGCTTTAATCCATTTTCAGTGCACTTCTATTCCCCCAATGCATTCTGGGGAACTGTAATTTGTTAAGTTATTTGAGTGCTAGACTTGCCAGATTTTTAAAAGGACAATAAGGGACACACAGGCATCGGGATACTGCTTCCTAATAGAGAGAGATAGAGATAGATACCTTTATTGGCATAACAAACACAAACAAACATACACAAGGTGCAAAATACAATTTTAGGAACGTCCCCTAAAACACTAAAACTTTAAATTGGACTCTCGGGCTGTATTAATCTTAATTATATCCAACAAAAATTTGCCAAGAGCAGTCAAAGAAATCTCATCCGTCCACTGTAAAATAGAACTAAGATAGGCTTCATCGAAAAGCCAGGGCTTTTGTTGTGGGAGAGAGGCAAAAAATTTATCCCTCGCGGCCGAATGGAATGGGCAGTGGAAAAAGATATGGGGTAGCGTCTCTACAGCATTCATCGGGCAAGGACATAATCTGTCATTAAAGGGAATATTGTTGAATCGGCCCGTTAGCACCGCCGAGGGGATTGAATTACAGCGGGCCAAAGAAATCGCCCTTCTAACTTCAGGATTATACAATAGAGAAATGTAAACCGGTGGCCTGCCTACTACCAAAGGAAGATTCCAGAACAAAGGTGAGCAAGATCTATTAGCGGCTCTTAATAGGTCTTGTGAGTTGATGTCAGCCAGCCTTTGTCTAACAGTTCTTAGGGCAGCCTGGAACGGGAGAGTCCCTAGGATGTCCGGATCTAGGCCGATCTGTTTGATCTTCCTAAGCCAACCATCAGCAGGAGGGCAGCGATCTTTTTTTAGGTAATATAGTAGGCTTGTTTGAGAGGTATCGAAATACACTCTTAGCCAGTATTTACAAGTTCTGTACCAAGCAACATTCTCGACTGGGAGTTGTCCCGTCTCGAGACATAAAGCCTCATAGGGGACGCAGTTTGGCATGGCCATGATTCTTCTCAAAAAGACTGATTGAAAAATTTCTAATGATTTATGATATGCATTGATCCAGATAGGGATTCCGTAGAGGGCTTGGGAAATAGATTTGGAATTGAATATTTTGAGGGCAGCCGGAATTAGGCGGCCCCCTTTGTTATAGAAGAATCTGGAAATTGCCAATGAGGATATTTTGGCTGTCGTTTGTGCCATACGACGATGGCCAGCCCAAGAGCTATTGGCTGAGAATAGTAATCCCAAGTATTTGAAGGTCCTCACCTGTTCAATTAAACGTCCATTGAAGACCCAGTTATATGTTTTTCGGGACTTAGAAAAGACTAAAATTTTCGATTTCTGATAATTTAATTGAAGTTTATTGGTGGACAAGTAGTCCAGACATTTATTTATTAGTCTTTTTAAGCCCAGCCGAGACCGCGAAATAAGTACAGCGTCATCGGCATATAAAAGAACCGGAATCTTACGATCTCCAAGCGTTGGAAAATGGCCATCAACAGTTAATAGTTCTGGAGCCAAGTCGTTTAAGAACAGGTTAAATAGAGTCGGGGCCAGTGGGCATCCTTGCTTGACTCCCTTGTTCGTAGGAATTTCTTCAGTAAGGAGGCCATCCCAAGAACATCTTATTCTGCATGAGGTGGCAGAGTACAATTGCCTGATGGGGTTAATCAGATTAGAAGGAATTCCGGCTCTCTCCAGCTTGGACCAGAGCAACTGCCTGTCGACGCTGTCAAAAGCCGCTTTTAAATCGAGAAAGGCTACAAATAATTTTGAGTTGACTTTAATGGAGTATTTGTAAGCAAGATGGGACAGGACAGCACAGTGGTCCAAGGTGGAGTGGCCTGATCTGAACCCGATTTGTTCAATGCCTAAGATTTTGTTCTGGGTGAGCCAAATATTAAGATGAATCAAGAGATAGTTGGCATACAACTTGCCTACTATCGAAAGAAGGCTAATTGGCCTGTAGTTCTCTGGAAGACAGGGATCCCCTTTTTTGTAGATAGGGGCAACAATGGCTTGCTTCCAGGATTCCGGAAGAGTTCCACTGGCAATTGCTGTTGAGAAAAGTCCTGCCAGAATAGGGGCCCAGAAGTCAGAGTTAGATTTTAACCATTCCCCCATAATCATGTCAGGTCCGGCCGCTTTGCCAGTCTTAAGTGAGGCAATTAAGACTTTAATTTCCGATGTTGACACAGGCGGCCAATTCGGAGTGGCAAATGATTCAGAAGCCTCATCAGGCGAAAAGGCCATGTTGTCAAAAAAGAGGTTCGAGAAATGCAATTTCCAGTTATAGGCAGGGACTGCCTTGGGATCATGTCCTTTAGCTTTAAAGGACCCATTCACCAACGCCCAAAAAGAGCGAGGGTTAAAGTGAATCGTGGCCTGATAAAGTTTATCCCATAGCACTTTCTCATATTTATTCTTCTTGCATTTGGCTAGCATGTTCAGATGGAGATTCAGGGAAAAATATTCTTTAAGCGCCTGCCGAGAATTTAATTGCCTAAACTTTTTAAAACAGCTTCTAGCAGCCCTTTTAAATTGCTGGCATTCATAGTCAAACCAACTCGGGTTGCCCTGACGTGGATCAGATCGCAAGGCATTTACAGGCAGCGCTAGAGTAGAAGTAATAACCTCTATTAATTGGTTGTACAACCTTACCACTTCCGATGGAGAATTCTCCAAAAGTATGGAGGAACAAAGTGCAAGAAAGTTGGGCTCCTCCAACAGGAGAGCCAATTTTGTCTGGGTTAGCTTGTCCCACCGGAATTTGGGGGGGCAAACCTGTACCTTATCAGCCTCAGCCGTTTGGTCCTGACTCACAGGAGAGCCACTCAAGCTAAGTTGGAGAGGAAGGTGGTCACTCAGTTTAAACGCATCCACTGCAAAGTCAGATACTTTAGCAAGTAGCGATGGGGACACTAGTACATAATCGATTACACTGCAACCCACCTCAGAGACAAAGGTGAATTCCTTAGCCTGTTCGAATAAGACAAGACCATTAAGCCAAAGAAGATTTTGTTGGATGCTAAAGTTGCTTCCTAATATTTAATGCCCCACCTCCACTTTCAGCACACAGTGTCATCTTTCTGAGAACTCTCTCCATCTTTAGTATTCTTGAAGCTGCAATCCTACACTGACTTTCCTGTGAGTAAGCCCTACTGAACACAGTGGGGCTGACTTCTGAGTAGACACGCATAGAACTGCACTGTGGAACTGTCACCTTGGCTTGCAGTTCCTTGTCTTTAAATCATCTATCTGAGTTAGAGCACAATCCTAACCTGGAGTTAGGCTTGTGCTGGCCTAACTCCAGGTTAGGATTGTACCCTCAGTCAGGGAAGATGGAGGTGGAAACATTTAACTAATGAAAAATCTGGATCTCTTTTGTCAATTGCTCATTTTTGCACACATGCCCCCCCGCGCACACACACACGCGCGCGCGCACACACACACACACACACACACACACACACACACTTTTCACAATTTCACAACCCTGAGTCAAGACTGAGAATGGGTCAATCCTCAGCAACAGCAATGTTGGTGGCAATTCTGTCTGACCACCTGCTTGTAGCTAGCTTGACCTTCCATGGCAAAGGAGCACACTGTGCACATGAAGCGGTTCAAAACGCTTTTGTAAGCAGACCTGTAGTAGGAATGAAGCTTGCGCCCTGGAAAACAGCCAGGGTGAAGAAAAGAATAGGTGTTGAACGAGTTGCAGGGGTTTTTTTTCGTAGTTGGTATGTTCCAGGATGGCTCAAAGGAAGGGGCGAGCTGCGGGGGTGGAGGGAGAGGGGTTGCATGAGCCACAAGCGCTCTGGTGGCTCCTGTCATTTGGCCCAAGTGGTAGTGGCCGGGGGAGCGCTGCCTGCACCTATCTATGGTCCCCTTTCTTACCAAGGACCATTCTCCCCCTCCCCCACAATGAACCATGCGGCCAACTATGGTAAGCAAAAGGCTGGTTGTAGAAAGAATGTGAATGATAGGCTGGGGGCGGGGACCTTGCATTGCTGGAGCCAATGGCATGGTAGGAAGGACAAGGAGGGAATGGAAGAGTTTGACGCTAGCCTTTAGAGACAAGTAAAGGTCTGCCCACAAGAGAACGGCTGTGACTGCCACTGACCGACCTTTCTCCAGTCCAGTCGTGTCGAAGCAGCAGCAGCAGCAGAATTTTAAAATGGGATTTTAAACATCCTGTTCAACACTGAATACGGGGCCCAATTTTTAAACCTTAAATAAAGGAAATCCCGTATAATAAGGGACACTTGGCAAGTCTACTGAGAGCTGTTACAGCTATCCTTAACAAACTACAGTCTCCAGAATGCATTGGGGAATAGAAGTGCATTGGAAGTGGATTAAAGCTGTAGTGGAAATTAAGTCCTGGCTAGCCTGAGATTGAGGGTGCAATCCTAAACTGAGTTAGGCCAGCATAAGCTAAACCAGCAAAGTTTGGCCAACACAAGGAACACCGTAAAGTATGTTTGGGCCACTCTTGGAGTCAGAGAGGCCAGCACACAGACGTGAGCCATCCTCCCTGACTTCGAGAGTAGTCAAACACACTTTATGGTGGCCCTTGTGCTGGCCAAACTTTGCTGGTTTAGCTTATGCCGGCTTAACTCCAGTTTAGGATTGCGCTTTGAGATACCCAAATTTATTTTGTAATAAATTTGTTTTGTAGTGTATAGTTTGTTTTGTCATGGCCCTGGCCCCCTGGAAGCACGGGCCCTGGAGATTTTGCCCCCCTGCTCCCCCTCTCCTCAGGCCTAGGTCACACAGCAAAGGTTGCCAGCCACGTTGTTCAGTAAAAGCTTACTTTTACTTTAAATACTTCTTCGACTCTTCCTGGGTTTATGAAGAATCTTACATGTTACAATTGTAAGAGTCACATCATGACCAATTCCTTCACGGGTGTTTTTCAAAGCTAGGAGGCTTCAGAATTCATCAACATGACAGACAGCACTCTGCAGCAGAACTACCTGCGATAATGGAAAGCAGGCAGAAAAGTATGACTTGGTTTCCAACTGAAGTGCAGACAAACAATGGATTCTGACAGTCTCTTCTTGGTTCTTCAAAATGCCTTTGATTGGATTGATGCACACAGAATGCTATGATTAGAGACATTCCACAGCAGAAGCAAACTAGTGGAACCATGGCAAGAGTGAATGGCAAAGCTTCACTTCCTCCCCAAGAGTAGTATTGCTACTGAGGGCAGATGTGGTATAAAACTTTGGTTGTATAAACGTTGTATAAAACTTTGTTGTCACCAATGCACATTTATTCCTGTATCCATCACTATAGGCTACTGCTACTCATGAAAGTAGGATTGGAGTGTCAACTGGACCTGCTTCATCAGTGGTCTGCTGGAAAGGATGGCAGACAGACACAGTGGAAGGGCATCCTCTGTCTGTTCACCATGTTTCATTGATTTTTTCTTGACCGTGTCCTTATAACAACCCTGCCTGGTAAAGATTATTGCTCCTGTACTGCAGATGATGGACTGAGGTTGATTGTGAGCAGTTTGCCTAAGGACACCTAGTGAGAGTGGATGGCAGAGGTGAGATTTGAACTGCTGAAGTCCCGACTCATAGCTCAGTCATTTAACCCCCATGCTACATCAGCTCTCAATTTTCTCTGAAAGAGAATTATTCATTTACTAGGTCATAGCTAGCATGTCAGGGCATACATCCCTGACAAAGATGCACGAAGTTACTGCCTGCTCTTCATTTTGATTGTCAATTGCAGGGGGGAGGAAATCACACATAACCTGAAAAAAAGATGACTTCAATCAGTGGACAAAAAGGGCAGTGGTTCTCATTTGAAGGGAGAGAAAGTGCACAACAAACTCCATTTCGTTTCAGTGAGTCTCTGCATAGCAGAAATCCCATCTCGAAAGTGAAATATATGGGCTTTCAGTTTGCCTCTGGAGATAAAGTGCAGGAAATATTTGCTTTGGCAGAGTTTGTCAGAAAACTGTTCCTGTTGCATAGAATAGAATGATTATACAGTATACCATCTCAGAAAGAGAGGAGCTAACTATTAACAGTAAGGAACTCAGGATGCTCACCTTCCTTGCTCATCCCTTTGTGTTGCTTTCCACTCAACAGCACAGATCATGAACTGATCAGGAGCCTCCTCCTCGCAGCCCAGGAAAGTCTTGATAAACTACAACTGCAGGGTAGGGGGCAGACAGGCAACTTCAGCAGAAATTGACTCTGTCCTTATAAATCATCAAACACAAATAGAATTAATCCTGTGTAAATGGCTACAATAGGGCGCCCCAGTGATGGAAGAGCGCTCTGGTGTCACATCATTCATGGAGAGTACAGTCTACTCTATCACGTAACAGCTTGCAAGGAGGCTGGAGCAGAGCTGTAATGCAGCCAGTGTGCAGAGACTGGTGGAAGAAAGGTTTGGGCTGTAACTGCTGCTCTGGTGCATTGCTCAGTTTTGAGCTGTATTTAAATTTAAGAGCAGCATATCCTTATAATAGCATATCCTCCATTTATTATTTCACTCTGTAAAGCACTTTATGAACTACTCCTGTTGACATAATCATCATCATCATCATCATCATCATCATCATCATCATCATCAACAACAACAACAACAACAACAACAACAACCATTTGCCTACTCCCTCACCTATTGCTCTTTGTGTGCAAAACTCATGATAATCGTTAAGAGAATGTTTGCAATTATTTGGCAACATGAAGGCTGCAAAACTATTACTCACTACAAAGCAAGCCCCACTGAGCTTAGTAAGGGCCCAATCTTGAGGCCCATAATGCCAGTGATACTTGCATATAGCTGACTAAGTTTCAAAAATGTGCCGAAAAGCCATTCACAGCACTACCAAAGGAGCCAGTGTCAGAGCTCAGCACTGTAGAGCCTCAGCACTGCAGAGGGGCCACCGAACCTCCGACCATAGTAATTGCAACTGTGGGCCAGCAGAGTGGCTTTTGGGGCATGGGGAGAGCAGAACGGGGAAGGGGGAAGGGAAGAGTTGCCTTGGGAGGGGTTGAGACTGGCTGCAGCCTCCACCACCACATCCTAAACCCCCATTTTGGGCTTGGATGCCTGACATTGGGTTTCTCGAGTCAAAAATAGCCAGGCAAAATAGCCAGTGCAGACTTGAGTAGACCCATTGTAGGGCCCATGGCTTTCCTTGGGGGAACGGAACCAAGAAAACTCCAACTGCTGCCGCAGCACCCATGGGATGCAACAGTAGCCATTTTGGTACCGCTGCTCCTCCAGGCACCGGGCAGCTTAGAATTGGGCTGCCCAAGTCTTCCATCTGAGTAAACAAAATTAGGATTGATTTGTAATTTCATGATGGGTTTCTGAAGAAATTAGGCTTTGTTTGGAAGAAGAAAAATTGTTGTTGTCTCTACTCACCCCAACAAAGCTGAAGATAAGGGAGTTGTGGTTGAAAAGTGCTACAACATATTTATCAAATCCAAAGACTTGCAGAGATCCTAACAAAATTACAACTCCACCTCTCTTTAGTGTAGGTTCTTTTCCTTGAAGAGACAGTAAGGTACTCTGCTTCCCCTGTGGGCACCCCATCCTGGCTCCAAGCTGATGACTGCCAATGCTGATTGCAACTTATCAACACCTTTAAAGACTCTAGTTCATTCCTTCAGGATGCACACTGACCTCAAATCCTAATGCCCAATCCACACTTTAAGCCCATTGTGAACAACTAACCCACTTGGTCAATCAGAAGTAGGTTTGAAAAAACTCCAGCCAGGACCAATTAGACAGAGGTGTTCCATTTCTACAGCAGCATAGTTGCAGTACTGAAATCCTATAGGCCAAGATTTCCACTGCTGATTATTCACATATTTATTTATAAGGTTATTAGAAAGATCCATAAGAGAGAACAACATCACATTTAAGCACTTGGTTAGAAGCACGGAATAGCCAGTGCTTCCATTATCCAAACATTACCCAACCTGAACCTGCTACAGAGAAAGAACATCATTTTCTGTATAGGCAAATTCAAAACACCCCACAATATATATCAATATATTGATATCTTTTACAAACAAAGGATGTACTGTATATTGAGAAAAAATATATTTAAAACAGTAATTTAAGTATTACACCTCAATATAAAAATACTATTTTGACAAGGAGGCTTATGCTGGAAAAGAATGTTTGCCAAAAGTAGATGGAGGGGGGATGGAACTATCTAAGCTCTAGCTCTGTGACATGTGTTTTGTACCTGGCTAGGCTGTGAGCTCCTTGGACACTGACGGCCCAATCCTATCCTATTTTCTGGTGCTAATGCAGTTGCAATGCAGTCCCGAGATAAGCAAACAAATGTTCCTTTACCTTGAGGAGGTCTCCATGACTTCCACCACACCACAGAATGCAGCACACACCCCATTGGGACAGCTACATCTGTGCTGGAAAATTAGATAGAATTTGGCCCTGAGTAAGGCTGCTGATTTCAGGGAGTATACAGAGGTTCCATGTACCAGTTGCTTCAGGACCTGGGAGAGCTCCCAAGCAAGGAGGATGTTGCTTCGACAATGGCAATTTTTCTCCTACTATTAGTCTCAATGATACACCTAGATGATTTTTTTTTCCTTGTCCCATGAATTCTGAAAGGCAATTGTTTAGTGACCTCAGCAACTGCCTGGTCCCATGGCATGATGGTCTGATAGAGAAAGTAGCATCACACCATTCAGCACAAGTATGCCTATCAGGAAACATCAATACCTACTGAAACGAAAAACTTTTTTCACAATGAATGGTCAACACCTGCGCATCATCTCATACTTCCTCTGAAGAAGCCACATCGCTCTCTAATGCCACAAAAGCACAGTGTTTGGAATACAGAGTTTATAGAACAAGATCAGTCCACAAATATATGCTTGAGGAGATGCTGCAGGCAATGCATCAAAACAGTGGAAATGACCACATTTATGTCATTGGCATGTTTACTTACTTACAAGGATAGAGTTGCCTGTTTCCAAACCCCCCATAGATGTGGACTGCTGTGTGGAGTCATTGGTGTTAAAATTGCCAATGAGCATCTGTCAAACCATCTGTGTTAGTTAACAGCATACTGTGCTCACTGCAGGAACCTGTACATGTCTTACTTTTCTCTCCTATGTACATTAATACAGCTGTCTTCTGCCATACAAGTGAACCTAAATGTCATTTTTATGTTGTGTCTTGATTTTGTTAGCCACTTTGGATAATGTACTTATTTTAAATTTATTTTTTAAAATAAATATGTATCCCCCCTAGCAACCCCAAAGAGATGTGGTTGCATCCCATTGAACAATTTTTCTGACTGCTGGAAATGAGATCATAGCTCAGTGGTTGAGCACATGCTTTGTAAGCATAAGGTTGCAGGTTCAGTTCTTGGCATCTGCAGACAAGGTTTAGAGAAACACCTCTAGCATACCTCTACCTACCAGTCACTGTAGATATTAGTGATTTAGATGGACCAATGATCTGATTATGCATAAGGCAGCTTCCTGTGTATTTGGAAACTCCATGAGAGACCAATGTCCTATGCCTTCTTAAGGCGCATCCAGAATTACTTGGTGTTGGCAACAGCATTAACCTTGCACCATACCAACAACTACAAAGTGGTCAAGACACTGATGCAAATTAAGACCAGAGGTGTATCTAGAAGGGGATCACAGCACTAAGTTTTGCAAGCAGCCACTCCCCCTCCTTTTCGGAACCATTCATAGTCATCGCAGCCTCCATTTTGCTCTAGCCACTGGGAATGGTGGCTGTGATCCGCCTCTAGGTATGCCCCTGACTAAGATATCCCAGATTAGGCCTAATGTACCATTCCCAGGCATGTTGCACCAACATTTAACACCACTTCTTTCTTTAATAGAGTGAAATAAAATAAAATATTTCTTTAATAGAGTCCTTTTCTAATCGAGTGGAACAAAATAGTGCACATCACCACTTTCCAGGATGGATGCAGCGTGCAACCAATGGTGGTTCAAGTCAAAGCATGCATCCATTAAGATGTTCCCCAAAGTTTCAGTTTTTTGCATCTTTAACAAGGCATTCACGATAGCAAAAAGCGGCGCTACTCAACGGGATGGTTTCTGGGTTTATCACTCCTTGGAAATACTACAAGTGCCACCTTCTGGACATTCAGCTTTACTACACTGCTCTCTGCTCACCCTTCACTCTTATTTCCTGATGACAGAACTCTAGAAATAGAATTTCAGAAATCGGTTATCGTTTCCACAAATGATATGTGTATCAAAACGAAAGGTATTACTTCAAAGAAAGATGTTTCTTTGACCTGATTTAGGGTCCTTAACAGAGAAGAAAACTTCTTAGGGCAACCCCCAGGTTTGGGTATGCCTTGAGCTGGAAACACTACAGACCCCTCTAGTTAAGGAGTTGCAAGAAACTTCATGAATATTTCATCATATAATGTGTGCGAGTGCAAATAGGAACGATCATTGGAAAAGAGGTGGGAGGGGAGGGATCAAGATGCAAGCATCATATCTCCTAATGCATGGAGTCAGTTGGACAAGAAAAGTATCACCCAAACCAATTGAATTATTATTAACGTATAGCTGGCTACAATTATCCATGCATTCCAGTCAGTGCAGATACAGTCTAGGTACACTGTACATACACATGCACTGTTGATCTGTAAAAAGGGATGCTCTAAAATCATGCTGTATGCCGGTATCTGGGTTCAGCTATCTGTATCCAAGTACACATTTCCATGCAAATGACTGTACCTGGGTTCATTTTTACAGATCAACAGTCCATGCGGACCTACACAGACTGGTATACAGATTATGCAGACGCAAGAGAGGCCAACATACAGACATGCGCCTATTGGCTGGCCATGATTTTTCTGGGCAAAATCATGGACTCAAAATTTAACTACATAGGAGCTTCCTAAGACTACAGTTAGGCTTCAGCAGGATAATAGGTGCAGCTGAACACATGCAGTTTTGCGGCTTTTTCTGTTAACTCTTGTTTCTTATGCTGAGGTCAGAATCCTGTCTCTATTATTAACGCATACGTAAAAAATTGATATGGGTTTCATGTGCCTTGGAAGGAGAAGGGGGGTCAGATGTGCTGCTGAGCTAATATGTCTGAATTCCCACTGCCCAGAAATAAAACACCCAGTGAAGATGTGTCCTTGCTCTAGCTTTTGTTCTTTGACACCGTTCTCCACATGGGTTTCCAGCGAAGCATGTGCTGGGTCAGACAACATGGTGCAAAGCTGTCCTTCTGTATGACTTTCAGCCCTTCTTGAAACAGACTTTGCATTTTCAATGTTTTGCTGACTTTTGATTTTTTTTTTCTAGCTCCTCAACAGGACCTTCCCTACCTCTGTAAGTGTAGAAAACCCTCACCTAGTTGTGGATTAAAAGAGAATTAGGGTGCAATCCTAACCTGGAGTTAGGCTAGCAAAGCCTGGCTGGCACAAGGGACACTGTAAAGTATGTTTGGACCACTCCCAAAGTCAGAGACGCCAGCATACAGACATGCGCCATCCTCCCTGACTCCGAGTGGTCAAAATGCACTTTATAGTGGCCCTTGTGCTAGCCACTTTGCTAGTCTGTGTCTTTGCTTTGCTGGTCTGTGTCAGCCTAGCTCCAGGTTAGGATTGCACCCTTAATCCAACTAATACAATTGCATGCACGTTCCCTTCAAAACATCACCAGGCCCATCTCCTTTGCTTTCTGGTTCTGCAGGGTGTTAAAAAGGAGAAAAAAAGCCATTTTGGATTATTGATATTGCCCTGGCTCTTCACCCTGCAGATTGTGGGAGGATGCTCTGTTGCTTTTAACATACCTATAACGTGGCAATTCTACCTGGAAGTTGAGTATTTTACAGAAGCTTTTCAAAAGAGACATATTGTTATTATATCATTCTGAATTCAGCTGGAGCTGAAGATTCTCCAGCCTCTTAACCTAAGCATCAATTTTTCATTCTATTAGTTTCATGTATGGGCTTTCATCATCAGAGTTGGCACCAGGAGTGCTTTGTCATATCAGACAAGGGATATTAGCTTTAAGCCCCTGACATTATCCATAAATACTATGGATTTCACCTGCAGCAATCCTGGCAAGGCAAAAAAGAAAACTCCTAAGTTAGGAGGAGCAAGGTGTAAAGTAGGGTCTGAAGGTTAAATACGCTTGCTATGTTTTTTTACGGTCCCCTCAGCCAGATCCTTAATGTAAGACTGTTGGGAATTTATGTCCCATCAACCTAGAAGAATTTAGTGCACCACAACATCTGTCAAAGCTGGATCAAAGTTCGAAGGCTGGAGGCAATAACTTTCTTGTCGCAGCTTGCTTGTCTTTGCAAATGCAGTCACTTCAGAAGAAGCCAAATTCTTGAACTTCAGCATTTGTCAAGCTGCTTCTACTAATTAGTCATCAGGATGCACAGACGAGATTCCAGTTGCTTTTGAGCAATCTGTGTGCCTTTTCAGGCAATTGCATCCTCAAGTTTGCTTGGGCTTGCATAGTGAGGTCTATAAGGGGAACAAATTGGGTTGCGAAACATGCATTAAATGGCGTTTTTTTTAAATTATTGTCAAAGAGAACATTTTTTTTTGCTCATTACTTCCACCTAGCACCACTTTGTCCTGGTAGGAAACCATAACCAACCAACCAACCCTCCCTCTAAGGCAGGATTTCCCCCTTCCTCACCTGAGTGCTTTAAATATATCACAAAAAAGCACACTCCCCATGCCTAATTAGAGAGTGCAAATCATACGAGAAATAATGCTATCTCCATTAATGAGCTGGAAGGAGAATTAAATGGGGTGTTAATTAAAGATGCTGATGCTTGCTGCTTGGTATGTGTTGAATACTAGAGGGAAGACAGCAAATATATATATATATTCAATGACTTCCTAAAGTCAGAACTATAATGGAAAAAAAATTCATTCATATTCAACCTACGAACTTCAGCCTGGGTATTCCTTTGAAATGCTAAGAGAGCATATAGTTAAATTTTAAAGTAAACTTCAATTGGATTATAATTTTCAACTCCACACAAATATATATAATATTCAGGATCTGGAAGTGCTGCTCGACAAAATATGATCATTTCCAGCCTCTGTTAAACCAGTGGAGGCCTGATGTTTACAACAAGTCAAGGTAAGGTAAAGTGCAAAAGGAAAGGACTTTGCACAAGGAAATGCAAGGTTCAGTGTATTGCAGACAGCATTATGTCTACTCAGAAGCCCTATTCTGTTCAGTGGGGCATATTCCCAGAAAAGCCTTCGGATTGCAGCCCTAGTTTCGTCATTACTTGGAACAAAGAGCAATACTGACCTGGAAGCTTGTAAGGAATTAGACTTGTCATGAGACCTGCCCTGGCCAATCAATGTTACCATACAAAGTCTGATTGGTAGTAGGTCTTCTCTTCTTTGGCCATCCATGATAGCATACATATGACATCTCTAAATGACATTTCCAAGGCCGCAGTATATATTTCTGCCTGGACATTTCTCATAGTCATAGTTGGCATTTTGAGGAAGCACAGTGCCTTGTAGAGATACATCAGGCAGATGCATCTCTAGCAAGAGATTGGGTAAGTTGCACCTGTTGAATTTCTGCCTGAATGTGTTCCTTCCTTGCCCAATGTTCAGCTGAAAGACCAAGGCAAAGAATGGGTAGATGGATAGAGTCTTTTTTTCTTTTCTTTTGTAAAGCTAGCATCATATACAAGATTGGCTTACATGGAACAGAAGCTAAGGTGGCTTTAACTTGCAATTTTGATGCTTTTACATGGTCAGGATTTGGACTGTCATCTTAAATAGAGGGGTCTGGTTTTAAAATATATATATATATATATTATAATATTCCAAACAAATGGGTTAAAAGCAGTACTCAATCATCTAACCTTTGCCAATGAGGTGTTCCTCAAGATTCTTCTAAGATATTCTTACAATTGCCTATAATTAACGTGTTAAGAACCTGAGATAAATTGGGTCAGCAGCTGTGAGATAACTATGCTTCACTTTTTTAAACTCCAAAAACGTATGTAATGTGAAAATGATCAAGGCTGTCTGAAAAAACACTCGGACCCCTTTCTGCATCTGTTACTGTCGTTGGGCAGCACAATCCTGACTTACCTGTAAGCCAGCCCAAGTCCCCTATGCCAGTTCCCGAGTGTTGCACATGTGCTGTAAAGCATGTTTGCAGCTACTCAAGAGTTGGGCAGACCAGCATAAGGATGTGTGCTGGTATCCCTGTGCCAGTTCCCTAACCTTAACCCTAACTCTAACCCTCCAGCCATGGAGATGGGTTTGTGCTGGCCCAGGCAGGCAGGCCGGCACAGGGGCAGGAAGAGGATGGCAGGAGAGAAGAACGGAAGCAGGGAGGGATTGAAACTGAGTGGGGTGGTCCGGGAGGCCGATTGGGCCTGGGAGGGGGTGGGACCAACCTGGGGGACCAAGGCTGGATCCTAATTCCAAGCCCAACCTGTATCACATGGGATGTTTGGTTTTGTGCCCATGAAATTGCAAGGACACATCCAAGCAGCCCTATAGGCTGGAGCACAGCATAGGGTGAGAGGAATGAAATTATCTTACTCCAAGTTGCACCCCAGCCTGCTCCTAACCTGTGCTGGATACAGCGCAGACCTATCAACCTGCCTGTTCCAGTGAAGGTTAGGATTGCACCCTAAGTATGTCTGCATAGGCATTTCTTGAGGGTGCAATCCTAACTTCCGCTGGAAAGGCAAATATCCAGTGCAAGTTAGGAGGCAATTCATGCCCTTGCCCAGGGTAGGCGCCAGCCACCCCGATGGGCTTGCTTGCTGTTTAGCAGGCACAGCTTTGAGCAAGTCGCGTGGCCCAATTGGGGTCGCATGGCCTGAAGACAGAGGCTTGGCCACATCCTGACTCCAATCCACCCTCTTCCTGGGCCAGCTTGCCTCCTGGCCTGCTCAGTTCCTCCCTCCCTCCCTCCCCTGCCCAGAACTGCTCTTGCACCAGCCGAACTCGACATCAGCCCAACTGCACTAGCATCGAAGTAAGGATAATGGTCGGCACTCTCGCACTGGTGCTGCTGCCATTCAGCCAACGCTAGCAGGTAGCATTGGCCGAACAGAGGGTATAGGATTGCGCCTTAGTCTAAAAATTAAAGGTGAATCAACTCGGTGAGGTTTCTACTGAAAGACGGTGGTGAAGCAGAGATCCTCTGTGCAGATCTGGTATGTGGTGAGCGTTGGGTGGAAAGAAGTACAAAACCTTCATGGGAATCAGCACAGCATTCAAAAGAAACTCTGCAGATACAATAACAGTTCCAAGTATTTGATACCTGATGTACAATAGGCTTTGATGGGATGGTCTTACAGAAGAACATGAAGTATCAGCCCCTGTTCACTTCATATCACTCTGCTACACCACCACATATGCAAACACTCCAAAATCACGGTGAAGCATGGTCTGGAACAGGGATTTGTTCCAATAGTCAACTTCAATTGTGCATATTGCCACCAGGACAATGAAGAACAAAAGCATGGACCCCACATGGACCCCAGACTGTTCTGGGGGTATACAGACAAAAAATCTGTAGTTTATCTCACAAGAGGTAACATCTGTAGTTTACCTCACAAGACAGGGATACATTTGGGATGGGAGATTATAGGAGAGCACAATATGTCAATGGTAGAAGATCTACTTTGTATAGAGAAAATAAAGATATTCCCCATCAGGTAGGTGAACGTCCACCGTATCTGCCTGATCTCAGATAGGACCGGGAACGTTCTCTGCTTAAAACCATGGTTTATACGGACCAATGGTCTGACAATTGTAAAGTTTCATATATGTATCTTTGATGCATGCAGACTTGTCTTTTCCCTGCACAGCAAATTTCTTATTCATAGTCTTGAAAGATTTGGGAAAGGTCGGATTTAAGACGTCTGTGGGGGATGCAAACCCCTGCTATTAGAAACTTCTTCATTTGAGCTACACATCTACCAAAGGCCTGAAAACAATAACGCATTAGTGTATTATGAGAAGCAATCTTCTGGAACAAGGAAGCCAGTAAATCAATCGCAGCTAATTTGTTCTGGGGAGCCTTCCCGCAACTCAGCACATTTTGTCCAAATTCGAGCATCCCATACTATTTCTAAACTAATGATGTTCCCAAACTTGAAACAGTGGCTCATGAGAACTCTACCAAAAAAAGTGCTAGACTTTCTGCTGTATTTGTACACCAAACATGCTCTTTCAATTACCTCTCAAATAGAAAACGACCAGGAAGTGCTCCTGCATCAGTTTAAAAGATGAATGGTACTGTAGTGTCCCTTCCCCTTTATGCCAAATGAATGGAAACTGCATGCAGTAAAAGTGGTGAACCAATTCAAGCCAGTGTGTGTGTTCCTTTCTTTCCTTCTTCTCTACTCCCAATTGCAGGAGCAAGTTTCTGTGCTAGAAATATAAGAGGGAGAGAGAGATATTTCTACAAGAAAGTCCGACTCAGAGTATAATTAAAGAAACTAGGGAGACATCTGGAGTTCTCTTCTGACCCTAGTAATGTTACTGTTTACTTACAAAAGCTCCTCCATCCAGCCCAAGATAAGGAATGACAAGCAATACAACAGATTAGAGAAGGTCAATAGAGCAGGTGGCAGCAGTTAATCAATTATAAGAGCAAACCCTCCGTTAAAGTAACTAGTCCTGTTTTTTCTCAGTGCAATCAACTGTCCGGCTCTTGTAGTCTAATATAATTGACTTGTTTTTTCCCTTTGTCTAATTGATGGATGCCTGGATTTGCACAAACTTTGGGTGCCCTAGAATTTAAGACTTAATATCTCCCCAGCAAAAGACAGACATCTAATTAGCTTGTCTCCAAACCTAATGGATACCTCCGTAAACTGGAATTCCATCCAGCCATGACAAAACCTCTGGCTTTGAAGAAGGCATTTACAAGTTGTGCATTAACTCTGCTGGGTGCTACAGAGTCAGGGCAGGGAAGTGGTTTCCCATTTGTGAGCAGCAGGAGCTAAATTGCGGAATAATCACAGAAGACTTCATTAGGCTGACATATTTGTGACTCGGCTTTTTATAAATGGAAAGAGTCAAAATGGTGGCAGCTCTGCTTTTTGATCGGGTCGCAAAAAAGGCTTCCCTTGGTTCTTTCTTTAACGGGGTGGAATAAAATAGTGATCATTAAGTTCCTGAGCAGACTTGGTTAAAGATAAGCTATGAGAGATGGCAGACATTATTTTCATTAATATCCAGGCTATTAAGGCCATTTTACAGTGCCAGAAGAATGCGGAATGGAACTATATATGTGCTTTCAAGGCTTGCTAAAGGGATAAAATATTAAATGAAAAGCAGCCGTAAGGTGCCCTGTTCCTGCTGTTGAGACTTCATTTAAGCCCTGGAGAAAGGGCTTATTATTGCCAAGCACTTCATTAACTAAAGACTAAAATATTGTTCAGAGTTGAAAGACTTCAGCTTAAACGTAGGTAGTCACGCCTGATGTTAAGTTCCTGGTTTATGGGTAAATAAATAGTACCTTCATGTCCGTAGTTCACCATGATTGGTCAGTTTATATATACACGTATCAAGTGTATATACAAGTCGAAGTTGGGGGCTGAAATCCACAGTGGCAGCATGACGCGGCTAGAGGCCCTGGACCTGCAATGCAATGCCGTGACTTGCATTGCCCTCCCACCTCTCCCGTGCTTATTGGTGATGTGTGGCTCTCTGTCCTCCTCACTTGCCAGTGGTCCATCCACTCGAAACCCTATTGCAACACTGGAGCTCTGGGGGATGCTCATATCCAGTGATGGGATCTACAAACGACCTGAGGGAACACTGGGCAGGACTTAGGTGGGACATCTGGGTGATTGGCAGCCCGTCCGCGGTGATCCGCAGCTGCCCTGGCCTTGGGGGGCTCCTGCTCACTGTGGAGGACGGGTGAGGGTTGCGCCGGGTGCCTGGGCGAGCAGCGGTGGGGAGCGCTAACCGGGGGCAGCCCCCCCGAGGCCAGGACAGCTGCAGAACGCTGCGGACGGGCAGCCAATCACGCGGAAGCCCCGTGGAAGTCCCGCCCAGCATTCCCCCAGGTCGTTTGTAGATCCCATCGCTGCTCATATCTGTAGGCAAGGGTGCCAGGCACAGCAGAGGCACAGTCTTTTGGACCATACCACCACTGCCACCGATACTGGGGAGTCCTATAACCCATAATTATGTCATTTAATTAATCTGCAGTTCTATCTGGCAGATATAATGGAGTCCCGTACAATGACAGATGTTGCTCTTGTGAGATGGGGAAAGTGGAAACCCTCTCGCATTTGGTCTTGCACTGCCCACTCCACTCGGACCCTCGCAAGAAATTCTTAGCATCTCTGCAGAGGGAGTGGAGCAGCTATCCTGACCAGGTTGTTCTAGTGAATGCCTTGTCAGTAGTTGATCCTGTAGTTGTTGAGAAGACAGCAGTCTTTTTGCACGATCTTGTGAAATACCAGAAGCTACATCCTAGAGTCAAGCTATCTTAGTATCCTTGCCTTAGCATGATATATCTTATATATTTTATTTTATTTTCATTTTCCATTTTATATTATGTTACTTAAACCACTTGCATTGTGTGCTGTCTATTATGTCTTGTGTACTGAATGCCAATAAAGGTTGATTGATTGATTGATTGATTGATTGATTGATTGATTGATTGATTGAT